>OZ038484.1:120430948-120435948 GCA_964036315.1 Acanthosepion esculentum
TTTTTTTAAGAGATTAAAAAGAACATTCGGACAGTTTTGATATAATTTATCATCCGAAAAGAAAAAATTATTAGATCGCATGAGAAATTGCATAAAAAACTAAATAAAAGCACCTTGTCTGTCGTATTCAATGAAATGTGCATGAAAAAAGGATTGCTGCCTAAATACACACACACACACACACACACACACACACACACACACACACACACACACACACATATATATATATATATATATATATATATATATATATATCTTTTTCTCATGAAGTGTAACTCATCGAAACAGACTGTAGTATGTATATATATATATAAATATATATACATACATATACCTATCTATCAATCTATATATTTATATATACATGTATATCGTTTTCTCATGAGCTATGATACAGACTTGTACATATACACACACACACACACACACATACACATATATATATATATATTTGATTGCCGTTTTGTTAGTGAAAAATAAGGCCAAGATTATTCCGCCCGGAAATGACCAAATATATGAATACATAACTGCGTTTGTTGTACATTGTCAGAAAGATAGCCTCATAAAACCGCGTCTTTCAATGCCAGATTCTTCCTTTCCAAACAAGCCAAGCAACTAATTCACAACAATAAAAAGAATCGGAATGCATCTAGAGTCCTCGCTTGATGAACACTGCTTTTACGAAAGACTTGTGGAGAGCGACACGCAACGTCTTCGGCCTGGGACGCCAGTCCTAAGTCATAGTTTAAAAGCAATAAGAAGCGACAGAGAATTTTTCCGGAGACGGACTACAACATAAAGCGGCCTTGTCTTCATAAATGAAAACATCATGTTTCCTTACCTTAATATTACGGCCTCAATGGCTCAGCAAATAAACCAGCGCCAGGGAATTTATAGCCAGAATAATTTGTAAATATACCAATTGATTCATTGCCATTTATCGAAAACGCACCGAACAATAAATATGCAATTCTTATGTTTGCTTTGTTCAGTAATGTCGCCATTATTGTCGACAAGTGTTCAACAAGTTTCGTCTTCATTTTCATGTTTGGTTCCGACTTCGTAAAAGGATTGTATAAGGGTGTATAGAGATCAAATGAAAAACTTGACGAGTTTAGCTCGTGGAGGAACAGGAAACACAGAATGATAGACCCAGAAAGAAGAAAGTACTACAGAATAGGAAAAAAAAAACAGGAAGCTGAGCAGGACCGTCAAAGTTCACGTCAGGAAAGAAAATGTCACAATGAGAGAGAAAGACTGAAATACAGAAAGATTAAAATCATTATTCTTCTTTTTAATTCAGATGCAATTACAATTCTTTTCTCTATCTCCATCATGCAAGTACGCACGTGCACTCGCACGCAGACACACGCACACGCACACAGACACACACAGAGACAAATACATACAGGGTGCGATGGATAAATTGTCGTCTAAATTACGCAAAAAATGAAAATAATACTGACATATCATTTTAACAGATATACACTCCTGATCAAAAATGTAAAACCACTTGAAAACGTTTTTTAAAAAGACTGTTTTTCCTGGATGCATTATAAACTTTTTTCTTACTTAAGGTTACTAATTCTATAATCTAAAAGGTTATTTAGACAAAAAGTTATAATCCGAACATTTTATTCAGAAATGGACATTTTTAAAAAATGAGGCGTTTTACACTTGATCAAAATTATGAGACTAGAGACAAAAATTCTACAAAAGTGTACGAAAACATTCAACAACCAAATTTAATAATGTGTTCTACCCCCACTGGTTTTGATGACTTCAAAAATTCTTTGGGGCATGGGTTTCCATTAACACATTATTTAATTTGGTTGTTGAATGTTTTCGTACACTTTTGTAGAATTTTTGTCTCTAGTCTCATAATTTTGATCAAGTGTAAAACGCCTCATTTTTTAAAAATGTCCATTTCTGAATAAAATGTTCGGATTATAACTTTTTGTCTAAATAACCTTTTAGATTATAAAATTAGTAATCTTAAGTAAGAAATGTTTAAAATTTTTCCATGAAAAACAGTCTTTTTAAAAAGAATTTTCAAGTGATCTTAAGGTTTTGATCAGGAGTTTATTTACCAAAATTACACAAAAATATCTTGAAATACTAAAGAGCAACTTTATTGAATAAAATCGCTATTGGCCTCAACCACGGCCTCCAGACGACTTCGGAATCTCCTGCAATTCTTCTGGGCGGTCTCCTTGTTTAAGTTTGTTAATGGTGCCATAATCCTTGCCTTCAGTTCATCTTTGGTGTTATAAGGAATTTTATTGACCTCTCACTCAACTGTACCTCACACATAATAATCAAGGGGATTGTAGTCCGGGGAGCTAGGTGGCCAGTAAGGGATAATGTGATCGTAGAAATTGTCAGAGAGCCATGACTGGGTTCTCCTGCTTTCGTGCCATGGCGCAGAATATTGTTCCCAGACATAGGGTCTTCCAGCACCCACTCTCTTAACCAAAGGCAGCACTACCTCCTCAAGGCACTTTATGTAGGCCTGCGATTCTGGGACACTGTGGGAAGATGAACGGAAGCATAATGTCGCCATCACTACTGTACCCACTCCAAACGCCTTCGTAATCCACATTAGACTCATCCAAATCTTTCCAAATCGTCTGTACTCTCCTCAGATTAAAACCCAAATTCCCTGAAATGTTCGTATTGGAGATTCCGGTGCGAATGCCAAGCAGTACAGCATGCCGTTTCCAAATTTGTGGCGGAGTCAATTTTGTTATGCTGACTTTTTTCGACAAAATCAAAAACAAGCAACGCGTATGCGCAAAATTAAAAATATAAAATGGCGTCAATTTACCCATCTCACCCAGTATATATATATATATATATATATATATATATATATATATATATATATATATATATATATATATATATATATATATATATATGTATGTATGTATGTATGTATGTATTTATCTTTGTATATTTCTCTCACTGAAAGTTTCGTCCTATGAGCTCTCCACTTTATTTCTTTCTCTTTTTTCTATTTCCTTTTTCCATTTTTTTCTCTTTCCTTCCATTTTCCTCCTCACTCTTTCCCTTTTGAGTATCCTGCTTCTACTCTCTTTCTCTTTTCTTTGCTATTGTTCAGTTTCTCAAATTCCCCTATCTATCTATATATATATATATATATATATATATATATATATATATATATATATATATATATATATATATATATAACGAAATATAGTCTTAAAGTTTGCTATATTTATGGGATAAAGTTCTCAATATCAGAGATAGAGCGTGTGTAAATATAAAAGTGAACATAGAAGTCAAAACTTAGAGGCGACAGTCTGTTTCATGCTAGATGCAATCGTGGACCGACGATTGCATCTAGCATGAAGCAGACTGTCGCCTCTAAGTGTTGACTTCTATGTTCACTTTTATATTTATATATATATATATATATATATATATATATATATATATATATATATATATATATATATTCATATCTATCTATTTACGTATGCTCATGTCTATCTATCTATCTCTTTATCTAAGTATGTTCATATCTATCTAAATATGTTCATATCTATCTATGTATTTTCATATCTATCTATGTTCATATCTATGTATCTACGTTCATATCTAAGTATTTTCATATCTATCTATCTGAGTATGTTCATATCTGTCTTTCTATGTTCATATCTAAGTATGTTCATATCTAAGTATGTTCATATCTATGTTCATATCTATCTAATTATATTCATATCTATCTATCTATCTATCTATATTGGACGCGGCGTTAATATTTATTTATGTTAAACATTGTAATCAAACCTTTACTCGTTTCGCAGCTTCAGACTTTTTACGCCATTCCTTTGACTGCAACACCTCATTTTTCAGAAAGCGTTTAGAAAATAATTCAAATAAACATCGCCTTGTTACTTATCAATTCTTATGTTATTGGGGGTGAAATAAGATTTAAAAAAAAAGAAGATTGCTTTCCAGAACTGACAAATAAAAAAAAGCAAATCAACATTCATTTCCCATGTCGAAAGAAAAATGTCTTCCCTATTTCCGTTAATGTTTTTGCTTCAATCTTACACGGGCCATCTATTTCTGGCGAAACTAGTTGAACTAGCTCCATCAATCCCAATGAGGTCTATAGTAGATCTTCGAATCAAAGGAAAAGCCAGACTACTAAATGCTGATTTTTAAGGAAAAAGAATCTGCCCACTTGAAAATAATATCAAAGAACTAAGCGCAATTTTCATTATTTTCTACAATATTTCTCCACTTTTCACGTAGAATAAAAATTGAAAGAGTGAACATATTGATATAGGTATAATTATATCGATCATTCACACATCTTATGTTGTCGGTTGTAAGTTATTATGTAAGGAAGGTTTTACTAAGCCGGAGACATATACAACTATGCAACTGACAAGAGTGTGACCCAAAATCTCGAAATCATTCGATATTTTACTCTTTCAAGTTACTCTCTATTGCTCCAAAAGAAACAAGTTAATTTTAGTATATGCATGTCAGTGTTATGGGAACTTACCCATAATAGTAATGGGCTATCCCGTACACCATAAATACTGCGCCTCAAGAGGAAGCAGTATCGTGAGTCAGCCAGAGACAGAGTCGCGTCAGACGATTACTGTAAGACATTGAAATAGTGATACTGGTCGAGACAAAATAGTTCTCTCTAACCTAACCTGATTATTATTACTAACACTTCTACTTCTTTTGTACATATTCTGTTTGTAATATATCTGTGTTATCCCATACCTGTGTTCGAGTTATTCTTCATTGGTTCTACCTTGGACCATCACCGTGGTACAAGGAACCTGGACCATCACAGTTAGTATATCCCAGTTATATATATATATATATATATATATATATATATATATATATATATATATATATATATATATATATAATCTTATAAATATAAGTAATTATACTCGACTGGAAAAACCTTAGGTGTTTTGGCTTGGAAATGAACA
>OZ038484.1:120440948-120455948 GCA_964036315.1 Acanthosepion esculentum
GCATCAGTCAGAAATCTTACACTAAGCTATTTTTAATGAGAATTATACAAACGAGGACTCAATTCGTAACTGAAGAGCGATGCGTTAATAGCAGTATCAACCAATGTTTTGAAATTACCCTTTCTCCAGAGTGGTCGATTGTATAACGAGAGCATAAATAGTCATCCACATAATTTGTTTTTCTCTGTATCACAGCTCATCAGTGTCTCTAGACTTCTGATTGCTTCAAGCCGGGATCGAAACACGACCGATTTGGCATCAGTCAGAGATCCTACCTCTACACCATCGTCGCACGGCAGAGGAAGGGAAATTTTAACGTGTTATATACGAGAAGTATACAAACGCCAGTAGCTAAGAGGGCTCAATTCGTCATTGAAGTGCGGTACGTTAATATCAGCAGCAGCCACTGTTTTGAAATTACCTTTTCTCCAGATCAAAAGCTTAGCCCTCCTTACATGCGTAGAAGAACTCAACCCCCACGAAAAGCCCACTAATGACAAGGCTGCAGCAATTGGCAAAGTACTATACAATGAAAACATCCTTTCTAACTCCAAAGACGAAAGCTTACTGCAAACGATATCATACATAAAGAATATACAAGACCACAGGATCAATACGGCTGATACTGTGTGCAGAACGCGTCTGGGACAGTACGCAGCGCGTCTTCATCAGTCACGACCACACTATAAGACCCAAAATAATTGTCTTCCGGGCTGTCGTCCTCTTTTGTACGTTTACGAGACATGGACTTAGTATCGTCAAACGTCTGGAGCGGTTTCAGCAAAATAACAGCCGAAGAATCCTTCACATCAGTTGGGAGGACCACATCACCAACAATGGGATCCTCTTTCCGATATCTCTTCCCAGAATCGAGGCTAGCATCATTCAAGATTGCCTCCGTTGGGCGGGTTACGTTCCAAAAATGCGTCTCACTTGACTCGTACGTATCATCCTATTTTGGAGAACTAATTAAGAGGCTATCCGGAAGCTCAAAACGAGGCTTCAAGAATCAGTTACAGACATCCCTGATACAGGCCAACATCGACCCTTAGACCTGGAGAAGCGTTGCTGCAAATAAAAAATCCCGGCGTAGGAGCATCTGTGGTTGGAAGCTATACTTTCGAGCCCAACCATCAATATGAATAGGATGAACGACTTACTCTCGGAAGGACTCGACTCGCTCATCCGCTTCCACCACCTCCTCTCCTTTGGGACTCCTGCACACTACTCTTCAGTAGGCTGGGCATTCACTGTCATCTCCGCTACTGCCACTCGGTAAGTGGCGAAAAGGATAAAGCGTGACGATCCCGGTGTGAGCGGGTGCTGACTATCTGAAATCAACTAAAACACAAGCTTCACGAGTTATGCACCCACAGTAACTGAATACGTTTCTCATTCGAGTTCTTCCTCACTTCGATAGTGTTGTAATGAAATGTCCCACACTCCTTAGCGCCTATGTGGATTGACTATATCAGTAGTTATATATGGTGAGCATAGGATATACCTGGGGGCTTGCTTCGGGAATTAGTTGGAGATTCGTCTCCATCTGAGCTGGTCGAACTCTCTGCCTTGGAGCGGAGAGGAACCCAGACGAGGCTATGCCTAAGGGCAGTTTCTCGTCTAGGGTGGTAGACAGCTACCCGACCCCATTTTTACGGGCTCTACGGGGAATATTTTACCGAGCCTACAGGCTCGGATACCCCACGTTAAATTCGGCATTGTGCCACATCTGACGCGTGAGGCGGTTGGCAAATATCCTTGCTTCGGGAATTCCAGCTATGCTAGTCGAACTCTCTGCCTTCGGGCAGAGAGGAACCCAGACGATGCTATGCCGAAGGGCAGAGTCTCGTCTGGGGTGGTAGACAGCTACGGGGTCTACGGGGAAGAGAGAATTGGGCATCCTGCGGGGATTCATGATTGGCGGCCACAATCTTAACAACATAAGCTATGCAGATAACACAGTACTGATTGCAGACACGGAAAAGAAAGAGAATTGGAAATCATACCGGGATTCATCATTGGCGGCCACAATCTTAACAACATAAGATATGTGTATACATTCTTTTTATAGATACAAATATTTAAGTAAATGCTCTGTTTTATAATAAACAATATAAAAAAAAACATTTACCGGCCTGAATGTTGTTTAATACTGTTTATTATAAAACAGAGCATTTACATAAATATTGTATCTATAAAAAGTATGTATGAACATAAATAAATATGATATACTTGTATAATCAATTTAAAGTGGTTTTAATTTTGATATGTCTACTTATTGTGCTTTAGACTACTTTCGATAACAATTTCATTAATGACCTTTAAACTTTTTCGCGATACACATACGATCATCTCACGGTACACCAGCGTTCCGCGGCACACCGTTTGAAAATCACTGGTTTAAACAATAGTATGTCGTTAAAATCATTTAACCATAAACTATTGCATTTTCAGGTAAAATGCGTAAAACCTCTGGTCCATCCCCTAATCGCAGACTTCAAAAATTAATAGAATTAAAAAACGTTTCCAAAAACATCATTACTTATATAATTTTTTATAATATGACAAAGGTAGCCAGTTTTTACAACAATAACGTTTCAATAGGAATATGCTGAAGAAAGATTTAAATGTTGTGTATCACCAGGTAAAGTAATTCCTTTTATAGCATTGTTAAAAGTATTTCCAAGATTACTGGTTTTGCTAGTAATATTAATATTAACGATAATTAAGCGTCTTTATTCCGTAATAAAAGAAGCCAACAAGTTCAAAATAAAGCTTCAAATGAACTCAGCAATACAAGTAAAGCACAATACACCGACTGAAGCTGCAATTACTTAAAAAAGAGAACAAAGACAAATACAATCGACCAGATACAGAAACAATGGCAAGAGAAACCGCTTCATGGCCAATACTCTGCCCGTACCAAACAAGCTGATGTAGACAAAACCCGTACCCATCAGTGGCTGCGTAGTGCAGGGTTAAAAGATGAAACGGAAGGTTTTATCCTTGCTGCACAGCATCAGTGCTTGTTAACTAGACATTATCAAGCACACATACCAAAATATTGTGTTAGCCCCAAATGCAGGTTCTGTGATAATTACACATAAACAATTGATCATCTTGTATCGGGTTGCACGGTATTGGCACCCACTGAATATAAAACCCGGCATGACAGAGTTGGCCAATATCTGCACTGGAAAATATGCAACTTTTACGGGAAGGAAACTGAAAGAAAGTGGTATGAACACCGCCCAGACCCGGTTACGGAGATAGGACCTGTTACAATTTTATGGGACTACACAATACACAGAGACAAAACAATCAAAGCCAACCGCCCAGACATTGTTATTAGAGACCGCAAACAAAAAAAAAGTGCCTCCTTATTGATATGGCAGTCTCTTTAAAGATCTTCAAAAAGCTATCAAAATACAAGGACCATGAAATCGAAATCTCAAAAATCTGACCCATGGGAACATCAACAATCCCCATTGTAGTTGGAGCCCTCGGATTGATTGGAAATGATTCCAGTAGACTCATTGAATGGATTCTTGGAAGCTCATCCCTTGAAGAAATACAAAAAAATGTTCTCACGTGTACAGCCCACACCTTACGACGAAGGGCTTTATCTATGTAAAATATGTTGCTTTTTTTTGTTTTGTTTTTGTTTATTTGTCAGTGGAAAATGTCATGAGGCCATTTCAACCTTAGGTCTCTGGGCAGGACCCGGAACGAAATTTGCACACACCGGAAATCAATGTAAATAAAATAATAATAATAATAATAATAATAATTATTATTATTATTATTATAATAATAATAATAATAATAATAATAATAATAATAATAATAATAATAAATTAATATACCCACTGACATAACAAGGTAGCGACATATGTGTACTGGAAGATATGCAAGAAGCACAAAACCGAAACCGCTGGGAGATGGTCTGAGCACCAACCAGACACAGCTACCCAAAATAACGATGTAACTATTCTCTGGGACATGCTAGTTCAAACTTACAGAGAAATAAAAACCAACAGATCTGATATTATAATAAAAGACAAGAAATTCAAGAAGTGTATGCTTATTGGCATAATACATCTAAGAGAAAAATCTCCAAGAAAATTATCGAGAAATTGTCCAAATACAAGGACCTGGAGATCGAGATTAACATGACGTGGGGGACGAAGACTGAGACTGTACGAATAGCAATCGGAGCGTTGGGCCTCATGAGAAAAGGAATGAACAGGTTTACTAACGGTGTCCCACGTAACATCAACATACTGGTGGCCCAGAAGATCACCCTACTAGGAACATCCCATATACTAGGAAAAGTGCTATCAATTGGATGACAATTCTCCTATAGGGCCTAAGGACTATAGTTTGAACCCGGCTCTGCAGGATACAAAGCAGGAAACATAACATACACAAATAATAATAATATTTCTTTCGTGATAACCCTCAATGTAAAAGTATGTCCACCTATGATATTTTATCTGGTATAGGTCATTGCAAATTATACTAAGTTAAAACTTATTATAGTCAATATCATTTCTGTATCCCTATGATGAATGCAGTGCTAGATGATGAACTCTTGAACCCTGGACATCTGAATATAGTCCGCGTATCTCATGGGCAAGACGAGCTCTTTAGTTTGGGTCGACAGTCGTCCTAGAGATGGTATCTTGAACAAAATGGGTTGCACTGTATTAGCAACCACTGAATATAAATCTCGTCATGGCATAGTGTGTCACTGGAAAATCTGCAACTTTTACGGCAAGGAAACTTCAAGGAACTGGTATGAACTCTACCCAGACTAATTTACAGACATAGGACCTGTAACAATTTTATCGGATTTTAAGATGCATACAGAAAGAACAACCGAGGCTAATTTCACAGACATCGTCGTGATCAAAGATCACAAAAACAGAATGTGCTTTCTTATTGAAATGGCAGTTCCTGCAGATCGTAATGTATCTTTTAAGATGCTCAAAAAACGGTCAAAATACAAAGATCTTGAGGTGGAAATCTCAAAATTGTTGTACATGAAGACATCAATAATTCCATTTATAATTGGAGCCCTTGAGTTTATCGGAAAACGTTCCGAAGAGCTCCTGGCAGTTCATGCTTTAAAGACATACAAAAAATTGTACTCACAAATACAGCTTACTCCTTACGAAAAGCATATTCTATGTAAAATGTATGTGGTCTGAGGTTGATTTTTTTTTTTAAACACTATTAGTGGAAATGTCATGATGCAATTTTCGACCTTAGGTCTCTGGTTGGGACGCGGGAAGAAGTGTTTACACAACGGAAATCAAAGGAAATAATAATGAGAAGAAGAAGAAGAAGAAGAAGAAGAAGAAGAAGAAGAAGAAGAAGAAGAAGAAGAAGAAGAAGAAGAAGATTGGAGGAGAAGAAGAAGAAGAAGAAGAAGAAGAAGAAGAAGAAGAAGAAGAAGAAGAAGAAGAAGAAGAAGAAGAAGAAGAAGAAGAAGAAGAAGAAGATTGGTGGAGAAGAAGAAGAAGAAGAAGAAGAAGAAGAAGAAGAAGAAGAAGAAGAAGAAGAAGAAGAAGAAGAAGAAGAAGAAGATTGGAGGAGAAGAAGAAGAAGAAGAAGAAGAAGAAGAAGAAGAAGAAGAAGAAGAAGAAGAAGAAGAAGAAGAAGAAGAAGAAGAAGAAGAAGAAGATTGGAGGAGAAGAAGAAGGGGAGGGGGAGGAGGAAAATAAAAAGAAGGTGGAGGATAAAAATAATAATAATAATGACGCCATGTTACACCAGAAATGGATCTCATGATTTCTGATTATAATTGATTGTAGCTGTTAACTTTTACATGTTTTGTCTTAGTAAATTAAGATCGACTAAAGCAAATATTCCTTTCAGTACCACAGTGTGTTATCAGTTACCTGACCTAAACAAGTTAGGCATGTCCCCAAGGAGCTGATGCACTGTGCATCTCCATTCATTAGCGAGAGTAATTAACGAGCAATATGACCGGGTGTCGTGACAGTATGTTTTGCTTTTACGTTTATATTTTTCGTTTTTTTTTGTTTTTTTTCCTTTGAAGGATGAGACAGTTAAGGTGACTTGAGATTCAGTCAATATGTGTGAGAAGAATGACGTCATGCTACACCAGAAAACCCGGAGATCGTCGAAGCGGACTAGGTTAATGGTGCCGGATTATTTTTAATTGATCACAACTATTTAGATTATTTACATTGTTCGGACGGTTGTCGTCATCTTTATTGCCATATTCGATTTTTGGGCCTTCTTTGGTTGAGTGGAATTTCGAACTTCAGTTCAGTTTGATTTACAATCACCTGAAGAAGTCTGGGACGTACAACGGCCGAAACGTCGGGAATATAGTAATAAAGATGGCAACAAGAGTCCGAAGAATGTAAATAATGTAAATAATTGCAATAGCTCATCTCAGAAATATAAACAGATATTGATCCCTACTAGCCATGTTATACGCTACTTTTATCAAAAACTGTTACCATATGGCGGACATTTGGCTGTGATGCATGTACTTGCTATATCTTTATCAGTTTGGTTGTCATTATGGGCATAGTGAGTTTCGAAGATTTGTAACCCAGTATAACTTTGTTGGCCTGGTGCTCTCTCACGCCATAGTAATAATATCGTTCGAGTACATAGTATTATTATGGAATCGATCTCGGTTCAAGTGACTGTCTGAGGTAACGATTATAACCTACAGTAAGGATAAAATTAGACAAAGTGATGAGTGATTGATTTTTTACGTCTTAGCAGCCATTTTCGGAGTTATTTAAAACTGAAACATTTATTGATTGCAAGAATATTTTTTCTTCTTTTGCGAGTGAATACTGAATTAATATTTTTTTTGGAAAATTACATTTATTTTTTCCGTATTTAATCCACAATTTAATCCACTATTTAATCTTCTATTTAATCTAAAATTTAATCCACTATTTAACCATAGCTGGCGAAGATGATGATATATCTTCTTAAGGATATTTGCGTGCAAATGAATGTAACGAAACAGACTAGAATTCGAACTCAGCTCTCCAATTTCTCATCAATTTCTTATCTAGTCTTATCCCTTACACCACACGTACATGCAAGCTGACAGCAGTTGGTATTCTCATGCGGTCATCTAGCTAGATAATGACCAGGCTCGATGTTGCTTAACCTTGTCAATCAGAACCGGTGTTACAGTGTGATATGGCTGTAATCCCTCAATGTTAGACGAGATCGCAATTTTTTCAAGCGCAAAGTGGATAGAACAAGTAGATTTCTTTATAACGTCAACTTTACCTTTCATGAAGAAGATTATTATATATGAGGAATTGTTTCGTGAGATGAGATTGCAATGATAGGTAACCAAGCACGCACTAGGTGGCAACTTATGGGGACTGAAAGCAATGCACAGAGAAAATCGAATCTACAGGTAGTACCGAATGTATTTGCTAAGTTTAATAAAGTTTGGTACAAGAACATGAAATTGAGTCCACCTTGTGCAAAACGGACGTTCCGTCCCTGAGATGTGTTTTCTCACCATCACTTTACGGTAGTCACCAAAATATATTTCCGACGTGCATTGAAACACAATGTGGCAAAAAATCATCGGACAACTGCGGCCAAAGTGACTGCTGAGTTGAATATTCATCTGAATAGTCCAGGTTTTACTAAAACTGTTCGTCATGAGCTCCATAAGGCTGGATATCATGGAAGAGCCGCCGTAAAGAAACCTCTTCTCTCCACTCGCAACATTCAGAAGAGGTTGAAGTGGTGCAGAGATCACATGGCCTGGTCTGCAGACCAATGGAAGCAAGTCATATTCTCAGACGAGTCCAGTTTTTCTCTTTTCCCAACTTCAGGGTGACTTTAAGTGTGGAGGCAGTCCAAAGAAGCTTACAACCCTGACTGCATTCTTCCAGCAAGTGAATCATGGAGATAGATCAGTGATAGTTTGGACCGTCACATCATGAAATGTCCAATAGTTGCCCTGCATGGTAGAATCAACAGCAAAGATTACCTGAACATTTTGGCAAAGCATATTCATCCAATGGAGACTCTATTCCCTGATCGTGACTGCATCTTCCATGATAATGCGCTAATACATACCGCTTGAGTGGTGAAGAATTGGTATGAAGAGCATGAAAGGGAGCTAGAACACATGGAGTGGCCTCCCCAATCTCCAGATAGCAATATTATTGAACATTTGTGGTGGATTTTGGAGCGACAAGTTAGGAGTCGATATCCTCCACCGTCGTGTCTTAAAGAGCTGGAGCAGGTATTAATGGAAGAATGGCTGAAAATTCCTCTGGATGAAGTCAGGAAGCTGTCTGATTCCATTCCTAGACGTATTAAAGCTGTATGTGAGGCTAAAGGAGCACCAACTGCATATTAAATACATTTTCTTTGAATTTAACAAGTGTTTCAATTATTTTTCCAACCCCTGTATGTATATATATATATATATATATATATATATATATATATATATATATATATATATATATATATATGTCTGTAGATATATATATATATATATATATATATATGTCTGTAGATATATATATATATATATATATATATATATATATATATATATGTCTGTAGATATAAATATATATATATATATATATATATATATAATGAATATATATATATATAATGTATATATATACATATATATAATACATATAAACTATACCTATATATATATATAGATAGATATAGATATATATAATATATATATATATACATATAGATAGATAGATAGATAGACTAAGTTTATTTTCACCAAAAATAAAAGCAAACATTAGAACGGCTGATGATGAGACATAATAGACATTCATTATCTGTTATATTTAATAATATATGTTTAAGTAATGATAAGTATATATATATATATATATATATATATATATATATATAGATATATATATATACACACACTCACATATATATATATATATATATATATATATATATATATATATATATATATATATATATATATATATATATATATATAGGGGCAGCAGATCATTACTTAAACATATTATTAAATATAACAGACAGTGAAGTCTATTATGCCTGATCAATAACCGTTCTTATGTTCGAATGTTTGCTTTCATTTCTGGTGAAAATAAAGACATGTCCAACATTTGAATATTTCTTTATTCAGTTGGTCCTAAGCTTTCGGCTCACATGATTCATCTTCACGGTGGTTATACGGGCATTGAAACAAAGATATCCACCTTCAAATAGGATATTTTGTTATTTTGACATTCACACAGTAAATAGAACTTTCAGATATTGTAGGCTATATACATTAAAACGAAGCAAGCTACACTCAACAAAATTACATTTCCAACTAGTCATAACACATTTCATTGTATCAATATATATATATATATATATATATATATATATATATATATATATATATATATATATATATATATATATATATATATATACCCACATCAAACCTACATGATTACAAAATCAAACTCAGAGAAAAAGTAAAACACTTTATAATATGCTTAAGGTGGTAGGCATTCTGTTTCCTTATCAAAGATAATGTCAATAGTGGATCCGTAACAGCCATAATAATATAATATATATATATTGTTATATATATATTATAATTATATTAACAAATTTGGATTTTACATCAATGAAATACCCACCACAACTAAGCAAACTTCTTGCTTAGAAAAATCACTTAACAAACATAATCAATATTTTGGAAATAAATTTTAAGAAAATTTAACAACAATTTCCAAAAAAAGACTTTAAAAAATAAAAAAATAATAAACAACTAAAAAAAAAAGTTTCGGCCGTTGTACGCTCCGGCCTTATTCATGTGATAGGATTTTCGAATCGATCCCTTTATTTAGTCCACTTGGGCAGATTGTTCTAGTTCCACGTGACATGCCTTTTCCGGATGTCTCAGTTATTACCCTTTAACTCATCTATGCTAGTTTTGGTTCACCACTTCTGTGGACTGGTATTGAACTCACAACTCTTTGGTTCTAGTCACTGGATCTAAACAACGTCTCTATCCACTAGGTTCTGTTCGAAATACCTAAATAATGCCGAAGCGTACAACGGCCGAAAACGTTGTTCATGTGGCAATGATGATGTGGTTGACAGTCCGAATAATGTAAATAATGCAAGTAATCATAATACCTCATCTCAGAGATATAGACGGAAATTCAAAAATGTATAAAAGCAGATAAATCCAGGATAATCAAAAAATTGGAAATTTAAAACTTACAATAATCTAGTTGACTAAGAAGTCAGTAAATTTTACAAAATCACTAATAAGGAAACAGAAAGTGATATAAACAAAGAAGCTAAAAATCTTGCTACTAAATTAAAATAAAACAATAGAATAAAACAACTAGCAAAAGTAAAATCAATTAATAAATTAAAAGACAAAACAGGTTACTAAACCCCACAAAAAGTAACACTGGAAAAATAAGCAAACAAATATTTGAAAAATTAAAGAAAATACAAAAGCAACAATCAATCGGTTTAATAACATTAGCAATAAAGAAAATTGTTCATTCACGCAAAAGACTTCTACTGTTTATTAATCAAAATACACAAAACAAAGCCATAAATGTAGCAAAGCAATACATGACTATCCCTGACAAGACATAATATACTTAAACTCTTCCAAAAATAAATATTATACAACAATAAAAAAATGGACAAAACTATGGCTATAATAATAATAATTTTGATGTAACAATGGGTAGCTATGACGGAAGATTTGCGAACTAGTAGGCATGTATATAAACACTAAAATAACACATTATTAACAGAATATATATAGGTCTATACGGGGGCGACGGTCTAATAATTCTAACAATTTGCAACGAAAAGAAATTTACAGAATAAATAAAAAAGAAATAATGAAAACCTAGGATTTGCAATAGATATAAAATCCAACCAAAAATAGTAAATTTCCTAGATGTAACATTCAAACAAATCGACGAATCATAGAAACCATACAGAAAACCGAACAAGAAGCTATAATATATATTAACAAAAATTCTAATCCCCCACCTAACGTATTCAAACAATTACACATATCTATAAATGAGAGAATTTCGACTAATTCTAGTAGCCTGAAAATATTCAATGAAAACAAAAAAGAACGTAGAATCGGCTCTAAGAAACATCCTATAGTCAAACTAGAATACAAAAACGAAAACAACTGAAAACGAAAACAACAGGAAAAGAAACATAATTTGGTTCAATCCCCCACAACAATACAATAAAACAAAAATAGAGGAAATATTCTTCAAAGTAATTGACAAACACTTCCTAAGAACAGCAAATTATCAAAGATTATCAATAAAAATACAATCAAAATTATTTACAGCTGCACAGATAACATGGAGAAAATAATAACTAAGTAACTTGTGGAGAAGACCTGTATGCCAGACCCTGTCAAAGGCTTTCGATATGCCCAATGCTACAGCCGGGGCTTCATCGTTTTTATCTAGAGTATGATAGACTCTTTCCATAATTATCGTCAGGACACCAGCAGTTGGCCTGAAGAAACGAATTGTCACCAATTGATTAGGGCCACTAGGAGTTTCCCAAAGAGAGGTAGAAGGCCGATAGTTGGAAGGGTCGGATTGTTCACCAGAGTTCTTAAAAACTGAAACAAAAGACGATGACTTCCTTCAGGCAGGAAAACAAAAGCAGTGAGGCATTTATTATATATTTTAGAGAGAACAGGAGCCAGTTCGGGAGCACACTTCTTAATGACTATTGCAGGGATGCCATCGGGTTCACATGCTTTGTGGGGATCAATGTTAGAAATGATAGCAGAACCCATTGATGGCTTTATATGCATATCACCCAACAGAAATTCGGTTCTAAGTGGGAAGTTAGGCAAGGATAGTCCTGATGAGTCAAGAGCAGATTTGGGAGAGAATTTACGACTAAAGCATTCAGCTTTATCAGCAGAGTATGATAACACCGCAAATTGATTGAGGAGGGGCTAATAGAGACCTTGCACTTATTTAATACCCTATTACAGACCCACCTTTAATCACAAGAGCCAAAGGTTTTAGAGGCTATGCGGTGCATCATTCTCCCGACAAACCGCTTACATTTTTACGGGCAGTAACGAATATACGCCAGTTGTGAGAAGAGCTGTCACGCTGGTATAGCTGGAAATAATGGTTCCTGTGTGCTATAGCAGCCGACCATGCTGGGTTGAAACATGGAGAGGTTTGAGGTTTCACCTGATGTTTCCGAGGAGAGTTGAAAGGGTCCATGCCGGCTTTGACATAAGAAGAAACCTCACTGCCGCATTTTTCAGTTAGGAGTGTGTTATGGTCCAATATCCTCGCACCACTGTTATGGTCCAAGGTTAGAACCAAGGAAAAACAACACGAACACAAGAGTAGGAATAACAAAGATATATTAAACAGAATAATAATACAAGAAGTTGAAAGTGTTAGTATGACTGTCAGTCTGGTTTAGAGTGAACTACTATTGTCTCGACTCGTTCCGTCTTCGACTCGTTACACTTCGTTCTCTTCGTCTCTCTTGAGAGGCGCAGTCTTTATAGTATCAGGAAGAGTTCATTGTCGTTACAGGTAAGATCCCATAACAGAATGTAAAGGTGTCAGTCGATGGAGAGTGACGGAGAAAATCACGGAGTAAGTCCCAATCAGCATGCTTGTGACGGAAAGAGGTCGTGTAGATCGGGAGTTCTTTTTAATGGATGACTTGAACGAAATATGAATAGCTACTACAGAATGGCCCGAGTTACCAAGAGGACAGTGTTGTGAAGCTCGGCAAGAGCGAGAAGAATTAAGAAATAAATCAAATAGAGAATCTTGTTGCTTGCTTTTGGAAGGGAAATGAGTGGGGAAAGTCCACGATTTCAGTAAGGGATTGGGTAACGGAAAAATGTCTGAATACCGGCAACATCAGTACCTTTAGAACGTTCCAGCCACGCGTCATGGCAAGCATTAAAGTCAACGAAGACAAAGATTTTCACAGATGGATGGAGAGAAAAGGCTATTTCTATACTGCCAGCTATTATGTCTAATATACTGCAGTCCTGGGAAGAAGGAGAACGATAAATGAAAAATAGCTGACAGAATTTAGTAGCGAAAGACGGAAGCACATGAAAGAGTAGTCAGCGGCCTCGAGAGACAATTCCCTGGCTATCGGAACATTATCCAGTATATAAACACCAAGACCCTGCATGTGAATGCTGGAATCATTTAGCCTGGAACCGAGAATTCATTCGTAGCAGTGGCAAATTTATCTGGCGACCGTTCTAAGAGAAAAGATTCTACGTTACAGAATTTGGAACGGATACCACGAATATTGGACAAAGAAAGGTTGAGGGATGGGGGTGTTCTTCTGGTTTAGATGTGTTTATTTTTATTGTGATTCCCATGAGATTTGTTTTGAACAGAGAGAAAAGAGATCACCATTATTTCACTATTTGACGTTTATAGCAATACAAACCAGCCACTGCGTGATTGAGAACAGAGTATTGAAGCCTCATATTTGCTCATCGGGAATATATGCAGGGACACCTATCCATGAGCAACATGGTACTACAGATACCCACAAGCGTTACCAAAGGGTTCGTGCTCCTAATGATCAGTCGGAAGCAGCAGCCAGCAAACTGCCAACCCGGTACCCTCACAATGGAACATCACAGCCACTGGTTAGTCTGATCAGCGAAAGGTTAAGAGTCAAATCATTGTGGCCCTTGTAGAAGAAAGAGAGAACCAGTAAATCATATCCAGAGATGCACGCATACATCTGCGTATGGTATTTGCACGTATGTAAATGTAAAGAACTCGACTGAAATTCAAACTCTGTTCATCGATACCCCAATCGGAACAGCTATCCATTCCTTCGCCTCCTCGTCTTCTTGACCACAAACTTGACCAAGTCCTAGGTATGACGATAAACTACATTCGCAGGTAAAGCCTCTGATTGGGAGATTTTATATTTTGAGGAGCGTGGAACCAACTCTTGAACCAGAGTGTTAGCGTCTGTTTGGGTCCAAGATATGGGCAAATAGTGAACTCCTAAACAGAGAAAAACAAATAACTGTGAAAGTATAAAAATACTTATTTATAGTAAAATTACCAACAATATATATTTATATGGAAATGACCAGCAATTCTTTTATCTGTAGTTGAAGGCATTCAAATATATTTAATTGGAGCTATATAATTGTGTTCAAAATATTTAGATTTCGCTATTGAATAATCCATAGAGGTTGAAATGCTGCTGAATAA
Source organism: Acanthosepion esculentum (assembly GCA_964036315.1). Lineage (NCBI taxonomy): Eukaryota > Metazoa > Mollusca > Cephalopoda > Sepiida > Sepiidae > Acanthosepion > Acanthosepion esculentum. The sequence continues at coordinate 120,455,243 of OZ038484.1, forward strand.
AAGCAACCAAACAACCAACATAAAATGACTATTTCGTGATAATACCCTACACTTATGAAAGAAATGAAAGTGCATAACAATATATAACTGAGACATGAAAAACACACATCACCGCCTGTAGTAAGTTATGACCACGCAAACATGTACAGTGCTGTTCGATAAAAGTGACTCACCTGATTTTTTTTTTACTTAAAAGTCTTTTCGCCTATTGTTTTTGGGGCTCAAACTAATTTTTAATCTTACTAATATAAAGAACTCTTCGCGACCATCTAGTAAAAAAAAGTTTACTTACCCTAAGGTATTCTATTGATAATTATAATTTTGTATATAAATGAGATTTAGGGAAAAACTCTGTGCAAAGAAAAGTGACTCAATTATTTCCTGCAACTAGCAATCAATAGAAACATAACCGAACAGCTTTAAATAAAGAATAATAGAGGTATAATTTATTTATAATAGGTAATATAGTTCGAAATATTTAATAATCTATGGGTCTTTCCGTTATTTTGAATAGACTTTTCAACCCTTTTTGGTATTGACTTGATTAGGTTCTGGCAAATCTCATCTCCAAGCATTGAATTCCATTCAGATATGAAATTCACAATCAAATCCTCTTTCTTGCTCAACTGCTTTCTCGAGAGCCTGTACTTTATAATGCTCCATAAGTTTTCTATGGTCAGGAGATTGGGGCGGCCATGTCATAACA
>OZ038484.1:120460948-120498448 GCA_964036315.1 Acanthosepion esculentum
GAAAGCCCACATTAAACCGGCCTTGTGCCACATTTGACACACGTGGGCGTGTTGTTAAACATCGTGTGATTCAGTCCTTTTTGGATGTCTCAGCTAGCAGGTCGAACTCTCTGCCTCTGAGGCAGAGGGGAACTCTCTGCCTTTGGGCGGAGAGGAACCCGGACGAGGTTCCGCCGAAGGGCAGAACCTCGTTCGGGGTGGTTGACCGCCCCGATCTCGTTTATACGGGTTCTACGGGCAATTTTTGCCCGAGCCTACGGGCTCGGAAAGCCCACATTAAACCGGCCTTGTGCCACATTTGACACACGTGGGCGTGTTGATGATTATAGTGTGAGTCAGTCCTTTTTGGACGTCTCAGCTAGCAGGTCGAACTCTCTGGATCTGAGGCAGAGGGGAACTCTCTGCCTTTGGGCAGAGAGGAACTCGGACGAGGCTCCGCCGAAGGGCAGAGCCTCGTTCGAGGTGGTTGACCACCCCGATCCCGTTTATACGGGTTCTACGGGCAATTTTTGCCCGAGCCTACGGGCTCGGAAAGCCCACATTAAACCGGCCTTGTGCCACATTTGACACACGTGGGCGTGTTAATGAATATAGTGTGAGTCCAACACAGAGTGAGTGAGTCAGTCAGTCAGTCAGAGACAGAGTCGCGTCAGACGATTACTGTAAGACATTGGAATAGTGATACTGGTCGAGACAACATAGTTCTCTCTAACCTAACCTGATTGTTATTACTAACACTTCTACTTCTTTTGTACATATTCTGTTTGTAATATATCTGTGTTATTCCATACCTGTGTTCGAGTTATTTCTCATTGGTTCTACCTGGGACCATCACCATGGTACAAACAAGGAACCTGGACCATAACAATGTTGAACCACATATGTCTTATCTTTCTGTTTGTAAGATTAATTTAGATTTAATATAATTTTGTATTAATCTCCCGGTAGTGTTATTAACATATTGTGTGGATGTATTGGTATTTTGACATTTGCATTGATTAGTTATTGTTATTAACTCCTTATATAAAGAATCTTTAGTCAACAGTTGAATATTAACGTACCAAGTAATTCTATACGTTTAAAGTCTTTACTGGTTTCTTAAAAAAGCTATTTATTTATCAACAATAAAAATGTTTTTATGTAGAAAACTCACAAAGCATATAACTTGTCTAGCATTTTGTTAGATTATCACTTCATTTTTTTTTAGGAAATGAGATTGTCTAATGTACAAATGATATTCATTTACATCCGCTCCTGTTTAACGTCTGTTGCTGCCATTAATTTCAAACCTACGGGTCATGAGCCATTTATGGAAAATAATTTCTTAATTGTTGCTCCTTTCCTTAGTTTAAATTTAACGTAGATCATATTTGATTGGTTGATGTTAGCAACGCTCACAATCCTTTTAACCCCACTTCTCTTTTTTTCGTAAGAATAGGCTGTATTTTGCTTTTCAATCAGAATAAATCGTCCACTCGCCAGTAATTTACAATCGCCTGATGAGATGCGTTGATACGCATCGAAACACGACTGCAATCAATATTTAAGCTTACCTTTTAAAAGTTCGACGTTAATTCTCCTGCCGGCACTTAATTTAAAGAAAATTTGATAGGCGTAAGTCTTTACTTTCCGTACAAACAATTATCTTTGTTTCATGAACGACTTTCGCTAGATTTCGCAATTAATTTTGATTCATTCCTAAATTTATTTTCGTGTTATAAAAATTGTTATCGAGCGGAAATATTCGTCGCAGAGAACTCACATAAATATATCGCCGAAAAGAATCGCAGTAATGAAAACTCCAGAATTTCAGGATTGTGGGTCCGGGTCAGACCTGGAATGTTTTTAATTTGCTCACGGAATCGGCCTGATTCCAAAATGGTATGATATGTTGGGCTACGGCCACTAGGATTAAAGTTGAAAAAGTGTGACACAGTGACACACTGACATATGCATTTCTTTGTATAGATTTGTTCGTTTCGGATTTGAGTCGAGCTAAGAACTTTTATGCACCACCTATATATTTGAAAGAATGTCCATTCGTATTTTTGATATGATTAGTTTGCAAAGACCTTTTCAAGACTTACCGTAAAAACAGAATTTACTTTTGCATATCTAATTTTAAAAACTCTCTTTAACAACAAAAGCGGCAAAAAATATTCGTTCTTTTATGCAAATGAATCTTTAAATATCAAGACGTGTCAATGTTGTTTTGACTAGTTTCGGCCGGGAAATTCTTCTCTTGAAGATTTTCCTCGATCTGGACGACCAAGTTCTGTGAATATTGAGGTCCTGCAAGCGGCAGTTTGAAAAACTCTAAGCAAATTATACGTGAATTGGAAAATCAGTTCAATATTAATCACGCTTTGATAATAAAACGCCCTCAGGAACTTGGAAAATGTGTCTAAACCTATTCAACTGGTCCCTCATCATTTGAGTGTTTATTTTTGTTGTTGTTTTTCAGCTTTTCAAATCCCCTAATCAGAACTACGCCTGAAAAAATTTCTTATGCATTTGGTACGATATGAATGATATCGCTTATCATAAAGTGCAAAATCGCTTAGCATAAAGTGCAAGATCGCTCATCATAAGGTTCAAAATCGCTTATCATAAAATGCAAAATCGCTTGTCATAAAGTGCAAGATCACTCATCATAAAGTTCAAAATCGTTTATCATAAAATACTGAATCTCTTATCATAAAGTGCAAGATCGTTCAACGTAAAATGCAAAATCGTTTATCACAAAGTGCAATATCGTTTACCATAAAGTGCAAGATCGCTGATCATAAAATGCAAAATCGCTGATCATAAAATGCAAAATCGCTCATCATAAAGTTCAAAATCGCTGATCATAAAATGCAAAATCGCTGATCATAAAATGCAAAATCGTTCATCATAAAATGCAAAATCGTTTATCATAAAATGCAAAATCGCTTTATCATAAATTTCAAAATCGCTGATCATAAAATGCAAAATCGCTGATCCTAAAATGCAAAATCGCTGATAATAAAATGCAAAATCGTTTATCATAAAATGCAAAATCGCTCATCATAAAGTTCAAAATCGCTGATCATAAAATGCAAAATCGCTGATCATAAAATGCAAAATCGCTGATCATAAAGTGCAAAATCGCTTATCATAAAGTGCAAAATCTTAAAGTAAACGGTTAATTCGGAGAAATATTGACGTGAATTGGATGCATTGCGCAAAAAACTGGCAGAAAGATGATTAGTTAGTCCTAAAGGCATGTTTCTTTTACGCAATAATGCAAGAATCCATATTGTCAGACGACCTGGGTAAGGTAGTATTGCTCTAAATATGAACGTTTCTATTCACTCTTTTTACTCTCTTAACTTTGTTTTTCACGCTATAATCTTTTCAGGTAATTGCACCATTTTTAGAGGAAAAACTCTTTGACAATTGTGCATAGATTAAAATTGATATTAAACGTTTCTTCGCACTGACATTTGAAATATTTTATGTCCAACGGATCAACAACTTGTCAAATAGATAGGATTTTATTATTGATAATGTGAGAAAATATTGCCTTGATTAAATATTATCCAGACTAAAAGCTGTGTATTACTTTCCATTTTCAAATGCGAACGGGGTTTCTTTCCAACGTAATATATAGATGCACACACACACACACTTACACAAACACACACATACATACACCACATACAAATTTTGGTGAAGAAGTCAGTCTGCATGAGAATTTGTCAGCACATTATATATATATATATATATATATATATATATATATATATATATATATATATATATATATATATATCAAATATGTGGTGCTGTTCAATTTATATTACAATGAATCATTCATACAAAAAGTAGATTAGTAAAGTTAATGATATAAAATGGCGAAAGGACATTATACACATTATTTACATTATTAGGATTATTGTCCTCATCTTTGTCGCCATATTTACTACAACGTTTCGGCCTTCTTCTGGTGGTTGGAATGTCGAACTGAACCCTTTAATTCGCTCACTGGGCTAGACTGTTCTAGTTCCACGTGCCATGTTTAATGGATGTCAGTTATCAGTTATCTTCTGCTAATTTCCCTCTAAAAGTTCTCCACTGCCTTAACTGGGTATTGAAGTCACACACTTTGGGTCCTGTCACTGGATCTAGCTAACGCCTTTATCCACTGTACCATGTTCCCACCAACCTCCTGAAGAAGTAATAAATATGGCAACTAAGATGAGGACAATAGTCCGAATAATGTATATAATGTGCATAATACGTCATCTCAGAAAGATAGACAGATACTGGACCTTATACAGCTTATAATTTTTAAAAACAAGGAGCATAAACATTCATCTAGTGATTTGTAGGTTAATGCACCGCTAAATCTTTGTTAGTGAAGGGATTTCGCCATTTTATATCATTAACTTTACTAATCTACTTTTTCTATGAATGATACATTGTAATATATATATATATATATATATATATATATATATATATATATATGTATATATATATATATATATATATTCAGATTGTTTTATAATGGTGAGTGTATGATTAGGTACCCTTCAAAAATTAGGCATTTTGGTGCATGTTCAGATGCAATACAGAGAGGTGAGTTCTTGTGATGTTAGTGAAGGGATTTCGCCATTTTATATCATTAACTTTACTAATCTACTTTTTCTATGAATGATACATTGTAATATATATATATATATATATATATATATATATATATATATATATATATATATATATATATATATATATATATATATATATATATATATATATATATATATATATATATATATATATATATATATCGTTAGGGCACGTAGAAGTGGTGTAATGGTTAACTTGCTTGTCTCGCTAGAACAATTTCGACTGAGTAGTGAGTTCGATCCTCACTGGGTGACCCCTAATTTCGGCCTTGTGCCACATCTAAGCTACGCTTGGAAAATCAATATATATATATATATATATATATATATATATATATATATATATATATATATATATATATACAGATGAGATGAGAACGAATAAAGTACAATTCATTTAAAAATAACATTTCATTTAAAAAAGGGCTCAATACAAAGTAAAGCAATATTATTTATTTTATGACATCGAAAACATGTGAAAATCGCTACACAATTGCAATCGTGTTTCGATGCGTATCAATGCATCTCATCAGGTGATTGTAAATTGCTGGCGAGTGAACAATTTCTTCAAAACAAAATACAACCTCTTTTGCGAAAAAAGGAAAAAAAAATAACGTAGGTCATATTCCAGTGGCTGATCCGAGTAAAGCCCACAAAACTTATAACTACCACCCTTTTTCTTTTCGTAAAATAGGTCCTAATTTGCTTTTAATTCTAAATAAGTCGCTCACTCGACAGTAATTTACAACGCCTGATGAGATGCACTGATATACATCGAAACACGACGGCAATTGTGTAGCGATTTTGGCATGTTTTCGATGTAATAAATATATATATATATATATATATATATGTGTGTGTGTGTGTGTGTGTGTGTGTGTGTTATGGGTCCTTACCTATAACTACAGAATGAACTCTTCCTAACACTATGTATACTACGCCTCTCAAGAGAGAGGGACGAATCGAATCGAGCCGATAGTAGTTCATTCCAAACCAGACTGACAGTCATACTAACAGCTTCCACATCTTGTATTATTATTCCGTGTAATATATCTTCGTTATTTCTACTCTTGTGTTCGTGTTGTTCTTCCTTGGTCCTAATCTGGACCATAACAATATATATATATACATATATATATATATATATATATATATATATATATATATATATATATATATATATATATATATTGTGTATATTTAGGAAGCAATTTTTCATTGATGCCAAGTTTCATTAAATAATATAGACAAGTTTTGTCTATTTATTTTAAGTAGGTTCCTTTCATATTGTCTGATAAGTTTAATAACATTATCATTGAAAGACGAAAGGAAATCATCATATTGATACATGTTTAAATCCAATCTCAGCTTTCGGCTTACATAAGCCATTATCAAAGATGACAATTACATTTCAATATATCAAACAACACACGGACAAAACAATAATGATAGTCTCTTTTTATTGCATGAAAACAATATGAAAGGAACTTATTTAAATTAATAGACAAAACTATATTATTGAATGAAACATGCATTAATATATATATATATATATATATATATATATATATAGTTGAATTGATATAAGATTGTGAACGTCGGTTTCATGCTTATGTCATCCTCAGACAAACCTGCAATGTTTGTCTGATGATCGCATAAGCGTGAAACGGATGGTCACAAACTCATATCCATTCAACTAAATATATTAGCTCTATCACTGATATTGAGCGCCTTCCAATAAGCACCGCGCTTATATAAAATATAAATAGAATTTATACATATATATATAGAGAGAGAGAGAGAGAGAGAGACAGACAGAGACAGAGACAGAGAGTGCTATATCTTTTTTGTATGTCTTGATTTATCTTTTGATCAATGTCACAGTTTCGTGAGACATCACTTATCAGGGTCATGAGTCTGTTAAAGCTTTTTATCAGACTGTCATAACCTGATGAGCATTGCCCCGTGAAACTTTTTAATCGGTCGAGAAATTCGTCTAACTTTTATTTAATGGCTGTTGTTACTATTATCCTCTGTATTGCAATTCCATCACAATAATTTCACAATCTTAAAATACTGTAAATCCCAGAAATATGTATTTTGATATTGCTAGTGTCTTGTATTATATATATATATATATATATATATATATATGTGTGTGTGTGTGTGTGTGTGTGTGTGTGTGTGTGTGTGTGTGTGTGTGTGTGTTTTGGATGTGTCTCTTTTGTACAGAAGTAAAAGTACGTCCCTTTTTTTCTGTATAGGATGGCGTTTCCCTATTAAGTCTTTTTTTATTCTCGCTCACTCCCAGTAGCCTCCCGCATCTTAGTGGAATTATCGGCTTGCTTGGGGTGAATTGATTAGAAAAAATATATTTATATACAATTTTTCTCGCTTTCAGTCGTTTATATTGTCGCTTTTTATGGTAATGTTTTAAATTTTAAAAAAAAACCTTTATGAGTCAAGTCACCATGTCATCCTTTTACTTGATATCGGTAAATGGCTTTGATGGTTCATACGGGACATAGTGGAATGTTTTCGGTCGCTTTCCCCACCGAATTGAATTCAAAGTGATCCTTCTCATAGAGCAGACTTCTTTGCTCATCAACCCACACCTCAAAACAAAAAAGATATATTCAGGCCATCCCCGACTAATTTACTGTGAAATGAAAAGGAACCATCCTAGCTGGAATTTGAACTCGTTCCACCCACTTCATTTCCAGCTCTCTGTACCATTACCGTACAGTCATTCACCACCTATTAATAAGAAATGATATTTGCATTAATAAAAACTAATAAAAATAATTGAAATTGTGGAATATATATATATATATATATATATATATATATATATATATATATATATATATAATAATAAAGCTCAAACACTAATATTCCATGGTTATAATTTATTACATTGGAATCGTAATCACGATTCAATTCTATAAATTATTACATTGGAATCGTAATCACGATCCAATTCGTCAGACCTACAAATTCAAAAAGAAATCGGAAAATATAACTCCGGGTATAAAAAAACAAAATTTCAGTGTATATGTGGGAGTGGGAAACAAGTTTAAAAGTGATATGTATGTAAGCTGTAGAGAGTGGGGTAATAGAAGAAAGAAGAACAGGAATGGCCTAAAGGTGAAGGTGGGAATTAAAATTTAACAGAGAGAAGTTTTAATGAGAGGAGTTAAATAACGGTTTAAATGAGTGAGATACAGATAAATATGAATTATTTTTTTATTATATTCTTACTCTGTCCTGGACATTGAGTTCTACCTGGATTCTATCCTCTTGGAAATTTATTTATATATTTATATATATATATATATATTTATATATATTTTTATATGTATATATATATATATGTATATTGAACACTAATATTATCCATCTATCTATATATATATATATATATATATATATATATATATATATATATATATATATATATATATATGAGAAAAGTGATATCTTCAAAAATCAAGTTAATATTAATATGAGAATATTAAAAGTTGTTAGTCCAGCTACTGACTATTAAATCTCATAGATTATTCCTCAACCAGCTCAGGGGAAACATTCATAAATAATTTATATATAAAAAGTAAATTCACCTCAGAATTTAAATCAAAATAAAAAAAAGAATCATTTAATTATTTATGTAACTTTATCCTTCATAATTCTCCTTTACGTCGGGAAAATGGCGGTGGATGGTCACCATACATTCTGATGATAAATAATAAGATTTCAAGGCCGTTTTCTAAAACATTATAAATCAGAGTGACTTTTTTTAAAAAAAGAAATACCAATAAAAAAGTTACTTTTACTTTTATCAAAACTGGCATTTCAACCAGTAACCGACAGAACTCTTAAGATGGCGACTCCAGACTCTCGTCGAATCTGCTGTGCTTAAATTATTGCTACTCTGCCTGATTCAAATTTCTATCTCACAAGTGCATATCAAATACGAACAAACCTTTTATGTATTCTGCTTACCAAGTCGGTTCGTAGTTGGGCTTTATCAATACGTATTTTTGAAATATCGATTTCTTCCGTTGTATCTTCCCAAAATGGCAGCAGCGAGAGACGTGACGATTTCGGAAATATTCTTTCACCAGACACTTCCGGATTGGCTGACATTTTATTAACTATGAAGACTTTCCTCTTCGGAGAATTACAAAATTCTAAGTAAGAAAGTTACTAACCCTATAAAGAAAAGATAGAAATCCCCACGAAAAAGAAATTAGCCGTATATATAAAATAAAATAATCCTATAAATGTCCCTTGTATGAAATATAAACGTTGCCATTTTTCAAATTTAGATTGCAACTGTCGTAATTTAGTAGACCCAGTTTAGTTTGGTTTAAGGCCACGAGTATAGCAAGCCCAATGAAGAACGAACTTACTTGTAATGGTGAGATAAACTTTCATGGTAATGATTAAATCTAACCTAAGGAACTCTTTAATATTTGCGAAACTTAGTTTGATTTAAGGCTGCAAAAAAACGAGATACCTAAACGTGATAGAACTCACTACAAGATTACTGATGTTACTTTCGTTGTAAATCTTGCAAAGACATGAATCACAATTCCCTGCATTTCCGTTGCACGTTGTAAGAGCTGGCGATATACGAGGGTCATTCAATAAAAAAGGTGAATTTTTCGGTATAAGGACTTCTAATACAGATAGAAGTTTACTCTTTTTTATTTTTGTTTTGTTTTGTTTTACTTCTTTTTCACATGGATTTAATTTCTTTTGCAGATTAAAAAAAAACTTTGAGAGTTTTGGCGATTAACAAAGATGGCCGACCAAGAAGCATGCTCCAGGATTGAACAGCGGTCAGTTATCAGGTTTTTGGTTGCTGAAGGGTGCAAACCAGTTGAAATTCATAGGAGAATGTCAACTGTGTATGGTGCCACATGCTTCGGTCAAAGAAATGTCTACAAGTGGGCTAAATTGTTTAAAGAAGGACGGAGCAGTGTTGAGGATGAAGACAGGCCTGGGAGGCCTACAGAAGTGAGGTCTCCTGAGGTGACCGAATCAGCCAATGACCTCATTCAGTCTGACAGAAGGGTGACAGGACTTTGAGCTTATCTGTTGGGACAAACGCAGGGGTCATCAGTCAGAAGGAGTCATCTTGCATCATGACAACGCAAGGCCTCATACAGCAGCCCAAACGGTGCAGACCATCAACGAGCTGGGCTGGGAACTGCTCCCGCATCCCCCTTACAGCGCAGAACTTGCCCCTTCAGACTTTCACCTGTTTGGTTCCTTGAAAGCGTTCACGAGAGGCACGAATTTTAAAAGTGACGATTAAGTCAAAAGTGTCGTGAGCGACTGGCTGAGACATCAATCCAAAGATTTTTACGCTGAGGAAATACGGAAGCTTGTGCACAGATGGGAAAAGTGTGTGACAGTGCTGGGAGACTACGTTAAAAAATAAAATAAAAAGTAAGCTTCTATCTGTATTAGAAATCCTGATACCGAAAAATTCACCTTATTTATTGAATGACCCTCAACAGTGACGATAGTTTATTTAACATAATATTGCAATTATCATGGAGATCTGACAAGCGGACATGCTTGTACTGTTCAGTTTCCTTGGCACCACGGACTGACCTTGACCCAACCGCTTTTACGCCATTGAGGAAGTGCTGCCTAAGGGTACGGCTCTTTGGATCTGGACTTTGGTTAATTTTGGCTTCAATCCAATTAGACAATGAAGCACGCGAGACAGTGAAGAAGATACTGCACAAGGCACTGCATAATTCAATATACGCACAAGCTAAAATCTCCGAAATAATGAAATAATAGATCAGAAAGAGAACTGTTCATATTTATTCACCATATTTATTTCCTAAAAAAGATTTTTTTAATCGATTTCACCCCAAGCAAGGCAGTAAAGCCACTAAGACACAAATAATTGGAAAGAAAAACCATTACTAATGAGCGGGAAGAGAACAGAGTAATCAGGAGGACGGTAGATAGCGATTGACATTGCATTTAAATTTTTGAAGATTAAAGTTGGCTGGAAAGCATGGCGCCGTAAAGGATTTCCACAGGCGAGAAGTGCAAGGAAAGAAAGTGTTAACATAGAACTTACGGTTAAATCGAACAAACGCAACTATAAATTGATGAGACCTCGTCGCCAGCCTAGTACTGCGCTTAAATTTAAAAAAAAAACGTCTAGGTCCCATGGCGAAGACATCATCCGAACAATTACCAAGAAAGTATTTATAGAGAGGCCACAAGGAGACAACTTTACGCCGGTTGGAATGTGACTGAAGCCGATATGCTAGATCAGGACTAATATTATTACTGATTCTTCTTTGCATTTTTAATAAGGATCTCAAGGTAAATACCAAGGACACAAGACCATATGTGGCAGCAATATTCTAAGCATGGACGAATGGTAGACTTATAGATTATTTTCTCTTTAGTGTTCGCTATTTTTTCAATGGATGTCATCAGTTCCCAACTAAGACTTTATGCTGATAATACAGTTTTACTTATATTTTAGTAGTCGAACCCTCTTATAAAATACATAGATGGTAGAATTGCGGTGTCATGGAGAACAATATCAAAAATATTTACCATCTAGAAATCGTAAATGAAAAGAATTTAGCTAACCTGTAGAAACAGTTCCATTCTATGAATCAGGGAATTGGTTATTAAGAAAATTACTAGCAAATATATAAATTGGATGAATACTTGGCTAATGGGGGCAGTGTTAAATATCAGTTGGAAATTACATGAAATGAGGTGATTACATTGAATCAATACTTGGTCTACGGCTAATTTCCCTCTGAAAGTTATCCACTGCCTTAGCCGGGTATTGAACTTACACTCTTTAGGCCTTGTCACTGGATCTAACTAACACCTTTATCCACTGTGCCATGTGTCCTTGAGGAAATGGAATTACGCTGGATCAATTGCTTGGTCTACTGCAGGGAAATTTGGTTCACGGTGTCGTGCAAGACAATTCTGCTCGCCAGACTCCATCTTGCACATTTATAAGTCTACCATTCATCTAGGCATTCAATATTTGTGCCATATGTGGTCCGATGCTCCTATTATATATCTCATGACAAAATCCCAAGAAGGCTCTGTAATCTAAACGATCCTGACTCGGCTTCCGTCACTTTCTCTCCGGCGTGACGTGGTTTCTTTCTGTTTTTCTTCAAATATTTTCGTGTCAATTGTTCTAAGAATCTTTCTTCCTTGGTGCCTCGACTCTCATGAATGTAAGCGTGCTACTAGATTGGCAACTAGGTCTCACTGTTTTATTCTTGAACTAGCCAGATGCAACTGTATTTTCTATTTTAATAGTTTCTTTCCTCACACTTCTCGCCTGTGGAACTCCTTTACGATTTTTTGCTTCCCTGTCACCAACATTCTTCAAAGATTTATATGCAACGCCATATTTTTTTGTCTTCTCGAAAGCACTTCCTTTATTGCCCTTTCTCCTTACAAAAATTCTTCTCATTCTCCTTCACTCCCAGTAACCGCTTGCGTCCTAGTGGTATTATCGCCTTACCTGAGGTGAAATGATTAAAAAATATTCTTTGCTGAAATGAACTTTAGATTCGGCAGTTGCTTGTTCGGAATATTAAGTGGGGAGGACATTTCTGAACATGCAGATACACCAATTTCATTTATAACACGTTGTTATCATATTCGGATACAGTAGAAAGCCTAGAGCTACTAAATCTGCCTTTCACTATTCGGACATTTGGCGCTACTTTAAAAATAAACCTGTGCTAACATTGGCCACTCATGAGAAGTCAATACAAATGAGGAACGCTGGGGTTTAAAATGCAGCGATTTTTAGTGTAATTCACTAAGTTTACTTCCATTTGCTTCTTATGGCGCAATTGTATTAAGTGAAGGATCAATTTTATTTTAAAACCAAATTGTAAACGGCTTCCTGTTTTTTTAGTATATTTCATACTAGCTTAAAAGCACTCCGTGTGGAGTTTGAAGCTTCCTCCTACGGAGGGCTTATTGAGTCTCCAACCGAAAACTGAAGGGATCTCTGGTCCAGCTTAGACAACAGCAATGATAATTTTGAAGAAATAACTTTGAATTACTCAGTTCAGTAAATGGAACTCCAAAAACTCCCTTTTACTCTGATTCTTAATAAATGTCTAATTGCAGTCAATTTGAGCCGAAAGTCCGATTTGGAGTGAAATTCTGATTTGGACCGAAATTCCGATTTGAGTCGAAATTCAAATTTGGAACGAAATTCCGATTTGGACTGAAATTCCGATTTGGACCAAAATTCCGATTTGGGTCGAAATTCCGATTTAGAACGAAATTCCGATTTAAGCAGAAATTCCGATTTAGAGCGAAATTCCGATTTCAGTCGAAATTCCGATTTCAGTTGAAATTATGATTTGGAGCGAAATTTCGCTTTGGGCCGAATTTCCGATTTGGACCGAAATTCCGTTTTGAGCTGAAACTCCGATTTGGACCGAAATTCCGATTTGGGCTGAATTTCCGATTTGGACCAAAATTCCGTTTTGAGTTGAAACTCCAATTTGGACCGAAATTCCGATTTCAGCCGTAATTCCGATTTGGACCGAAATTCCGATTTGGGCCGAAATTCAGATTTGGAACGAAATTCTGATTTGGGCCGAAATTGCAATTCAGGCAGAAATTCCAATTCAGGCCAAAAATTGAGTTCTTATAATCACAAACTCCGTGGAACCTCAAGTGTGTTCTTCAAGTCGATTACTCTGCCTAACTTCTAAACATCGCATCACGAAACCTCTCACTTTAACTCTGATTCCTTTGTATTTTGAAGAAATAAACTTGATTTCCGTAATACATAACGTTTTGGAGATATTTTGAACTATAATTAAAACAAAAATTAAATTCGCATTTTTTGTGTTACTTTAAACTTAATAGAAATTAAAAACTTTTAAAATCACTAATTTTCTTCAGTTATTTTTAAATTTGAATTTCTAACTCTTCCATCCTCATCCGAACACAAATACCAATGCTGGATGTTCAAGCACCAGATGAAGGGCAGATTGTCAATACCGGGATCATACTGATTCCAAAATTGTATAATATGGCAAACGTGGCCCGGGGGGTTTCAAATACACGCACGGACAGACAGAATTTGTCGCTTATTTAGATATTTTTCATATAAGCCGATTTATCTGCTTTTTAAACTTTATCTCAAGTAAAATTTGAATTTGGCTGCTTCCAGTTTTTTGGGACTTCTTATTATGGGCCATATCTCTTTAGGACATAGGTGATCATGACTCTCCTCATCTTTCTATCATTTAAAGCTCTTAGCAATCTTTATCACTTTGCTATCGTTCCCACCCATTGATTTGCCATTTTTAGGTAGGTTACTCGTTGTTTCAGTCTTCCCTTCCTGCATTCAATATGTCCCTAATCGATGCCCAATAACCAGAGGTGTGTCCTAGACTAAATTAAACAGGGTAAATAATAATTGCTAGCTTTTTCGTGGAAGAGTGCTTCGTGCGCTCGTCTCAGTCCGTTATTGTTATGGCCAGTTTGATTCTTAGACTTTGTTTGCACTCTTGTAGTCTTCTGTCAGATTAACTTCTCTAATTACCTTCAAATGAATTATTCTGATTTATTTGAAGTTAATTAAGTCATAATTCATTCTAATCAATTAGGTTTTAATTAAAAAAATTTAACATTAAATTATATTACTTTCTATTAAAAATTATTAAATTCTGTTAAATGTATTAAATTCTATTAAATTCCTCAAATTCTATAAAAAAAATTAAATTATATTAAAAATTAAATTTTATTCAATTCTAAAATCACTAAATTCTATTAAATTCATTAAAATCTAATACATTAAATTCTAACCGATTAAATTCTGTTAAATTTATTAAATTCTATTAAATTCATCATATTCTAACTGATTAAACTATATTCAATTCTTGAAATTTTAATCAATTATATTCTTATTACACACATTAAAATTTATTAAATTTATTAAATTCTAATTCATTAAATTAAACATTGTCTGGTAAGTTTCAGGTAAGACTGGAGATTGATAATGTTCAGCGTGTCTGTGCCTTGGCAAAGCTGACAAAGGGCGTAACAGATTTTCATTATTTCTATTCGAACAAGTTAGTTAGTTAGTTATGGGGGGATGCTTTTCCGTCAACCACCGTGGTTTTCCAGTGACAGGACCTTTGTTCCATGTGTTTATATAGCATTAAGACTGGGTGCGTAAAGAAGAAGATTTCTTCTTTCTTTTTTTTTTCTATTCTCAATGATTTTAGTGCAAAGTGAACAGCTGAAATTCGAAACCCAGTTCACTGATATTGAACGACAGTTCTTAGTTCGATGATTTTGAAGCTAACAGACGGAAAAAGCTGATAGAATAGTTTCAGAATTAAATCAGATTTCTCAAACAGTAAAGGACTTTCATTCATCAGGCTATTCTTGCGCGGAAATGTCAGTAGCATTCATACAAAAGCTTTTAGAAAACATTGTTATCATGGAAGTAATAATTACGGAAAGAACAATTTCTGACACTCGATATTAAAGCAAATGAAACACACCCGAATAAAACAAGCGAATCTGTTGAAACTCTGAAAAGTTCTTTCGCATGAAGAAATGAAACAAAAACTAAAGACTTTTGACAGGCTGTGAGGCGGGGTAACAGAGTATGAAAGGCCATGAGTGTAATATGACGGTGAATTTTTAACGGGGAAAATTATATATCTTGGAATTTCTTGTGATTCAGAGTTACCACAAAGAACGAAATGTCAACCTGTATAGAAATCTCCCTGCTAAATATGGAAAGAAGATCGAAGCCACCATATAAAACCTGTCGCTAACATTCTGAGATCGATATTCGTCAATAAACTCTCGGAAAACCTATTTCTCCAGTCTGTCATAACTTGGCAGCCGGAAGGAAATGAAATAACGATGGAATGCGTTTCTGTTGGCGACTAATGAAGATGGCGTTTCCCAGAGATTCGCTAAACAAATATTTCTTTCTTGTGCGATGGCAAATGTGGAATCAAGCCCGAGAAATGTATTCAGACCCAATTCCGTGTCAAATACCATAAGCCGGAAAGCGTATTGGAATAACTAAAGATGCCTTCCAAAAGCTAAGCAGAAAACTAAGAAATAGAAAAAAAAACGCTTGGAATAAGGAAAAGAGTACATGGTGTCTTTCCTCTTGTATGGCAGTGAGTGCTGGACAGTCTCCTCAAAGATGAAGCGGCTTGAAGCAACAGAAATTTGGTTGTACAGAAGGATACTGAGGATACCATGGACTGAACATGTGAGCAACATCAAAGTTTTACGGAAAATGGAAACAAAAATAAAAATTATAGTTAACATCAGGAAGAGACAGTAATGAGGAAAGAGGGCTTGGAAAATATGATACTCATAGAACAGATTGAAGGCAAGAGGGACAGAGGAAAACAACGCATAACATACTTAATGCTAATATAGGAATAAAGTGTTGAAATTGGAGTCTGAATGCAGATCACTGAGAGCAAACACAGGCGATTCCATTTGGAATAAGTAGATCACGTCAAGGTAAAGAAAATGTATATATGGGAATTAGTGTGGCGTCTAAGTGATCACTATTTCTGTTCTATCCTCTATTACTATACGGACCATTATTTCTACACTATCCTCTATTACTATAGGGATCGCTATTCTATATACTATTCAATATACTATTTCTCTATAATGGTCCCTATACGGATTACTATTCAGATCACTATACGGATTACTATTCGGGTCACTATTCTGTGGTTACTTTTCGAGTGAGTATTATCGAGCAAGTACTATTAGTGCGAGTGTTATTCGAAGGCGTCTGACACCAGTATTGTTCAACGGCGTTACTATAATTGTATCTGCGATTACAAAGTCTCTACTACAACGAGCATTAGGAAAGTGACAACGAGTACTCGTTGACATTACAAAACTTAGCTTGAGTAAATGGGTGACTTATTTAGAACACTGCAGTCTCTCTCCCTTTTACACAGCGTCACAAACCTATCGTTACTATTTCACGATTTCCACGGAAAAGGTTTAAATGAGGTCCTTTCTATATTTCCACCAGTTCCACCGCTTGGACACTTCTTGCTGCAACCAAGGTGTCAAATAATCATCAGTTCTACCATATTCCAATTGTAAGGAGGAAGTGCCAACTACTAGAAACCTTTTTATCACGAACTGTTATTTGTGGAGCATACTCCAGCATAGATGCTTCCCTGAAGACAACAGATTTAATATCTTCAATCAAAGGTCAATCTTTATCTATCATCCTTATCCTTATAATCTTAACTTCTTTTCACCTCCTCTTACATTCATATCCCTCGCGACAATCATTAACCGTTTATCTCTCGAGGCTTGTATTAGGTGCGCTTTAGTGCTATGGGTCCTTACCTATAACTACAGAATGAACTCTTCCTAACACTATGTATACTACGCCTCTCAAGAGAGAGGGACGAATCGAGTCGAGCCGATAGTAGTTCACTCCAAACCAGACTGACAGTCATACTAACACCTTCCACATCTTGTATTATTATTCCGTGTAATATATTTTTGGTATTTCTACTCTTGTGTTCGTGTTGTTCATCCTTGGTCCGACCCTGGACCATAACATTTAGTAAAAAGTATCAATAATGTTTGTCTTCTTTTCTTTAACGGCATATCAACTTATTATGGGTTATTTCCTGTCGCAAATTAATTTTTTGTGAGCCTTAGTAGTTTATTTTACAATAATGTATTGCTAGTGAGGATTCACGGTGGGGTCATGGATAGCGGCTCGGACTGAGGTAATTCCACTCGAATCTATTACATTCACTTACGTGCCAATACCCTTGGGACAGGTATGAATCCTCTTCTACCTCCCTCCAGCTATGGATAAATAGCTGGACAGACCGGGTTCTGTAGTCTTGCATGGCAACTGGTCTACCGCAGAAAGAAATGGCAACCTACTGCGGGAAAAATCTGCCTCGTCAATCATGTATCGAAAGATACATGATCGCCCAAGCGTGTATCACGCATGGCGCATAACTGACTGAAGGCTAGTAAATTTTTTATTGCTGGTACTATTTTTTTATTTAAAAATGTATTGTTGGTAATATTTCTTTCTTTTTTTTAAGTATATTGCTGGTAATATATTCTTAAATGTATTGCTGGTAATATTTTTTTAAATGTATTGCTGGTAATATTTTTTTAAATGTATTGTTGGTAATATTTTCTTAAATTTATTGCTGGTAATATTTTTTTAAATGTATTGCTGGTAATATTTTTTTAAATGTATTGTTGGTAATATTTTCTTAAATTTATTGCTGGTAATACTTTTTTAAATGTATTGCTGGTAATATTTTTTTAAATGTATTGTTGGTAATATTTTCTTAAATTTATTGCTGGTAATATTTTTTTAAATTTATTGCTGGTAATATTTTTTTAAATGTATTGCTGGTAATATTTTTTTAAATGTATTGTTGGTAATATTTTCTTAAATTTATTGCTGGTAATATTTTTTTAAATTTATTGCTGGTAATATTTTTTTAAATGTATTGCTGGTAATATTTTTTTAAATGTATTGTTGGTAATATTTTCTTAAATGTATTGCTGGTAATATTTTTTTAAATGTATTGCTGGTAATATTTTCTTAAATGTATTGTTGGTAATATTTTCTTAAATTTATTGCTGGTAATATTTTCTTAAATTTATTGCTGGTAATATTTTTTTAAATTTATTGCTGGTAATATTTTTTTAAATGTATTGCTGGTAATATTTTTTCAAATGTATTGTTGGTAATATTTTCTTAAATGTATTGCTGGTAATATTTTCTTAAATGTATTGCTGGTAATATTTTTTTAAATGTATTGCTGGTAATATTTTCTTAAATGTATTGTTGGTAATATTTTCTTAAATTTATTGCTGGTAATATTTTTTTTAATTTATTGCTGGTAATATTTTTTTAAATGTATTGTTGGTAATATTTTCTTAAATTTATTGCTGGTAATATTTTTTTAAATGTATTGCTGGTAATATTTTTTTAAATGTATTGTTGGTAATATTTTCTTAAATTTATTGCTGGTAATATTTTTTTAAATGTATTGCTGGTAATATTTTTTTAAATGTATTGTTGGTAATATTTTCTTAAATTTATTGCTGGTAATATTTTTTTAAATTTATTGCTGGTAATATTTTTTTAAATTTATTGCTGGTAATATTTTCTTAAATTTATTGCTAGTAATATTTTTTTAAATTTATTGCTGGTAATATTTTTTTAAATGTATTGCTGGTAATATTTTTTTAAATGTATTGTTGGTAATATTTTCTTAAATGTATTGCTGGTAATATTTTCTTAAATGTATTGTTGGTAATATTTTCTTAAATTTATTGCTGGTAATATTTTCTTAAATTTATTGCTGGTAATATTTTTTTAAATTTATTGCTGGTAATATTTTTTTAAATGTATTGCTGGTAATATTTTTTCAAATGTATTGTTGGTAATATTTTCTTAAATGTATTGCTGGTAATATTTTCTTAAATGTATTGCTGGTAATATTTTTTTAAATGTATTGCTGGTAATATTTTCTTAAATGTATTGTTGGTAATATTTTCTTAAATTTATTGCTGGTAATATTTTTTTAAATTTATTGCTGGTAATATTTTTTTAAATGTATTGTTGGTAATATTTTCTTAAATTTATTGCTGGTAATATTTTTTTAAATGTATTGCTGGTAATATTTTTTTAAATGTATTGTTGGTAATATTTTCTTAAATTTATTGCTGGTAATATTTTTTTAAATGTATTGCTGGTAATATTTTTTTAAATGTATTGTTGGTAATATTTTCTTAAATTTATTGCTGGTAATATTTTTTTAAATTTATTGCTGGTAATATTTTTTTAAATTTATTGCTGGTAATATTTTCTTAAATTTATTGCTAGTAATATTTTTTTAAATTTATTGCTGGTAATATTTTTTTAAATGTATTGCTGGTAATATTTTTTTAAATGTATTGTTGGTAATATTTTCTTAAATGTATTGCTGGTAATATTTTCTTAAATGTATTGCTGGTAATATTTTTTTAAATGTATTGCTGGTAATATTTTTTTAAATGTATTGTTGGTAATATTTTCTTAAATTCATTGCTGGTAATATTTTTTTAAATGTATTGCTGGTAATATTTTTTTAAATGTATTGTTGGTAATATTTTCTTAAATGTATTGCTGGTAATATTTTCTTAAATGTATTGCTGGTAATATTTTTTTAAATGTATTGCTGGTAATATTTTCTTAAATGTATTGTTGGTAATATTTTCTTAAATTTATTGCTGGTAATATTTTTTTAAATTTATTGCTGGTAATATTTTTTTAAATGTATTGTTGGTAATATTTTCTTAAATTTATTGCTGGTAATATTTTTTTAAATGTATTGCTGGTAATATTTTTTTAAATGTATTGTTGGTAATATTTTCTTAAATTTATTGCTGGTAATATTTTTTTAAATGTATTGCTGGTAATATTTTTTTAAATGTATTGTTGGTAATATTTTCTTAAATTTATTGCTGGTAATATTTTTTTAAATTTATTGCTGGTAATATTTTTTTAAATGTATTGCTGGTAATATTTTTTTAAATGTATTGTTGGTAATATTTTCTTAAATTTATTGCTGGTAATATTTTTTTAAATTTATTGCTGGTAATATTTTTTTAAATGTATTGCTGGTAATATTTTTTTAAATGTATTGTTGGTAATATTTTCTTAAATGTATTGCTGGTAATATTTTTTTAAATGTATTGCTGGTAATATTTTCTTAAATGTATTGTTGGTAATATTTTCTTAAATTTATTGCTGGTAATATTTTCTTAAATTTATTGCTGGTAATATTTTTTTAAATTTATTGCTGGTAATATTTTTTTAAATGTATTGCTGGTAATATTTTTTCAAATGTATTGTTGGTAATATTTTCTTAAATGTATTGCTGGTAATATTTTCTTAAATGTATTGCTGGTAATATTTTTTTAAATGTATTGCTGGTAATATTTTCTTAAATGTATTGTTGGTAATATTTTCTTAAATTTATTGCTGGTAATATTTTTTTAAATTTATTGCTGGTAATATTTTTTTAAATGTATTGTTGGTAATATTTTCTTAAATTTATTGCTGGTAATATTTTTTTAAATGTATTGCTGGTAATATTTTTTTAAATGTATTGTTGGTAATATTTTCTTAAATTTATTGCTGGTTATATTTTTTTAAATGTATTGCTGGTAATATTTTTTTAAATGTATTGTTGGTAATATTTTCTTAAATTTATTGCTGGTAATATTTTTTTAAATTTATTGCTGGTAATATTTTTTTAAATTTATTGCTGGTAATATTTTCTTAAATTTATTGCTAGTAATATTTTTTTAAATTTATTGCTGGTAATATTTTTTTAAATGTATTGCTGGTAATATTTTTTTAAATGTATTGTTGGTAATATTTTCTTAAATGTATTGCTGGTAATATTTTCTTAAATGTATTGCTGGTAATATTTTTTTAAATGTATTGCTGGTAATATTTTTTTAAATGTATTGTTGGTAATATTTTCTTAAATTTATTGCTGGTAATATTTCTTTAAATGTATTGCTGGTAATATTTTTTTAAATGTATTGTTGGTAATATTTTCTTAAATGTATTGCTGGTAATATTTTCTTAAATGTATTGCTGGTAATATTTTTTTAAATGTATTGCTGGTAATATTTTCTTAAATGTATTGTTGGTAATATTTTCTTAAATTTATTACTGGTAATATTTTTTTAAATTTATTGCTGGTAATATTTTTTTAAATGTATTGTTGGTAATATTTTCTTAAATTTATTGCTGGTAATATTTTTTTAAATGTATTGCTGGTAATATTTTTTTAAATGTATTGTTGGTAATATTTTCTTAAATTTATTGCTGGTAATATTTTTTTAAATGTATTGCTGGTAATATTTTTTTAAATGTATTGTTGGTAATATTTTCTTAAATTTATTGCTGGTAATATTTTTTTAAATGTATTGTTGGTAATATTTTCTTAAATTTATTGCTGGTAATATTTTTTTAAATGTATTGCTGGAAATATTTTTTTAAATGTATTGTTGGTAATATTTTCTTAAATTTATTGCTGGTAATATTTTTTTAAATGTATTGTTGGTAATATTTTCTTAAATTTATTGCTGGTAATATTTTTTTAAATGTATTGCTGGTAATATTTTTTTAAATGTATTGTTGGTAATATTTTCTTAAATTTATTGCTGGTAATATTTTTTTAAATTTATTGCTGGTAATATTTTTTTAAATGTATTGCTGGTAATATTTTTTTAAATGTATTGTTGGTAATATTTTCTTAAATGTATTGCTGGTAATATTTTCTTAAATGTATTGCTGGTAATATTTTTTTAAATGTATTGCTGGTAATATTTTTTTAAATGTATTGTTGGTAATATTTTCTTAAATTTATTGCTGGTAATATTTCTTTAAATGTATTGCTGGTAATATTTTTTTAAATGTATTGTTGGTAATATTTTCTTAAATGTATTGCTGGTAATATTTTCTTAAATGTATTGCTGGTAATATTTTTTTAAATGTATTGCTGGTAATATTTTCTTAAATGTATTGTTGGTAATATTTTCTTAAATTTATTACTGGTAATATTTTTTTAAATTTATTGCTGGTAATATTTTTTTAAATGTATTGTTGGTAATATTTTCTTAAATTTATTGCTGGTAATATTTTTTTAAATGTATTGCTGGTAATATTTTTTTAAATGTATTGTTGGTAATATTTTCTTAAATTTATTGCTGGTAATATTTTTTTAAATGTATTGCTGGTAATATTTTCTTAAATGTATTGTTGGTAATATTTTCTTAAATTTATTGCTGGTAATATTTTCTTAAATTTATTGCTGGTAATATTTTTTTAAATTTATTGCTGGTAATATTTTTTTAAATGTATTGCTGGTAATATTTTTTCAAATGTATTGTTGGTAATATTTTCTTAAATGTATTGCTGGTAATATTTTCTTAAATGTATTGCTGGTAATATTTTTTTAAATGTATTGCTGGTAATATTTTCTTGAATGTATTGTTGGTAATATTTTCTTAAATTTATTGCTGGTAATATTTTTTTAAATTTATTGCTGGTAATATTTTTTTAAATGTATTGTTGGTAATATTTTCTTAAATTTATTGCTGGTAATATTTTTTTAAATGTATTGCTGGTAATATTTTTTTAAATGTGTTGTTGGTAATATTTTCTTAAATTTATTGCTGGTTATATTTTTTTAAATGTATTGCTGGTAATATTTTTTTAAATGTATTGTTGGTAATATTTTCTTAAATTTATTGCTGGTAATATTTTTTTAAATTTATTGCTGGTAATATTTTTTTAAATTTATTGCTGGTAATATTTTCTTAAATTTATTGCTAGTAATATTTTTTTTAATTTATTGCTGGTAATATTTTTTTAAATGTATTGCTGGTAATATTTTTTTAAATGTATTGTTGGTAATATTTTCTTAAATGTATTGCTGGTAATATTTTCTTAAATGTATTGCTGGTAATATTTTTTTAAATGTATTGCTGGTAATATTTTCTTAAATGTATTGTTGGTAATATTTTCTTAAATTTATTACTGGTAATATTTTTTTAAATTTATTGCTGGTAATATTTTTTTAAATGTATTGTTGGTAATATTTTCTTAAATTTA
This sequence comes from Acanthosepion esculentum, assembly GCA_964036315.1. Lineage (NCBI taxonomy): Eukaryota > Metazoa > Mollusca > Cephalopoda > Sepiida > Sepiidae > Acanthosepion > Acanthosepion esculentum. The sequence continues at coordinate 120,484,334 of OZ038484.1, forward strand.
TTGCTGGTAATATTTCTTTAAATGTATTGCTGGTAATATTTTTTTAAATGTATTGTTGGTAATATTTTCTTAAATGTATTGCTGGTAATATTTTCTTAAATGTATTGCTGGTAATATTTTTTTAAATGTATTGCTGGTAATATTTTCTTAAATGTATTGTTGGTAATATTTTCTTAAATTTATTACTGGTAATATTTTTTTAAATTTATTGCTGGTAATATTTTTTTAAATGTATTGTTGGTAATATTTTCTTAAATTTATTGCTGGTAATATTTTTTTAAATGTATTGCTGGTAATATTTTTTTAAATGTATTGTTGGTAATATTTTCTTAAATTTATTGCTGGTAATATTTTTTTAAATGTATTGCTGGTAATATTTTTTTAAATGTATTGTTGGTAATATTTTCTTAAATTTATTGCTGGTAATATTTTTTTAAATGTATTGTTGGTAATATTTTCTTAAATTTATTGCTGGTAATATTTTTTTAAATGTATTGCTTGAAATATTTTTTTAAATGTATTGTTGGTAATATTTTCTTAAATTTATTGCTGGTAATATTTTTTTAAATGTATTGTTGGTAATATTTTCTTAAATTTATTGCTGGTAATATTTTTTTAAATGTATTGCTGGTAATATTTTTTTAAATGTATTGTTGGTAATATTTTCTTAAATTTATTGCTGGTAATATTTTTTTAAATTTATTGCTGGTAATATTTTTTAAATGTATTGCTGGTAATATTTTTTTAAATGTATTGTTGGTAATATTTTCTTAAATGTATTGCTGGTAATATTTTTTTAAATGTATTGCTGGTAAAATTTTCTTAAATGTATTGTTGGTAATATTTTCTTAAATTTATTGCTGGTAATATTTTCTTAAATTTATTGCTGGTAATATTTTTTTAAATTTATTGCTGGTAATATTTTTTTAAATGTATTGTTGGTAATATTTTCTTAAATTTATTGCTGGTAATATTTTTTTAAATGTATTGCTGGTAATATTTTTTTAAATGTATTGTTGGTAATATTTTCTTAAATTTATTGCTGGTAATATTTTTTTAAATGTATTGCTGGTAATATTTTTTTAAATGTATTGTTGGTAATATTTTCTTAAATTTATTGCTGGTAATATTTTTTTAAATGTATTGTTGGTAATATTTTCTTAAATTTATTGCTGGTAATATTTTTTTAAATGTATTGCTGGTAATATTTTTTTAAATGTATTGTTGGTAATATTTTCTTAAATTTATTGCTGGTAATATTTTTTTAAATGTATTGCTGGTAATATTTTTTTAAATGTATTGTTGGTAATATTTTCTTAAATTTATTGCTGGTAATATTTTTTTAAATTTATTGCTGGTAATATTTTTTTAAATGTATTGCTGGTAATATTTTTTTAAATGTATTGTTGGTAATATTTTCTTAAATGTATTGCTGGTAATATTTTTTTAAATGTATTGCTGGTAATATTTTCTTAAATGTATTGTTGGTAATATTTTCTTAAATTTATTGCTGGTAATATTTTCTTAAATTTATTGCTGGTAATATTTTTTTAAATTTATTGCTGGTAATATTTTTTTAAATGTATTGTTGGTAATATTTTCTTAAATTTATTGCTGGTAATATTTTTTTAAATGTATTGCTGGTAATATTTTTTTAAATGTATTGTTGGTAATATTTTCTTAAATGTATTGCTGGTAATATTTTTTAAATGTATTGCTGGTAAAATTTTCTTAAATGTATTGTTGGTAATATTTTCTTAAATTTATTGCTGGTAATATTTTCTTAAATTTATTGCTGGTAATATTTTTTTTAAATTTATTGCTGGTAATATTTTTTTAAATGTATTGCTGGTAATATTTTTTTAAATGTATTGTTGGTAATATTTTCTTAAATTTATTGCTGGTAATATTTTCTTAAATGTATTGCTGGTAATATTTTTTTAAATGTATTGCTGGTAATATTTTTTTAAATGTATTGTTGGTAATATTTTCTTAAATTTATTGCTGGTAATATTTTTTTAGATGTATTGCTGGTAATATTTTTTTAAATGTATTGTTGGAAATATTTTCTTAAATTTATTGCTGGTAATATTTTTTTAAATGTATTGCTGGTAATATTTTTTTAAATGTATTGTTGGTAACATTTTCTTAAATTTATTGCTGGTAATATTTTTTTAAATGTATTGCTGGTAATATTTTTTTAAATGTATTGTTGGTAATACTTTCTTAAATTTATTGCTGGTAATATTTTTTTAAATGTATTGCTGGTAATATTTTTTTAAATGTATTGTTGGTAATATTTTCTTAAATTTATTGCTGGTAATATTTTTTTTAATTTATTGCTGGTAATATTTTTTTAAATGTATTGCTGGTAATATTTTTTTAAATGTATTGTTGGTAATATTTTCTTAAATGTATTGCTGGTAATATTTTTTTAAATGTATTGCTGGTAATATTTTCTTAAATGTATTGTTGGTAATATTTTCTTAAATTTATTGCTGGTAATATTTTCTTAAATTTATTGCTGGTAATATTTTTTTAAATTTATTGCTGGTAATATTTTTTTAAATGTATTGCTGGTAATATTTTTTTAAATGTATTGCTGGTAATATTTTTTTAAATGTATTGTTGGTAATATTTTCTTAAATGTATTGCTGGTAATATTTTTTTAAATGTATTGCTGGTAATATTTTCTTAAATGTATTGTTGGTAATATTTTCTTAAATTTATTGCTGGTAATATTTTCTTAAATTTATTGCTGGTAATATTTTTTTAAATTTATTGCTGGTAATATTTTTTTAAATGTATTGCTGGTAATATTTTTTTAAATGTATTGCTGGTAATATCTTTTTAAATGTATTGCTGGTAATATTTTTTTAAATGTATTGCTGGTAATATTTTCTTAAATGTATTGCTGGTAATATTTTCTTAAATGTATTGATGGTAATATTTTCTTAAATTTATTGCTGGTAATATTTTTTTAAATTTATTGCTGGTAATATTTTCTTAAATGTATTGTTGGTAATATTTTCTTAAATTTATTGCTGGTAATATTTTTTTAAATGTATTGCTGGTAATATTTTTTTAAATGTATTGCTGGTAATATTTTTTTAAATGTATTGCTGGTAATATTTTCTTAAATGTATTGTTGGTAATATTTTCTTAAATTTATTGCTGGTAATATTTTTTTAAATTTATTGCTGGTAATATTTTCTTAAATGTATTGTTGGTAATATTTTCTTAAATTTATTGCTGTTAATATTTTTTAAAATGTATTGCTGGTAATATTTTTTTACATGTATTGTTGGTAATATTTTTTTAAATGTATTGTTGGTAATATTTTCTTAAATGTATTGCTGGTAATATTTTTTTAAATGTATTGTTGGTAATATTTTCTTAAATTTATTGCTGGTAATATTTTCTTAAATGTATTGCTGGTAATATTTTTTTAAATGTATTGCTGGTAATATTTTCTTAAATGTATTATTGGTAATATTTTCTTAAATTTATTGCTGGTAATATTTTTTTAAATGTATTGCTGGTAATATTTTCTTAAATGTATTGTTGGTAATATTTTCTTAAATTTATTGCTGGTAATATTTTCTTAAATTTATTGCTGGTAATATTTTTTTAAATGTATTGCTGGTAATATTTTTTTAAATGTATTGCTGGTAATATTTTCTTACATTTATTGCTGGTAATATTTTCTTAAATGTATTGTTGGTAATATTTTCTTAAATTTATTGCTGGTAATATTTTTTTAAATGTATTGCTGTAATATTTTTTTAAATGTATTGCTGGTAATAATTTCTTAAATTTATTGCTGGTAATATTTTTTTAAATGTATTGCTGGTAATATTTTTTTAAATGTATTGTTGGTAATATTTTCTTAAATTTATTGCTGGTAATATTTTTTAAAATGTATTGCTGGTAATATTTTTTTAAATGTATTGTTGGTAATATTTTTTTAAATGTATTATTGGTAATATTTTCTTAAATGTATTGCTGGTAATATTTTTTTAAATGTATTGTTGGTAATATTTTCTTAAATTTATTGCTGGTAATATTTTCTTAAATGTATTGCTGGTAATATTTTTTTAAATGTATTGCTGGTAATATTTTCTTAAATGTATTATTGGTAATATTTTCTTAAATTTATTGCTGGTAATATTTTTTTAAATGTATTGCTGGTAATATTTTCTTAAATGTATTGTTGGTAATATTTTATTAAATTTATTGCTGGTAATATTTTCTTAAATTTATTGCTGGTAATATTTTCTTAAATTTATTGCTGGTAATATTTTTTTAAATGTATTGCTGGTAATATTTTTTAAAATGTATTGCTGGTAATATTTTCTTAAATTTATTGCTGGTAATATTTTCTTAAATGTATTGTTGGTAATATTTTCTTAAATTTATTGCTGGTAATATTTTTTTAAATGTATTGCTGGTAATATTTTTTTAAATGTATTGCTGGTAATATTTTCTTAAATTTATTGCTGGTAATATTTTCTTAAATGTATTGTTGGTAATATTTTCTTAAATTTATTGCTGGTAATATTTTCTTAAATTTATTGCTGGTAATATTTTCTTAAATGTATTGTTGGTAATATTTTCTTAAATTTATTGCTGGTAATATTTTCTTAAATTTATTGCTGGTAATATTTTCTTAAATTTATTGCTGGTAATATTTTCTTAAATGTATTGCTGGTAATATTTTTTTAAAAGTATTGCTGGTAATATTTTCTTAAATTTATTGCTGGTAATATTTTCTTAAATGTATTGTTGGTAATATTTTCTTAAATTTATTGCTGGTAATATTTTTTTAAATGTATTGCTGGTAATATTTTTTTAAATGTATTGCTGGTAATATTTTCTGAAATTTATTGCTGGTAATATTTTCTTAAATTTATTGCTGGTAATATTTTCTTAAATGTATTGTTGGTAATATTTTCTTAAATTTATTGCTGGTAATATTTTCTTAAATGTATTGCTGGTAATATTTTTTTAAATGTATTGCTGGTAATATTTTCTTAAATTTATTGCTGGTAATATTTTCTTAAATGTATTGTTGGTAATATTTTCTTAAATTTATTGCTGGTAATATTTTTTTAAATGTATTGCTGGTAATATTTTCTTAAATGTATTGCTGGTAATATTTTTTTAAATGTATTGCTGGTAATATTTTCTTAAATTTATTGCTGGTAATATTTTCTTAAATGTATTGTTGGTAATATTTTCTTAAATTTATTGCTGGTAATATTTTTTTAAATGTATTGCTGGTAATATTTTTTTAAATGTATTGCTGGTAATATTTTCTTAAATTTATTGCTGGTAATATTTTCTTAAATGTATTGTTGGTAATATTTTCTTAAATTTATTGCTGGTAATATTTTTTTAAATGTATTGCTGGTAATATTTTTTTAAATGTATTGCTGGTAATATTTTCTTAAATTTATTGCTGGTAATAAATTTCTTAAATGTATTGTTGGTAATATTTTCTTAAATTTATTGCTGGTAATATTTTCTTAAATTTATTGCTGGTAATATTTTCTTAAATGTATTGTTGGTAATATTTTCTTAAATTTATTGCTGGTAATATTTTCTTAAATTTATTGCTGGTAATATTTTCTTAAATTTATTGCTGGTAATATTTTTTTAAATGTATTGCTGGTAATATTTTTTTAAATGTATTGCTGGTAATATTTTCTTAAATTTATTGCTGGTAATATTTTCTTAAATGTATTGTTGGTAATATTTTCTTAAATTCATTGCTGGTAATATTTTTTTAAATGTATTGCTGGTAATATTTTTTTAAATGTATTGCTGGTAATATTTTCTTAAATTTATTGCTGGTAATATTTTCTTAAATGTATTGTTGGTAATATTTTCTTAAATGTATTGCTGGTAATATTTTTTTAAATGTATTGCTGGTAATATTTTTTTAAATGTATTGTTGGTAATATTTTCTTAAATTTATTGCTGGTAATATTTTTTTAAATGTATTGCTGGTAATATTTTCTTAAATGTATTGTTGGTAATATTTTCTTAAATTTATTGCTGGTAATATTTTCTTAAATTTATTGCTGGTAATATTTTCTTAAATTTATTGCTGGTAATATTTTTTTAAATGTATTGCTGGTAATATTTTTTTAAATGTATTGCTGGTAATATTTTCTTAAATTTATTGCTGGTAATATTTTCTTAAATGTATTGTTGGTAATATTTTCTTAAATTTATTGCTGGTAATATTTTTTTAAATGTATTGCTGGTATTATTTTTTTAAATGTATTGCTGGTAATATTTTCTTAAATTTATTGCTGGTAATATTTTCTTAAATTTATTGTTGGTAATATTTTCTTAAATTTATTGCTGATAATATTTTTTTAAATGTATTGCTGGTAATATTTTTTTAAATGTATTGCTGGTAATGTTGTATTCATTTTAAGTATATTGCTGGAAATAAAACTTAATACATCCAGACAGACCATCTATCGACGAAAACGAACATAAAATTCATCACCTACTATAAAAACCTTTAAAAAAATCTAATAGAATCATTCCAACAACATAAAAAATTAACAAACCAATATTATCTTCAAGTGTGCTTACTTAGTTCGAGAATATCTCTGTAATAATAAAAACAATCAAAACAATACGTACATTGTGTGCGCAGTCAGTAATTTATCTGGTTGGTAAACTTAACATTTATCTATTAATAAATCAATTAAATTGCATACTAATAACCACTACAACAAAATACAACAAAACTTACAAATACTTATCTATAGTACGATTTGAAAACGACTACAAAAATCTTAAATTTAAGCCATAAAAAACGATCAACTCAGCATCTATAGCATTTTATTGAATTTAGGAACAAATTCGAAATGTAGCTTCTGGTACGCTTCTATAATATAAATCATGTTCTAATCCCACTCTAGTCACAAGTAGATCTAGCAATTTAACATACCTAGTAGTTTGTTCTTTATTTTCACATACTGTAAAAGCTCGAATTAACTGTCCTGGAACCACTGAACTCTGGATATTACGGACAAAATCCGTAGAAATGGTAGTGTCCGGCTGGAACTCAAAACGTCCGAGCGTATCGAGCAAAGTCCGTTAGTTCCAGAATTGGCCGCTGTTGTTTACTGGCGCAATCAACAGACAGAAACTAGTATTTCCGGTAATAATAGCTGTTGTTTACTTGAGCGCTAGTCGTGTACACACATGCATGGTCTCTTGAACATTTTATACTGATTTTGGTACAGTACTGTTTTTTGTCAAGCCCGTCACTATGGAATCCAATCGTAACAGAGGTGAGAATAGGAAACGTTCCGTCTTGAATTTTAGAAACTCATAATGGAGGTTGACTTACACTTAAGTCAGATATATAAAGCGGATGAAACTGCTTTGTTTGTTGCTCGCTCCCACCTAATAGCCAGGCATTTAAGGATGAGGATAAGATTCCTTGGGAAGAAAATAAGACAAATTCTCTGCTTTACTTGGGGCAAATGCTTCGGGAAGCCACCGCCTGAAACCCATTATTTTAGAGAAGGCTGCTCAGACACGTGCTCTCAAGTACTTTATGGATGCATTATTACAATATGAAAAACGTATGGTTCAATAGCGACATTTTCAGTGATTGGCTTTCCAAATGTTTCCTTCCTGAAGTGTATATAGTAACTTAAAAATAAAAAAAAAACATATATAATGTATTTACATTTATTTACAATAATTTTGTACTATATAGATTTTTTTAGGCCACGAAAAAAATGTGCTTCAAATTAACGGCTTTAATGGACTCTTCTCCCTCCTATTCACCATGCGTGATACACGCTTAGGCGATCATGTATCTTTCGATACATGACTGACGAACCAGATTTTTTCCCGCAGTAGTTTGCCATTTCTTTCTGCCGTAAACTAGTTGCCATCCAAGTCTATAGAACCCGTTCTGTCCATAGCTGAGGAGAAGAAGAGGATTTATACCTTTCCCAAGGGTATTAGCACGTAAGTGAATGTAATGGATTCGACTGGAATTCGAAATCGGTTCTCCGATTCCTCACTCTGAGCAGCTATCCATTACTCCACTATTAGTACATTAAATTGAGAAAACACTGTATATCACGGCATTTTCTTGATTGCAGAGAGCTGCAGGACTTCAAATACTTTGCTTTTATGTTACATATTATCTCACCGCACAGACAAGATATTTCTTAAGCTTAGTTTAAACAAGCACACAGCCACAATAGTGGGACTCCTAATGAAGGCGGAATTCCTTATCCGAGCAAAGATCTGCGTAACTAATCTGTTCTGAGGCATTATATGGCAGCCACCCAAGATGGATATCTGTTAAATTTAGCTTAATCTATCAAATAGTTACAATACTGAAACAGCTAGCGATGATTGAACTCACTGCATTTACTGACTTCTTAGCCATCTTTATTCTGAAAGATTTCTCTTTCATTCTTTTATAGCTTTTTCAGCAATCTATAAGACGTCCCCTATAATTAAAATCTATAAGACGTCCCCTATAATTAAAATCTATAAGACATCCCCTATAATTAAGATCTATAAGACGTCCCCTATAATTCAAATCTATTTCTTATATATTTCAGTAAAAGTCCTGTCATCATTATTACTGCACCAATAGATATACTGTAACAAAAAATATCTCATAATAAAATCGACATTTGACACTTGAATGCATGACCCCAGAAGTAGCGGAAGTACTTGATATAAAATGATAATCGTGCAAGTAATATTATCTGATTTCCCTGTTGTTTACCGGCGAGTTTTAAAAATAACAATATTTGTCTATATTTCTGAGATGAGGTATTGTAACTATTTACTCTATTTACATTGTTCGAATTGTTGTCCTTATCGTTATTGTCATATTAACCACGTTTCGGCCGTTGTACGCTCCGGCCTTCTTCAGGATCTGTCTATATTTCTGAGATCAGGTATTGTAACTATTTACATTATTTCCATTGTTTGAACGGTTCACCTCATCTTTATTGTCATATTCACGACGTTTCAACCGCTGTACGCTCCGGCCTTCTTAAGAGTATGTTTATATTTCTGAGATGAGGTACTGTAACTATTTATACTATTTACATTTTTCAAACTGTTGTCCTCATCTTTATTGTCATATTCACTACGTTTCGACTGCTGTAAGCTCTGGCCTTCTTCAGGTGATATACATTGGAATTTTGAATCGAACCCTTTATTTAGTTCGACGGCCGAAATGTCATGAATATGACAATAAAGATGAGGACAACAGTCCGATCAATATAGATGATTCTGAGATGAGGTATTGTAACTATTTAGATTATTTACGTTGTTCGAGCTGTTGTCCTTATTAACGACGTTTCGGCCGTTGTACGCTCCGGCATTCTTCAGAATCTGACTATATTTCTGAGATGTGATATTGTAACTATTTACACTATTTACATAGTTCGAACTGTTGTCCTTATCTTTATTGTCATATTTAACGACGTTTCAGCCATTTTACGCTCCGGCATTCTTCAGAATCTGTCTATATTTCTGAGATGTGGTATTTTAACTATTTACACTATTTACATTGTTCGGACTGTTGTCCTCATCTTTATTGTCATATTCACGACGTTTCAGCCATTGTACGACCCGGCCTTCTTCATAGACCAGTGGATAAAAACGTTGGTTGAAGTAATCTAGTGACTTGACTCAAAGAGTTGTGATTTTAATATCTGCCCACAGAAGTGGTGAGCAAAAACTTGGAGGGTTGAGTTACTAAAAGGAAGTAACTGAAACTGAGATATCCAGAAAAGTCATGGCATGTGGAACTAGAACAATCTGTCCCAGTGAACTAAATAAAGGGTTCGGTTCAAAATTCCAACGTATCCTACTAGAAGAAGGACGGAAGGTCGAAACGTCATGAATATGACAATAAAGATAAGAACAACAGTTTCAACAATGTAAATAGTGTAAATAGTTACTGTACCTCGTCTCAGAAATATAAACAGATCCTGAAGAAGTCGGGAGCGTACAGCGGTTGAAACGTCGTGAATATGACAATAAAGATGAGGAGAACAGTTCGAACAATGGAAATAATATAAATAGTTAGAATACCTGATCCCAGAAATATAGACAGATCCTGAAGAAGGCCGGGGCGTACAATGGCCGAAACGTCGTGAATATTACAATATAGATGAGGAGAACAGTTCGAACAATAGAAATAATGTAAATAGTTATAATACCTGACCTCAGAAATAAAGACAGATCCTAAAGAAGGCCAGAGCGTACAATGGCCGAAACGTCGTGAATATGACAATAAAGATGAGGGGAACAGTTGGAACAATGGAAATAATGTAAATAGTTACAATACCTGATCTCAGAAATATAGACAGATCCTGAAGAAGGCCGGAGCGTACAGTGGCCGAAACGTCGTGAATCGGACAATTAAAGATTAGGAGAATATTTCGAACAATGGAAATGGTGTAAATGACATATTTGTTTTGTTTTTTCTTCCAGTTATGTGGGATAAATGATAAATTGATGAAGAAACGGTTTCGTGTGTCGCATTCAGATGCATACTCTATGTGAAAGAATTGATTGTTTATTTCTGGAAAGATGGATTTCACAAGAGTGATCAGGAAATTCAACTAACCATAAATCCACAATGATTTTAGAACTTAAAACACAAAGAAAAATTTTAGAAACCCTCCATCGAGTTTAGATCTCATGAAGCGAAGTCAAGTGCGAAATCAATGAAATATATTGATAGTACTACAATTTGTTACCGTTATTTCCTGAGTTTAACTTAGTTTGACACAAGGCTATACATTTGGAGCACACATAAAGGAGTACAAATAGTCGGTAACATGATCTCACCTGTCAACACAGACTCTGGTTTCCCCTCGTGATCTTTGAGAACTCCAACAAAATTACGCCTCGTAGAACCATATATATCCCAGGGTTATCACGAGTCTGCAAAATACTTTGCTGGATCCATAGCCTCAAGCGGTCTTCTCTAGACACGAAACCGACCAGCATATTTACATATATGGAAACGTGACTGGTCCGATCAGGCGACTCAGCATCAGTCTTCTCCAAAATCTAATGGTGATATTTTTTTAAGGATGTCATATATTAAATGATCAAAAAAGAGGAAAGACCAAAGTATTTTTTGATTATTTTTTGGAATTTTTTAAAATTCTTTCTAGCACGTTCGAAATTTTGGTTGAAAGTCTTGTTTTGTTTACGACAGCGGTGGTCGTAATGATTACAATTACATTTTGCGTCCTTTCTCCAGTTTGGAAATTGCTGCAAAAATCAAATAATTGTCGGATTTAATGGCCGTTATAAGAAAAAATTTCTTAAGAAAATTTTCTTAAATCGGCCAAAAAGTTGATATTCCGATCTATATAATTTCTATTTGAAATACACCAGAATATTTTACTTACTGGAAATAGTAAATGTAATCGGTTAACTTTCAGTTAAAGCTAAAATGAAATCTTCAAGAATGCTTTTTCATTTTTAAAAATTCATTTTAAACCTGAAGTATCGAAAATTTATGCCGAATTAGTGGAGATATCTACTGTAATACAGTGGGTGTCAACAACGGTATCTTTGTTTGGTTGTCGACTAAAAAATACAAGGAAAAAACATGCCATGCTGTGTACGGCATACAATGAGTTGACAAATGTCTTGAAAAAAGTGTTAAAAATGCTTTAAGCTATAGAATATATTCAAGCAAATACTGCATATTTAAATTCTTTATAGCTAACTTGCCAAAAGAAAGAAGTGTTCAAAGACACTAAATTATTGGAATCGACCCTAGCTTCTCCAAATATTAACCAATATGTAACTTGGTCCCTTATTAAAAGAGATATATGTGGACATGAGAACCAATATTTGTTTAATAATTTCCTCGCAACCAAGGCGATAAAGCAACTAAGACGCAAGGGGTTAATGAGAGTGAAAGGAAATGGTAAAAGTTTAGGGAAGAGAAAGAAAAAGAAAAAGTTCGAAACTGTAGCTCGTAGTTGTAGATTCGGAGAAGTTCCAACGCGAAAAAAACGGTAGTGCCGATCTACATTGCACACACATACGTACATACACAAATACAAATCACATACCACAACAACCATTCATTGGTTAATAAATCACCACTACGTTATTATAGACAACTTACAAATCGCATCAATGCGGCAATTTTGTAATCGCTCTATTTTCATGTAGTCACTTTTGTGCACTTTTGGGAGAAACGGATCCCAGAAGCTTTCTTGAGTCTCCCCAAAACTCACTCGCTGATTGGTCAATGCCAACCAATCAGATTGTCTGCACGTGAAGAATAACTCTTCCCGCGCAGAGATTCGGAGCCTATTGTCACCTATATAAGCAAGAAATATTCTTAGATAATTAGTGAGATTTCAGCTTCCAAACGAATCCACGACAGTTGAAACCATGCTCCAATCTTCTCACTCACACCACCACTCACATGCTGAACATTCCTTACACTCACATAATCTTTTCCTTACACAGCAAAACTGTTGAGAACATTTATTACAAGAAACTATCAGAAACTTTCTTTCAGTGAACTTTGGAATACAAAATAATAGTTAAAGAGAGACAACTCTTGTTTTATTCAACGTTTTTTCCTATTCAATGCATGCCTTCTTTCACATCCTTGTACATCTTGTTAAATGTTAAATTAATGTGGTGAAGTCCGCTACACGGTCTTTTGTTAATAGGTTTATTCAAACCTTGCTATGTGGTTGAACTGGTAAAGGCGCACTATATCTGAAAAAAGTGATTTCGCTGATGGGAAAAAGCATGCATGTACGATTGCTGTCGGAGGGACAATTATTTTCCGGTAAGACTTGTCAAACTAGGCCGGTTGTTATTAATTTCACTGTTTAATAAAATAAAATAAAAACACGGATAACGACTCAAACATGTGTACCGACTAACATAAATAGTTTATAGGCATAAGAAATAGTGTCGGAGAAAATATCGTTTTAAAAAAATTACTGTTGTTTACGTTTCAGGTAAGAAACTGAAGCTACAAGAATTAGATTAGTAGAAGTTCTAATGCGTAAAACTTCCTATCGTTAATAGAGTTATTCAAACCTCGCCCTGTCATGCAGACTCCATGGCAAAACTTGTAGGGATGAAATTTACCTAAAAAAAAGGTGTTTCCTCTGAAGGTTTGGTTTATTATGTTTTACGGCATATCAATCTCAATGGGTTATCTAATGCCGACAAAATTTCTTATTGCTGGTAATATTTTGTTTTGTCAAAAATCTGTTTCTGGTAATATTTTTCCTTCAAAATCGTATTTCTGGTAATAATCTTTTCAAAAAAGTATTGCTGGTAATAGTTAACTATTTGGCCATAGATTGGATCCTAACAGGTGTCACCACCCCGAGTCAGGGTGGACCTGGGAACACCAGCAATTAAGAGGTGGTTCCATGATCATCAAAACCTCCTGATCAGAGGCCTTGCTGCTGGATGTAGTTTATCGTCTTGCCCACGACGCCGATGTAGTTTAACGTCTTACCCAGGACGGGTTTCCTCTGGAGGAGAAAAGGGGATGCAGATATGATATGATATCTGTCGGAGGCACAATTTTCATTAGTAGGATTCCTCAATATAGATCGGTTATTAATTTCACTGTCTAATAAAATAAACAAAAGGGATAGCAACTCAAACACGTGTACAGTGGAACCTCGATTCACGAAGTTAATTCATTCTTGAAGCTCGTTCGTAACCCGAAACGTTTGTATACCGAAACTATTATTCCAATGTAAAATGGATTACTCCGTTCCTGGTCCTAGAAGAAACTGTCATCATAAGTTAAGGCTTCACCTAGCTATTTGAACTGTAAACTGATGAGATGTCGACGCCAGTCTAGACTTGCGCTTTAATTCATGGTCTAGATACCATAGCAAAGAGCTCATACGCACAATTACGTTGAAAGTATTTATAGGCAACCTTACGACGGCGTGCAAGTGACTGAAGCCGAGCCGCTAGATCAGGACCAATAATATTGCTGATTCGTCTTTGAATCTGGATAACTTGGGCTTGATAGCAGATTACTTTTTATCAGTTTGAGCAAAGTATCGTTTATGA
>OZ038484.1:120503448-120508448 GCA_964036315.1 Acanthosepion esculentum
AAAAATGAACACGCTACCACCCCTTGTCTGTATGATTGGATTTCTCTGTATCATTGGTAACCGCAAATTATAAATCTCCCTTACAGTTAAAACACTGTAAATTTAAAAAATAAGTTACTCCAAAATTCGCTTGAGGATGAAATGGAACTAATGTTTTTAATTTAATTACAAAATTAAATTTGAAGTTTTTAGCTTCCATTTTTGGATCATGGTTATTAAAATCAGTTAATTTATAATATTAATGCTCTGTAAATTTACATTGAGCACTATTTTGTAAAAAATAAAAATATCAATAAGAACACCGGATTATATATCTTACTGTTCTATCTTTTTATTTATATATATATATATACACACCCTTGTGCTAATTTATTGAAATAAAACGAATAATTCCGTTATTATTTACTTTTTTTTGGTATTTTTCCAATGAAACATGACCCAGTGTACATGTTACTACTTCATATGCCCATTCCACGAAGTCGTTCGTTGGAGATTGATCCCAGATTCTCGATTGGATTTAAATGAGGATAGTTTCTGGGCCAGTCTATAGTATTTTGATTTGATCATTGGCAAGGCTTGCCAGTGTGTTCGTGCAGCGTTACAATATTCGTACGCCTCCTTGGAGTAACATCCATCGCAAAAAATGGGCATAGGGCAACTAATCGACGCCCGAACGTGATAAAAATCTGATGCAAACACGGATGATGCAATATTTCTCAAAGCCAAACCAATTTCATCATACACCCCAAAAACAGATTCATATTGCTGTACACCACTGCAAATGACTTTATCTGAGGAAAAAATATATATAAAGTGTGTTCCAATAACTTGGACTGATTTTAGGTGTGAATTAAATTTAAGCATCTAATGATGTTTTCCTTTTTCGGTCAGATTTAATAACTTAAGTCTTTGTCAATTTCAACCATGGAAAGATTAACAATCAAATAATGTGTTAAAGTTTCAAGAGTGCAGTTGGAAAAATTGTTCGTAAATTCAAACCAACTGGGTCGGTGGCTGATGTGAAAACACCATTGCTTGCTCGTTTACGCCGTTCAGCTGTAAACATTGCTGCAGTGCACGAGAATTCGGCCGAAAATCTAGACACCTCTATTAGTCATTGCGCCCAGGAATTGAACCTCTCAACAACGTTACATCGTTTCCAATTGCACTCCGGGTTGGTCGATTATGTTAACCAAAAAACAATCGCGAAATGCATTTCCATTTGAACGTCCATTTTCGTAATAGGCTTCGATAATTTTAACACGTTCTTTCATTGTTAATCTTTCCATGGTTGGAATTTCCAAGACTTAAGTTGTTAAATCTGAAAGAAAAAGGAAAAAAATTATTAAACACTTAAATTTAATTCACATTTAATATATAATTATTTTAAAAAAAATATGATTCCTTCGCTACATAAGAGTTCTCATGTTTCAAAAACAAGAGCCAAAAACCTCAATATAATTATTGAAATTAAATTGAATTAAAGTATCAAGCTCTGTTTTATCCTCAAGCGAAAATTTTATAATTTAAGCTCTACTTCTGTATGGAGCACAGTTTTAAAAAAATAAAAACAAAAATACTAAAGAACCCCAGATTATTTACCTAACGTGTTCTTTCCTATTTTTCTACATATTTGCATATATATATATATATATATATAGATAGATAGATAGATATAGAGAGAGTACAATGTGTCGTTGGTCAATTTTTCATTGAAGTGAATTGCTTGTTAGTAAATCCTGTCTCCAGTATATGCTCTAATTGATTTATACTTCTTGGCTTGAACAACACTATTTTTGTTAACCTAGATACCTGAAGCTCACAATTTCAAAGAATGGAGAAAAAGTCATATGATAAAGCAAACTTTCACACGCATACACGCATGTATATACCGAAAAGGGGTATAATTTTGATAGCTCTACGATACATTCGTCATGTGCAAATCGTGCAAGCCAGGCGAGTCTTAACGCAAATTAAACTTACAAAGAGCTCAAGAAGATTGGATTACATAAGTATGCTTGAATAGCGGCAGAAGTCAGAAGCATCGTCTCTCGTAAAGAAACCATAAAAGAAAGTAGATATGTACCAGCGGATGAAAAAAAAAAAAAAAAAAAAAAAAAAAAAACGTAATCGAAAAATCGGCATCCGAATAAAAAGTTAATTTCTTAAAAGCCGTTGCACATAATCTTAAATATTTCGACATTTGATATATTAAAGTTTTGTTTTAGTTCTTTGAAATTTTTTGAAGTGGAATAAAATAAAATTTAGAAAATCAGAATGTTTTTTCGTTCTTTTCACCAGTTTATTCTGTCATGTTGATGAATTGTCCTCTCAGAAAAATTAATCATGCTCAACATATCAGTATAAGAAAAAACAACTCCCTCCCTCTTTCGCTCTCTCTCTCTCTCTCTCTCTCTATATATATATATATATATATATATATATATATATATATATATATATATATATATATGTATGTTGATGCATGTTTCATTAAATAATATAGGCAAGTTTTGTCTATTTATTTTAAATAAGTACCTTTCATATTGTCTGATAAGCTTAATTCCCAAACTTAATACTTCTCGTTTTCATTCTCGCGTTGTCATGTGTGAAGATATCATTATTGTTTCGTCCGTGTATTGGTTGATATATTGAAATGTAATTTCCATCTTTGATAATGGCTTATGTAAGCCGAAAGCTGAGATTGGATTTAAACACGTATCAATATGGGGATTTCCTTTCGTCTTTCAATGATAATGTTATTAAGCTTATCAAACAATATGAAAAGAACTTGTCTATATTATTTAATGAAACATGCATCAATGAAAAATTGCTGCCTATATACACACAATTTATATATACACACAATTTATATATATATATATATATATATATATATATATATATATATATATGTATATATATATATATATATATATATATATATATATATATATATATATATATATATATAATGTGTATTTAGGCAGAAAACCTTAATTTATGCATGCTTCATGAAAGACGACAGGCAAGGTACTAAAATTAACCTTGTTATTTAACTTTTTCTTGGGTTCGAACAAGTGTTTTCTTTTTCGGGACACAGAGTGTGTAGAAACTGTCTAAATAATAATAAAAGAGAAAAACAGTCCAAATAATGATAAAAAGAAAAAGCCAACACTTAATAATATTAACTGCGAATACGGCCACAATGTACTAACCGTGTTCGGAGAATAAAACATCCCTATAACAATAAAAAAAATTTTCCTGGCTGTGATTGTTTTCGGCGATTTTATGTGATTTTTTGCGACGAAATTCTTTGTACGATAATTTTGATAACTTGGAAATAATTTTGGGAATAATGTAAATTAAGTGTGAAATTCAGCAAAAGTCACCCATGAAATAAAAATAATTATTTGTACGGAAGGTGAGGACCTACGTAAATCAGTTTTTCTTTAAATTAGGGAGCAGAATTATTGTCGAACTTTTAAAAGATAAGCTTAAACATTAATCCAATACTTAAATGCAGCGATCAATTTTGAGTTTTTCAGTACTTATTGGTGCCTATCGCATGCGGTAGCAGTAGGCCTCGCAAAAAGAAATCCCCGCTAACAGAAGACCAGGTTGCAATCAGAAGAGCAAAGGCTGCAACGAGGAAAAGAAAGTCCCGTACAAGTGAAAGCCCAGACCGTTGTAAGACATAAACAGTACACGTAGAAAGCCTGTTAACTGAAAGTTTCACGTCTTCAGCTATTATCCTATACACAAACATATACATATATACAGATATATATATACATATATATATATATATATATATATATATATATATATATATATATATATATATATATATACGTACGTGCACACACACACATATGTCCGACTCCAACAGACGTCTATTTACCTCTGCACGCAATGAGTGTAAGCGTACCCTCGACAATGCCAAGTCACTATTTGCAGCTCCAAGGACTATTGGCACCTCTGCAAGAGCGTTCTGAATAGTAACAAACCCTCCATTCCTCCACTGTTCAATCAGTTTGAGGTACTGACCACCTCTGCCGACAAGGCCGAATGCTTCGCTCAGAAGTTTTCTTCCAATTCTATGCTTGACTCTTCTAGGGTACCCTTGCCCGACTTCCCTCCCAGAACTGAGGCCCTCCTGGACGGCTTGCACATAACCCCGTCGTCGGTACTGGGCATTATTTCTAACATAGATCTCCACAAGGCTACCGGTGGCGACGGAATTCCAGCCATTGTCCTGAAGAAATGCACACCTGAACTGGCATCTGCCCTCTCTAAATTGTACAACCGCTGCCTCAAGGAGTCCTGTTTTCCTGACTGCTGGAAATCCTCTACCATTGTTCCTGTCTTTAAGAACTCTGGCGACCCCTCCAACCCTTCTAATTACCGTCCTATCAGTCTCCTTCCCCTCTTCGGCAAAGTCTTCGAGGCCATTATCAACGCCGAAGTGATTACTCACCTGATATCCCACGATCTGCTCTCAGACAAGCAGTACGGTTTCCGCTTTGCCCGATCTACTGCCGATGTGCATACGGCCATCACTGAATTTGTCTACCAAGCTATCCATAATAACGGCGAAGCCCGTGCCGTGGCCCTTGACATCTCCAAAGCATTCGATAGGGTTTGGCATGCCGGCCTCCTTCGCAAGCTCCAGGGTTATGGTATCACAGGTCGATTGTTTGATCTAATTCAGTCGTTTCTGTCAAACCGGGATTTGAAGGTTGTTCTCAGTGGATTCATCTCCAACTCCTATCCCACTAACGCTGGTGTTCCTCAAGGCTCCATCCTTGGCCCTACTCTGTTCCTCATATTTATAAACGACCTTCCTGACGCCATAGACTCCCAAGTCGGTATCTACGCTGACGACACTACTATTTACTCCTGCCTCAAGCACAAATCTAGTGAGGCGGACAAAATTAACCTGGCAGCTCAAATTGAAAAGGACCTCCAATCGGTTGTGGACTGGGGTGAGAAATGAA
>OZ038484.1:120510948-120528448 GCA_964036315.1 Acanthosepion esculentum
TCCTTGAATATTCAATAAATAGTTGGAGATTACCAACCGGGATATTTATAATGGAAATATGAAAACCCATAAAACAGGATACCCGCTACGACCAATTATTTCCCAGATACCAACACCTATCTACGTGCTATCAAAATTCTTGAACGACATCATCACTCTATACCTACCTACCAATTACACCATCACATCCACCCACGAATTCCTGCAAATTTTAAAAACTACAAAAAAACAAACCAAGGTATAATAGCGTCACATGACGTCGAAAACTTATTTACAAACGTCCCCGTCGACCAACCAATGACATTATCCTCAATTCTGTATATACTAATAATTCTATTCCTCCGCCATCCATTAAACCATCCATACTAAAAAATTACTACACCCATGTACAACCATAGTTCCATTCTATGACCACAATGGCAACATTTACACCCAAACTAATGGTGTTAGTATGGAAAATCCACTCGGTCCATGCTTTTCCAACTATTACATGTCCCACGTAGAAAATATGATATTTACACAGGTCCGTAAACCGAAAATATACGTTCGCTACGTAGATGATATGTTTTATTTTAGCAAATAACATTAAAGAAATAGATACACTTAAGACCACATTTGAGAAAAACTCCGTCCTTAACTTTACCTATGAACTTAGCCAAAAAAACAAACTTCCATTCTTAGATGTCCTCGTTGAATACAGCAATAACACTTTCATTTCATCATTATACAAAAAAAAAACACTAGCAAAAACTCATGCCACCTTAACTATAAAAGCGAATGTCCACCTAGGTACAAAATAGCAGTAATAAAAAACTTTCTAACAAGAGCACACCAGAATTCATCCTCCAGACTACTCTTCCTCAAATAACTTAATAATGTTAACCAAACACTAATCAACAACGGCTTCCCTAACCACCTTATAGACCACCAAATTAGACTATTTCTCCCTAAAGTAAGTAATAATGATAGTGAACACACAGTCAAAAACCACATACACATTTATTACAAAAACCAAATGCATATTAATTACAAACAAGACGAATCTTCACTGAGACATATTATAAAGAAATATACTACCCCAATTGACTCGAATAAAAAAATCAAATTAATTATCTATTATAAAAAATTTAAGACAGCTAACCTTATCCTCAAAAATAACAACACACCAACTAAATCAAAATTACAAAGAACGAACATTATCTATGTGTTCAAATGCTCCTTAAGGAACTGTGTTCCTGATCAAACCGGGCTCATAAATAATTACATCGGTTGCACAACTACATGCTTATCCAGACGTCTTACGTTACACCTATCTGATAACAGCTCTATTAGAACCCATTTAAACACACACACAAACTTACCAGACTCCATTAGAAACACACTAGTAGAAAACACAAATATATTAACTGCATCCACCTGTAAAAAAAGATTCAAAATAATGGAAGCTTTAATAATAAAAAAGAAAAAGCCAACTCTTAACAATATTAACTACGAAGAAAGCCACAGTGTGCTAACCGTATTCGGAAATCAAAAAATCCCTACCACAAACTAAGACATACACATAACGCACACACTCAATTAAGCTGAAAAATCGAATCATCCTTGATAATGGCTAAAGGTATAGCCGAAAGCGTTCGGAAATCTAAAACATTTAGACAGTTTTTACACACCCTTTGTCCAGAAAAGAAAGCTCTTGTTCGAACACAAGAAAAATTAAATAAAAAGCTTAATCGTAGTACCTAGTCTGTCGTTTTTAATAAAACATGCATATATATATATATATACAGACATATTATTCGAACTAATATGTCGTTCTGAAACAAAACACTAGTTAAATAAAAAAAACTCAATGCAGCGGACGGAACCTATAGTAATGAGTGAACAAATACCATTTAAAGTTTTATTTGTAATTTCTGATATATATATATATATATATATATATATATATATGTGTGTGTGTGTGTGTGTGTGTGTGTGTGTGTGTGTGTGTGTAAAGCTTGGCTTATTAAATCTTGTTGGTTTATTTTCCAACGCAACACACTTGATCTTTGCCGTTTTGCCCGATTTTGAACAAATAACACAAAATCAGCTCCAAACAATTTCAGTTCCGATGGGACCTGACTGAGTGACTTCGTAAATTATTTGCCAAAGCAAACATCTGTCGCCATTTTCATCCTTCCCGCCTTTTCTCGGCACCATCTTTGTTTAGCAATCAACTAATTTTCTCGTGTCTTAATAGTAGCAATAAGACGAGCTAAGACTAATAATTTTGTTCATGTTTGTGTATATCTGCCTGCTCCAATCTCCGAGATTTAATAAAATGTAGATAACGTTTATTGTTGGTTTATGCATTAAAGTATGTCATGTGCTAATGATATCAACTCAATACAGTTTTTTTTTTTTTTTGTTTTCTTATACATCTGCCAGAACGTCATATATCATTCTCAACTTTAAGGTTCTTACGTAAAGGATATAATAATATAGATATTAGCTTTAAAGTTTTAATTTTGTCAATAACGTTTTGTTACCGTAAATTCCGGCCTATTCCTGACGTACAAATCGACCTCAAGATTTTTAGTTCCAAATTCCGTATAGATTGACCCCAAATATACAGTCGGTTACCAGTGACACCAAACTAGGCTTACTGAAAAATGAAGATAGGCTACAGTATACGATAACCTGCGCCAAAACTACATAAGGTCACACTACTTACCTGTATATAGAGACACTAACCGTAGTATCTTTCTATATGCGTTGTATAGCAAGCAACCTACAACACACATCGGTAGTTACCGTATATTGCTTCGGTATAGCTCAGCAAACATTTGAAATTCTACTGCCTACTGTTAAACGCATTAAAGTCAACGTCAACTCCAATATAAATATTACTATCATAAAATTGCACAGATGATACGTATAACATATTTAGCTGAGTGAGTTAAACGACGAGATGAGGTATTATGTACACTATTTACATTATTCGGACTATTGTCCGAGTCTTTGTCGCCATATTTATTACAACGTTTTTGCCATTGTACTAACTGAACTGAACCTTTTATTTCGCTCACTATGGTAAACTGTTCTAGTTCAACGTGTCATTTTTAATGAATGTCATTTATCAATTATCTCCTGTTCCCCTCTCCTTAACCGGGTATTGAACTCAAACTCTTTGGGTCCTGTCACTGGATCTAACTAACGCCTTTATCCACTGTGCCATGTGTCCTTGAAGACATCTGTGTGTGAATTTCTTGGTATTATAAACCTAATGTCTTCAGCAACCATTTTTTACCAGCGCTCATATTGCAATTTTTGCTGTAATCATTGCTAGTAAAAACATGCAATGATAACAGCAAAAATTGCAATATGAACGGTCTACCCCAGTGAGCAAAATAAAGGGTTCAGTTTGATATTCTAACCACCTGAAGAAGACCGGAGCGTACAATCGCCGAAACTTTGTAATAAATATGGCGACAAAGATGAGGACAATAGTCCGAATAATGTAAATAATGTGCATAATACCTCATGTCAGAAATATAGACAGATGTTCAGTTCGATATTCTAACCACCTGAAGAAGTCCGGAGCGTACAATCGCCGAAACGTTGTAATAAATATGACGTCAAAGATGAGGACAATAGTCCGAATAATGTAAATAATGTACATAATACCTCATCTCAAAAATATATACAGATGTTCAGTTTGATATTCTAACCACCTGAAGAAGTCCGGAGCGTACAATCGCCGAAACTTTGTAATAAATATGGCGACAAAGATGAGGACAATAGTCCGAATAATGTAAATAATGTACATAATACCTCATCTCAGAAATATAGACAGATGTTCAGTTCGATATTCTAACCACCTGAAGAAGTCCGGAGCGTACAATCGCCGAAACGTTGTAATAAATATGGCGACAAAGATGTGGACAATAGTCCGAATAATGTAAATAGTGTATATCAATTACTCTGTTAATATGCCAAATATGTTCACCCAAAACAAGTTTTAGTGGGATATATTTGCGGGAGCCTGCTGGAGGTACGGTAAGTAATGTATAGTCATAGTTAAGAGAGTTGATCCCACTTGTTTAAAACTCGGTGGTAAATGTATGCACTTTTAACCGCCATATAAGTCGAACCCTAGTCTTGGAATGGTGCTTGTAGGCTTGAAAATTCGACTTATACGCCGTAATTTAAGGTAATTTCTTTCCAACCGCGTTATTATTATGATTTTTAAACAGAAGCAATTATTTTCCTTATAACGTTTATAATTAATCTTCCTTTTTTCTTTCATTCTTTTTTCTTCTTCTTTTTCTTCTTCTTTTGTGTCGTGATCCTTCAGAATATTGGCGAACATGGCCCTCCAAAACTTACTATCCTATAAAGCCTTTACAGTTGAGTAATGGATAGCGGCTCGGATTGAGGAGTGAGAGCCGAGTTCGAATTCCAGTCAAACCCATTACATTACTTACGTGCTAATAGCCTTGGGAAAGGTATGAATCCTATCTTCCCCTAGTTATGGGTAAATAGCAACACGTCTACCGCAGAAAGAAAAGGTAACCTACTGCAGAAAAAATCTGCCTCGTCAGTCATCTATCGAAAGATACATGATCGCTTAAGTGTGAATCATGCATGACATATAACTGACTGAGTGTCGTGCTAAGGTATGAATCCTCTTCTTCTCCCCAGCTATAGGTAAATAGCAGGACAGACCGGGTTCTATAGCCTTGGATGGCAACTGGTCTAGAAATGGCAACCTACTACGGGAAAAATTCTGCCTCGTCAGTCATGTATCTAAAGATACATGATCGCCTAAGTGTGTATCATCATTGCGTGTAATTGACTGACTGTCGTGCTAATACACTTGGGAAAGGTATGAATCCTCTTCTTCTCCCCCGCTATAGGTAAATAGCAGGACAGACCGGATTCTATAGACTTGGATGGCAACTGGTCTAGAAATGGCAACCTACTACGGCAAAAATTCTGCCTCGTCAGTAATGTATCGAAAGATACATGATCGCCTAAGTGCGTATCATCATGGCACGTAATTGACTGACTGTCGTGCAAATACTCTTGAGAAAGGTATGAGTCTCTTCTAAGCTATGGGTAAATAGCAGGACAGACCGGGTTCTATAGCCTTGGATGGCAACTGGTCTACAGATGGCAACCTACTACAGCAAAAAAATCTGCCTCGTCTGTCATCTATCGAAAGATAGATGCTCACCTAAGCGTGTATCACGCATGGCACATAACTGACTGTCTTTACAATTGAGCTCATAGTACATAGCTGTATGTAATCCAAAGAAAAATTACATTTACATGTTAACACTTAATTGTTAAGAGTAGAATTAATTAGAAAAAAGAATAAGATTAAAATGTAATTAATCAAAGAAATTGGCCAGTGAATCCAAAAAAATAAACAATGCATAAAGTCTTTTTTCTAAAGAACGTTTATTTTTAGGTATTTTTAAAAATTTTCAACGTCTTCTTTTCTGAAAGCTAGAGACAGAATATTCAATATCAGTTTTTTTTATGGAAACTTTTATAGGCACCATGTATATGAGAGTAAAAAAATAATAAATGATTGTTTTTAAGATTAATTTGTTATTACTAGGAGAGAAAAAATTCCTTTCCCTGGAATCAATCTAAAACTAAAGTAGACGATATAAATGCACAGGAAGACAAAAAAATAGATAACTGAAATAAACAAAGCGACAAAAATTTGCATAGTAAGATAATTGTTTCATTTAACAATTAATCTTCTTCTCATGTATCATATACCTTCAGGACGTCGGCGATCATGGCTCTCCACAACTTCCTATATTCTGTATCTCTTCATCAATGATCGGTTCTTTACTATCCTTACTTCTCCACGTTCGTACATTCTCTTCGTACAAATGTCCTTTAAGGATGGTACTTCCTTCTGCTTCACGCGCTTTCAGAGCGTCCTGCGAGTGTCACATAATCCAAGTCCTATTATCTCATTATGCCTCCAAGAAATGTAATTTTCCTCTCCTTGATTTATAGTACAAGTGTTCTTTTTTGTTTCTTTTTTCCTTAAAACTTCGCCCATTGCTCACATGCCACATTCATGGTATCCTCCGCATCCTCCTGGGAAACAATATCTCTGTTACCTCGAATCTTCTCTTCATATGGGAGAAAATTCTCCAGTGTTCCTTGCCAAGTAGGCGCGTTGATATATAACTTCAGCAATTTTTACTTTGCTTCTAACGGAAATACATATTTCTTAAAACTTTGCTTAGCCATTGGAAGGAATCACTCGCTATTCCAGTGGACCTTCAACTTTCTGAATCTTTGAAAGGAATCCTTCGCTGAACCAATGCATCTTCGGCTTTCAGAACCTTTAGAAAGAATTCTTCACTATTCCAATACACCTTCGACTTCCAGGGCGTTTGGAAAGAATCATTCGCTATTCCAATGTACCGTCGGCTTTCTGAGCCTTTGCAAGGAATCCATCGCTGAGCCAGTGTACCTCCGGCATTCAGACCCTTTATCCGCTATTCCAATGCACCTTCGACTTTTTGGGACTTTGGAAGAATCATTCGCTATTCCAATGCTACTTCGGTTTTCTTAGCCTTTACAAGGAATCCTTCGCTGAGTCAGTGTACCTTTGGCTTTCAGACTCTTTAGAAAGAATTCTTTATTATTACAATGCACCTTGGTTTTTCAGGGCTTTTGAAAGAAGTGATTCGCTATTCCAATGCACCTTCGACTTTTGGGGACTTTGGACGGAAACATTCGCTCATCCAATGCTACTTCGGCTTTCTGAGCCTTTGGAAGGAATCCTTCGTTGTTCCAATGCACCGTCGGCTTTCTGAGGCTTTGCAAGGAATCCATCGCTGAGTCAGTGTAACTTCGGCTTTCAGACACTTTAGAAAGAATTCTTAATTATTACAATGCACCTTGGGTTTTCAGAACTTTTGGAAGGAGTGATTCGCTATTCCAATGCACCTTCGACTTTTGGGGGCTTTGGACGGAATCATTCGCTATTCCAATGCTACTTCGGCTTTCTGAGCCTTTAGAAAGAATTCTTCACTCTTCCAATGATCCTTCGTCTTTCAGAATTCCTGTATGGAATAAATCGCTATTCCAATGAATCTTCGACTTTAGATCCTTTGGAAGGAATCTTTCTCTATTGCAATACCCCTTTGTCTTTCTGGGCCTTTAGAGGAATCATCCCTTATTCCAGTGCACCTTCTGCTTTCTGGGAGAACATTTTTGAATCCTCTTTTAAAACACTTTCCGTATTGTTAAATATTTGTACTTGCTTGATTCTGACGTCTCTAATTCGTGACTTGCATATATTGGTTTGGTCTTGCTGATGATCGTTCGTTCCACATTATTGCAAATGATGATCCGTCCTTTTTTTTTTTTGCAGTTTCCCGTTTACTAATCTATCTAGAGCATCCTTCTGTGTATTGGATTGGAGAAAAATATATTCCAAATGCTAATAAACAGGGTGCGATTTATAAACTGTCGTGTAAATTACTTAAAAATGAAAATAACGCTGACATCTCATTTTAACAGATATATTTCGCAAAATTACCCAAAATTATCTTGAAATACTAAAGAGAAAATTTATTCCATAAAATCGCCATTAAAAGACTTCGGAATCTCCTGCAAATCTTCTGGAGGGTCTCCGTGTTTAATTTGGTGTAATGTTGCCTACAATCCTTGTGTTCAAGTCATCTTTGTTGTTTTAAGGAGTTTTGTTGGTCTCTCGCTCAACTGCGCCCCATACATAATAGTCAAGGGGGTTGAAGTCTGGGGAGTCAGGTGGCCAGATGTAAGGATTGATGTGGTCGGAGAAATTGTCTGAGAGCCATGACTGGGTTCTCGTGCTTGTGTGGTATGGTGCAAAATCCTGTTGTCAAACATAGGGTCTTCCAGCAGCTACCTTCATGGTGAACAACAGCGCTACTTTCTCAAGGCACTTGATGTAGGCCTCTGTGTTCAATCTGAGGCCCTGTGGGTAAATGAATGGAAGCATAACGCTGCTATCACTAGTAATCTCTCCAAAAACCTTCGTAATCACCATTAGATTCATACAACTCTTTCCGAATCCTCTGCAATATCCGAAACACTGTGAAATGTTCGTGTTCGTGCTTCCGGCACGAATGCCAAGCAGTACATTATGCCATTTCCAAATTTCTGGCGGAGTGAATTGCATCATGTTGCTCACAGACGATGCCCAACTGACCCTACTATACGTGCAGTCAACAAAATAAAAACAACGCGCATGCGCGAAATTAGAAATATAAAATGGCAGATAATTTTCCCATCGCACCCTGTGAATACTAAGTAACAGGAAGTTTTCGTCTGAATTGTCATGTGATATCAAAGCTCTTATATGGCAGTGAATGCTGGACAATCTCTTCACAGACGAAGAAGAAATCTGAGGCAGCAGAATTATGGTTATACGGAGAATTTCATTGACGGAACCAGGAAGCCGCACGAAATTCTTGAAGTAAATGATAACAAAAAGAACGTTTATACTCAGAATCAGCGTGAGACAAGTGAAATTTCTTGGGCACACAATAACGAAGGAGGTCTTGAAAAACATAATTCTCGCAGGGCATATCGAGGGCAAGAGAGTTAGAGGAAGGATGGCTTGAATGGATGCCGGAACGAGTCTGCAGGGAGGCCTTGACAATGTAAAAAACGCTGTTAAGGGCCACGTGAGACAAGAAGTTGTGGAGAGTCATGATCGCCCATGTCTTGAATAGACACGGACAGAGAAGAAGAAATCGGAATATCTCATGCTGTTAAGATAGTTATCTAATTTTTATTCAGTTAATGTAATTTACTTCATTGAAAATTGTAATTGCTGTTTTGTCAGTCAGTCAAGTGTCATGCGTGATACACGCTTAGGCGATCATGTATCTTTCGATATATAACTGACAAGGCAGATTTTTTTCCCAGAGTAGGTTGCCATTCCTTTCTACGGTAGACCAGTTTCCATCCAGGGCTATAGAGCCCGGTCTGTTCTGCTATTTAACCATAGTTGAGGGGAGAAGAAGAGAATTCATATCTTTCCCAAAGGTATTAGCACGTCAGTCAGTCAGTTATATGCCAAGCGTGATACACGCTTAGGCAATCATGTATCTTTCGATACATGACTGGCAAGGCAGATTTATTTTTTTACCATAGCTCAGGGGAGAAGAGGATTTATACCTTTCCCAAGGGTAATAGCACGTCAGTCAGTCAGTCAAGTGTCATGCGTGATACACGCTCAGACGATCATGCATCTTTCGATATATAACTGACAAGGCAGATTTTTTCCCACAGTAGGTTGCCATTTCTTTCCGCGGTCGACCAGTTGCCATCTAAGGCTTTAGAATCCGGTCTCTCCTGTTATTTACCCATACCTGAGTGAAGAAGAAGAGGATTCATACCTTTCCCAAGGGTATTAGCACGTAAGTGAATGTAATGGATTCGACTGGAATTCGAAATCCGCACTCCGATTCCTCAATCCGAGCCACTACAAGACAGGAGGGCGCAAAAGGAGTTTATATAATGTTAATATCTTCTAATATCATATTCTTTAAACATCACAACTGATAACAATACGATAACGTGCTTCATGTGAAATAAACGTCTTCCAAAATGTTTAAACCCGAAGAACTGCTTTAATTATGACAATTTCGCTAATTCAATTTTATGGCATGCTCAAATCTTGAAAGAACTTAAACGATTATGTAGAGGAACAAAGAAAAACGAAATGCCACGCGCAACGCTAAAAAAATGACGACTTTATAAATGACAGTGAAAATATTTCTAAGAAAAACATTATTGCAGAAAGCGTAAACTTTACCAAGCAGTAAATCGGCGAGCCGTGTTCGAATTACGTGTTCGTTGCATTCACTTTTGAACAAATACCGTCGGGAAATATATGAAGCCATCTATTCAGCTGCCTCTCCCCGAATTATGGGACATATGACAAGTGCACGTCTGGCTTTCTAGCTGCGGGAGGCAACAAGTCTAAAAGAATGAAAACTCTGAATTTAAAACCCAGCCACCTGAAACTGTTCAAAGATTGATCAACAACGGGAGCCGATATTATGTCTGTAAAACCAGAAGATGACAGATTTAAACAACAATGGATAATCTCAGTGAAGGGTGATTATCCAAAACGCAGTTGATCCCGACGTGCTTTGATCCGAGAAATGGCGGATGGGTGGTTCAATACTGTGTGCTTATATCGGAAATTGCCAGGTTATTTTCCATGTTTAGTGCGTGAGGTTTTGGAAACTTTTGATAACAAGTTTGCTCTTGTGTAACTCAAAAATATGGCCTTTTGTCCAAGTTCTACAATTTAAAAAAAAATTTCCCCGCATTCGGATTACGCTCGATTAGAGAATCAGTGCCTCGTTGGATTTAATTAAAAGAAAGGTACAATAAAGACATGGGGCAGAAGAGAAACTATAACAGAGAACGTATTTTCCTCGAGGGAAAAAAACAACACGTAGGACTCTTGTCAGCAGATTCTAGGAATCTTAGCACAACACACACACACATACGCACACATATATATATATAAATATATACATATATATATATATATATGTATGAGAGAGAAAGAGAGAGAGAGAGAACTGATTGCATTGGGGAAAAAATAAGTCAATTTAATACTGTACTCTGAGAATATTACTGTAGGCATTTTCTTTAATCCAAGGGAAATCTTGTTACTAAACCAGCATCTCATTTGTCCCCGTTAATACCCAAGAATCGATTATCCACTTTCAATATGTCAGCGCTATTTAAGACGTCTTCTACCAAATATTTCTGGTACCTTTGTCCTTGTTCGGACTTCTGCAGCAAAAGATCAGCTATCCGCGACGAGATTACGCAGACGTATGTACGTATATATTTGCTGGGCTTGAATTCGTCTGGTCCTGGAAAAGTTCAGTTTGCGTTATGTCACTCCCTCAGTTCGATGCCTTGAAAAGGAGCATAAGATATGTTGGTTTTTAATTAATAGTCGCACACTAGCTGGCACTAAAAGGAGAAAACATGCAACTCCTTTATCTACTAAAAACAATCAGTCATGCCCATGAGATTAGAAAAAAAAATGAATTATGAAAGCTTAAACTAAATCGACATCATTCTTTCTAATCGACATACAGGGTGTCCATAAAGTTGGTGTGCACTTTAAAATAATTATAACTTCATTTGTATTTGCGATAGAAATAATTTATATCAAGGATTAGAAAGAAGTAAATCTATATTTTTTAAGGATTATTGAAATTTTATTTAAGTTTCCACATGCCCACCATCATTAGCAATACAAAGGGTGATACGATTTTGCAGTTCACGGAAAACATTTGCCAACGGATTTACAGTAATGCCTCAAATCACATTAGTTATTTTAGCTTTTCTTAAAACTAGGTACATTAAACTTCATAATAACATTTTTTACAGATTATTTCTATCGCAAATACAAATAAAGTTATAAATTTTTTAAAGTGCACACGAACTTTATGGACACCTTATATATATATATATATATATATATATATATATATATATATATATATACAGCGTGTGTATAAAGTTCGTATGCACTTTAAAAAATTTATAATATTATTTGTATTTACGATAGAAATAATTTGTAAAAAGGATTAGAAAGAAGCAAATCTATATTTTTTAAGGTTTTATTGAAATTTTATTCAAGTTTCCACATGCCCTCCATCATTAGCAATACAAAAGGTAATACGATTTTGCAGTTCACGGAAGACATTTGCCAACTGATTTACAGTAATGCCTGAAATCACATTAATTATTTTAGCTATACTTAAAACTAGATACATTAAACTTTATAACATTTTTTACAGATTATTTCTATCGCAAATACAAATAAAATTATACATTTTTAAAAGTGTACACGAAATTTATGGACACCCTGTATATATATATATATATATATATATACAGGGTGTCCATAAAGTTCGTATATTATAAATTTTTAAAGTGCACACGAACTTTTTGGACACTCTGTACACAGTGAGTCAATTATGTGCCATGCGTGATACACTCTTAGGCGATCATGTATCTTTCGATACATGACTGACGAGGCAGATTTTTCTCCGCACTTGTTGTACTTTCCAAGTCCCGATCTGCCCTGCTATTTACTCATATGTGGCGAGTGAAGAAGGGGATTCATAACTTTTCCAAGGGTATTAACACGTAGGTGAATTCGAACTCGGCTCTCCGCTTCCTCAATCCGACCCGCTATCCATTACTGCACTGTGACATGCAGAGACATCTGATTCGTCTCGGTGTCCAAAATGCTTTCATTTATCCTAGATATCTAAAAGTTATTGACGCAATACAGTCTTACTAATCGTATTTTTTTCTGGTCGTGTTTATCTTTTTTGTTATTAATTGGTTATTGTCTCAATCGCTGCTTTTTGTTGACACAGTTTATCAAAAGCAAATTCTTGAAATATATAATGTTATTTCTTTATTTTGCGAAGGATTCAAGATAGATTACTGCAGTAGCAGCTGCACAGTCTTTATTTTGAAGTCTCGATAGGATCTAAAGGCATCTCCACGTGCTTGGGGTGAATAATTCTTTTCCACTCTGCAAACCTTTTCTCACAGATTAAATGTCGCAAGTCTCCTGAAGGGAGATAACTGCTACATCCAGAAGAGGCATGGCACGTGAAAGTAGAACAATCTACCCCGGTGGACGAAATAAAGGGTTCGTTTCGAATCATCTGAATAATGCCGAGCGTACAACGGCCGAAAGGTTGTGAATATGGAAATAAAGATGAGGAAAACAATCTGAAAAATGTAAATAATGTAAATAATTACAATACCTCATCTCAAAAATATAAACATATCCTGAAGAAGACCGGAGCGTACAGCGGCCGAAGCGTCGTGAAGATGACAATAAAGATGAGGACAACAGTCTGAACAATGTTAATAGTTTAAATAATTACAATACCTCATTTCAGTAATATAGACAGATCCTGAAGAAGGGCGGGACGTACGACGTCCGAAACATCGTGAACATGACAATAAAGATGAGGACATGAGTCCGAATAATGTAAATAATGTAAATAATTACAATACCTCATCTCAGAAATATAGACACATCCTGAAGAAGGCCGTAGCGTACAGCGTGTAGTGAACCATCCTCATTCTCTTCATATGCCATTGGTGAGATGTAACTTTCTTTCCACGAACCACTGCTTTGTGCAACCAACACCCAAGAGCAAGCTTCCCTAATTACTACGATCCGCGTCATTGGGTGTGATGAAATATCTTCCACCCTACAACCATTTTCCCACAGACGAAACGTCGCTAGTCTCTCACTGTTTCTACGAAAAGTTTTCGGACGGACTACATTCCGTAGTTCCACCAGTTCTTACCGTCACGGCTAGACCCCCACCATGCCACGCACATTTAACAAACCACTCCCTTGCTGCGATGTAAGTTCGACTCGAGCAGCTTCTCCCGATGAACCACTGTTCTGTGGAAGCAACACCGAAGAGGATGTTTCCCTGGACACTACAATCTTAACATGTTCAAATCTAGGGTCAAGCGTTATCGTCCCCATTTATATCCATATAAACTGTCTCTTGCTCTGTAACCTTCTATCTGGAGTGGCTCTTGGACCTTCTACATAAATTATAAATAAAAAAATAAATATCAAGCCTAAGTTATAAAATATTATTTTTCTTAACTTCATCTCACTTCAGGACGTAAGTGGACATAGCATGAAGCAGCTTTCTTTCTATTTCCTTTCGTTTGGCTGTGAAACCCCATATTTTTGGGGAGACACAAGAGCGGTTTCCCGTTGTTTTGCCCATCTGTTTTGCGTTTATAATTGCGTTTATAATTGTTCTTCTGAACTAGCGGAAACTCAGTCCAGTTTGCTCTATTATTGTCATATAGGATGAAAATGATTAACTATCGACACCGAGATTCGAACGTGACACTCTGGACTTATGTTTTCCGCCAGATAAATAAATAGCGGTGTCAGGCTACTGACTGCAGTGACTATTTGACTACTGAGTGAAACTATCCAGTCGAATTAGTGTGAATTATTGTGCGTCGATGATTTGGGTTTTGATTTAGGATTTAACGGACGTTAAGCCGAGCCGCGCTACTAACAAGGTATTCACTGAAATGGTTAATTATCTTTGGTTGACTTTTACTTCATTGTTCTTGTTAAGTATTTATTTGCGGTTGTAATTAAATACTGTTTTGGCTTAACATTGAAGTCTTGAGTTTTTCGTAATTATTAACGGCCACAGTACGTCACAAAACTATGTTAATTAATTTATATTAATATATTAATATTTTGCTTTATTAATTATATTTATATTTTTAAAAATTTTTCTTTTTCAAAATCTAGAGACATCAAGCACATAACTTCCATGTCTAAGTGTCATAGAGAAAGAAAATGAGTAACTACCGACTCCGAGGTTCGAGCGTTGTTGGGTTATTTTGTGTACACGATGTAACTAGTGAGACAACCAAAATGAGCTGACTCATTTTATATTTTATCAAGAGAAGGTTAACCAATCAGGAGACGTGGAATATTCGATCCGATGTGTACAAAGGCGGCCATTTTGTTTATTTCTTGACGGAATATCCACTGCCAACCTATGATATGAAAGACTTGCAGAACTACATTTTCCTACTCTCTCCGAATATCCACTGCCAACCTCTGATATGGAAGACCTTAAGAATTCTTGAATAGCTGCTACTAGACATTGTTGCTGTTACATTGAACAAATTACTTCCTACGTCGGATTTCTACATTCAAACTACATTGTTAAGTATTTATTTGCGGTTGTAATTAAATACTGTTTTGGCTTAACATTGAAGTCTTGGGTTATACTTAATTATTAACGGCCACCGATCGTCACAAAAGTTATTTAATCCGTAAGACATATATCCATACTTTTTCCGAGGGTAATTAGAAGAAAAGAATTAGATTTTTAAGCCGGCTAAGCAATTCCCCTTGCGCACCGATAACTGTTTCGCTACCTGCTCAAAAATATTATTTAGGACAGATTAATACTAAAGGTAAATACGGTTAAGAGGAACAATGGCAATCTTCTGAGTGGGTAGAACTTTGTTGGACCTGGTAAGCGAACAATTAAATAGAACAATTAACTGGAAGACAACATTTCTTATCACGAGCCAGAATTCGAGAACTTGTTACTCTGTTGCATTAAATGCAAGTGCCATTTGGAATAGTTCCATCGTTGGAAAATGTTCAGCATATATATTGCTGCCATGTAGCCTCCTGCTACATGCTAGAATCTGCAATGTTATTGGTCCTGACTTTGCGTCTCGGCTTCAGTCACTTTCCCACCAGCGTAATGTATCTGGCTTGTGCCTTTTCAATAAATACTTTCATGGCAATTCTTCGGATAAACACTACGCTATGGTACCAGGACTTTCTGAATTTAGCCACAGTAACAGTGTTAACAAGGCCTCATCAATTTACAGTTGAAATAGTTAGAATTGTAACCGTAAGTTTTATGTTAACATCTTCTTCTGTCGCATTTATCACTTGTGGAAATCTCTTCCGTATTTATGATTTCCAGCCAACTTTGATCTTCAAACATTTAAATGTAATATCATAAGCTACATTCTGTCTTCTAAATTTCTGTTCTTTTATTGTTCTCTCGCTTCAGTAATATTTTCATTTGCTCATATATTTTCTTTTTCTCGTAGGGGCTTTATTGCCTTGCTTTTGGGTGAAACGATTAAAAACATTACGGCACTTTCATTTGATAGATAAAAGTATATCCGTTGATTGTGTGGTTCACTGTCTCAATTTGCTACCTTCACTGATTACGTTGTTCACTGTCTCAACTAGCTAGTGTCTTGCATCAGATGAAATAGCCCTCTGAAATAGAGGGATTTTTTTCAACTTATAAAATAAGTGTACCGGGGCACTTCGAGTTGGTGTAATGGTTAACAAGTTTGTCTCGCTAGATCAATTACGGCTGTGTAGTGAGTTAGATCCACAATGAGTGCTCCATACATTCGGCCTTGTGCCACATCTAAGCTACGCTTATAAAATCATCATACTATAATAGTGGCTGGGCACTTCGATGTGATATAATAGCTAGCAAGTTTGTCTCGCTAGATGAATTACGACTGTGTAGTGAGTTATGTCATCACTGAGTGCTCCCCATATATTCATCCTTGCAGTTGAAGTTGAGGTGGGTCAGTAAATGGGTGGGGTTAGTGTGCATTTCAATACAATGAGATTGTCCTTGCCTAAGGATTTAGGTGTTAAAGAACTCCCTACCTAAGCATAACTTGGAATTGTCCGTTTACTTAGTGTAACTAAAACTGTAATAATAGGATTGGTCTGGACGATATATAATCTGTCCAATGTTCCGACATGTTAATAACTTTTTCAACTTTAACGTCAAAAACTGATGACGTTATTCCAATGATTTTACAGTTAGTAATCTCGAAGGCTTAAACTATACAATTAACTCTATTGTGGTGTGTAATAAATAATAAGATATATTAGCAAGTTGGTTTCCCTACTCAATGATTAGATATTCCGTTGTCGTGGTGAGACAAGTTCGCTTATTACCGTCGATCAAATACTCCTTTTGCCATAACAATTGAATATTTTGTTACTCAGTAAGGGAGGTCAGGTTGCGCTATCGATGAATATGAAATATGTTTTATATTGTGGAATTGATAGAAAATTATCAAAAATAGACAAACAGTGCACGCTATTTTATTCTCCCTTTCCAACGATGAAATAATCCGGTTTACACCCCCTCTCTCTCTCTCACTCTTTCTCTCTCTCCCTCTCTCTCCCCTCTATCCCTCTCTCTTCATCCCTCTCTCTCTCCCTCTGTCCCTCTCCCTCTCTCTCTCTCTCACTCTTCCACTCTCTCCCTCCCTCTCTCTCCCCATCTCTCCCTCTCTACCACGCTCTCCTCCTTATCTCTCCCTCCCTCTCTCTCCCTCCCTCTCTCTCCCTCCCCCTCTATCTCCCACTCTCTCTTCCCATCTCTCCCCCCTCTCTAACTCCATCTCTCTCTCTGGTGGGTGTGTGCGCACGCGCGCACTCTGCTTCACCTCATTCCATAGCTACCGATCGATAGAGATCTTTTCCATCCACGGATGACAAGCGTCCATATTTTGGTCCCTCTGCAATATGTCAGATCGTTTGAAACGTTAATCCAAAAGAATCCAATGGAAGTGAGTAAAAAGCCATAAAACTAAATACAAGAACTTTAGATAAATAAAAAGGTTTGATGACACACACAAACTCGAAAGTGTCCACATTTTACTTGGTGCGGACGTGTTGGCTGTGCGCAAATGTTTGAGCTGATTTTTTTTTATTTTATCCACATTATATTTGACTTATCTATAATGGCTGTTATTGCTTGGATAAGTAATTACAGAAAGTGTGTAAACACCTTCGTACGTATTTGGTCGCCTACCATGGTGCGATGTTTACCTTGACGGAATTCAGCAACGAGTC
>OZ038484.1:120530948-120560948 GCA_964036315.1 Acanthosepion esculentum
AAGAAAGAAAGAAGAAAGAAAAATGATGTGCAAAGAAAGAAAGAAAGAAAAATGATGAGCAAAGAAAGAAAGAAAATGAGTAAAGAAAGAACGGAAGAAAGAAACTAATGAGCAAAGAAAGAAAGAAAAAAGAAAGGAAGAACGAAAAGAATGATGAGCATTGAAAGAAAGAAAAAAAGAAAGAATATGATGACCAATAGACCAAAAAACGTAAGAAAGAAAGAAAAAAAAAAAGAATATTAATAGTACAGAAAAGAAAGAAAGAAAGTAAATTAGATAAAAGAAGGAAAAATAATACAGAAAATGATGATTGAAGAAAAAAAACAGGAAAGAATTATATTCAATTGAGAATCTGAGTGGTAGGAGGCAAGATTTCGGTGTTTGCGCTCTCAGCGTGATGCTATTTATCGAATAACGGAAGTCTATGTTACCGTATTCCGAAGACACAGTGCTTATCTGAGAGTTCAAATACATTTTAGAATGGCATTTATACAGTCGCAGATGATTTTATTAATTATTAGGTGCTTTGATAACCTCTAAATTTGAAATCTTTCTTTACAATTTGATTCAATTACCATTATTATGTTGAATATATTCTCTTTTTAAACTCGACAAGGTCGGTCCATTTAATCCTTTTATTGTATTTTTCTTAAGATTCCGAATAAGTTGTTGTGCCTACGGATTAAAATTGTGTATGAAATAACCAAAGGTCGTGTTTTTGTTCTGTTTTCAAGCATTTTTTGATCGTCTCTCTCTTTATTGGGAACTAAATGCTGTCAGTGCCACAGAAAAAGGCGTTAAATACTCACATTTACAAATTTGATTTTATATGCGTCGAATAAATGACTACTATATATATTATTAAATGGATAAAGTCCGGCAATTATTTTTTAAGGCATTTTTTATATTTATACGTTCTTGTTATAGATACAAATATTTAAGTAAATGATCTGTATATAATAAACAGTATTAACAACATTTACTGGTCTGAATGTCCGAGAAATGTTCATAGAAAATTTTCGTCCTTCGACAGGAATCGAACCTATGAAAACTTCTCGGACATTCAGGCCGGTAAATGTTGTTTAATACTGTTTATTATAAAACAGAACATTTACTTAAATATTTGTATCTATAAAAAGAATGTATAAACAAAAAATGTGTATGTATGTTTGTATGTGTATGTGTGTGTGTGTGTGTGTGTGTGTGTGTGTGTGTGTGTGTGTGTGTGTGTGTGTGTGTGTGTGTGTGTGTGTGTGTGTGTGTGTGTGTGTGTGTGAACAGTGTCCACTAATAAATATATACACAATTCAGGAAAGGAAAAACTTGTATAGATATTGTAATACTAACTTTAGTCATACATCACAAGAGTAATACAAATTTTCATACTTAAATATTTGTATCTATAGAAAGAACGTATAAACATAAAAAATGTCTTAAAAAATAATTGTTGGACTTTGTCCATTTTCATAATGTGTGACGTCATTTGTTTACATTTGGATACGCATTGAGTAGATATGAATGTATGAGAGAAATCATGGAGAATTGTGTTTAATAACAGTAAATTTAACCTTGCTAACTGAACGCTCCTCTGTGGGCAAAACGGTTAAGGCACATCAGGCTATATGACGGTTCCGTATAGAATACAGGTTCGATTCCTGTCGAAGGACGCATATTTTCTATGAAAATTTCTCGGACATTCAGGCCGGCAAATGTTGTTAATACTGTTTATTATAAGCGGAGCATTTACTTAAATATTTGTATCTATAAAAAGAACGTATAAACATAAAAAATGTCTTTATATATATATATATATATATATATATATATATATATATATAAATATAAAGGGTGTTTCATTAAGACGGATCAAAGCCAGTAGTAAATAAATCAGTGTTATTGGTAAAATTTTCTTTATTTCTCTTTTCTTATTTAAGTCATGGCAATTATGTGTGAAAAATAATATCGCCCAAATGTCCAACACATCTGAAAGAAAAAGAACAAAATCATTAAGCGCTTAAACTTAATTCACATTTAAAATTGGCACAATTTATTGGAGCACCCTTTATTTATATATATATATTGATTTAAATAATCATAATTTTATGTTCATTTTAATTTTTGTTTTAATGATGTGAGCTTTATTTTTTGCTTTTTATGCTCCACTGGATAATTTTTATTCTTTAATTACGTATTTTAATCGTAAATTTATTTGTTTTTTGTTAATCTTACGTATTTACAACGTAATTTTAAGCGTGTTCCAGCACTATCTCTTATCAATCCAAATGCCAACGATAGGTCCCTGATGATGCGTTGGCCGAAAGGCAGCCTAGGTCCGGATATTTTTTAAAAAAAAATTTTTAAATAAATAAATGACATAAAATTATATTTATTTAAATCAATATCCCTGTTCTGTGGTGTCAAGTCTTTGTTTCAATATATATATATATATATATATATATATATATATATATATATATATATATATACATACGTGTGTGTGTTATATCTGTCATAGTGCGATATAATTTACGTAACTCAGCAGAAGAGAGGAAGATGATGGATGGTACTTCTCTGAAGGAGGCTTCTTGTCTTGAAAGACTTTTTAGACTCAAGCTCTCCCCAGACCTCAACTGGAACTCATATATCCGCACTATTGCCAAAGATGCTGTAAAGTGTACCGGTTCGTTGTGCCACTCCGTTAAGTATCTCTCCGACCCCCCTCCCCCGAACACCGATATACTCTATCTTCACAAGAGCCAGATCAATCCAAAAATTGAGTGTTATTGCTGGTATATCTGAGCTGGAGCTGCGCAGTCCTCCCTTGTGTGAATTGATAGTCTTTATAAACGCTTACGCGGACTTTTGGGTGATGAATTATTTTCCACCCTATAAACCCATTCCCCCAGATAAAATGTTGTGTATTTCTCGTTGTTCTATCGCTATTTCCATGGCATGTGTTATGAGCTACATTACTTAATCCCACCAGCTCTGTCTTTAGCAGCTAGGACCCATGCCACGTACACAAGAATGTATCGTCCTCATTCCCCCCGTATTCCATTAATAAGAAGTAGGTCTACTCGGACAGCTTCTCCCTACAAAAAACTACAACCATGACCACTTCAAGTCTAGGTTTAACCGTCATCTTTCCTGCATAGTCCCATAGACTTCTCTTCTTCCCTTTTCTTACGCACATCTGGTGTGGCTCTTGGGCCTTATATTACTGGCGAATACAAAAGAAAACTGTTGATCGAGGTCGGTTCTTACAAATCGATTTTCTTATAAATCTAATGTTCTTTCCTTTCATTTTTTATATCATTTCACCCCAAGCAAGGCAATAAATAAAGCCACTAGGACGCAAGGGGATTACTGGGCGTTAGAAGATATGAGGAAAAAATACTATTAAGGCGAGAGAAAAAAAAAGAACAAGGACAGAAGGCAGAAGATGTCGATTGACATTGCATTTCATGTTTTTAAGATATAAGTTAACTGGAAAGAAAGAAGCCGAAATAGAATTCCACGAGCAAGAACTGCGATAGAAGAAACTTTTAGCATAGAACCTATGGTTACATTTAACCATTTCAACTATAAAAATGATGAGACCGTTCCGCCAATCTAGTACTGCACTTAAAATCATAAAGTTTCGGTACGATATCTGAAAGTAATATTTATTTTGCAAATATAAAAATGTGGCAAAAGAGAATGAGGAAAGGTCAGTCTTCAATCTGTCTTAACTTAAACTTAGCTAGTTACATTTACTGATCCAAACATACTACAGTATTTCTTACACCAAAATAACACATTCTTACTTACCATTTTTACTGCGACTACCATATCTCACAGCGGAAAGTCCTGCAGAACAATTACCATGAAAGTATTTATAGAAAAGGCACAGGGAACCAACTTTATGGTGATGGGAAAGTAACTGAAGCTGAGATGCCAGATCAGGACCAATAACATTGCAAATTCTTCTTTGGATTTTATCAAGGTGCTCTAGCTATATAAAAGGAACGCCGGATCATGTAGCAGTAATATTCTAAGCATGGACTTTTTTTTAACTGTAAGTTCTATTCTAATAAGTTATTTTATCGTCCGTGAAACCCTCCTCCAGTTTCTTGCCTCAAAGATTTATATTCACGGCGGAGGGGGAAAGTGACTGAAGCTGAAATACCATGACCAGTAATATTGCTGATTCTTCTTTGGATTTTAGCAAGAATGTCTAAATATATAGCAGAATCACATGAGCAGTAATATTCAAAGAATGGACGAACGGTAGACTTATAGATTTGACCAATAAGCTCGCTTTGTTTTCCTTGACCGTCTAACTCAGAGCGGTTAAAATACGTTCTCTTAACATCATAGAACCAGATACTAGACAAAATGTATATAGTCTCTGCCTGATCGGGTAAGAGATGTTTTGGAAGAAGATGATGGGGTCAACACCTTTTCAGGTTATCATAAATTTTCAACTTTTATTTGTTTGTAAACTCTACAACTTTGTTTTACTCTACAAAATGAAGATATTTTAGACAAGAATATGAGGGTCAAGCAACTCATTCCTAAGAAGAGAATTCATACCTTTCCCAAGTAAGTGAATGTAATGGATTTAACTTGGATTCGAATCCGGCTCTCCGATTCCGCAATCCGAGCCGCTATCCACCTTTATATGAAAGTATTTATAGGAAAGGCACAGTAAAGCTAAATTGCGGCGATAGGAAAGTAACTAAAGCCGAGACGCCAGAACAGGTCCAATAATATTGTTTATTCTTCTTTGGATTTTATCAAGAAGCTCTTGACATATAACAGGAGCACCGGATCATATGTGGCAGCAATATTCTAAGCATGGTCTTTTTTTTACTCTAGATGTAACCGTAAGTTATATTTTAATGGTTTCTTCTCTCGTCCGTGGAACACTCGTCCAGATTCTTGCTTCAAAGATTTATATTCACAGCGGAGGGGGAAAGTGATTGAAGCTGAGATTCCAGGACCAATAATACTGCAAGAATCTCTAAATATATAGTAGGAGCACCAGACTAGATGTGGCAGAAATATTCAAAGCAAGGACGAATGGTAGATTTATGAATATGAATGATAGATTCTGAAGAGAAAATTGTCTCGCGCGACACAGTGAACCGACCTTCCTAGCCGCTGACCTAACAATGTATTCAATATAATCGTTCCATTTCATGTCAGCTGAAAAAGTTAGTCCGAGTATGTGCACTGAATCACCCTCCTGGAGGTTAGCATCAGCCATGCAAAATAAATTAAAAGGAGTTCTGTCTTTCATAAACCTTTTCTATTGTTTTGGCCCAAACATCGTCCCAAAATCAATATTTCAATTATTATAAAATGCTATGACCCTTCAGGATACAGGCACTTAGATCTCTGCACAGATCTTATCGTA
This sequence comes from Acanthosepion esculentum, assembly GCA_964036315.1. Lineage (NCBI taxonomy): Eukaryota > Metazoa > Mollusca > Cephalopoda > Sepiida > Sepiidae > Acanthosepion > Acanthosepion esculentum. Next base: position 120,536,350 of record OZ038484.1, read on the forward strand.
CATATGCCATAACTTCTTATAAAAGTGTTTTCTGTATGAATTTCTGGGATGATGAGTTACCATTATATATATTATTTACACGCGTACTGTTGTCCTCATCCTTATTGATCGTATCACGGCCTTCAACGGGTGCTTACCGACCCTGATAATGGTTAGGGAATTTCATACCGAATCCTTTATTTAATCTACGGGTGTTTATTGTGCTCTAGTGAAATGGCTTACCGTTTCTTTCTCCACATTTGTGGATTTGTCGTCGTAAATGGTCTGCCACTCTAGTGCCAAGTCTACCGTTCTATTTAATTCATAGCTGGTGTGTGGGGAGGCGTTAAGACATGAATTCTTGCCTTTCCAAAGGGCATCAATACTAAATTAATAGATTAAGTCAGAATTTGAACTCGGCTCGACGATTCTACATTTCACACCTATGACCACTCTGAGGGTTAAATAGATTTATATTTGATAAAGTTTATCCGTATCCGAACTTAAAAGAACGAATATTAACTCATCTCGATCCCCCGGGCCGGAGCTAAATGCCCAGTGACAATGTGATGAACATAAAACAGAAATTCTATCTTAAACTGCGCATTAAACAAATCTCCCGGGGTTGTATTTTCCGTAATAGCAAGAAAATCAAAACCAAAGTGGAAATTCTGAGATAGATAGATAGATAGATAGATAGATAGATAGATAGATAGATAGATAGATAGATAAAGAGGATGAGGTAGATATATATATATATATATATATATATATATATATATATATATATATAAACAGAATGACATAGATAGATAGATAGATAGATAGATAGATAGATAGATAGATAGATAGATAGATAGATAGATAGATAGATAGATAGATTTAATTACTATCAAGCACGGCATGCCGGTCCGATTATAGGGTTCCATGAAACTTCGTACACTACACTGCACAAGTTATATCTCTTCACATCATCTCGCAAACAGTTTGGATGCTCCAATAAATCATTAAAATTAATATTTAGTTATTTTGATATAACCGTTTTTTATACTAAAGATCACCCAATACGAATCTCGAGGGCCACTCAAGGTAGATGCCTACTGATTAAGATGTTTGATACGAATGAATGAGGTAGTGGTACGAAATGAAAATTATGCGGATAAAGATGGAAAACTGTAGCTTGCCTTGAAGAGGTCAAACTTTAGTGTCCAAGTATAGTGTGATTTTAGTATAGTTTCCTAGTCGTGAACGTCTGGCTTATTGGAAACAGCAATTGGGATGAGAACCGTTACATTGGAAATAGCCTCAGACCCGCGTTACTTGTTGGAATGACAAAAAGGATAAAAATTTGAACAGTGAGGATGGCGCGGTTCCAGGCTAGACATGGCATCAGTACACCATTTTGGGGTCTAAATGACCCGACTCTTGCAATTGTTAAAGCATTCCAGATGGAGTCAGATATTTTTTGAAGCTATAGAATACGTCAAGTATATTTCCAACATGTTTAACATATATTATTTCTACATTTCTCACCCATGATCAGACTGATGCTTAAATAGATTCATATTTGATAAGGCTTATACGTATCCGAAATTAAGAGAACGAATATTAACTCATCTCGATCCCCCGGGCCGGAGCTAAATGCCCAGTGACAATGTGATGAACATAAAACAGAAATTCTGTCTTAAACTGCGCATTAAACAAGTCTCTCGGGGTTGTATTTTCCAGAATAGCAAGAAAATCAAAGCCAAAATGGATATTCTGCGATAGATAGATAGATAGATAGATAGATAGATAGATAGATAGATAGATAGATAGATAGATAACCAAAGGTAGATAGATAGATAACCAAAGATAGATAGATAGATAACCAAACAAAGATAGATAGATAACCAAACAAAGATAGATAGATAGATAACCAAACAAAGATAGATAGATAACCAAACAAAGATAGATAGATAGATAGATAGATAGATAGATAACCAAACAAAGATAGATAGATAACCAAACAAAGATAGATAGATAACCAAACAAAGATAGATAGATAGATAACCAAACAAAGATAGATAGATAACCAAACAAAGATAGATAGATAGATAGATAGATAGATAGATAGATAGATAGATAACCAAACAAAGATAGATAGATAGATAACCAAACAAAGATAGATAGATAGATAGATAGATAGATAGATAGATAACCAAACAAAGATAGATAGATAGATAGATAGATAGATAGATAGATAACCAAACAAAGATAGATAGATAGATAACCAAACAAAGATAGATAGATAGATAGATAACCAAACAAAGATATATAGATAGATAGATAACCAAACAAAGATAGATAAATAGATAGATAGATAACCAAACAAAGATAGATAGATAGATAGATAGATAGTTAACCAAACAAAGATAGATAGATAGATAGATAACCAAACAAAGATAGATAGTTAACCAAACAAAGATAGATAGATAGATAACCAAACAAAGATAGATAGATAGATAGATAACCAAACAAAGATAGATAGATAGATAGATAGATAGATAACCAAACAAAGATAGATAGATAGATAGATAGATAACCAAACAAAGATAGATAGATAGATAGATAGATAACAAAACAAAGATAGATAGATAGATAGATAACAAAACAAAGATAGATAGATAGATAGATAGATAGATAGATAGATAGATAACCAAACAAAGATAGATAGATATATAGATAACCAAACAAAAATAAATAGATAGATATATAGATAACCAAACAAAGATAGATAGATAGATAGATAACCAAACAAAGATAGATAGATATATAGATAACCAAACAAAAATAGATAGATAGATATATAGATAACCAAACAAAGATAGATAGATAGATAGATAACCAAACAAAGATAGATAAATAGATAGATAGATAGATAGATAACCAAACAAAGATAGATAGATAGATAGATAACCAAACAAAGATAGATAGATAGATAGATAGATAGATAGATAGATAGATAGATAGATAGATAGATAGATAACCAAACAAAGATAGATAGATAGATATATAGATAACCAAACATAGATAGATAGATGGATAGATAGATAGATAAAGAGGATGAGGTAGATAAATAGAATTATATATATATATATATATATATATATATATATATATATATATATATATATATAAACAGAATGACATAGATAGATAGATAGATAGATAGATAGATAGATAGATAGATAGATAGATAGATAGATAGAGAAAGACAGGCAGAGTCCTGATCGAAAAAAGTGTACTTTCTCTTTCAAACAAGAGAAGAAAAAAAGCTATCATCAGGCAGGAAAAAATAAACTTGCCTTTCCAGCTTAAATCTTATATTAATATCATTAAATATCATTAAATAAATTGATTTTATCGGACTAACCTGCCTTCGATAATGCTTTTCTTTTCTCTTTCAATTAGCAACTAATTTATCAACTTTTGGAAATTGAAACTCAGATATTAAATCCGTCGGCATAAATTCTTCGGTTGAAGCATTAGTAGCAATGAATAATAATGAAATAGATATGACTGACATAATATGCGTGTGTAATCTTATTTGTTCGTCATATATTTATATATATACATATGATTATATATATATATATATATATATATATATATATATATATATATATATATATATATATATATATATATATATATTCACCTAAGAATATAATTTCAACGAATTACCATTTTTAGATATGCTCATTAGAAATAAAAATAACCACATAATCACAGATATCTACCACAAACCTACAGACACCCAACAATATCTTCATTTCAAGCGCATTTACCCAAAAAGCTGCCTAAAATCCATCTCCTATTCTCTAGCACGTAGTGTTTGTACTATAGTGACTGACAAACACCTCCGAAAAACCAGCCTAGAAGAACTACATAAAACTCTAAAAATCGAGGCTACCCCACAACACTAATAAACAAAGGTTTTAAACTCACAAAAATTTCCTTTAGACCAACTACGAAATCCAAAGAAACGTAATGTCGAACAAACTCTAGCATATGTCTCAACATACAACAACAATCCAGAACTATTTACAGAAATTACAAAAAATCTAGGCCTACTTAGCAAGAATGACAAACTGAAAAATATACTAAAACAATCAAAATAATTAAAAGCAAATGCCAATCTAAAAACTTGAAACACATATTAACCTCATCCAAATTTAACCAACACACAATACAGGGAGTCACAAAATGCAACAAAAAAAGATGTGGGGTTTGTGACATCATTATAGAAGGAAACTCCTACTTTTTTAAAACCCCAAAACGACATTCATAATAAATAAAAATTTAAACTGCAACTCCAAAAATGTGATTTATGCATTCAAAGGCACAAAATGCAAGTCATATATAGGTATCAGTCAACAACTAAACGACAGGGTCTCCCTCCACAAAAGCAACATAAAATTACCAGACAACAGAAAACTCCCTGTATCAGAACACATCTATAAATGTAACCAGGGCGAATTAAAAATTATGCCAATATATCAAACAGACAATTATTCTTACCTACAAATACAAGAAAAAAACTTCATAAACAAATTTAAACCAGAACTAAATAGATCATAACCGCACACGCAAAAGCACACAACATGCACACATAGTGACCAAATACAGTGGTTTGACCACTCGCGTGCGTGCGCTCACACTCACACGTTGGTATCTGTGGAGCACGAATATGTATACTCATATTGGCAAAAACAATAGATTACTCAGAGGCACGCGCGCAAACTCTACACAACATAAGAAGTGTATGTATGTGTATCTATGTATATATGTATGCATGTGTGTGTGTAATTGTGTGCATGTGTGTATACTAATTCCCTATAATAAGACAGTATGTATATATGGAGAGGAAGTGCGCGTATACATACGCATACTGATATACAGTGCTGTTCGATAAAAGCGACTCACCTGATTTTTTTTTTACTAAACGTTCTCTTCTCCGATGAAACGAAAGTTGAGCTAAATTCAAAGGATAAGCGATCTAAAATCCGAAGAAGCTTTGAAAGCTCTTTGAATTTAGCAGTAAGTACTGTCAAGCATCCGTTCAGTATAATGTTCTGGGGATGCTTTTCTTTACATGGAACTGGTTTCTTAAAACCTATTGAAAAGACCATCAGGAGCGAGCAGTACAAGAGAATTTTAGAGTCTTGTCTGCTCCCTTCTGCTGAAAGGGTGCAAATCGACCCCACCAAGCTCATTTTTATGCAGGATAATTCTCCTTGTCACAAATCAAAATTGATGAAGGAATACTTTGATGAGAAGCAGGTTAGTGTTATGACATGGCCGCCCCAATCTCCTGACCTCAACCCCATACAAAACTTATGAAGCATTATAAAGTACAAGCTCTCGAGAAAGCAGTTGAGCAACAAAGAGAATTTGATTGTGAATTTCATATCCGAATGGAATTCAATGCTTGGAGATGAGATTTGCCAGAACCTAATCAAGTCAATGCCAAAAAGGGTTGAAAAGGTTATTCAAAATAAAGGAGGTCTCATAGATTATTTTATATTTCGAACTATATTACCTATTATAAATAAATTATACCGCTATTATTCTTTATTTAAAGCTGTTCGGTTATGTTTCTACTGATTACAAGTTGCAGGAAATAAGTGAGTCACATTTTTTGCAAAGAGTGTTTCCCTAAATCACATTTATATCCAAAATTATAATTATCAATAGAATACCTTAGGATGAGTAAACATTTTTACTAGGTGGTCGGAAAGGGGTCTTTATATTAGTAAGATTAAAAATTAGTTTGACCCCAAAAACAATAGGCGAAAAAATTGTTTAAGTAAAAAAATCAGGTGAGTCACTTTTATCGAACAGCACTGTATATATTGCCATATTGACAAAAACAAGACTTCTCAAGGAGACACACGCGAACGCTGCACAACATAGGAAGTGTGTGTTTGTGTGGGTGTATGTATGTATGTGTGTGTGTGTGTGTATGTATATGTGTATCTATGTGTATATTAATTTCTTAATAAGACAGTATGTATATATCTATGTATGGAGACGGGATATACGTATACATACGCATGCTGACAAAAAACACAAAAAAATGCAAACAGATCTAAGAACACACAAGAATCATTAAAATATAAGAATACAGATATCTTTCCTCGCCCTTTCTCTGGCCAATGTTAATTGTTTTATTACCCTTTACGCAGAAGAACTTTTTCACTGCCAGTTCAATGAAGACATTTGGGTGACTAACACACAAAAAAGAGAATGTCTAATACTGAGAATGTTTAACATCGAAAAACATAAAGGAAATTAATTTCTTTTAATAATATGTCAGTTTAGACATTTACAGCTAGGACATTTCCGTAGAGTCGAATCACATTCATGTTTTCAGTATTCCACATGTAAGTATGTTTCACTCATGCAGCTTTTTTTTCCCAAGATATACGACTTTGTGAAACTTACTCCCCTGAGCCCTAAAATCTTAACGTTTTTAAGTCAAGGGTCAATCTTTATCTATCCTCCTTATCCAAATCATCTTAACTTCCTGCTATCTCCTCTTTCATCCCTGTCATACACCATTCAGTACTACCGTTTTCACAATAACCTTCTATATGGAATCACCTCCGGACTTTTTATTTGGTGAATTTTAGTATAAATTCTAGTATAAATTCTATAATTCTAGTATAAATTCTAGTATAAATTCTATAATTCTAGTATAAATTCTAGTATAAATTCTATAATTCTAGTATAAATTCTAATATAAATTCTATAATTCTAGTATAAAGTACCTAGTAAAAATATTACTAAAAGATAGTACCAAACAAAGTTTATAACTTTACATTTTTCTTTTTATATGAAACGATATGATAATTATTAATCTTTTTTTAAATTTAAATTTTATCTCAAGCAAGCCATACTTCTTTTTTTTTTTTTTGCTGAATTTAAATAGTGTTTGTGAGATTCTTTTTAACATCACTTTTAACCCGAGATTGTCAAAAAAGTGTTAGATATTTTTTTAATTTAGATTTTTCCATTTTTCTCTATGAAACAAACTTTAGCCAATTTATTTTACATTTATGTTAACTCAGTCAGTTATGTTCCATGCGGGATACACGCTTAGACAATCATGTATCTTTCGATACATGACTGATGAGTTAGATTTTTTTCCCCACAGTAGATTACTATTTTTTTCTGCGATACACCAGCTACCATCCAAGGCTATAGAACCCGGTCTGCTATTTACCGAAAGAAGAAGTTCGATGCCTTGCAAAGGAGCATAAGATATGCTGGTTTTTTTAATGAATACTCGTACACTAGCCGGTACTAAGAGGAGGAAAAAAATGTAACTCCTTTATCTACTAAAAAAAAAGTCATGCCCATGTGATTAGAAAAAAAATGGAAAACAAATATGAAAGCTTAAACTAAATCGACAATATTCTTTCAAATCGACATACACAGTGAGTCAATTATGTGTCATGCGTGATACACGCTTAGCCGACGAGGCAGATTTTGCCCGCATGCGTTGCACTTCGTTTCTGCGGTAGACCCATATCTGGCGGGAGAAGAGGATTCATACCTTTCCCAAGGATATTAGCATGTAAGTGAATGTAATGGATTCGACTGGAATATCGAACTCGACTCTCCGATTCCTCAATCCGAGCCGCTATCCATTACTCCACCGAGTATAGAATATGTGGGAAAGATATTTACGTACTACATTATAAAATAGTTTTATGCCTTTTCGCTTAGATTAGAATTTACGAAATTTATACAAAATTAAAAATTGATTATGTACTTCCTGTCTGTTGCTTAGCAGCATATAGTCTCTTATAGCTCAAGGTTCAAACTAATGTGAGTGTATATATATGAGTGAGACGAACACCCTCAGACATGATGAAGGCAATTCATTTAAGGGAAAGGAAACCTCCGATATGAAACAAAATTGGTTGGTAAGCTCAATAGCCATCTAAATTGTCATCTATTAAAGAGAAAAAAAACTTTAACGTCCTAAAAATGGCTAATAATTTAACAGAAAACAGCATTTTCCATCATTGAGGTGCGTCCTGGGTATGACGATAAACTGCATCCGCGTCCTGGGTAAGACGATATACTACGTCCAACATCAAGGCCTCTGATCAGGAGGTTTTGAGGAGCGAGGAACCTTCTCTTAATTTCTGGTGTTCCCAGGTCCACCCTGACCCGGGGTGGTAGCACCTGTTAGGGTCCCAGCTATGGGCAAATAGTTGACCCCACAACCTGACTCAAAACACTATGAAAGTGTGAAAATAGATTTTGATACCAGAAATACTTTGTAAAAAAAAAGTATCAGTAATAAATATTTGAAAGAAGAAAATATTACTAGAAATAAAAAACTTGTCAGCATTAAATAACCCATTGAGGTTAATATGCCACAAAACAAAACAAACCAAACTATACATTTAAAAAAAATATTACCAGCTATACATTTTTGAAAAAAAAGGAAATTTTGTCGGCATTAAATAACGCATTGTAGTTGATATGCCGTAAAACAAAACAAACCAAACCAAACCATCGTTGAGTTCGAAAAAGCTGCTACTTACAAGAAAGGATCGAGTCAACCACTAAGAAGAAGTAAGATATTATTAACTAAATAAAAAATCTAAATTGAAATAATTTTTAAAATGAAAATTAGAAATTAACGTCCAGTCAGAATCACGTGCATTTCCTTCCAGAACAATATAAAAAAATGCAAGCTATTATGTTGTCTGTATGCAAGGGATGTATCGAATAAGTTGTGACTCCATGGCAATTTGGAATACAACTTGTACTGTACCGTACTGGCCTGTCGCAGTTAGCTCCTCCTCAGTTCCTTAATCGTTCAACAGGGGTCTCTCTCCCCTAGCTATAAATACTAGCTGACATTTCGCCTCGATTACTCTTTTACACTTAGGCCTTGGGCCGCTACCTCACGTGGAGGTGAGGTAAATCTCTCTTTTCAACTAACACCAATATGTGACCTCTTACACCTACAGCGTTTCCCAAAATCTGGGAACACGCTAAGAACAATACACGTACGTACGAACACTCACAACACACACACACATTATTTCTCCCACACAAGCACTATGTAAATGTCCATGTCTTTGGTTAACTTGTTATTAATATATATTTGTTTACCCATATATATCGGTCTTGTTTGTTTTCTTTGGACTTAATTAAAGTCTAACATTCCTATGTAGTTGGACCGGCTAGCAGGAAATTTTAACCTTCTGATACCTTTTCACATCTTCACCCCACGGTCCGCTACAGGCCCAAAGAAGAAAAATAAAACATGTAATTGGAACAGCAATGCGCAAATTATCAGATATTTTAATAGACAATATCTTACACCAGACAGAAATATTAATGTTGTTCTTGGCTGTCAAATCTGAGTGATATAATCTTATACCAGAACTGAAAGGAAGTGTTGTTTCGGCAAAAGAGATCATCTTTAGAGGGTTAACAAAAGAGAAAACTGTACATTAATGGAAATTATAATGTTACCTCTAGCAATTTTAACGCTGCTGTTCCATTGGTGAAAAAAAAAACGTCATTCTTAAATAGAAGCGTCAAACAGCAATGAAAAATCTCTTAATTTTTGTTATTCAAAAATATATTCCATCCTAAATGCATGGTTTGGCCGTCCTATTAAACATCGGCTCACATGGCATAGTCAATCTAATGCAATGAATCATTATTGAATTCGGCATCTCGGAGTCTTGGCTTAGGCATTTGTGACAGATATTACAATATATAACTCCTACTTTAGGGACCGCCACTAAATTTTCGAAAACTAAGGTTTAAAATTAATTTTAAAAAATGAAAAAAGTATTCTTGAAACTTTCTGTATAGTTTTAATTGAAAGCTAAATGATTAAATTTACTATTTCCAGTCTGAAGCCCAACTTCTCGAGAGCTCCTCTCTGCGACTGCTCGGTCTCACGCTGTCCGCTGACCTGAGATGGAACAAATACATCGAGTCAATTGCTTCATCCACCGCAATGAAAGTTGGCTCCCTTTGCCGGGCCAGGAAATTTTTCTCCCCGGAATCGATCCTCCAAATCTATAAATCAACCATTCGCCCTTGCATGGAGTATTGCTGCCATATATGGTCTGGAACCCCTGCTGTTTGTCCCAGGGTTCTTGATAAGATCCAGAGACGGATATGCAACGTAATTGGCCCTGATCTGTCATCTCGTCTGCTGTCGCTCTCTCACAGACGCGCCGTTGCCGCGCTCTGTCTTTTTTACAAATACTTTCACGGTAATTGCTCCGATGAGCTGCTTTCGCTGGTTCCCAGGCCTCATGAATTTAAGCGTCCTACGAGGCTGGCATCCCGTTCACACCGTTGAAACTGTTAGATGTAGACGTCTCTTCTACTCCAATAGCTTCATGTCTCGCACCTCTCGCCTGTGGAACTCCCTTCCTTATTCCTGTTTCCCTGACAAATATAATCTCCAACTATTTAAGTGTAACGTCAATCGACATCTCCAGTTGCCTTGATCTATCCACTTCCCTTCTCCACATCTTTTCCCCTTTCATTCCTATCTGCACTCGCTCCAAATCTTCTGTAACCCCCTTGCCTTGATCGATCCACTATCTTTCTCCACATCCTCTCCTTTACCACTCCTATCTGCTCTTCCTCCAAACCTTTTGTAACCTCTTGCGTGCTAGTGGCTTCCAGCCTTGCTTGGGGTGAAAAGCTTAAAAAAAAGAAAAAAAGAAAAGCAAAATACTCTGGTGTATTTCAAATAGAAATTATATTGATTTGAATCTCAACTTTTTGGTCGCTTTCAGAAAATCGGTAAAAATCGATGAATATCGACCATCTTGACAAATTTGCAAACAAAAGTTAATTCTCAGTTTTAAAAATCATCCAAAAATGAAATATATATTTGTGACACGTTATTTGAGGAAAATTAGCAAATTTAAAGTTAAATTAATCTAATTTGAAATAAATGTTGCATACTTATAGCATAAAATGTAGTATACAAGCATTTCTTAACCACCAGGTCTTGTTTTTTCTGACGTATTAATCAATTGATTCTCAGCCTATGGTGTTGAAAAGCATGGTTGACTAGAAATTGACATAAATTTACGAAATCTAAGTGAACGCTTTGTTTTTGGTTTTTAAATACCTAGTATTTTTTTTTAAATTAACATAATATTTTCAGCAATTAGCTACTATTTTAATGAATTTTAGTTACTTATATATTTATTTACAGCCGTACCCTGTTAGCAAAATAACTCTCACAAAAAAGAAAAACTTTTTTTTTAAAAAAGTAAAAAATTACTAACAAAAAATATTTTTTATGAAATAGGAGTTCAAGTAAAAAAGTAATTTGAAAGGAAAATCCAAAATGACACGCAAATTTAAAAAAGAAGCACTTCAATTAAAAATTGAATAAGAAAAATTTAAGTTAAAGTAAAAAATATTTTTTAGTAGAATTCGATTGGGTTTCGTCTCCAGGTTACTTAATCGAAGTATGATTCACACTAAAATAAATACATAAAATAAAAATATTTAGTGAAATAGGAACTTAAAAAGTAAAAATTACTTTAAATTTTAAAATTTTGAAGAGACGATTTGCAAAGACTTTTGCGAGGTAAACACCATGAAAGACAGAAATGAAAATGAAAGAATTGCCAACGGCCAGATTTTTAGGGAGAACAAATCTTAAAAAACGTGACGGACATCCATACTTACAGAAATGGGAATGTTTCTACGCTAAAAACATATTTAAATTATTTTTAAAATATTGTGGTCAAATGACTTTTATTAAGCTTTCCAATTATTATCTATATATATATAAAACTGACTAAGTGTGTGTGTGTTCGCGAACTCCTCGAGAACCATAAGGCATATTTCCACCAAATTTGGAACATAGATTGTACTAGATATTGGGTGTGTTTGGGCAAACAAATTAGTCATTTTTCAAAAATCAATAACCAATAATCGATAAGTATAATGTTTAAATGGGAATTTCCATTGGTTTAGTTGTTTTTAAACTTTCATACTTGAAGTCTAAACCCTAAGGCCGATTTTAATGAAACTTGATAAGTCTATGCAACTTACTGTCACGCTTATTATACGCTATATTGATTTTCGTTTCACTCGACACTGGAACCCCCAGGGTACTCCAAATTGACCCCCCAAAATTCAAATTGCTTCGATTTTTTGCATGTTTCTTATGCCCTTAGAATGAGATAGAAATCGGTTGTCAGATTTTTTAAAATGCATGAGGGGGTCACCAGGATGACCCTATAAACCCCTTGATGCCTCAATTGCTTTGCAAGTGTATTTTGTAGCAGTTTTCCCCAATTTCAACGATAATTTCAGTACATATTGAGATTATATCGAGTAACTGAAGTAGTCACTTGGAATTCACTGAAAATCAACACTGGGATCTCCATGAGTTAGGGGACCAACAGGGAACCCCGAAATTTTCAATTTAGTCTACAGCCTTCGCCATAAAGTCGATTAAATAGAAAACTTTAAAAATGTGCTTTATTATTTCAATTACTATTAGTCTTAAACCTGTCCTTTGGCTTGAAATTTGGGACCCCTAGGGTGAACCAAAGGGACCCCCAAATTTTCAAATTGCTTCGATTTCGACGGAATTTTACATGTACGTTACAATCTTAAAATGAATCAAAAACGATTATCAGATTTTGAAAACTACATAAGGGGCCCCCAAGATGACCCATGAACACCTTGCTGCTCCATTAGTCTTTCAATTGTAGTGGTTAGCAGCATTCCGATGAAAATTAGCATTTGTGTTTAGATCAATCAACTCAAAATCAAAACTGACACCCCCATGTGTCATAAATACATTATGAAAAATATCAGTTTTTCCCATGGATATCCCGTTTTGGTACTGAAATAGTTTAGTTTGCATTAACTTGACGGCAAAAATTATGTCCTTCCTTAAGAAAAAAAGAATAAGTGCAAACGAAAGTGTGCACCGATGAGAGAAGTGCACGTAGGTATAAGACGCGTGTGCGAGATCGATCGAGATGTGTAGTGTGTACAATTGATTTTGCTCCACGTGCAATGATCGATCGAGTTATGTAGTGCGTACTATCGATTTTGCTTCACGTGTAGTGTTCATTAGTGCTCTGTGATGAAATAAATGCAAAAAATCTCATTCGCATCAAAGATGTCACCCAGTAAAAAGGTAGGCTGCTTTCATGCATGTATATTTAAATTTTTGATACTTTAAATTTAAATTTGTGAAAATCATATTATTAAAAAATTTAAGCGTAAATGCCAATTTTTAATTATGTATTTATCATCTTCTAATCAGTATTTAAATAATGCTTACTAACTCATATGTCTGGAAACTTGAGCCCTAAAATTTTGACAGTTTTATTTTGAAAAATGCAATTTTGATTCATAATTATGCTAAACTTAGCGTGTACGTTTTAACGTTCATAGTGAGTAGGTTTCTAGCTGCACGTTAATTTTTATTTTTAGCACTAGAACGTTTTTTTGGTAGTCTATTTTAGATAAATCCTAACTTTACGAGCTGGCTTATAATTGTTTACCACGTTCCCGTGGTCTCCCTTATAAACTTGCATTTAATTTATTGTGGCTATATTTCCATTAATGTGTATAATATTCTTGCTTTTTAATTGATTGCTTCATTGTTATTCAAAAAGCTGAGCCAAACCCCTCGAACTACAGCCTGACAGTAATTCCAAGAAAGCGAAATCCTTCACTTGGACGTGCTACTACTGCAGCCAAACGCATGAAAGCACGGAGAAGAAAGCTTCGCAACAAGAAGCTCAAATTAGACTCAAAATGCTGTTCGTGCAGCTCATGCAAGGTCAGCAGAAACTAATGCGCAACGGTTAGACGAGGAGGGAACGCAGCCAGAACTGCTGCTACACGAGCTGTCGAAACTGAGAGACAAAGAACAATTCGACATGTAAGAAATGCTACTAGAACTGCTGCCACTCGAGCTGTCGAAACTGAGGAGTAAAGAACAATTCGATATACAAGAAATACTACTAGAAATGCTGCTGCTCGAAATTCTGCGAGTGAGAAACGGCGTATTGTTAGACAGATACGAAATTCAGCAACTACTGCTGCTGCCAGACGTGCGGAGAATGAGGATCAACGTTCAGAAAGATTGTCTAGAAATGCTTCAGCAACTGCAACAGCAAAAGGTTTGGAGACTCAAGAGCAGCGTACGAGACGACAGAGCAGGAATGCCTCTAGAACAGCTTCTGCACGGGCAGTGGAGGCTGTTGAGGATCGCCAGGATCGTTTGGAAAATAATGTGCAAAGATTGGCTGCTCAACAGGGGATTTCAAGACCCCATAGTCAAATATGGTCAATGGTAGCATTCTATTTTGACCCTCGTGCTGATTATTCGAACCACCCTGATGTTCAGCTTGGCAGTATGTCGATTGTCTGTTCGCACTGCAGAGCTAAAAAGTGGGCAGGGAAAATAATTAGCATGTACTGCTCAAACGGTACTTCCGCGTTAACTATCATTGAAGATCCACCCCAGCCATTGAAAATGCTATTAACTGGTACCACTGTTAGATCTAATCATTTCCGACGCAATATTAGAAAGTATAATTGTGCTTTTCAGATGACCTCTTTTGGGGCCAATATTATTAAAGAGGGTGGATTTATGCCTACTTTTTAAGTACAAGGACAAGTATATCATAGAATTGGCTCTATGCAACCTATGGTAAACGAGGAGCCACAATTTCTTCAGCTTTACTTTGTAGGTAACTATCAGGAAGAGGCAACTAGGCGCAACTCTATTTCCCCTGGAACTGAAATGGATATCATTCTTGAGCTTCAAGAAATGCTACACACCAGGAACAATTATGTGCAAGAGTTCAAATGCGCTTTAGAAACAGCGGACACGCCATATTTTTATGTCATCATCAACGCTGAGCAGAGACCAGGTGGTGAACATGGGGGACGTTATAATTCACCTGTTCGCAATGAAATTGCTGCTATTATTCATGGTCACCAACACAATAATACTAGAGAAATAGTTCTTTTATCACGTGATAACAAACTGCAGCGCATCAATGAAACCCACCGATCTGCAGTACCCATAACTCATCATAAACGGTGAGGATGGATACCATATCGGAATCCGCCAACACAGTAATAGTAATTGTGGTCTGCAACAAAACCTCAAAACGGTCTCGTGCATGCACTTCTATTCATTCTACTTTATGAGAAGAGAAAACTCTTTTAAGCACATTCATCGTTCACAAGATCCGTTTCACCAATTCGCAGTTGATATGTGTGCTAAAATGGAGGCTGAGAGGTTGCTGTGCATCAGATTGAATCAGAAAAAACTGCGTTCAAATAGTTACATTCATCTACGAGATGGCATTAACAATGATGTAGATCCCGAAAACATTGGCAAAGTCTGCATCTTACCGGCAACTTTCAGTGATGGTCTTCGATATATGCATGAGCGAACTCAGGATGCGATGACATATGTAAGGCATTATGTTAGACCAGATCTCTTCATAACATTTACTTGAAATCCTACATGGAAAGAGATTCAGAATGAGCTATCCCCAGGTCAACAGGCTAAAGATAGTCGTGGCACGAGTTTTCCGTTTAAAGTTAGTCAAACTACTAATGGATTTGGTCACGAAGGGTCAGGTTTTAATTGATATAGAAAATAGGGTTATTCCGTTGGGCGGGAGTACACTCTTCTCATATGGAATTCCCGAAATCAACAGAACTGACTCCAATAAACGCCCAAATGATATTATACGAGAGACATCCTATGACATAAATCTTCTTAACAATTATATCAATGAAAATGAGGCAAAATTGCTGCCTGAACAGAAGCGTGCCTATGAAACTTTTTGTACAAGTGTTCAAATCGAAAGGCGGGCAAATTCTACCTGGATGCACCTGGAGGACCGGGTAAAACCTTCGTCACAAAACTTCTTCCCACTAAAGTCAGACAACAAGAGAAGATTGCATTAGCAATGGAATCCTCTGACATCGCTGCAACACTGCTGCCTGGTGGCAGGACTGCCCACTCAACTTTCAAGCTGCCAATGAATATGGCCCATTCTGATACGCCCACTTGCAATATCAGCAAGAACTCAGATAAAGTAGAACTGCTAAAAAGGTGCCATCTGATTGTTTGGGACGAATGTACCATGACCCATAGAGGAGCTCGTGAAGCACTTAATACAGCCCTCCAAGACATACGCAGTTGTTCGGAACCAATGGGCGGTATAATTCTGTTTCTCTCTGGGGACTTTAGGCAGACTCTTCCAGTCATTCCCAAATGAACACGAGCAGATGCAGTCAAGGTCTGTCTTAAGTCATCACCCCTTTGGCCTTTAGTATAAACATTAAATCTCACTATCAATATGCGAATTCATTTATATGGTGATCAGTTATCAGGACAGTTTTCTGCTGATATTTTGGCGATTGGTGAAGCAAAATGCCTGTGGATCCCGATGGAGAGGTGAATATTCAAGCAATTTGTAATTTAGTCAACACAATAGATGATCTCATTGCAAGCGTCTTTTCTAATCTAGAAGTAAATTATCTCAACGAAAATTGGCTATGCGAAAGAGCAATATTGGCTCCTAACAACAGCACAATCTGTAAGATTAATGACAAACTGCTCCAATATATCCCTGACAATCTTCAGACATACAAGTCCATTGACACAATCCCAGATCCAGATCAGGTGGTGAAGTATCCAACTGAATTTCTTAATTCATTAGACCCACCCGGACTACCGTCTCACAGATTGGCCCTAAAATTTGGGACCCCAGTTATATTGTTGAGAAATTTTGAACCACCAAGACTCTGCAATGGGACACGCTTGGTGGTAAAAAAAAATGCAACACGTCATAGAGGCAACTATTCTTTCAGGATGTGCAAAAGGGGAGGATGTGTTCATTCCAAGGATTCCTCTCATTCCATCAGGAAGAGAACTACCGATTCCTTTCAGAAGGCTACAATTTCCTGTTCGTGTCAGTTTTGCAATGTCGATAAACAAATCCCAAGGACAAACATTGTCTGTTGCAGGCATTCATTTGGAAGAGCCATGC
This sequence comes from Acanthosepion esculentum, assembly GCA_964036315.1. Classification (NCBI taxonomy): domain Eukaryota; kingdom Metazoa; phylum Mollusca; class Cephalopoda; order Sepiida; family Sepiidae; genus Acanthosepion; species Acanthosepion esculentum. Next base: position 120,553,443 of record OZ038484.1, read on the forward strand.
TTTTCACATGGGCAATTATATGTTGGTTTCTCCAGAGTTGGAGGCAAACAGAATCTCTTTGCAGTTGTTCCACGAGGTAAAACCAAAAATATAGTTTATCATGAAATTTTGTAGATTTTAAATGAACCTATGATGTCAATCCTTTTATTCGTTTTGATTCTCATATACATGTATGTTTGTCGTGTAAAATAGACTCTATAGAGTCATGCTATGTTCCACCTGGGATTAATTTTAATTCAAGTTAAATTTAATTAATCTAAAATAAACTCTTTAATAAAATTCAACCCAATAGACTATTTGAAAGGTGTCATTATGCCAAACGGTTTTATTAAGTAATTAGATTTAGTCTATTATTGGATAAGTTAGTTGGATTTTCAGTGACTGCAATAGATCTTCAAGGATGGTTTGTGCGATCATATCACCGAGCACATAATATTAAAATGCTCCTTTGTTCACCTTTTTGAATGCACATAAGCAGGCTATCGAGATTCTTTGGGGTAGGACATATGGGTTTGTTATCTTAATAGCAGAAGGTCATATACGGATGCCTTTAAAGACCAATGCTGACTACAATATTTACATTATTCGGACTATTGTCCTCATCTTTGTCGCCATATTTGTCACAACGTTTCGGCCGTTGTACGCTCCGGCCTTCTTCAGGTGGTTGGAATTTCGAACCGAACCCTTTATTTCGATCACTGGGGTAGACTGTTCTAGTTCCACGTTTGATGGATGTCAGTTATCAGTTATCTCCTGGTAATTTTTCCCTCTGAAAGTTCTCCACTGCCTGAACCGGGTATTGAACTCACACTCTTTGGGTCTGTTACTGGATCTAACCAACGCCTTTATCCACCGTACCATGTGTCCTTGAGGACATCTGGGTATGAATTTCTGAGTATTATAAACCTAATTTTTCAGCACGCATTTTTTACCAGTACTCATATTGCAATTTTGCTGTTATCATTGCATGTTCTTTACCAGATCTCATATTGCAACTTTTTTTTTTTGTTATCATTGCTGTTCTCTGGCACTCCTTATTACTGGTTCCCATATTGTATTTATTTCTATGCTTGGCCGACTCAGGAGATTTTTGTGGCCTAGCATATGTGCTGATTCCTTAAGTTTACGAATTTTCCAGCATAGAAATAAATACAATATGGGAACCAGTAATAAGGAGTGCCAGAGAACAGCAATGATAACAAAAAAAAAAAGTTGCAATATGAGATCTGGTAAAGAACATGCAATGATAACAGCAAAATTGCAATATGAGTACTGGTAAAAAATGCGTGCTGAAAAATTAGGTTTATAATACTCAGAAATTCATACCCAGATGTCCTCAAGGACACATGGTACGGTGGATAAAGGCGTTGGTTAGATCCAGTAACAGACCCAAAGAGTGTGAGTTCAATACCCGGTTCAGGCAGTGGAGAACTTTCAGAGGGAAAAATTACCAGGAGATAACTGATAACTGACATCCATCAAACATGGCTCGTGGAACTAGAACAGTCTACCCCAGTGATCGAAATAAAGGGTTCGGTTCGAAATTCCAACCACCTGAAGAAGGCCGGAGCGTACAACGGCCGAAACGTTGTGACAAATATGGCGACAAAGATTCGGACAATAGTCCGAATAATGTAAATACTGTACATCTCAGAAATATAGACAGACTCTGACTACAATGTCTAGAGATTCTCTGATGTGGTGATGATCTTGCAGAAATATCTTACAAACTATTGAAGCCGTCTTATGCAGCCTGAATTGTCAATGCGTAAGCTGTTTTTGAAGCTTTTCTGTTCTCTTGAATTGTACGTTCTTCTTTAGTTTTCAAGCGGCTGCAGTTGTTGAAGCATTTCTAGACAGTCTTTGTGGACGTTGGTTTTCAGCCTTGGTACGGCTGCTAGGAGAAGTCTTTGTTGAATTTCTTCTCCTTCCAGTGCATGTTGTTCAATCGATGTAGTTTGAGCTGTCAACCAAAAAAATTTCTCCTCAACAATTTTCGAAGATCGGTTGCGATTAAGATACTCTTCATTTGCTGAGAAATATTTTTTTGTATCTTCTGTGCTTCTGTAAAAAACAACTTTCTCCTGTTATAAATGTTTTCACACTTCATGTCATTATAATTTTTCGCCATATAGATAAGAGGCACTAAAGAAAAATCTTCTTTAATTTAACTTTACAGATTGAATGTGGTTCGTGATCTTTTTTTTAATAAAAGCAGGCAACGCCGGGTAATGCTGCTAGTTGATTCATAAATATAGTTTTCACTTAATAACGTTATCACTTACTCGGATTGAATTAAACGATTTAAATTATTATGATTAAAATTTGTAAAAAATAAAAACAATTAATGTCAAAATTCATTATTCATCGAAGATATTTACTTAATAAATCTTAATTATAAAAGTAATTAAAAGTTTTTTTCTAATTAAATGATGTCATAGTTTTATTACATATTTATTTTACGGTTCAAAGCAGATTTTTGGTAAATGTGGGCCTTGCTTAACAAAAATAAAATGTTGATTTATATTCTCCAAGGAGACCTGCTTTTAACTAATGAAACAAATTTTCATATTGCAATTAAATTTCTCGAAATTTCATGAAGTAAGTGAGAGTGGTTGGAGGTAACATATGTAAAACAATATTTTTACCAAGATTTTCTAAAACAAACATTTAAAAATTAATTTAATTCATTTGTGAATAAGTACCAAAAGATTCATCAAAATCCGACAATTATCTGATTTTTGCAAGAATTTCAAAATCAGTGTTTTTCACCTGAAAAAAGGTGCAAAAATACTAATTGTAAATATTACGTCGACCGCTGACATGAAAAAACAAGATTTTTAACGAAAATTTCGAACCTGCCAGAAAGGATTAAAAATTAATAAAACAATTGAAAAATACTTTGACCTTTCAAACGACAACAACCGACCTACAACCACATAAATAAAACACCTAGGTATAACATATAACATCGAAGCCTTTAAAAATAACGCCCCCATGAATGTTTAGATATAACGTGGGTGTTTACAAATGTGCCTCGTGTACTTAGTTGAATATTCAGTTTTTTTAACAACTTACAGAGTTGGAAAAGAGGTATTTCAACTTATATTGGAAGTTCGTCTAGGAACTGGTGAGTTCTCATCTAAACGGAAACTCCATATTTAATGAAAGAACAAAGAGAGAGATAGATAGATAGATAATGAGATAGATATATAGATAGATAGATAGATAGATAGATAGATAGATAGATAGATAATGAGATACATAGATAGATAGATAGATAATGAGATAGATAGATAGATAGATAATGAGATAGATAGATAGATAGATAGATAGATAGATAATGAGATATATAGATATATAGATAGATAGATAGATAGATAGATAGATAGATAGATAATGAGATACATAGATATATAGATAATGAGATATATAGATAGATAGATAGATAATGAGATAGATAGATAGATAGATAGATAGATAGATAGATAGATAATGACCAAAATGAGATAGATAGATAGATAATGACCAAAATGAGATAGATAGATAGATAATGACCAAAATGAGATAGATAGACAGATAATGACCAAAATGAGATAGATAGATAGATAATGACCAAAATGAGATAGATAGATAGATAGATAGATAGATAGATAATGACCACGATGAGATAGATAGATAGATAGATAGATAGATAGATAGATAGATAGATAGATAGATAGATAGATAGATAATGACCTAAATGAGATAGATAATGACCAAAATGAGATAGATAGATAGATAGATAGATAATAACCAAAATGAGATAGATAGATAGATAGATAATGACCAAAATGAGATAGATAGATAGATAGATAGATAGATAATGACCAAAATGAGATAGATAGATAGATAGATAGATAGATAATGACCAAAATGAGATAGATACATAGATAGATAGATAGATAGATAATGACCAAAATGAGATAGATAGATAGATAGATAGATAATGACCAAAATGAGATAGATAGATAGATAATGACCAAAGTGAGATAGATAGATAGATAGATAGATAGATAGATAGATAATGACCAAAATGAGATAGATAGATAGATAGATAGATAGATAGATAGATAGATAGATAGATAGATAGATTGATAGATAGATAGATAATGACCAAAATGAGATAGATAGATAGATAATGACCAAAATGAGATAGATAGATAGGTAGATAATAACCAAAATGAGATAGATAGATAGATAGATACTAAACAAAATTAGATAGATAGATACTAAACAAAATTAGATAGATGGATACTAAACAAAATCAGATAGATAGATAGATACTAAACAAAATCAGATAGATAGATAGATAGATACTAAACAAAATCAGATAGATAGATAGATAGATAGATAGATAGATAGATACTAAACAAAATCAGATAGATAGATAGATAGATAGATAGATAGATAGATAGATAGATAGATACTAAACAAAATCAGATAGATAGATAGATAGATAGATAGATAGATACTAAACAAAATCAGATAGATAGATAGATAGATAGATAGATAGATACTAAACAAAATCAGATAGATAGATAGATAGATAGATAGATAGATAGATAGATACTAAACAAAATTAGATAGATAGATACTAAACAAAATCAGATAGATAGATAGATAGATAGATAGATAGATAGATAGATAGATACTAAACAGAATTAGATAGATAGATAGATACTAAACAGAATTAGATAGATAGATAGATACTAAACAGAATTAGATAGATAGATAGATACTAAACAGAATTAGATAGATAGATAGATACTAAACAGAATCAGATAGATCGATAGATAGATAGATACTAAACAAAATCAGATAGATAGATAGATACTAAACAAAATCAGATAGATAGATAGATAGATACTAAACAAAATCAGATAGATACTAAACAAAATCAGATAGATAGATAGATAGATAGATACTAAACAAAATCAGATAGATAGATAGATACTAAACAAAATCAGATACATAGATAGATACTAAACAAAATCAGATAGATAGATAGATACTAAAAAAATCAGATAGACAGATAGATACTAAAAAAATCAGATAGATAGATACTTAATAAAATCAGATAGATAGATAGATACTAAAAAAATCAGATAGATAGATAGATACTAAATAAAATCAGATAGATAGATAGATACTAAACAAAATCAGATAGATAGATAGATACTAAATAAAATCAGATAGATAGATAGATACTAAAAAATCAGATAGATAGATAGATACTAAATAAAATCAGATAGATAGATAGATACGAAAAAAATCAGATAGATAGATAGATACTAAATAAAATCAGATAGATAGATACTAAACAAAATCAGATAGATAGATAGATACTAAACAAAATCAGATAGATTGATAGATAGATAGATACTAAACAAAATCAGATAGTTAGATAGATACTAAACAAAATCAGATAGATAGATACTAAACAAAATCAGATAGATAGATAGATAGATAGATAGATAGATAGATAGATAGATACTAAACAGAATTAGATAGATAGATAGATACTAAACAGAATTAGATAGATAGATAGATACTAAACAGAATTAGATAGATAGATAGATACTAAACAGAATTAGATAGATAGATAGATACTAAACAGAATCAGATAGATCGATAGATAGATAGATACTAAACAAAATCAGATAGATAGATAGATACTAAACAAAATCAGATAGATAGATAGATAGATACTAAACAAAATCAGATAGATACTAAACAAAATCAGATAGATAGATAGATAGATAGATACTAAACAAAATCAGATAGATAGATAGATACTAAACAAAATCAGATACATAGATAGATACTAAACAAAATCAGATAGATAGATAGATACTAAAAAAATCAGATAGACAGATAGATACTAAAAAAATCAGATAGATAGATACTTAATAAAATCAGATAGATAGATAGATACTAAAAAAATCAGATAGATAGATAGATACTAAATAAAATCAGATAGATAGATAGATACTAAACAAAATCAGATAGATAGATAGATACTAAATAAAATCAGATAGATAGATAGATACTAAAAAATCAGATAGATAGATAGATACTAAATAAAATCAGATAGATAGATAGATACGAAAAAAATCAGATAGATAGATAGATACTAAATAAAATCAGATAGATAGATACTAAACAAAATCAGATAGATAGATAGATACTAAACAAAATCAGATAGATTGATAGATAGATAGATACTAAACAAAATCAGATAGTTAGATAGATACTAAACAAAATCAGATAGATAGATACTAAACAAAATCAGATAGATAGATAGATAGATAGATAGATAGATAGATAGATAGATAGATAGATAGATACTAAATAAAATCAGATAGATAGATACTAAAAAAATCAGATAGATAGATACTAAAAAAATCAGATAGATAGATAGATAGATAGATAGATAGATAGATAGATACTAAACAAAATCAGATAGATAGATAGATAGATAGATACTCAACAAAATCAGATAGATAGACAGATACTAAACAAAATCAGATAGATAGATAGATAGATAGATAGATACTAAACAAAATCAGATAGATAGATAGATAGATAGATACTAAACAAAATCAGATAGATAGATAGATAGATAGATAGATAGATACTAAACAAAATCAGATAGATAGATAGATAGATAGATAGATAGATAGATAGATAGATAGATAGATAGATAGATAGATAGATAGATACTAAACAAAATCAGATAGATACATAGATAGTTAGATACTAAACAAAATCAGATAGATAGATAGATAGATAGATAGATAGATAGATAGATACTAAACAAAATCAGATAGATAGATAGATAGATACTAAACAAAATCAGATAGATAGATAGATAGATACTAAACAAAATCAGATAGATAGATAGATAGACAGATAGATACTAAACAAAATCAGACAGATAGATAGATAGATAGATACTAAACAAAATCAGATAGATAGATAGATAGATAGATAGATGGATAGATACTAAACAAAATCAGATAGATAGATAGATACTAAACAAAATCAGATAGATAGATACTAAACAAAATCAGATAGATAGATAGATAGATAGTAAACAAAATCAGATAGATAGATAGATAGATAGATAGATAGATATATACTAAACAAAATCAGATAGATAGATAGATACTAAACAAAATCAGATAGATAGATAGATACTAAACAAAATCAGATAGATAGATAGATACTAAACAAAATAGGATAGATAGATACTAAACAAAATCAGATAGATAGATAGATACTAAACAAAATCAGATAGATAGATAGATAGATAGATAGATAGATAGATAGATACTAAACAAAATCAGATAGATAGATAGATAGATAGATAGATAGATAGATAGATAGATAGATAGATAGATAGATACTAAACAAAATCAGATAGGTAGATAGATACTAAACAAAATCAGATAGATAGATACA
>OZ038484.1:120565948-120588448 GCA_964036315.1 Acanthosepion esculentum
TAACTTTATGAAAACTCAAAAAAATTTTATTTGCAACCTGAATTTGTTTTTTTAATTAAATGCACAAAACTCTGAAAAATCTAAATCATCGATTTTTTGTTAAAAAAATGTCCGAAATTGTCCAAACTTTTACCTCAATTGTAAAAATACAAAACCCAATAAAACTAAGAAAATATTTAATTAAGAAAGTTTTAATGGCTTTTCTGAATAATATATACGAAGGTAATTATTATCTGAAAGAAAAAAAATTTTTTGATGAACAATGAATTTTTACATTAATTTTTTTTTTTTCAATTTTAAATACACAATATGACAAAAGGTTGTTATATATTTATACATTAAGTTCTTTCTGCAACCTTATGGAAATGATATATTATGTTCTCTACTTTTTAAAGATCATAAATCTGAAAGCTTATTAAAATCTGACAACCATAATTATTTTTAAAATAATTTTTAATATTCCAAAATTGTATTTAAAATCGTCTCCAACGAAAGTATGGATGCACACCTTGAAATAATGTCACGTGAGTAGTTTCTTTTGATAGAAGCATGTTTTTTTTTTACTTCAGAAATGGCTTTGATTCGTTCAGTAACAACAAAACAACGCTTGTCAAGTTTTCTGAATATCGTCGTATTATTTTCCATTTTTTTCTTTTTCTATTCAAATATAATCGAATAGTGGGATAAAAGAAAATATCGACTATTTACAATTACAAAAAAAAAAAAAAAAACGCCCTTGGAAGTCCACCCTAATTTTCAAGTTTGAAATCGAATGCATAAATTCATTGTACATTACTTTGGAATTATTATCCACACGACAAATTATCAATTAAAACGGTTTTTGGAGTTTAAATTTTCTGGAGTTAGCTCGCTACTACTAAATACTTGTTGAGTCAAAACAAAACCAACATAGCATGTTAATTTTATTAATAAATAAAATAAAACTCATATTACTGCCATATCATAATTATTAATAAATAGAAAAAAATCTGCCTTAATAAAAAAGAAATAAAATCTCATTTCATTAAGTTAACCCGTTTCAATTAATGGTGTTTCATGTAATTTTTATATTCTCAGAAAAATATTTCATGACTGAAATAATAAACCTCAATTTAAAAAAATGTATTTTTTTTACCGTTTTATTTTTACTTGTAAAATTTGATTTTCTTTCATAATTTAAATGTTATTTTCAGTGCAGAATTCTTCCTCAAACGTAAGGTAAAAAAAAAAAATTTGAAAGTGAATTTTTTTAAAAAAATCTACTAACCAGATTCACTTAAAATTAGAACGAATTATATCACTTCTGCGCTACCGTCCAATAAATTTCCGTGCCGTAAGTTGTGAATATATTGACGTACATCAATTAACGCCTGTCAAAATAGACCACCTCGGTTGGAAATATCTCTCTTAAAAAGATTTCTGCTAAAAATGTAAGTAATGTTTCTTTCAAATTACATTAAGTATACTTTAATCATTCTAAATTTCCTAAGATAACAAAAGATAAAGGTGTAATTGATTTTTCATGATTTTTTAACTAACAAACTATGATCTTTCCGACAGAAATGTCGATAAGTTCGATTTTACGAAATTTTTTGACTCGAAAAAAAACAAGATTTTTTAATAAAATTTTTAACATTTATAGGAAGGATTAAAAAATCTGAAAAAATATTCAGAAAATACTTTGGTCTTTCCTCTTTAATAAGAACATAAATATGTAAACGTTAAAAATTGTTTTATCAATTTAGGGACCTTTTTTCGTCAAGGTATACCACTTTTTAGCGAAATATTGGACATACCTAATAAAATATATGATCAAATCTTTTTGTCGTAATTTCACATTACATGTATAAACAGATGTTGGACAAATAATTGGAACAGGTGCAAATTCCACTCCTAAATTTCAAAGACCTATTATATTAAGAACTTTAACTAGAACTTCGTAATTGCAGGTTATATCTATTGTAAATACGTTTATTTATCTAATTTACTGTTTTTATCTTATTTATTTTTAGAATTTAGTAAAATTTAAACTAAATTCGTGACCTCTCCGAGTTCGAAAAAGGGAAAATTGTTGGAGCTCGCATGATAGGGGCCTTGATCGCTAAGGTTGCTGAACTGTTTGGTTTTTCAAGAGCTGCCATATCAAGAAATATGATGCAGTTCGAGAAACAGGGCAAAACCTCGAGCAACCGTATCAATTCGAGCCGGGCTTGCAAACTTACTGACAGGTACCGACTCGCATTGAAATGCAATGTGGCAAAAAATCATCGGACTACTGCAGCCAAAGTGACTGCCGAGTTGAATAATCATCTGAATAGTCCAGTTTCTACTAAAAGTGTTCGTCGTGAGCTCCATAAGGCTGGATATCATGGAAGAGCCGCCGTAAGGAAACCTCTACTCTCAACTCGCAACATTCAGAAGAGGTTGATGTGGTGCAGACATCACAATAGCTGGTCTACAGACCAATGGAAGCAAGTCTTATTCTCAGACGAGTCCAGTTTTTCTCTTTTCCCAACTTCAGGGCGAGTTTATATGTGGAGGCAGCCCAAAGAAGCTTACAACCCTGACTGCCTTCTTCCAACAGTGAAGCATGGCGGTGGATCAGTGATTGTTTGGGCCGCCATATCATAGAAATGTCTCGGTCCAATAGTTACCCTGCATAGTAGCAATCAACAGCAAAGATTACCTGAACATTTTGGGAGATCATGTTCATCCAATGGCCCAGACTTTATTCCCTGATGGTGACTGCATCTTCCAAGACGATAATGCTCCAATACATACCCCTCGAGTGGTTAAGAATTGGTATGAAGAGCATGAAAGTGAGCTAGAACAGACTGTTCGGCTTGGTGATAGCTTGGTGATTCCACCACGGAATGTGTGAGCGAGCCTGATTTTGCTACCTCTTCGTCACCGAGGCCCGTTGAACAGTTGGTATGGCGTTTGCTTGACAACCTAACTCACCGGGGTTTCAATTCTCGGTAGTGGATGCGCACTGCTGATGAGTCCCAAATATAGGACGAAAGCGCCGTCAAGTGGTTTCTGCATTCTCTTGAGGTTTCAGACTCGATGAATTACTTAAATATAATTATCAAATTCTCCTAATATTTTCTCATATATATATATATATATATATATATATATATATATATGAACATTAATTCACTTTTGATATACCAGAAACTTACAACACTTAGTGCCCTCCATAGTTTACCTTTCGTTCTTTGCAATAAGATTTTAGACCATTCTTTAAGAATCCATCATATATATATATATATATATATATATATATATATATATATATATATATATATATATATTACATGAATCATTCATGCAAAAAGCACATAGTGAAGTTAATGATATAAATGCTGAGAATACATCTTTGCAAACAAATTTATTAAGATACATTAACGCACGAACCTGTAGTTGAATGTTATGATCCCTGTTTTTAATAAATTCCAGTTGCATAAGGTCTTTTTATACGAGAACTTTCGCCTGTTCATACAGACATCCTCAGGTATGGAAATAGATTTGTTTTTTACATCCAGGTAATAACGGGACAACGAAAGATTAAATGTGATTCGAAATATTTTTTTTTAGAAATGTGTTTTTGTTAACGGTAAGAAATTTTGGAGCGTACGGTTGAATACGCTGAGGTTGAATATTGTTTTAAAATTTAAGTGTGCGTTTTTTTTAGTAATATGGTAATAGGAGAATTCTTTGTTGTATTAGTTTTTTTCAGTCGATGTGGCATGGACTAAGTTGTTCAATAAATAGAGGAATGTCACAGTTATTATCCGAAAGTTGCACGTCGGATCAGTTCTTTTAATATAAACTGCACCACATACTTGATATCAATTAACTTCACTATCTGCATTTTTATGAATGATTCATGTAATATAAATTGAACTGCACCGCATACTTGAGATATATATATATATATATATATATGTGTGTGTGTGTGTGTGTGTGTGTGTGTGTGTGTGTGTGTGTGTAATGGATTCTAGCAGTAACACTTACCAAACGAAACAAAAGGACATCAAGCTAAACATAACTGATGTTAGGATGATCCAACCAGCCAACAAAAATGATATGTATGAGTGCTGTATTTCGCAATGTTCGTTATTTTAGACACAATCAAGAAGCACAATAACTAATGGAGATGATTCTGTCTGTGTCATAAAAACAACGTCATATAAGAAATTAATATTTTGTCAAGTTCTTACTATAATTAGATGATTTTCACATATGAATTGTTCTAATTTTTTTATTCACTTAACGTTGTATTCACTTCTCTGATGAAGTCGTTTTTTTTTAGTTCCCGGTTATTTAATCTTCGAACTTGCTGCCACAGTCTTTCCAAAGTACTGTCACTTGACGTCTATAGTGCAAAGGCGATATCTTTCGTATAGTAAAAAGTTAAAAAAACAAAAATATACAAATACATTTAATATATATATATATATATATATATATATATATATATATATATATATATATATTTTACTACTATATATATATATATATATATATATATATATATATATATATATATATATATATATATATATATACACCGATCAAAATAAAAATAATAAATAAGTAATATATAAGATAAAACATAAAAACAAGCAAAATAATTTGACCCAAATAAATAAACGACTTCCGGTAAAATAGCAGCCATAATAGACAACCCACAATAAGCTATATAAACAAATTTTTACTACGTTAATAAAAACACCGATCAAAAAAATTTTTTAAAAATAAATAAATAAATAAAAATAAAATAAATATAAATGATAAAAAACAAAAATAAATAAAAACAAGTAAAATAATTTGACACAAATAAATAAATAAACAAATAAACGACTTCCGGTAAAATATCTACCAAAAATGACTACCCACAATGCACCACTGACCCGTATATACAAATAGCCGAGAAAAATAACATCACTCGTGGCCCGACGATTGCATCTAGCATGAAACAGACTGTCGCCTCTAAGTGTTGACTTCTATGTTCACTTTTATATTTACACACGCTCTATCTATGATATTGATCACTTTATCCCATAAATATAGCACACCCTATAACTATATTTCTTTACATATATATATATATATATATATATATATATATATATATATATATATATTATGAAGTCCGACAATACATACATACATACATATATATATATTTATATATATATATACATATATATATATATATATATATGAAGGAATATGGTCTTAAGATGTGCTATATTTATAGGATAAAGTGCTCAATATCAGAGATAGAGCGTGTATAAATATAAAAGTGAACATAGAAGTGAACACTTAGAGGCGACAGTCTGTTTCATGCTAGATGCAATCGTCAGGCCTGACGATTGCATCTAGCGTAAAACAGATTGTCGCCTCTAAGTTTTCACTTCTATGTTCACTTTTATATATATATATATATATATATATATATATATATATATATATATATAAAGCTCAAACACTAATATTCCATGGTTATAATTTATTACATTGGAATCGTAATCATTATCGAATTCATCAAACCTGTAATTGTAATCACGATTCGTCAGACCTACAAATTCAAAACCTTTTTGAATTTGTAGGTTTGACGAATCGTGATTATAATTCGTCATTACGATTGCAATGTAATAAATTATAATCATGGAATATTCGTCCTTGAGATTTTCATATTATAATCTTGCTCTATCTATCTATCTATCTATCTATCTATCTATCCATCTTATGTAGTCTGACAATTGTTTAATACATTTTCTGTTTATTTTAATAGATAGAATTTATTTAAGTAAATTCTAATTTTTTTAAATAAGCAGATATGATCATTCGTGTAAATGTAATTAATATTGTTTATTTAAAAAACAGAGCATTTACTTAAATCATTTGTATCTATTAAAATAACGTATAAACAAAATATATATATATATGTTTTGAACAATAAAATAATTAACATTTTCAGACACACTGAGTTGTATATTAATATTTTTTGTTTTATTATTTCAATTCGGTTCCTATTGTAGTTTCGGCCAGCATGGCCATCATCAGGAGAAAAAGAACCTACTTGTTAGTAGCAGTGGACAACAGGAGCGAATGACTGTTTCTGAAGAAAGTGAACTTTATCTGTAGTTTTCATTTGTTTGTTTTTTATTGTTAATTTTTGCTCACTCCTTGTGTCGGTCAAACGGCCTCATCGAAGATGACCTTAGAAAAATACTAGAAAAACAGGACTACAAATGGATTTTACGCCAGACTGGCTTAACCAATATTTAACAACATAGATAGAATTAATATATAAGCCCATAAATCAACCCCTGCCCACATTTCTCACCCACACAAGGCAGACATGCTTGCAGAGGTGTTGAGGTCTCGCACACTCACACAAATATGTACACATCCTACACACTCTCATAGAACTAAAAGGTAACATACACTTAGCACACACATCCCGTTCCCAGGAATCGATAAAACTGTCAAAAGACCAAGGAGGAAATTCTTAATGTCAGGAACCTCCCAGCCTCTATCTTGAAAACAACTTAGAAGTCTCTCCCATCCAACATGATGGTAATAAAATATTAGTTAGATGTCTTCATCTAACTAATATTTTATTACCATTATGTTTATTACCATTGCCACTTACGTCTTACTATTATGTGGGGTATATGGGGGAGGTATTTCTGTGCACCTTATAACAAAACAAAGAGGGAATTCTTAAAGTCAGGAATCTCCCAACCTCTATCTCGAAAACAACTTCAAAGATGCCATTTGACCAGTAGAATGTCTGACCAAAAGTTAACGATAAAAAACAAATGAAAACTACAGATCACTAGAGTTCACATTCCATATATATATATATATATATATATATATATTTATGTATGTATGTATTATGCGGTAGAAGTCTCCCCCATCCAACATAATGGTAATAAAATATTAGTTAGATGAAGATACCATTGCCACTTATGTCTTACTATTATGTGAGGGAGGTATTTCTGAGCATCCTATATATACACCCCAGCGTTTGTGCAAGATTGTCGTTGATCCTATGAAAGGATCCATCCACCCTTTGACAAGTTTGTTCTTAATCCTGCTGGATGACTAGCCTCCTCACCCGAGAAAGCCTGGTTGGGGAAACCGTTTAGTCGACGATAACTCGATCATGCAGCAGATAGTATTAGGCGACATCATACTAGTTGCACACATCGAGTAACCTGACTATATATATTCATACATTGGTCTCCAGGTGCGTTGGAAGCTCATTAGAAGTGTCAGTCGACTTTATGGCATCCATCTAGGAGGAGGAAAGCTCTGATAAAATACATGCGGTTTGACAACATCCGATGACGCTGACAGGTTCTTCTTTTTGGGGATATGTTGTTCTTGTTCCCAGAAGGGAGCCAAGAATGTGCAACGTCTTTAAAAATTCCATAACGGAGCAAAATCGACATTGTGCTCTAAAGGCAAAATAGAACTTTTCTTTGCTGTGGAGCTTTTCGTAGCCGAATGATAAAAGCATGCTTCATCCGACGGTAGTCTCTTCTGCAAATGGGACGCAGGTTCGAATCCTGCCGGAGGAAAAATCTTAGTTCATTTTCTCGACTACACAGGCCGGTGGACGAAATAAATACTGTTTAAAATAAACTGACCGTCTACTCAAACCCGGGTATCCACTAAAAAGGAAACGTTTGAAGTAATACAAATCTGCTGGATTAAAAAAAATGAGATCCATTAATTCTTTAGAAGAGGGGGGGACGTTGTTTCGAATCCTCCCGAAGTGCTTATTTTTTATTTAGTTTTCTGGATTACGTATTCCGGTAGACGAAATAAATGCTGTTTAAAATAAACGAAGTGTCTATTCAAATACGGGTATCCAGTACAAAATAACGTTTTAAGTAATACAAATATGGCGAATTAAAAGGTAAAATTCATTAATTCTTATTATAAACACACACACACACACACACACACACGTATATATATATATATATATATATATATATATATATATATATATATATATATATATATATATATATATATCATTGAAAACGACAGATAAGGTGCATTTATTTAGTTTTTTATACAATTTCTCATGCGATCTAATAATTTTTCGGAAGATAAATTATATAAAAACTGTCCGAATGTTCTTTTTAACCGAGCGCTTTCGGCTATACCTTTAGCCATTTTCAAGGTTTATATTTTAACTGTTAAAATAAGAAATCGTTTGTAAGTATGTTTTATAAAATGTTTTCATTTTTTCAAAACACGGTTAAGATATTATGTTCATGTTCAAAGTTAATATTATTAAGTGTTGGTTTTTTTGTTTTTATTAATAAGGCTTCCATTATTTTTAGCCTTTTTTTTTTTGCATGTAGATGATGCTATTATATTAGTGTTGTCAACAAGTATGTTACGAATAGTGTCCGGTAGGTCTCCATGAATATTTAAATGAGATCTAACTGAGCTGTTGTCAGAAAGGTGTAGAGTGAGTCTGTGTGTCAAACATGTTGTAGTGTGGCCTATATAATTATTTATGAATTTTGATTGATCAGGAATATAATTCCTTAATGGGCATTTAAATTCGTAAATAATATTTTCCCTATTTAATTTTGTTCTAGGAGGTGAATTATTAATTTTAACTATAAGGTTAGAGGTTTTAAATTTTAATTTTTAAATAATAAGTTTTAATATATATATATATATATATACATATATATATATATATATACATATATACATATATGTATTTATTTATATATATATATATATATATATATATATATATATATATATATATATATATATATATATATATGTATATGCTAGCAGCTTTACCCAGCTGGTTGATCAGAAAAAAAGTTCAATTAGAATGGGGCAAAAACAGCCTGATGTTTAAATGTAACAGAGTCTATCTTCAATTACTTTAAAGTACTTTCATTAAAAAAACATATTGAATCAATGCAGTTACTGATATAATAGAAGTAGTCTTCAATCGAAGTTAGCCGAGGACATGAAGGAATAAAACAGGCAACATGAAGACCCACTTCAGACCACAATTATTTTGGAGTTTTTGAAATTCAATTTGTCAGTGTGCTACCAGGGGTGTAAAAGTGGATATATTTATAAAGCAATTGTTAAGTTTGATGAAAATTGGTTGAAAGATCAACGAAAAATGAGAAAGAAACCAGTAAAAATCACCATTTTTTGCTATTTACGCGGGTTTTCACTATATGGGTGGACACAATTATCAAGTTAAATGACTGTTAAACAATCAACTTATTGTTGGTTACATTTGATTTAATTTTGTATTAGATTGTTTTGAAATTGTGGGAGATTTTAGTTCAAAATTTGTGTTGAAATCGAATTTTCGTTTTTCGCATTTTCCGCAAAACGCAATGGCGTAGAAAGGGAAAAAGAGGTACCGTTGAGCTGATCATGATGTAAGTAGACTACATAGCGAGTTTGAATGAAACCGGAAGAAAAATGTTGAATTTATCGATTTTTGATCGGCATTATCGATTATTGACTTTCTAAAAATTATCGATTTTTATGCTAAGAACCTATCCCTTACATCGCACAATGTATATATATATATATACCGGGTGTAACAGCAAAACTGTCCAAATCGTGTAACAGCATGTTTGCCGATGCCACAAAATGTTCAATATCTTAAAAAAACATGAAACTGAGTTTCTTTTTCAGGTTTTCAAATAAGAAGTTTAGCCATCTTGAAATTTTTCGTAAGAATCACTGAGAAAACCTTTGAGTTATTCAGCTAGAAAGAGAACAGTTTAAATTGTTTCGTGTCAGGCACTCTGTTTTGCCAACCGCGCAATGGTGAGAGGAAAAAGATCATTCAGGCCTTCAGTAATGGTACCAACATACATACTCTGCCTTCCATTTTCAAAGTCCATTCAAGGACCATCAAGATAACTCTGAATAAGTTTTTAAAAAAGAGGGAACAGTAGAGATGACAACTGGATCAGGATGTCACAACAGGAAGAGACGTCATCATTTCAAATTAGAACTAAAGAGATCAATTAGAAAAGATCCAACTCAATCCATGAGATGTTTGGCACCTGAGAGAGGAGTTTCAGCCATGACAGTCCAAAGAGCAGAGAAAAAGACTTGAAAATGAAATCGTACGTGAAACCTGTAAGGCACCTTGTTACACCAGGATAGAAAGTTAGAACGTTATAAAGGGTGAAGATCATCTAGAATAAGTTGCAAAATGATCCTGTAATATATATATATATATATATATATATATATATATATATATATATATATATATATATATATATAAAGAGAGAGAGAGAGATAATAATTAGAGACGATCCTTTAAAATCCATTCGGTTATAATTTATTTCATGAATATACAAATATTCATCTCTTCAGACCGAATTATTATTATTATTATTATTATTATTATTATTATTATTATTATTATTATTATTATGTGTGTGTGGGTGTGTACTTTGCAAAAGACAAATAATTTACACCAATTCTTTATCCATGGGTGAAGTTTTTTTTTTTAATCTTGGGTTATTCCACAACATTTCGCCCGAGAAGATTGACCAATCATCTTTCTTAGTGAAATGCTCTATATAGATATATGTCACAACTTCACGGTGCCCATTCCAATTTCTGTCAGATTTGAACGGCAACACTACAGTACTCTGCCAATCTAATTGCTGAAAATGCTATTCAAAAATGATCTAAGTCCTTTACAACAAGAGAAAGAAATCCGCAATCAATAAAATTGGTTTCAATCTAGGTATGCGTCTGTCAAAAAGCCTTTCAGCTGATTGGCCATTTTTGCTCAGTGACGGTTAAAATCTCCTTCAAAGTCAAGGCACGTGTTACCACTTTTATTTTCAAACGTTGATCCGTTAACAGCACAAGCCCGAATTTCTACCTTTTTTCTGCTAAAACGGCCTTCAACTGTGAATCTGCTCGGAACATTAAACATAATTTTCAACATGATTCCATTGTAAGTTTCCACTTGGTATCAAACGATTTATTCAGCACTAGAAGAAATTCACCAAAAGGCTTAACAGAATTCTGCTGTCAGTACGATTCAATAGAACAGACTTAAACGAAAGATTCCCGCTTAAATATTTTATCTATTACTTATTATGCCTCTTGATTCCTTGGGGAACATAGGAGGCTGCAACAACACCTCTCCACGGGCGATCCTCTTCAGCTCGGTCTATGTCATTCCGGCTGTCTTCACCTCTGCGTCAACACTTCTGTTCCAAGTTTGTTTTGGTCGACCCACTTTTCGCTTCCCTTGTGGATTCCAGTCAATAGTCTGCCTGGTGACACTAGAAGCAGGCTTACGGAGTTTGTGCACGATTCATCCCCATTTCCGTTCCTTGATGTCAATCTCGATTGGGGCTTGTCTGGTCCTATCACACAGTTGGTCGTTGGAGACGACTTCCCGACCCCTGATATTGAGGATGTTCCTGAAACTTTGGTTGGTAAATGTCTGAAGTTTGTAGGTGTTGCTCTTGGTTACGCGCCAGGTTTCTGAGCCGTAAAGTAGTCCTGTACAAGATCTGTGAGTAAGAAATAGTGCGTGAATAATGGAATAAATGCCACCTCGTGAAGCTGCCGAAGAAAGGAGACCTGTCATCCTGCAAAAACTGGAGAGTCATTAAGCTGCTGTCCATCCCAGGGAAAGTACTGACAAAAATCATCCTAGAGAGACTGAAGACGGCATTGGACAAGACACTTCAGGAAGAACAGGCAGGCTTTCGGCAAGATAGACCATGAACAGATTATATCGCCAAAATGCGCATTATCGCTTATTCTTCAAGGTACATGCATTTTGGGGAAAACATCGCAGTACCCAGGGCTGATATATCACTATACCCAAGCCACTTTAGTCAAGCAGTGGCTCCTTGCAAATTCCTGAAGCTAAAATCGCTGTTGAGGAAGAGATTTTAGCTTGTGGTTGAGATTAAAGAGAGTGCGACTAGTCAGCTAATGACGATTCCGAAAGAGGACTTTTTAAACGACTGTATGAAGTGGAATGCGCGATACGATGATTGTGTCGCGAAGGAAGGGCTACTTTAAAAGGAACTTATTCGCTAATTTCCTAGACATTAAATGATTGGGGGGTTACCAGTATGATGGTTTTTATGTTTAGATTCAACCATTCTTGCTAACCTACCTTGAAGTAATTCAGAAAACGTTAGCTAGTTATGTCTCTTGATTCCTTAGGGAACATAGAGGCCGCAACAGCACCTCTCCAATGGACACAGTTCCGGGCAATCATCTCTAGCCTAGCCCATCTCGTGCCAACTGCCTTCACCTCTGCATCAACACTTCTGTTCCAAGTCTGTTTTGGTCGACCCACTTTTCGCTTCCCTTGGAGATTCAAGTCAAGGGCCTGTCTGTTGACATAGAAGCAGTTTGCAGAGTGTGTGGCCGATCCATCCGCATTTCAGACCGATTTGACATCAGTCAGGTATCTTACCTCTAGGCCATCGTCGCACAGCAAGAAGGAAGGAAATTTTAACGTTTTTCTCTTTACGAAATACGTTAGTAGCTCGGAGAACAAATCAATTTACTTGAAGAGTCTTGTATATATCTTGTTGTAAAGTGATATGGTTGTTGATCTCCAGATTGACCTTGATGTCTTCATCTCTCCCTCCATCTTTACTGACGGAGACAAACTCGTCGACTTCCTTGATGTCTTGGTGTAGACGCATTGGGGGTTGTTGTCTGTTGTTTACCCTAATGACCTCCATCTTCCCGATGTTGATTTGGTAAATATTTACTCTGTAAACGGCGTTTGTTCTATTTCACCAGACACCTTTGACAAAATACATTATTAAAGATCTTTCTAGGAATGAAGGGCCTTACATAAGGGTGTTTCCATTTTGACATTCGTTTACCCATCATACACAAGAAGATACGTGCTGAGCGGTAAGATAAAACTATGGATGTACAATCCAACTCTTGGCGAATTCTGCGTCGAAATGATAAAAAGAGCCGACATCGAAGGATCAAAACGCGATCCTGTCAATTTTGATTGTGTCTTGTCTGGTCCTGTCTGACAGTTAGCCGTTGGAGACGACTTCCGGCCACCTGATATTGATGATATTCCTGAGACATCATTGGTAAATGTCTGAGGTTTGTTGGTCTTGGTCTTCGTTACCCGCTAGGTTTCTGAGCCGTAAAGTTGGACCGACTTGACTTTGGTGTAGAAGATGGATCTTCTTGTAAAGTGAGAGGGCTGTTGATCACCAGATTAACCGCAGAGTATTGAAAGCGTGTACTCCTGATATAGCCGAATCGCTACGATCTAATGTAGCAATCATGTCAGCATGAATGTTCGTGTTGACCTTTTTCTGCAGCTACTTAATAACAGCACAATGCTTCTCTATTTTCAAGAGAAGTTGTGTGATAGTTGCTTCGATGTCTTCTTTGAACAGTTGGATGTTAGTTTACCTCGGAAGAAACGATGCAGATATTAATAAAAAGTGTTGAATTTCATCCATACAAGATTTCATATCTCTTGAACTTTTCAGCCAAATCTCGTAAATACGTAGATGTTAACATCGTAAATTATGTTCACATTTTAACTAACATTCATTTATTAACATTCGTTATATTTATTCAATCAATCAATCAATATATATATATATATATATATATATATATATATATATATATATATATATATATATATATATATATATATTAGGTATACAGAAAACCACAAAACAGTGCCGGTCAAGGATGGAACTATAGATAGATAGATAGATAGATAGATAGATATTAATAAAAGTAAAATATATAAAATAAAAGAAGTAAAAAGCTGAAAATATGATATATATTAACAAAGGTAAAATAGAATAAAAAACGTGAAAATATAATAGATACATATATAGATAGATATGATCTGATGTAAAAAAAAATTTTAATGTTTGGAATTTTTTTTTTTTTTTACGGCTTAATAACAATTTGCTGGTTATTTACAGCCGAAACACTTTTTGCGAGTACATATTGCATTAAAACTCTTTTTTTAGCAATGATTATTCCGGATACTACTAGGTACATACTATTTAACCCACAGTTGGGAACATGTGATGGATACATACATTTCTCAATCGCATTTGCGCAGAAATGAACGCAATCTGAATAGAATTCGAACTTAGCACACCGATTTCTGATTTCGAGCCGCTAACCACACACACCCCCTAATAGATAGATAGATAGATAGATAGATAGATAGATAGATAGATAGATAGATAGACTGAGAAATGATGAAAAAGTTGCATATAAGCTGAGGTAGCTATAAAGTATAAAACTCATATCAATACAACTGAATAAGTTAGTTGCATCACTGATATTGAGCAATTTCCACTAAGTACTTTGCATATAAAATAATACACACACACACACACACACACATACACATACACACTCACATATATATATATATATATATATATATATATATATATATATATATGTGTGTGTGTGTGTGTGTGTGTGTGTGATTGAATTACAATTGATGAGATTCAAACGATTTACCTCATACAGATGATCATTTCATCCATGGGAAAGTAATTGTTCCCTGGACTTATCAATGTAAATACATTTACCAAAATCTTTTAGGTTTTAGTAAATGTATTTAAGTCCAGAGAAAAACTACTTTCCCATGAACGAAATGATCACCTGTATGAAGTAAATCGTTTGGATCTAAATTGTAATTCATTTATATGCTTTAGAAGATAAATTATATTGAGCTTTCTTTTGTGGATCAGTTTTAATATTTTATATTAGTAGGATTTAATTGGATTACTTACCCAAGGATTTTTTTACCTGTTATACACCCCCCACATACACACACACACACACACACACATATATATATATATATATATATATATATATATATATATATATATAAGTGAACATTGAAGTCAACACTTAGAGGCGACAGGCTGTTTCATGCTAGACGCAATCGTCAGGCCACAAGTGTTGTTTTTTTTTCTCGGCTATTTATATACGGGTGCATTGTGGGTAGTCTATTTTGGCGGTTATTTTGCCGGAAGTCGTTTCTTTATTTATTTATTTATTTGGGTTAAATTACTTTGCTTGTTTCTATTATTTTTTTTATTTTTATTTTTATTTTTTATTTCTGAAATAAAAAATAAAAATAAATACTTAGCTATTAATGTCCGATAGATATGACATGTCTAAATCAAGACGATTTCAATTCCTGTGACAATGACGACAAAAATGAAGAATTTAAGCTTCTAAATACACTAATTGAAGGAGCGAAATCTTTTCGCTTCGGTCATCCCGCTACTTTTTAAAAGTATTTTACAAATTTTCTATCTCAAATTTACAGAAAAAAAATAAAGTTTCATATATCATACGAAAATGGAGCTAGACTGTACAAAATCACTCTAGTTTACGCGTTCCGATTAGATTTAAGCCGTAAATCCACAAACTGCTTTACCGCCCAAGCAGAGAAAATAAGTTGGATTTGTGAAAAGTCTAAATAAACGATATCGTTTACAACCAATTGACTAGCCCGTATTTGTCCCGCTATCCAAAGATAGATAAGGACAAGGAATTGAAAAAAAAAACAAATCCAAGAAAAAAAAACGATTTATAATATATTAATATGTATGTAAATAATATTTTTGGCTGGCGTATGTTGGCTACGAATAGAACAAACAAGTGCTCTTAGAGACTAAGTAGCATTGCTGGAAAGCAGGTATTGCTCAAAACAGTGTAAGCAGGAAAACATGAAGCCAAAGCTCACATTTCAAAAAGGGAACGATGTATAATAAGGTTTGGCGTTTAACAAGGAAAATAATGAAAATGATAATTAACTTTCTTTGCCACTGAAATTTTTAAAAGTCAAGAACTGACTCTTCAAAGTGCGCCCTTTGAAGACGGTCGGATTTGAAAATCGAGAAAACGATTCCTGCTTCTGGCTTACAGAAGTTAGGTATAAAAAGAAATTTCTTCCGGACGAAGTCAATAGTTTCCAAACTATTTTCGTTTTTCAATCTTTAAGTGTCATCTTCCCAATTGGAAATATTGTGGGGATTGCCTCGACCCTGTCTGTCAAGATACTCCAAAATGTAGTAACAGCAACACGAATCTTGTCCTCACAACGAAAAACTTTTCCCCCTGGCAACCGACTACTAAACATTAATTCAACCACGTGTGCACACACAAACACACATTCTTGCAAACTCAGTGCGGCTAAGTGTATGTTTTCTCATATTTTTAGAGTTGTCTATCATTCTATATTCGTAAATGTAATTTTCTTTTTTGTGATTTCGTTATATAGATATACATGTAAATTATTGGATGTAAATAAATTCATTCATCAGCTAAAAATCAATCGTTAAAGTTATTTGTTGTCTGATAGAAGCTTGAAGTTGTTTTATAATCTTAGCATAAATTACTTCGCATTGAATATTGCTACCATATCTAGTCTCGTACTGCGGCTATATATCGAGAGATTCTCGACAAAAAAACCAAGAATGTTCCGCCATGTTATCAGTCTTAACCTGGCATCTCGATTTCAGTCACTTTCTCATCACCGTGACCTGGCTTCCCTCTGTCTTTTCTAGAAATATTTTCATGGCAGTTGTTCTAATAAGCTCTCCTCCTTGGTACCTCGACCACATGAGTTTAATCGTACTACTAGATTGGCAATTAGGTCTCATCGTTTTAATAGATGCAACCGCAAGTTCTACTCTAATTGTTTCTTTTCTCGCACTTCTGACCTGCCACTTACAATCTTCAAAAATGTAAATGCAACTTCAATAGCTATTTTCTGTTTCCTAAATCCCGTTCTTTTACTTGCCTTCATTAAAGTCTTCCCATCCCATTCCTAGTAACCAGTTTCGTCTTAGTGACATTATCGCCTTGCTTGATTTTTAAAAAAAGAAATTTTACTGTACCTTCAAAATGTCCATTCGATAATGTCAATTTTCCATTTCATGATTGCAATAAATATCTGATCAAAGAGTTAACTACTACGTTTTATTTTTTTAGTTTTAGTTTATTTTATTTTACTTTTTTTTTTGCTATGAACACCGCAAGTTAAAAAAAATACAAAGCTTAAAAAATTAATGTTTTTATTTACACTTTTTGAAACTTAAATCGCTAACAAACTTAAAAAAAACTCATTCTTTTACAATATCTAAGTGACTTTTTAAAAGAAAATAGCTTTATTTATTACTAAAAATCGTTTTGATCAGTAATTAAAAATAAATAAAAGAATTTCCTTTGAACTGTAAAACATTTTAGAACTATCAACAATAAATCCATGCAGACAAAAACTTATCACAGACGAATACGCGCCTATTGTATAAAATATCTTTTGGTAATCGGATTGTCTGTTCTGTGGAATAATCTTCCTTTTAGTTCTATGATTACTAGTAAGGATACAATTCCAATGCCGACAAGTGTTTGATGTTTATTTCTACTGGCTACCGACAGACAGACTTCAGAGCAAAATTGTCAGCTCATCACAACATGTGGTTTTGTGCAATAAAGTTACAAATGAAGAAAAAAAACTCAGTTCAAAGCAGCTATCACTACAAACATTTCTTTCCCTTAGCTGCTCTAGTCAATGGCGAGTCGCCGTCTTGTGCCTACACACGAATAAATATTACTAATATTTTCTTTTAGATATAAAATGGATAATAATTGACACAATTATTTCGCAACTAAATCATTTATTCTCCTCAGACTCATAAGTAAAAGTAGATGTTTTTCATGGCTGTTTAAATTTAATGAAAATATTTAATGGCTACAAAGAAAGATGTTAAAATGCTTTTAATATTGTGTAAGTCCTTGGGTCGCGGCTGTGTAAGATTAGTGTAACTGTTATCTGTGCTGAGAATGGAATCAATGAGATGAGTTCAAATTCTGGTCAAATCTTACTTCGTACTAATGTTCTTCAAAATATCACGAATTACTATCTTTTAATACCCCCCCAGATCTAAGAGAAATTAAAACGCTAGCTTTCGATCTGAGGTTTAGCTGTGTTTCTGTCTATAAGAAGGGCAACTCAGAATTCAAAGCTTGCAGAAAGTGATCATTGCACTATTTTTAACAAGATGTCATAGTAATTCACAGATAATAAAGAAAAGGAATCAGTGGCGGACCATAATCGCATACTTCCAGAAGAGATGTGGTATTGAAATAAAATAAAATCCTCGTACAAGTTATGCTGAAAATGTCTCTGGCTGACACACATCCCAAAATTTGACCGTACCTTTTAGATCTTTTTTTAAGCACTTCTTGGGCGGGCCACAAACTTTCCAGCCCCTGCAATATATATATACAGTGTAACACGGATATAAGAGAGTTGTCGGGACCGGAGAAGAAGTCTCTTATATCCGGGTTTCTCTTATATCCGGTTTTGGTCTATTTTGTTTTATTAACACAAGCTCTAATTTGGGACCAGAGAAAATCTCTCTTATATCCGAGTTTCTCTTATATCGGGGTCTCTTATATCCGGGTTACACTATATATATATATATATATATATATATGAAGAAATATAGTTTTAAGGTGTGATATATTTATGGGATAAAGTGCTCAATATCAGAGAAAGAGAGTATGTAAATATAAATATAAAAGTGAACATTGAAGTCAACACTCAGAGGCGACAGGCTGTTTCATGCTGAAACAGCCTGTCGCCTCTGAGTGTTGACTTCAATGTTCACTTTGACGCACACACACACACACACACACACACATATATACATATATATATATATATATATATATATATATATATATATATATATATATATATATGGTAAAAGAAAACAGGTGAAAAGTGATATTTAAGAAATATAAACCTAACGACATGCACAAAAATAATATCTTATAAAAGTGCTTAGACAGAGGAAAATATATTTACAAATATGAAACGGAAATTACAAAAAATTTGAAATATCGAAAAAGTCACTCCAAAAGTCGTCATCAAGGAACCCCCGCTGGTTTTTAATCCAACGTGCATATTTGTGTGTGTGACGTTTTCATTAATTCTCTCTCTTGAAAAATAATGTTTTTGTTTCAAAGCTAATATATTTCCAATTTGGCGGTGTTTTACAAGTCGAGTATTAGAAAGCTTTCGTAGACTTGATATGTCAATGGATATAATTCCGTATTTCCGGTTTTCCGTGAATGTTTACCTTCTCCACAAGATAAATGTCAATGAATGCCACATTTGGCCAAAGTTCGATATTTTACCTAGCATTTTTACATGGGATTAAATAAAATAAAATAAACTGATCGATCTGTTAATGCCTTCGAGATCTGTTATCGCCTTTGAAATATCCTTTCGAGATTTGTTATCACTTTTGAGATCTGTTACCGCCTTTGAGAACTGTTATCGCGTTTAAAATCTGCTTTCGAGATCTGTTATCGCCTTCGAGATCTGTTATCGCCTTTGAGATCTTTTATCGCCTTTGAGATCTGTTATCGCCTTTGAAATCTGCTTTCGAGACCTGTTATCGCCTTCGAGATCTGTTATCGCCTTTGAGATTTTTTATCGCCTTTGAGATCTGCTTTCGCTTTTGAGATTTGTTATCGCCTTCAAGATCTGTTATCGCCTTCGAAATCTGTTATCGCCTTCGTGATCTGTTAACCCCTTTGAAATCTGCTTTTGAGATCTGCTGTCACCTTTGAGATCTGTTATCGCTTTTGAGATCTGCTTTCGCCTCCGAGATCTATTATTGCCTACGAGATCTTTTATCGCCTTTGAGATCTGTTACTGCCTTCGTGATCTGTTATCGCCTTACAGATCTGTTTACGCCTTCAAGATCTGCTTTCGCCTTAGTGATCTGTTATCGCCTTTGAAATCTGCTTTTGAGATCTGTTATCGCCTTCGAGATCTGTTATCGCCTTCGAGATCTGCTTTTGCCTTTGAGTTCTGTTATCGCCTTCGAGATCTGTTATCGCCTTCGTGATCTGTTACCGCCTTTGAAATCTGCTTTTGAGATCTGCTGTCGCGTTTGAGATCCGTTATCGCTTTTGAGATCTGCTTTCGCCTCCGAGATCTATTATTGCCTACGAGATCTTTTATCGCCTTTGAGATCTGTTACTGCCTTCGTGATCTGTTATCGCCTTACAGATCTGTTTACGCCTTCGAGATCTGCTTTCGCCTTAGTGATCTGTTATCGCCTTTGAAATCTGCTTTTGAGATCTGTTATCGCCTTCGAGATCTGCATTTGCCTTCGAGATCTGTTATCGCCTTCGTGTCTGTTATCGCCTTAGAGATCTGTTATCGTCTTCGAGATCGGTTATTGCCTTTGAGATCTGTTATTGCCCTTGAGATCTGTTATCACCTTCGAGATTTGTAATCGCCTTTGAAATCTGTTATCGGGAACCAAATGTCACAAAATCCCGAGATATCCCAGATAAGATTTTAAACTCAACACGAAGTACCTCTGTTTTACTTTTTTTCTCTTTATTGCTACTCCATCAAAGAAAGCATTCCCATATGCTGTCAAATAAAGTGCAAGAAAATATCAACTTTGGAGAAAAAGAATAATCTTAAAGCTGAAACGTTGGTTGGCTGGTCCCGTCTGACAGACGAGGTACCTTGAATGATCTTTTCTCGTCTAAAATAAAAGTTGTTAAATAACAATATGTTCCTTAAGTATTGCTATCTTCTGTGGTACTAATAATCAATGAAAATCTATAGCGTACTCCCAGTATTCACTATCGACAATCCTGACATGCTATTAACAAGACCTTTCAGAACTGATAAGGATTTTATTACTTTACAAATGATAAATATATTGAGAGATATATATTTTAAATGCTAATGACATTGCTGATAATTACTCAACTCATAACAGATCTTGTAAAATAATAATTCCAGACTATTATTTTTTTTAGTGGCAGTGTATTTGGCTCAGACCTTCTGAAGCTGACTTTGGGGTCAGCTGGTAGACAAAATAGGGATCTCGATTATGATTGGCTGAGCCGAACGTGGGAATGTTAGGGTTTTCGAGGGGTTAAGTTTTACACGTCGAAGAGATCAGACGTGGTTATTTCGTGTATCGGTAAACTTGCTGCCCAGTGGGGCTGATAGAGTGACCCCCATTGGCTAGATAGAAATGTAAAGGTCGAACTGTTAATAAAATAAATAGGTTTGAAAATCCCTTTTGTTGAGGTTCCTATCTCATCTCCGAACTAAAAGAACAACTAGCCATCAGCTCATCCCGGTCAAGTGAAGAAAGAGAAGACAACTTTATTATGGTCGCCCCCAAGACACCCCCAACAAGAAGTGGATATACAACAATCCTTAATCCAGCACAGATTTGCTTTTAGCGCATTATTATCGATGCTAAAAAATGGATTGGCGTGACGGCTTCAAATTCCAGTCGTTGCATTCACTTTCACACAAATACCCTAGAGAATCTCTGGAACCATCTCTCCTTCCAATTAGGAATGATTTGGTCTCTTTCTCTCTATCTCTCTTTCTGTCTCACTCTCTCTCTATCTCTCTAGGAGAAGGAAAACCTGTCGGAGATGGATAGGCTAGATTCCCCACCGTTGCCACTACTGTAATACCAGTGGTACCCCGAAGACCCTAATAGAAATTTGGATTCCTAACGTAACGTTATCCAAGGATAAATTAAGACGAGGAAGATTATATTAGTGTTGCCCAATAATCCTAGCAATTCGTGGTGTTGCTGCCTGGAAAAGCAACATTAGCAATCTAGCGTTTATATGATCACTGGATCCCATAGGAAATACAAATTAATCTACACCAGCAAGCTATCCGTAAAGTATATTCGAAGTTTAATTTATTCTTATGCAAGACTGCAAGTATGGAGTTCCCAATGACGATTGAATCAATAAAGTACAAATGACGTGACTTTTTTGCTAATCAGTTTTCCACGGCAATGTACCTTGTTGATATTTTATCTGATAGCCGACATTTCATTGTCTTCCGTCGTCAAAATGTCACATCATAGTTGTGAAATGTTGAAATCTGAGAAATTTATCAGCTGCAAGGTAGATATTTGAATTATTAATTATTGTAAGATTTTAACGAATGAGCGAGCTGTTGTCGGCATGAAATCACGAACCCCCTTTCAGAAGTGACACGCAAATTTCTCTCCAGATGACTGCCTGCACCAGTGACTGTCGATTTCTGCCTCAGAGGTGCACGATGTCTATTGATTTCCTTCACTTTATGAATGCCAGCGCAGAAAAAAACGTGCACTAACTTGCACGTCGAATAAACCGACTGCGCTGGTGTTTGTCGTCACTAACAAAGAAGTAATTATCCATTTTTCTACATGAACAGTCTCTTCCTATAACTTCTCTCCTTTTCCTCGCAGTGTACGTTTGTGGAAAGATTCTGAAAGAACTATGATGAAAAATCAGTGACCACTTAAGAGCGAACATGGAGGATTCGATTAATGTGTAGTCTGTACGTACCAAATA
>OZ038484.1:120593448-120615948 GCA_964036315.1 Acanthosepion esculentum
TTCCTAAGATGACAGATGAGGAAGCAAAACGAGAAAAGAATAATATTATCCGTGTAGGCTGGTGACTGTAGCGTTCCTAAGATGACAGCTAAGGAAGCAAAACGTGAAAAGAATAATATTATCCATGTAGGCTGGTGACTGTAGCGTTCCTAAGATGACAGCTGAGGAAGCAAAACGAGAAAAGAATAATATTATCCGTGTAGGCTGGTGACTGTAGCGTTCCTAAGATGACAGCTAAGGAAGCAAAACGTGAAAAGAATAATATTATCCATGTAGGCTGGTGACTGTAGCGTTCCTAAGATGACAGATGAGGAAGCAAAACGAGAAAAGAATAATATTATCCGTGTAGGCTGGTGACTGTAGCGTTCCTAAGATGACAGCTAAGGAAGCAAAACGTGAAAAGAATAATATTATCCATGTAGGCTGGTGACTGAAGCGTTCCTAAGATGACAGATGAGGAAGCAAAACGAGAAAAGAATAATATTATCCGTGTAGGCTGGTGACTGTAGCGTTCCTAAGATGACAGTTGAGGAAGCAAAAAGTGAAAAGAATAATATTAATACACGTAGGCTGGTGACTGTACGGTTCCTAAGATGAGAGCCGAGGAAGCAAAAAGTGAAAAGAATAATATTATTCATGTAGGCTGGTGACTGTAGCGTTCCTAAGATGACAGCTGAGGAATCAAAAAGTGAAAAGAATAATATTATTCATGTAGGCTGGTGACTGTAGCGTTCCTAAGATGACAGCTGAGGAAACAAAACGTGAAAAGAATAATATTATTCATGTAGGCTGGTGACTGTAGCGTTCCTAAGATGACAGCTGAGGAAACAAAACGTGAAAAGAATAATATTATTCATGTAGGCTGGTGACTGTAGCGTTCCTAAGATGACCTCTGAGGAAACAAAACGTGAAAAGAATAATATTATTCATGTAGGCTGGTGACTGTAGCGTTCCTAAAATGAGAGCTGAGGAAGCAAAACGTGAGAAGAATAATATTATCCATGTAGGCTGGTGACTGTAGCGTTCCTAAGATGACAGCTGAGGAAACAAAACGTGAAAAGAATATTATTCATGTAGGCTGGTGACTGTAGCGTTCCTAAAATGAGAGCTGAGGAAGCAAAACGTGAGAAGAATAATATTATCCATGTAGGCTGGTGACTGTAGCGTTCCTAAGATGCTGGCTGACGAAGCAAAACGTGAAAAGAATAATATTATTCATGAAGGCTGGTGACTGTAGCGTTCCTGAAATGAGAGCTGAGGAAGCAAAACGTGAAAAGAATAATATTATCCATGTAGGCTGGTGACTGTAGCGTTCCTAAGATGCTGGCTGACGAAGCAAAACGTGAAAAGAATAATATTATCCGTGTAGGCTGGTGACAGTAGAGTTCCTAAGATGACAGCTAAGGAAGCAAAACGTGAAAAGAATAATATTATCCATGTAGGCTGGTGACTGTAGCGTTCCTAAGATGACAGCTGAGGAAGCAAAACGTGAAAAGAATAATATTATTCATGTAGGCTGGTGACTGTAGCGTTCCTAAGATGAGAGGCGAGGAAGCAAAACGTGAAAAGAATAATATTATCCATGTAGGCTGGTGACTGTAGCGTTCCTACGGTGTGAGCTGAGGAAGTAAAACGTGAAAAGAATATTATTATTCATGTAGGCTGGTGACTGTAGCGTTCCTAAGATGACAGCTGAGGAAGCAAAACGTGAAAAGAATAATATTATCCATGTAGGCTGGTGACTGTAGCGTTCCTACGGTGAGAGCTGACGAAGCAAAACGTGACAGGAATAATATTATCCGTGTAGGCTGGTGAGAGTAGCGTTCCTAAGATGACAGCTAAGGAAGCAAAACGTGAAAAGAATAATATTATCCATGTAGGCTGGTGACTGTAGCGTTCCTAAGATGACAGCTGAAGAAGCAAAACGTGAAAAGAATAATATTATTCATGTAGCCTGGTGACTGTAGCGTTCCTAAGATGAGAGGCGAGGAAGCAAAACGTGAAAAGAATAATATTATCCATGTAGCCTGGTGACTGCAGCGTTCCTACGGTGAGAGCTGACGAAGCAAAACGTGAAAAGAATAATATTATCCATGTAGGCTGGTGACTGTAGCGTTCCTAAAATGAGAGTTGAAGAAGCAAAACGTGAAAAGAATAATATTATCCATGTAGGCTGGTGACTGTAACGTTCCTACGGTGTGAGCTGAGGAAGTAAAACGTGAAAAGAATATTATTATTCATGTAGGCTGGTGACTGTAGCGTTCCTAAGATGACAGCTGAGGAAGCAAAACGTGAAAAGAATGATATTATCCATGTAGCCTGGTGACTGTAGCGTTCCTACGGTGAGAGCTGACGAAGCAAAACGTAACAAGAATAATATTATCCGTGTAGGCTGGTGACAGTAGTGTTCCTAAGATGACAGCTAAGGAAGCAAAACGTGAAAAGAATAATATTATCCATGTAGGCTGGTGACTGTAGCGTTCCTAAGATGACAGCTGAGGAAGCAAAACGTGAAAAGAATAATATCATTCATATAGGCTGGTGACTGTAGCGTTCCTAAGATGACAGCCGCGGAAGCAAAAAGTGAAAAGAATAATATTATCCATTTAGGCTGGTGACTGAAGCGTTCCTAAGATGGCAGCTGAGGAAGCAAAACGTGAAAAGAATAATATTATCCATGTAGGCTGGTGACTGAAGCGTTCCTAAGATGACAGCTGAGGAAGCAAAACGTGAAAAGAATAATATTATTCATGTAGGCTGGTGACTGAAGCGTTCCTAAGATGACAGCTGAGGAAGCAAAACGTGAAAAGAATAATATTATTCATGTAGGCTGGTGACTGTAGCGTTCCTAAGATGGCAGCTGAGGAAGCAAAACGTGAAAAGAATAATATTATTCATGTAGGCTGGTGACTGTAGCTTTCCTAAGATGACAGCTGAGGAAGCAAAAACTGAAAAGAATAATATTATCCATGTAGGCTGGTGACTGTAGCGTTCCTAAGATGACAGCTGAGGAAGCAAAACGTGTTTAGAATAATATTATTCATGTAGGCTGGTGACTATAGCGTTCCTACGATGACAGCTGAGGAAACAAAAAATGAATAGAATAATAATATTCATCAATACCGGAAGTTATTTTTATCTCTTTACGTGGTACAACAGTTTTTGATACATAAATTAGATTTGACGTCCTGACTTCAAGATCCGGCTTAGTCTGTTGCTTTCCTTTCGCACTGCTGCCCTTGGGAATGTCATTAATCTGTTTCTCCTCCCTACTCAACTACGGGGCAATTTGATAACTCTAACCTTGGGTTGCAACCAGTCTAGGGGAACGCCTAATTAAAAGAAGACAACGGAAACTTACTCTACTATCATACCAAAGAAGTTCTGTCAATTCACAAATAAATAAAAGGAATCTATGGAGAGCAATCATTACCAAACTCCAGAATAGCCATGATATTAATTACCAACCTCCCAACGAAAGCACGATGTGATATGAAGTCTTTTTTAATGTGGGGTGCCGATACATATATGTCCGGAACAAGGCCCCAAATTGGTCGGTCAAAGTGTTCACTCTCATGCTTCAGTATTCCACCAACCTTATCTTTTTAGTGCTGAGGGAGGTGTTGCCGCAGGGTTGAAATCCCCGGAACCAAGCATCCCTCAAAGATTTTCCGTGGACTCCCCTAAGAGAGAAACACGACAAAGTGGTGAATAACAGATATACTTTGATCTCAAACCGAAAGCCCGGAAAAGGCGATGTTAATTTTTTTTTTTTTAATTGGGGATGATGACAGACCGAGAAGAAGAGTTCAAAAACGGGAAGTCGATAAATTTTCGCGGTACTGTTAATAGATTTTCTGGTCTCTCAAGATGCACAGGTCAGGTATTCCTTGGGGGAGTCACATGCAGCTCACGTCTCGAAGCTGGACATTTAGTTCGTGCTTGTGCCTACGCCTCGCCTCGAGCTGACCTGATCTGATCATCGTCTCTTCGCATTTTGAATGTCAGTCTCTTCTTCACATTTGGTCTATTTTCGTTCTCTTTTCACGTTGATTCTCGTTCTATCAGCTAGTGGGTTGATTCTTTGCTGAATTGCAGTCTTGTAGAACTGCCCGGTGTAGCCAATCACAAATGTGCATTTGAAATGAGCTAACAATTTTGAAAAGAGAAACAAGTCTTCAACATGAAGGTACTTCGCTTCAACATCTTTGTGACTATTACGAAGAAAACTGTACCATTTTAACAATATCTGTGATATTAGATTTATTCAATGTTAAAGGCGTTTTATAAACAAGCTTCAGAAAAATAATTAAGTACGTCTCATTGAGCCAATAAAATTACATATTTCGTTTGATCTCTTGGAAAATAAAGATGTTTATATGCTGAAAGACATTATGCAAAGAAGTTCTTATTTGGTGAATTTTAAATAGAAATATTACTAAAAGTAAGTCAATATTTATTTATGAGTATATAAATTATAGGATCATTTACAGATAATGTCTTGTTTAAGTTTATAAAATAATCATCAAAATTGTTGGCATGGTTAAATGAAAATTGTTTTTGTTAGTATAATTAATCTTCAACATGTTAAACAAAACGAAAATTCAATTCAGTGGAACCTCGCTTCACGATTTTAATTCCTTCCTGAAGGCCGTTCGCAACCCGAAATGTTCGTAAACTTAAAACTATTTGTCTAATACAAATCAATGTAGAGAAAAAATTACAATAAAATAAAATTTGGAAAAGAAAAGCACAGCAAAACACACGAAAGTATACAGCACGGCGGTCGACTCAGAAATTATTCCGCTCGGGTTTACTCGGTTCGGCTATGTTGTTCGAGAACCGAAATTTTGTTCGTTAACCGAGGCATTTTTATCTCAAATTTTCTGTTCGAAAACCGATTTGTCCGGCATGTGAGACGTTCGACAACCGAGGTTCCTCTTTATTGCCCACTAGAGCACCAGTCTCTAAACTCTTGTTAATAAATTTACGTACAAAAGAAAGATACGAGTTTCGGCAGAAATGTTCATAGGCTGACTATGGAGTGATGCTAGAACTGTGAAATCTTGCAGGCATTATTTCTAAATTTTATTATGAAATGGCTGCATTATTTCTTTCCAGGTAAACTGACATCTGACAGTTCAAAGACGACTTCAGAAATAACTAGTAGAGACCTCTCTTGAAAATGAACCAAATTTTACATTGTGGTGTAATCAGATACCTACAGGAAAAGGTTTACTCCCCACCTCGTCAAGCACATTCATATTGATATGGTTGCTACACTGGGGGAGATGATGTAATCAATAGTTCAAATGTGGGCAGCTGAATTTAGGAAAGTGAAGGGAGAGTCTTGAAAAGAACCCAATGTCTGGACGTCCTGCAACTGCAACCACCGAGGAAGACACTGATAGTGTTCCCAACATGGTGACGGATGACAAGCGATTGACTATAGATTAAATAGTCAATACCATTAGCTTATCTCGTGAGAGACTTGAGAAAATGCTGCACAATGAACTTGGCATGACGAAGGTTTCTGCTCGGTGGATCTTACATCTTCTGACACGTAATCAATATGTATCACTGAACATATCACAGGGATATCTGACATTGTTAGAGGCAGATTCAGCTGGAGTTCTTGAATTTTTCCTCTACCAGGATGAGCGTTATGTTCATCATTTTAGTCAGAGACAAAGAGACAATACATGCAGTGCAAACGACCCTCCTTAACTGTTGCAAAGAAGACCAAGGTCGTTTCATCTGCAGAGAATTTGATGGCATCAGTTTGAGAGGGATACAAAAAGTATTGTGCTTATTGACTATCTTCAAAAGGTCCACCCCATCAATGGAGTGTACTATGCCAACTTGCTGAAGCAGTTACGAAAGGCTATCAAGACCGAACGACCAGGACTTGTTTCATCTGGACAACGCTTCAACACACTGGACTTCAATGGCCGCTGTACGTTACTATGGCTTTTAACGGGTTCATCATTCTCCCTGTTTCCCAACATGAAAAAAAAAACACTTGGCTGGGAAACTGTTGTGGCATACCTACGGACGATGGCGATTAAGTCCCCATTCACATAAATACAGTAGTAAATACTGTATGTTAGTCTGTATTTGGAAATTTGTCTCCAGCTGTTCTGGTCAAACTGTCTGCCTGCGGTAAGAGAGGATCACTAGACTAGGCTCTGTCGAAGGCAGAGTCTCGTCTCGTTAAGCAGCTATTCGACCCCGTTTTATAGATGGTCTACGGGGAATTTTTGGCCGAGCCTACGGGCTCGGATACCCGACATTAAATTTGGCCTTTGTGCTACATCTGTCTGCGTGGGGCGGTTAGTAGATATCCTAGAGTTGGAGATTCATTGTGGAATTCACGTGACTCACTTCTAGCAGTTGACTACTTCTTTTACGTGCCGCTGGCGAATCTTATATGTGTTGTTCTTGTCCTAAGTATAATCGTACATTACCAACCTTCGTTTGATTATTCTATTCAGTGAGCTTTCCTAGGTTACAACAGAAACATTATCTCAGTTATGATGACGTCATATCTGATGACCTTTTTGACCAACAGGATGAACAGACATCTTTGAACATGTCGGTTTACCTGGAATTAAAAGATGCAGTTATTAGTATAAAGATTTGAAATGAATGTATGCACGATTTTACAGCTTTAGTATCATTCCTTTATAGTCAGCCTATTTTCAGTCTACCCTCGTTCTTATTGGAAATCTTGTCATGCCTTTTATCATTCTTATGAAACTTCACAGCTTTATTACAAAAGACTACAGTGTTCTTTTGTATTTGACGTGGCGTAGGTTGTGACACGCATGACAGATAAACGTGAATTTACGTGATTTGTTCTCCTTCCGAATCAACCGTGTTTTGCATAAAATATTCTAGAATAAAACTGATTAAAATATGTTAAAATTTAATTATACCTGCAACAATGGAATTTATTGACTCATTTGCCATGTCTGCTGCTCGGAATTTTGATTCACTATATAGTGCTAGACAATTTTTCTCACCATAATCTATCTTACACTCTTATACACTCTTGTGCAAATTAATTGAAACAACCGCTTTAATTTCCTTTCTTTCAACATACGCTGAGTCTTAGACTCACTAGAGCGACAGGGTGTAATCGATTTCTATTTTTTCCTCAGATTAGGTCATTTGCAGTAGTGTGCAGTAATATGAATCTATTTTCGGGGTGTATGATGAAATTTGTTTACCCTTGAAAAATAATGCGTCATCCATTATTGCATCTGATTTTTATCACGTCCAGACACTATTGTTTCGACTGTCGATTAGTTGTCCTACGTCCATTATCTGAGATGGATGTTACTCCAACGAAGCGTACGAAATTTGTAACGCTGCACGAACACACTGTCAAGCAATAGCAGTGAGCAAATCAAAGTACTATCGACTGGGTTGGAAACTCTTCGTGGAATGGACATACGAAGTACTAATATGTGCGCTGGATCATGTTTCGTTGGAAAGATACAAAAAAAGGAAATAATAACGGAATTATTCGTTTTGTTTCAATTAATTTGCATAAGGGTGTAGGTTTACTATTCTTCCATACATAGGATATTACAGTGTCATCTGGTCTGATATTTCTGCTATATATCTCGTAATTCTTGACAAAATCCAAAGAAGAATCTGCAATGTTAATACTCCAGACCTGGCATCTCGGATTCAGCCACTTTACCTCAGGCTCTAACATAGCTTTCCTGTGACTTTCCTATAAAAATTTCATGGTAATTTTTTTTTTACGGCTTATCAACCTTTTGCGGGTTATTTAAAGAGAATATTTTCGATTGGGAAGAATTTTATACAAGTCTTACTAATTAACCCATAGATGGGAGATAAGACGTACATTCATACCTTTCCCAAGGGTGTTCGACATGTGAATAACGAGCCCAATACACGACTGACGAGGTTGCCATTTCTTTCTGCGGTAAACGAATTACCAACCAATGCTAAAGAACCCTCTCTGTCCTGCTATTTAACCCATAGCTAGGGGAAGAAAACATGGATTTGTGCGTACGTGGATCTAACGAACTCAACTGGAATTCGAACTCGGTTCTCCAAGTTCTCACTCCAAGCCGATATCTATTACACCAGAACGCACATCTTCTCCAACAACGTGGCCTTTAATTCTTCGAAAGTATAGGTTCTTATGATAGCAGACGAATTGAGGGCAAACCAAGTAAAGAAAAAGAAAGAGGAGAAAATAACATCGATGATTCAAATGACTGATAATCACCTATTTGACTGATACATCATAAATCCTTCTTCTTCTTTTGTATGCAGTAATAATTTTATTGTGATCCCAATGTGACTATCGCATTTCCCGGATCAAAAGCTGTCCCTGAGACAAGTGGCAGCTCTATACATCCTGTATTGTGCCTTTACATGCTACTCGCGCCAGCGTTTTCACACACACACACACACACACACACACACACACACAAACACACACACACACACACACACACACACACACGCACACAGATAATTTTACAATCTTCTTTAAATGATAATGTCATTAGCCCATGACCTCCCGACAAAACTTGAAACTAGCTTCTTCTTTTTTCCCCCCCATATATCTAGTATATTCTATTAATTATAAACCATTTTGGGGGGAAAGTGAAAATTCCACTGAAATCTGTTGGAATATTTCGAAGTTTACATCTGAAGTCAAGAAAAGAGGAACTTTAAGCAAAATGATCACAATATATGGAGTGGGGGAAAAAAGAAGACGCCATTGTGAACTGACGCCAGAATGATATGGGTTAATTTAGAGTCGAGAAAATGGCGTCAGACCGATAAAGAAGGAATATCAATTTAATAATCTATCAAAATTGTGAAAATCATTTTATTCCCATTTTATTTATATATTTTTATCGCATTCATTTTTTCTCGGTGTAGGAAAGTTAATGCGCCTTCCTACATAAGCTGAATGTATCTAATGGCTGTTTTCATATGGTGGAAACCTCACCAAATCATAGGGAAAAAAAATAATCTATTAATAACTGAGATGATTCAATTTAACTCGTATTCTTCTGGCGTCAGTTTAAACTAACGCCTTCTATTTCCACATGACGAAAATATGACAACAAAATTTAATTTTGTTGGATGAAAATTTAATTGAAAGATGTTAGGAAATTTCCAAATTTTCATCTGAAAGAAAGAGAAGAAACTTCAAGAAAATATCACAATATATGGAAAAAAAAACACTTTTTAAATAAATCGTGTAATTTTAAAGAAATGTCACCAAGAAGATACGTTTTGAAGAAAATCTCCATTCCTTTCACGGTTGATAAAAAAAGTTAGATCACCCCGAATAAATGTTTAACAAGCTAGTTTGCTAACTATTATTTAGTGAGTTTGGTCCTCACTGGGTATCCTCCACTGGGTACCCTACATTTTGAAACATACTAAACTTTGTAAATAAATAAACAAGGTGCTGTAAGCTTGGATGTGCGGGTGGTGTAACGTATAAGGGCTTGGAGAGTCGAGTTCCAAATCCAGTCGAGTTCACTTGCCCCTGGAAAACGTAAGAATCCACGACTTCTGTCCCCCAGATATTGTTTAATTAGAAGGACTTGTATCAGTAAATCATTATTACCCCTCCCACACAAATTCATATAATCTAAAAAATATTTTATAGGTGTAATTAACCAGCAAAAAGGTGATAAACCGTAAAAAAAAATTTTAAAAAGTCAAAGCAAATAAATAAGAACTCTAAAAATAATGATAAACAAATTAAATCCACAGATTCTTACTAGAGTCGGGAGATCGACACTCATTACGCCTATGTGGACTTGCTTTGTGTCAAATTGTTATAAAGTTCGTATAACATCCTTGGTTCGTATAAATTGTTATATAGTTCGTATAACATTCTTCGTTCGTATAAATTCTTATATAGTTCGTATAACATTCTTCATTCGTATAAATTGTTATATAGTTCGCATAACATTCTTCGTTCGTATAAATTGTTATATAATTCGTATAACATTCTTCGTTCGTATAAATTGTTATATAGTTCGTATAACATTCTTCGTTTGTATAAATTGTTATATAGTTCGCATAACATTCTTGGTTCGTAAAAATTGTTATATAGTTCGTATAGCATTCTTCGTTCGTATAAATTCTTATATAGTTCGCATAACATTCTTCGTTCGTATAAATTGTTATATAGTTCGTATAACATTCTTGGTTCGTATAAATTGTTATATAGTTCGTAAAACATTCTTCATTCGTATAAATTGTTATATAGTTCGCATAACATTCTTGGTTCGTATAAATTGTGATATAGTTCGTATAACATTCTTCGTTCGTATAAATTGTTATATAGTTCGTATAACATTCTTCATTCGTATAAATTGTTATATAGTTCGTATAACATTCTTCATTCGTATAAATTGTTATATAGTTCACATAACATTCTTGGTTCGTATAAATAGTTATATAGTTCGTATAACATTCTTCGTTCGTATAAATTGTTATATAGTTCACTTAACATTCTTGATTCGTATAAATTGTTATATAGTTCGCATAACATTCTTCATTCGTATAAATTGTTATATAGCTCACATAACATTCTTGGTTCATATAAATTGTTATATAGTTCGTATAAATTGTTATATAGTTCGTATAACATTCTTCATTCGTATAAATTGTTGTATAGTTCGTATAACATTCTTCATTCGTATAAATTGTTATATAGTTCGTATAACATTCTTCATTCGTATAAATTGTTATATAGTTCGTATAACATTCTTCATTCGTATAAATTGTTATATAGTTCACATAACATTCTTGGTTCGTATAAATAGTTATATAGTTCGTATAACATTCTTCGTTCGTATAAATTGTTATATAGTTCACTTAACATTCTTGATTCGTATAAATTGTTATATAGTTCGCATAACATTCTTCATTCGTATAAATTGTTATATAGCTCACATAACATTCTTGGTTCATATAAATTGTTATATAGTTCGTATAAATTGTTATATAGTTCGTATAACATTCTTCATTCGTATAAATTGTTATATAGTTCACATAACATTCTTGGTTCGTATAAATTGTTATATTGTTCGTATAACATTCTTCGTTCGTATAAATTGTTATATAGTTCGTATAACATTCTTCGTTCGTATAAATTGTTATATAGTTCGCATAACATTCTTCATTCGTATAAATTGTTATACAGTTCACATAATATTCTTGGTTCGTATAAATTGTTATATAGTTCGTATAACATTCTTCATTCGTATAAATTGTTATATAGTTCACATAACATTCTTGGTTCGTATAAATTGTTATATTGTTCGTATAACATTCTTCATTCGTATAAATTGTTATATAGTTCACATAACATTCTTGGTTCGTATAAATTGTTATATTGTTCGTATAACATTCTTCATTCGTATAAATTGTTATATAGTTCGTATAACATTCTTCGTTCGTATAAATTGTTTATAGTTCGCATAACATTCTTCGTTCGTATAAATTGTTATATAGTTCGCATAACATTCTTCATTCGTATAAATTGTTATATAGTTCGTATAACATTCTTCATTCGTATAAATTGTTATATAGTTCGTATAATATTCTTCGTTCGTATAAATTGTTATATTGTTCGTATAACATTCTTCATTCGTATAAATTGTTATATAGTTCACATAACATTCTTGGTTCGTATAAATTGTTATATTGTTCGTATAACATTCTTCATTCGTATAAATTGTTATATAGTTCGTATAACATTCTTCATTCGTATAAATTGTTATATAGTTCGTATAACATTCTTCATTCGTATAAATTGTTATATAGTTCGCATAACATTCTTTGTTCGTATAAATTGTTATATAGTTCGTATAACATTCTCCATTCGTATAAATTGTTATATAGTTCGTATAACATTCTTAATTCGTATAAATTGTTATATAGTTCGTAGAACATTCTTCATTCGTATAAATTGTTATATCGTTCGTATAACATTCTCCATTCGTATAAATTGTTATATAGTTCACATAATATTTTTGGTTCGTATAAATTGTTATATTGTTCGTATAACATTCTTCATTCGTATAAATTGTTATATAATTCGTATAACATTCTTCATTCGTATAAATTGTTATATAGTTCGCATAACATTCTTCGTTCGTATAAATTGTTATATAGTTCGCATAACATTCTTCGTTCGTATAAATTGTTATATAGTTCGCATAACATTCTTCATTCGTATAAATTGTTATATAGTTCGTATAACATTCTTCATTCGTATAAATTGTTATATAGTTCGCATAACATTCTTCGTTCGTATAAATTGTTATATTGTTCGTATAACATTCTTCATTCGTATAAATTGTTATATAGTTCGTATAACATTCTTCATTCGTATAAATTGTTATATAGTTCGCATAACATTCTTCGTTCGTATAAATTTTTATATAGTTCGCATAACATTCTTCATTCGTATAAATTGTTATATAGTTCGCATAACATTCTTCATTCGTATAAATTGTTATATAGTTCGTATAACATTCTTCATTCGTATAAATTGTTATATAGTTCACATAACATTCTTGGTTCGTATAAATTGTTATATTGTTCGTATAACATTCTTCATTCGTATAAATTGTTATATAGTTCGTATAACATTCTTCGTTCGTATAAATTGTTATATAGTTCGCATAACATTCTTTGTTCGTATAAATTGTTATATAGTTCGCATAACATTCTTCATTCGTATAAATTGTTATATAGTTCGCATAACATTCTTCGTATAAATTGTTATATAGTTCACATAACATTCT
Organism: Acanthosepion esculentum; assembly: GCA_964036315.1. NCBI lineage: Eukaryota > Metazoa > Mollusca > Cephalopoda > Sepiida > Sepiidae > Acanthosepion > Acanthosepion esculentum. The sequence goes on from OZ038484.1 coordinate 120,606,282, forward strand.
TCATTCGTATAAATTGTTATATAGTTCGTATAACATTATTCATTCGTATAAATTGTTTTATAGTACGTATAACATTCTTCATTCGTATAAATTGTTATATAGTTCGCATAACATTCTTCATTCGTATAAATTGTTATATAGTTCACATAACATTCTTGGTTCGTATAAATTGTTATATTGTTCGTATAACATTCTTCATTCGTATAAATTGTTATATCGTTCGTATAACATTCTTCATTCGTATAAATTGTTATATAGTTCGCATAACATTCTTCGTTCGTATAAATTGTTATATAGTTCGCATAACATTCTTCATTCGTATAAATTGTTATATAGTTCGCATAACATTCTTCATTCGTATAAATTGTTATATAGTTCGCATAACATTCTTCATTCGTATAAATTGTTATATAGTTCACATAACATTCTTGGTTCGTATAAATTGTTATATTGTTCGTATAACATTCTTCATTCGTATAAATTGTTATATAGTTCGTATAACATTCTTCGTTCGTATAAATTGTTATATAGTTCGCATAACATTCTTTGTTCGTATAAATTGTTATATAGTTCGCATAACATTCTTCATTCGTATAAATTGTTATATAGTTCGCATAACATTCTTCGTATAAATTGTTATATAGTTCACATAACATTCTTCATTCGTATAAATTGTTATATAGTTCGTATAACATTATTCATTCGTATAAATTGTTTTATAGTTCGTATAACATTCTTCATTCGTATAAATTGTTATATAGTTCGCATAACATTCTTCATTCGTATAAATTGTTATATAGTTCACATAACATTCTTGGTTCGTATAAATTGTTATATAGTTCGCATAACATTTTTCGTTCGTATAAATTGTTTTATAGTTTGCATAACATTCTTCGTATAAATTCTTTTATAGTTCGCATAACATTCTTTGTTCGTATAAATTGTTATATAGTTCGTATAACGCTCTTAGTTCCTGTAAGACTGTAAGGCAAAAACTGGGAGCAATGGCCTGAGTGAAGAAAAGTTTAATTACCTGAGAACATAAATTGAGAATGCAGAAGTTTAGAATGACTGAAAGCACTACGCATTAGTGACCCACTTTTATGCCTCTGTTCCATGAGCAGACGTTCTACTCATAGCGGTTTCGCGTGTCCATGTTTCAATAATAATGCAGAGAACACTATTCACAATTTCGAACAGAAACCTTTATACTATTCAAGTAGATTGTTCTAATTCCACGTGCCACGCCTTATTTGAATATCTCAGTTTCAGTTACTTCCCTTTAGTAACACAACTCTCCAAGTTTTCGTTCCTTCTGCAGTGGCTAGGTATTAAACTCAAATCTCTTTGGGTCAAGTCACTTTTAGGATCACCCAAAGAACGCTTTTATCCACTAGGCCATTTGTCTTTGGGAAATTCCAGCGTATATTACCTGAAGATGTCCGGAGCGTATAACGGCCGAAACATCGTGAATATGACGATAAAGTTGCGGAAAACAGTCCGAACGATGTAAATAGTGTAAATAGTTACATACGTCATTTCAGGAATAATAACAGATAAGTCTACCGTTCGTCCACGCTTAGAATATTGCTGCCATATATGGCCCGGTGCCCCTGGAGGTCCTTGATGAGATTCAAAGAAGAATCAGCAATATTACTGGTCCTAATCTGGCGGCTCGGCTTCAGTCAGTTGCTTACCGCCGTAAGGTTGCCTCTCTCTGCCTTTTTTATAAATAATTTCATGGTAATTGTTCGGATGAGATCTTCGGCATAGTACCTAGACTCTGTGAATATAAGCGCAATACTCGACTGGCAGCGAGATCTCATCAATTTACAGTTAAACTGGCTAGATGTAACCGTAAATTCTATGCTGACAGTTTCTTATCTCGCACTTCTCGCTTGTGGAACTCCCCCACCCCCGGATCCATACTTTCCAGCCAACTTTAATCTGCAAAAATTTAAATGTAATGTCAATTGCTATCTACTCTGCACCTGATTGCTCTTTTCTCTTTCTCCACATCACTAATGTTTCTGTTCATAATTCCTCCACACCCTGTCACCCCTTGCATGCTAGGGGCTGTACTGCCTTCCTTGGGGTGATACAGATTATAGTCTAGAGCAGGGATTCCCAACCGATTTGGGGTCATGCCCCACTTTGGTATTTCTAAAATTCTGGTGCCGCCCTGTAATATTTAATTCTTACATATTCAAAATTTTACTGAAATTCACGTGAAAGAATATTAAAAGTCTATTAACATTGTCTTTAAACAAGCCTCCAAAGAACATGTCGTACATGAAAGAGAAAAAAATTTAAAATCAAAAATACAGTTAAATATATATAGTTACAAAACATATAATAAAGAACTGAAAGGCAGAAATATAAAATATTTGAATGAAAGCTTATTCTGTAATATACTTTCATGAAATAATAATGCAGAATGAAATTTGAGTTCATCACAAAATGACTGTTTGTGAGATCCTTGTGTGTCATTCCTGCTGCAGATAGATTTAATATTAGGCAAAGATTTAGTCAGCTTAAGCCTCATTCTACCTATTTAATGATATTCAGTCGGTTTCTTTTCTTCAATAACAAATCATTTACAACACTAAGGCCATCATCAGCTAAATAGGAAGATGGAGATAGTAACAACACATTTCTTGTAACGGTGGTGGAATTTGGGTATTTAGTTACTGTCTCTTCACTCTTACACACGCCCCAGCAAAATATTATAATGCTCCACCGGTGGGAGCAAAAAAAAACGTATTCATACTTTTATTTATCAATGATATTTGTGCTAAAGTGAACTGAAAAGGAGAGGCCAGAATTTGGACTCGGTCCGTGGATTTCCCTTTCAGCGATGATCCTTTGCACTATGGGAACATCCTTTAAAATTTTAAAAAACCTGAACTTCTTTTGCAACAAAGATTTCATTCTTTCTGTTCTTTCTAGGAATATATTTGGTTGGTGCATAATTATCAGGCGTTTTTGTAGGCGAGGTATTTGTTAATTAAAATTTCTGTTTTGTTTAATTTTTTAAATAAAAATATTATTTTATTTTCAGCTCATAAAAATACGTGTTTATAATCGTACGCTCCGGAATAATCATTTAAAAATGTAATTGCTGAATTGTGATGTTTCTTTTCTTCATAATAAATATTGTTTGAAAAACGCCTGATAATTATACACCAACACAATATATCTTCTCACCCCCTCTTTTCTTTGATGTCCACCCTCCTATCTAAATTTAATTGTTACATATTCAAATTTTTTACTGCAATTCATGTGAAGGAATCTTAAAAGGCCATTAACATGGGCGTTAAACAAGACTTCAAAGACCATAGCGTCCATGAAAGAGAAAAATTAAAAGAATAAAAAACAAAACGATATTTATATATATATATATATATATATATATATATATATATATATATATATATGTATATATATATATATCTGTGTGTGTGTGCATATATATATAAATATATACACACATATATATATATATACATATATATATACATATATATATACATATATATACATAGATACATATATATACATATATATATATACATATATATACATAGATACATATATATACATATATATATACATATATATACATAGATACATATATATATATATATATACAGGGTGTCCATAAATTTCGTGTGCACTTTAAAATATTTATAACTTTATTTGTATTTGCGATAGAAATAATCTGTAAAAATGTTATAAAGTTTAATGTACCTAGTTTTAAGCATAGCTAAAATAACTAATGTGATTTTTGGCATTACTGTAAATCATTTGGCAAATGTTTTCCGTGAACTGCAAAATCGTATTACCGTTTGTATTGCTAATGATGGAGGACATGTGGAAACTTAAATAAAATTTTAATAAAACCTTAAAAAAATATAGATTTACTTCTTTCGATTCCTTTTTACAAATTGTTTCTATCGCAAATACAAATAAAGTTATAAATTTTTTAAAGTGCACCCAAACTTTATGGACACCCTATATATATATATATATATATATATATATATATATATATATATATATATATATATATATATATATATAAAATTTCAAAACATATAATAGAGAATTGAAAGGCAGAAATATAAAATATTTGAATTAAAGCTTATTCTGTAATATACTTTGATCATTTTATTCATGAAATAATAAGGCAAAATTAAATTTGATTTCATCACAAACCGACTGTTAGTGCTTCATGTCTGTATCAGATAGATTATATATTCGGCGCCAATTTAGTCAGTTTAAGCTTCAAGTCTCCTCGTTTAGTGATATCCAGTCGATTTCTTTAGTAACAAAAAATTTACAGCACTAAAGACACATTCAGCTAAATATGAAGATGGAAATCGTAACAATACATTTCTTGCAACGATTGTTGAATTTTTATGTCTGCATACTGTATATGCATCGTATGTATTAACAGGCATGAACATTAAACACTCTCACCCAGACACACTCGAAAACATTTCACTGTTAATAACTCATTATCGAATTGTCCACTTATTCTGTTGGTAAAATAAGCCGAAGTGTGTATATCCTACACATGCCACACCAAAATATTACCATGTCCCACCGGTGGGAATCATTGGTAATGTTAGAAAGTTTTTTTTCTGCACAACATCAATCTAGCTTAAATATTTTCTCTGTGGAAGAAATTAACAAACTGTGAGATTAACAATTTAGCCTCACCGATTGTCTAACCGATTGTTTTACTCCAATGACCAGTCTACATTAACACCATTATTTGGTCTCATTTGCTATTCTATTTGTTTCTTAATAAAACACGATTTTTAAGAGATAAACCTCTGTAACTATAAGCTATTGTTTAGTTCATCATTTTAATCCCATCAGGTCCACTTATACCAAACCAATCTCTAATAGAAAGCAGACTTGATTTTTTTACTGTTGTTCACTGTTTAAATTAATAATACCATTATTTTTATTCGGCATTAACATATCTGAGACATGTTTTGAGCCATCGTTGCTACCTTCATAGCGACCAAATAATTAATGCTTGAAATAGTGCATGAAATACTCAAACAATGGAAACAAATTGTTGAGTAAAGAATGGTTTGATCACATAGGAACATGGATTGAGAATACAGTAGTTCGGTTCGACTGAAAGCGGCGCTATGCCTTAGCGGTCCACGTTTTTTTTTATAGGATTGTAACTTTTTTATTACTTTAATGACGGTGCCCACTTTCATGTTGCAAAAAGAGAGATGAAAGTAATAAAAATGGAGATTTTATTACACCTTGCCGATTCGCCCAACCTCTTTCCTATGAATTACTATTTATTAAGATTTTAAAAGTTTCTCCGTTCTGCATCAAGAAAATAGGCCTTGAAATGAAACGAGTTAAATCGTTACTAAAGTAGAACAAACGTTCAGAGACCGAGGTAGTCGGTTTTTTTTTTGGGGGGGGGGGTAATTGAATTATTTTTCTAGAAATTCTTTTTTCAGTTCATTTTGTTCAAGTACATCGTCGATTTCCTGTTGAACGATCCAATATTATCTGGAATGGATTTTTTTTTCTCGAACAGTGCGCACATGACCGACAAGATCAACACTGGTGACACAGATTTCTCTGAAAGTGAAAGCAGGCCAGGCTAAGTCCTGATCTCCCTCCATGCCAGGGAGGAGATCGGGATTTAACCTGGCCGTTATTTGCTTCTATCCGTCTTAGCTTCGGGATGTTTTCGGTATAACTTTTTGAAATAGTCTCCTGCTTGATGAATTAATGATCTCCACGTGGCCCTGTCATGAACAAATGTTTCCCTGTTGTGAACACAAGAATACTAAAAGATTTCCTTTCAGCATGTCTCTGTATCCTTTTCGTCCTTCTCTCTTTGAATCTTTCCTTAGACCTTTGACTGTAAAAATTGTTGTCGTCTGTGTCCTACCCATCAAAAACTGCTCTGAGTAATAGTAAGAAACTTGCTGGGGCGTTCTTCTTCAAATCCATTGTATGAGTTGATTTCCAAGCTTCTACATCGTCTGTAGCTGAGGGCATAAGATAGGGGACCGTTTTATTTCGGAAGCTCACCTTCAACCTTGCCCTCCCCCCCTCCATGAGAAACCCTGATGAGAGCAGGAAACTTCCGGCAGCATCACTCTCAAAATCATCAGAACGCGCAAGCCTTTCTACTCCATCTATAGAAATCACTGAATGATATTTCCGAGTAGGCATGTCTGTACGGTGGCTAGATAATCCCTGTTACAGACCCCTACGCAGGCACATTTGTGTTTCTTTAACACCCACGGAGCCAAAGTGTGGTTTATACTGCAAGTATGCTGAGCGGTTTACAGTTTCTGGAAGAGAGCACATAATCTAACCTGTTCAGTAATTGAACAAGACTAGTAAGCTCAAATCCTCGGTCACGATGACTTGTTACTTTATGCTTCCTTTCGAAAGATTCATTTACCCAATTTCACTCTTAGGTGAACTCGTGGCATGATTTTCATACACCTTCCACTGTGGTTGCTTATGAAGGCCGATATAAAAAAAAATGTCTCCTTTGCTGGAAAATCGATCACGGTGGGATTCGAACTCGAGGGCCATGGTCGGAAAGCTAGCATTCTAAGCACCCGTCCATAAACGTGTGTTATTTTGGAAGGTATTTTTATTATTATTATTTTTATTTTTTTTCCTTTGATATCTGGCGTTTACACATTTCTTTGCTGGTCCCGCCCAGGGACTTAAGGTTAGAAATGGCATCATGACACTTTCCACTGCAAAAAAATAAAATAAAATAAAATAAAAATAAAATAAATTTAAAAAATAATTACATAGATAAAGCTCTTCGTAAAGTCTGGGCTGTACTTGTCAGAACAATTTTTTGTATCTCTTTGAGGCATGGACTTCCAGGGATCCCTTCAATCAGCCTACTGGAATCTTATTATTATTATTATTATTATTATTATTATTATTATTATTATTATTATTATTATATGCTATAGGTTAAATAGCAAGGCAAACCGGGTTCACTAGCGTTGGTTGGTAGCCAGTCTAGAGAAGGTGACTCGATAAAAACTCCCATCCACTAGCAGTTGAGCTATTCGTGGAGTTGTGCCAACCACCAAAAACACACAATGACTAAAAGTCATATATGTTGAACAATCTGTCGTAGGTGGAGATAGCGTGTACTTTTAAGTAAAATATTTAAAACAATTATTATTGTTATTAAGAAACGTTTTTTAAAACAAAAAAAAAAACATCTAAAATTTGCGTTTATATTCATGGTCAGTGTTTTTACCGGGTTTGCTAGATTTAAAATGTACTGCGTTACTCAATTTTGAATAGACTTTTTTCTCATCAGTCGTCTGTGCGAAACCAGCTTATTTTTAAAAGTATTCCAAGAAAGTTGCAAATAGCGAAATTGAAAATGTCATACCGCTGGACGCACAAAACTGGCTGTTCGCTTAAAAGCACCAGTAACAATTCGCATAGTTGTTGCGTTCATGTTAAAAACTTGACAGTACACAGCGAAAATATGAATTGCTGTATTTGCCAGGTGGTAATACCACAATGGCAGTACCCCACCTCTGACAGGAGACTTCTCTTAATGCATAACGCAGTATAAAAAAGACTCGAATTCTCTTTTTTCTCTCTTTTTTGGCTCTTCAACCGCAGGTAAACGTGACAAGACGTGTCACGTTTACCTACTGGGAAGACTCCTTAGTCCTCCGAATAACCGATTTTTACTCTCAACCGAAACATGTCTCACCCCAGTATCACCACAACAATATATATATATATATATATATATATATATATATATATATATATATATATATATATATTATAAATTAACTTATTTAAAATAAGTTTTTTTCGCTACACAGTAATAACCATGCAAGCTAAAAACTTTAAATTTTATTTTGTAATTAAATTAAAAACATTAGCTCCATTTCATCCTCAAGCGAATTTTGGAGTAACATATTTTTTAAATTTAAATTCAAATTTACAGATTTTTGACTGTAAGGGTAATTCTCTGTATCCTTGGTAACCGTAAATTATGAATTCAATTGTAGCGATTTTGACATCCGGTTTTCCAGATATTTACTCTTCTTGTTAATTTTTTGAGTTTTTTATCGTTTCTTGAATTTTGAAAATTACATTTTACTTTTTATATAAATATATTTTTATTAATGATTAAATAAAGTAAATATTTATTGATATTACATGAAAAAAATATAGTTTTAAGGTATGCTATATTTATGTTTTAATGTGCTCACTATCAGGGATAGACTGTATGTAAATATAAAAGTCGACATTGAAGTCAACACCCAGCGTTGACAGTATGTTTCATGCTTAAACTCAATCGTAATAGTCTCACGATTGCATTTAAGCATGAAATCATCGCCACTGGGTGTTGGCCCCAAAGTCTACTACTATATATAAAGAAAGAAAGAGGGTATGTAAATATAAAAGTGAACATTGAAGTCAACACTCAGAGGCGACAGGATGTTTCATGCAAGACGCAATCGTCGTGTGTGTGTGTGTGTGTGTGTGTGTGTGTGTGTGTGTATGTGTGCGTGTGTGAAGAAATATAATTTTAAAGTGTTATATTTATGGGATAAAGTGATCAATTTTCAGAGATAGAGCGTATGTAAATAAAAAAGTGAACATTGAAGTCAATACTCAGCGGCGACAGGCTGTTTCATGTTAGAGGCATTCGTCATATATATATATATATATACATATGTGTGTGTGTATTGTATGTGTGTGCGTAGATGCAATCGTCATATATATATATATATATATACATATATATACATATACATATATATATATACATATATATATATATACATATACATATATATATATACATATATATATATACATATACATATATATATATACATATATATATATATATACATATATATACATATACATATACATATATATATACATATATATATATACATATACATATTTATATATACATACATATATATATATACATATACATATTTATATATATATATACATACATATATATATATATATACATACATATATATATATATATATACATACATATATGTATATATACATATATATATATATATATATATATATATATATATATATATATATATATATATATATATATATATATATATAAGTAAACATAAGATGTTGTGATGTAGTGCACCGGAATCAAACTGCATATAGACTGTCCGAATTATTTTCTGTCATTTCAATCATCAAGAACCGAACGTTGATATTATGGTAAAGATTTTTATCGGTTATACCGTGGAATTTTCATTGTCTGTTTTTAGAACGCTGAGATTCAAATTAATCCAAGTGGCATCCTGTTTAAAACGGCTACACATATTGTGTGTGCGCATGTAACACTTTTCACACAGCGCACAGTTATTGCAGCTTGATCATTGCCAGAACCAATGCACTTTGATCCTAGGCAAAGTGCGCAAATACGCTGAACCCATATGCAAATATTCCAGTCAATTTCAACAATACGCATCTTCAAACAATGATGTATAATCCTACGGCCAAGTAATGTTTCATGGCTTATAATGTTCCATATTAGCTAGCATAGAAGATGTAAATTTCATAAAGGGACATTTTGAACAAGAATGAATCCCAACATCACCAGCTG
>OZ038484.1:120620948-120630948 GCA_964036315.1 Acanthosepion esculentum
AAATCTATTTCTGGTAAAAAAATTTTCCTTCAAAAAATCTATTTGTGGTAATGATTTTCTTTCAAATATATATCACTGGTAATATTTTTCCTTTTTCCAAAAATGTTTAGCTGTTAATTAATATATATATATATATATTTTTTTTTTTTTTTTCCAAAAAATATATTGCTTATTTTTCCAAAAACGTATAGCTGGTAAAATTTTTTTTTTTTTAAATGTATAGCTGGTAATATTTTTCTTTTTTTAAACGTATAGCTGGCAATATTATTTTTCAAAAAACGTATAGCTGGTAATATTATTTTTCAAAAACTTATAGCTGGTAATATTAGTTTTTTCAAAAACGCACAGCTGGTAATATAATTTTTCAAAAACGCACTGCTAGCAACATTATTCTTTTTGAAAACGTGTAGCTGGTAATATTATTTTTCTAAAAACGTATAGCCGTCAACCTTATTTTTTCAAAAACGGCCTCTCTGTTGGACCAAGTTTATAGCCATACCCAGTACGCGGATGTAGTTTATCACTGTACCCAGTACACGGATGCAGTTTATCGCCGTACCCAGGACGCGGATACTGAAAGAGGAAAATTTATTAAGAGCTACACAGGAAAGGAGATTGTGGAGAGCAACGATTGCCCACGGCCTGAAAGGACAAGGCAAGTAAAAGAATAACGGCAGCTGATGTCACCACTCTGCCAAACAAGGAAGAAAAATAATTTACTGATTATATTTTTAAGGAAGCAATTATGAAATAGGAGTTCCTAAAATTGCCCAGCAGTTCACAGAGATGTCTCTGTAAAATAAACAAAGCAAGAAGAGAATGCAAATGGTAAATTTACGTTTGAAGATCACAAGAATTCTACCTCTTACGCAGAACTGTCTAACTGAAAGTTTTATACTATCTCTTAACATTGTAAGGTTTCATTGTTGTTCTTTAGGATGTGTAGAGCCTACGCCCTTAAAGAACACGACACAGAAAAGAAGAAAAGTTAACCGTGAATACTCAAATTAATTTTACCTAGCCTTATACAGTTTTCTTTCCTTCCCACACGGTTTTTTCTTTTCCGCTTTATCTCTTGTCATCTCTCTCTCACACTGTGTTTCTGTCTGTGTGTGTGTGTGTGTGTGTGCGTGCGCGCGCGCGTGTCTGTGTGTGTATGTGTGTGTCCTGTTGAATACAATAGACAAATAATGTCTGTTAAGACATTTAGTTTCTTCTGGTATCAAATTAAGTGTCTTAACTCAGGTGGAAAAGTATAAACACACTTACTGCATTTAGGAGTAGAAATCCGGGTCCTTTTAGCCATCTCTGGTCCGTATGATGGGGAAAAGATTAAAAATTAAAAGAAAACAGAAAACATAGTGCTGTATTATTGTCAATTCCAAGTTTTAAATGTAAGGCGTAGTTTCGGGCATTATCACTTTGAAATAGTAGAAAAAACAGTTTATATCTTTGTTTTATTCAGTAGAATACTGTAAATCGAGTTTTCAAGAATAAAATTATTTCCAAAACTAGAAGTCGACTTATATCGCGGGTATGTGTGTAAATAATAATAATAATAATAATAATGCTAATAATAATAATAATAATAATACGAGGGTCATTCAATAAATAAGGTGAATTTTCAGTATAAGGACTTCTAATACAGATAGAAGCTTACTCTTCTTTTTTTTCTTTTTTTCTTTTACTTCTTTTTCACATGGATTTAATTTCTTTTGCAGATTAAACAAAACTTTGAGAGTTTTGGCGATTAACAAAGATGGCCGACCAAGAAGCATTTTCCAGGGTTGAACAGCGGTCAGTTATCAAGTTTTTGGTTTCTGAAGGGTGCAAACCAGTTGAAATTCATAGGAGAATGTCAACTGTGTATGATGCCACATGTTTCAGCCAAAAAATGTCTACAAGTGGGCTACATTGTTTAAAGAAGGACGGAGCCGTGTTGAGGATGAAGACAGGCATGGGAGGCCTACAGAAGTGAGGTCTACTGAGATGATCGAATCAGTCAATGACCTCATTCAGTCTGACAGAAGGGTGACAGTGGATGACATTGCAAGGACTTTGAGCTTATCTGTTGGGACAAACGCAGGGGTCATCAGAAGGAGTCATCTTGCATCATGACAACGCAAGGCCTCACACAGCAGCCCAAACGGTGCAGACCATCAACGAGCTGGGCTGGGAACTGCTCCCTCATCCCCCTTATAGTGTAGACCTTGCCCTTTCAGACATTCACCTGTTTGGTGCCTTGAAAGCGTTCACGAGAGGCACGAAGTTTAAAAGTGACGATGAAGTCAAAAGTGTTGTGAGCGACTAGCTGAGACATCAGTCCAAAGATTTTTACGCTGAGGGAATACGGAAGCTTGTGCACAGATGGGAAACGTGTGTGACAGTGCTGGGAGACTAAGTTGAAAAATTAAAAAATGTAAGCTTCTATCTGTATTAGAAGTCCTTATACCGACAAATTCACCTTATTTATTGAATGACCCTAGTAATAATAATAATAATAATAATAATAATAATAATAATAATAATAATGGCCAATACTCTACCCGTACCAAACAAGCTGACGTAGACAAAAACCGTACCCATCAGTGGCTACGTAGTGCAGGGTTGAAAGCTGAAACTAAAGGTTTTATCCTTCCTGCACAGGATCAATGCCTGTTAACTAGGAATTATCAAACACATATACTAAAATACTGTGTTAGCCCCAAATGCAGATTCTGTGATAAATATCCAGAAACCATTGATCATATTGTATCAGGTTGCACGATATTGGCACCCACTGAATATAAAACCCGGCAGGACAGAGTGGGCCAATATCTGCACTGGAAAATATGCAAGTTCTACGGGAAGGAAACTGAAAGAAACTGGTACGAACACCACCCAGACCCGGTTACGAAGATAGGACCTGTTACAATTCTATGGGACTATACAATACACACTGACAGAACAATCAAAGCCAACCGCCCAGACATTGTTATTAAAGACCACAAACAAAATAAGTGCCTCCTTATTGATATGGCAGTCCCTGTAGACTGCAATGTATCTTTGAAGATATTCGAAAAGCTATCAAAATACAAGGACCTTGAAATAGAAATCTCAAAAATGTGGCACATGGGAACATCAACAATCCCTGTTGTAGTTGGAGCCTTAGGATTGGTTGGAAAAGATTCCAGTAGACTAATTGAAGGGATTCCTGGAAGTCCATGCCTCAAAGAGATACAAAAAATTGTTCTGACAAGTACAGCCAACACTTTACGAAGGGCTTTATCTATGTAATTTTATTATTTTTTGTGAATGGAAAGTGTCATGATGCCATTTCTAACCTTAGGTCCCTGGACGGGACCCGGAAAGAAATGTGTAAACGGCAGATATCAAAGGAAATAATAATAATAAGTGTTAGTACCAAGTGAATATAAAACTCGACATGTTAGAGTGGGCCAATATATGCAATGGAAAATATGTCACTTTTATAGGAGGGAAACTGCAAGAAGCTGCTACACCCTTGTGTAAATTAACCGAAACAGCAGCTTTAGTGTTCTTTCTTTCACCATACGGTCAGTTTTAGACCCACTGGAGTGACAGGGCGTAATCGGTTTTTTATTTCTTTCCTCTGATTAGGTCATTTGCAGTGGTGTACAGTAATATGAATCTATTTTCGGGGTGTATGATGACATTTGTTTGCCCTTGAAATATATTGCGTCATCTGTGATTGCATCAAATTTTTATGACGCCCAGACACAACTGTCTCGACTGTTGATTAGTTGTACTATGACCATTGTCTGCGATGGACTGTACTCCAAGGAAGCCTACGAAAATTTATAACGCTGGACAAAGACAATGGATAGCCTTAGCAGTGAGAAAATCAGATAATAATAATGTGTGTGCAAATAATAATAATAATAATAATAATAATAATAATAATAATAATAATAATAATAATGATGATGATGATAAGTCCCTGATTTAAAATCCTAAAATACCAAACGGCTCTAAAAGAGATATAGTTAAACAATGAGAGAGACGGACAGAGTCTCTGTAAATCTGAAATCAGAAGTTGATAATCTAGGGTAATTATTCTGATTATTTATGATAACCCCTCCTTTTCAGAGCTCCGAAGACATTTTCCTCACAGACAGTATTGTCTTTGTTTCATTCAAACTGAAGAAATCAAAGGGAGCGCATACGTTTTCTATGTCGAAGCGCGTCTTTGATAAGGAACATCCACTTGGTCACATCTTGTTCAATTTTGCTTCGGATACTCTTATACATCCTACAAACACACACACAGACACACACACACACATACATATATATATATATATATATATATATATATGTATATATACATATATATATATATATATATATATATATATATATATATATATATGTAAGTGATTATTTTTCGTCGAGCCGAGAATAATCCTCAACAGAATGCAGAAAGCACTGGACGGCTGTTTCGACCAATCTGAGACTAATCAGCAATGCGCATCCACTAGCGAGAATCGAAGCCGCGCCGTTTCGGTACAATGCAGACGTCATACCAACTGCACGACTGGCCTGAAATAAGACTGTCTAAAAAATGTAATCAACGCTAGAATAAATGAGTGAGGTCGCAATTTAAAAGATTAACAATCAAACAACGTGTTAAAGTTATTGAAGCCTATTACGAAAATGGACGTTAATCTTGTTAATCTTTCCAAGGTTGAAATTGCCAAAGACTCAAGTTGTTAAATCTGAAAGTAAAAGAAAAAAATCATTAGACACTTAAACTTAATTCACATTTAAAATCTGTCCAAGTTATTGGAACACCCTTTATATAGTTAGATAAATCAAACGACCAGATATAAGCAACCGTATATATATGCTTAGAGCGTTCGCTTTCGGACTATAAGAGCCTAGTTCGAATCTCACCACGGTTGATTTCTCGTTATCGGTCTGGGCCGGGGAAGGGGCTGATCCCAGCGTGCGACACTTTTGGAAAGTGCCTTAAAACCATACCAAAGCCTTGTGAGTGAAATTGGGTAGACGGAACAATTGGGAGGTCAGATTGTTCATCACAATAAATAACACGCCCTCTCTCACTCTCTCTCTCTCTCTCTCTCTCTCTCTCTCTCTCTCTCTCTCTCTCTCAGAGACTGTAACTATGGTCTGCTCAACATAATAAACAGTATTTATAACATTTACCGGCCTGAATGTTCGAGAAATTTTCAAAGAAATTATTCGTCCTCCGACAGGATTCGAACCGGTATCCTATGCGGAACCGTCATTTAGTCTGACGTGCTCTTAACCGATCGAGCCAGGGAGGATCGTTCGATTAGCAAGGTCGAATTTACTGCCTTTAAACTTCAATCTTCCATGAATCTCTCACGTAATATCTGCTCAAATTCGACCTTGCTAATCGAACGATTTTCTGTGGCTCGATCGTTTACGATCACGTCAGACTAAATGAAGGCTCTGTATAGGATACAGGTTCGAATCCTGTCGGAGGACGAATATTTTCTATGAAAATTTCTTGGACATTCAGGCCGGTAAATGTTGTTTAATACTATTTATTATAAAAACAGAGCATTTACTTAAATATTTGTATCTATAAAAAGAATGTAGAAACATAAAAATGTCTTAAAATAATTGTCGGACTTTGTCCATTTCATAAAGTGTGACACATATATAGATATAGATATGCGTGTGTATGTGGGTTTGTTTGTGTGTGTCGGTAGGTAGGCGGATTTCCAAATAAACCGGGGTGATTCTCATGAAGAATTCAACATCAGAAAATTATTACCGTTTGTTTTCGTTGCTATGAAAACCTCTTTGTGGTAATATTTTAGAAACACATTAAAGGTCAAACTATAGATGATTTCCCCCAACTTGTAAGCTTGCCTTAGTCATTACAAGTGCTGTTTTCGTCGTATGAAACCTCCGCCCTTGATGATGACCAGTCTTGGAATATCTCCACTCTGCGATGCCGTCTCTTCGCCGCACTGGCTACATATATATTCTAAGTCTAGTCCTTTGTACTAGAAGGCCGTTGACCCTACAAGTAGGTACGTCCGCACTTTGACAGCTCTTGTTTTGTTTTTTATCCTGCTGGGTGTATAGCCATCGTCTTAACTAGAGAGGCCTAATGAAAAAACATTTTATTAGGCAGTTTTATAATGTATTATGTGCACTCTTGTGCAAATGAACTGAAACAAAAGGAATAATTCCGTTATTATTATTTTTTCGTATTTTCCCACTAAAACATTATCCAGTGCACATGTTAGTACGTCGTATGTCCATTCTATTAAATCGTTCCTTGCAGATTGACCACAGATTCTCGATTGGGTTTAAATCAGGAGAGTTTCCGGGCTAGTCTATAATACTTTGATTTTCTCGTTGGTAACGCTTGCCAGTGTGTTCGTGCAGCGTTACAATTCTCGTACGCTTCCTTGAAGAACCTCCATCGCTGACAATGGCCGTAGGACAACTAATCGACAGTCGAGACAATAGTATCTGGATGTGATAAAAATCTGATGCAATCACGTATGACGCAATATTTTTCAAGGCCAATCAAATTTCATCATACACCCAGAAAATAGATTCATATTACTGCACACCACTGCAAATGACCTAATCTGAGGGAAAAATTAGCAATCGACTACACCCTGTCACTCCAGTGGGTTTAAAACTGAGCGTATGGTAAAAGAAAGAAAACTAAAGCAGTGGTTTCAATTAATTTGCACAAGGATGTAATATCAGAATCAGTCGTAGAGTGGCCTGACGTAAAAGAATGACATCTTTTTTGTATTTCGGATTAAACTTTGGACAACTCGGCCTCCCAGTAAATGATGTGCGGTGTCAAACTTTTTCTAGCTTACTTGCCAGGAACACTTAAGAGAGTAATCCCATGACGCAATTTACAAATTGAAGATATCGAAATCAAGCAGGTGTAAAAGTTGAGGTATCTGAGATCTGTTTAACAGAGGACGTATAATGTGGCACCGAGGTCCGAACACGCACTGGACCTACGAAAGAAATATCCCAAAAGCTAAGCAAGGTGCTGAGAAACGGATAAATTTCCTTAGAAACAAGGGGAAGAGTAATGGTTGTTGGTTGTTTTGTTTTATGGCATATCAATCTCAGTGGGTCATTTAATGCCAACAAAACTTTTGAAATAGATTCATAGCGATAGTTTGGTAAAAAAAAAATTGGTTAGAAATAAAGAAAAGAGTACTAGAATGTAACTTAATATCAATTCGCCTATATGGAAGTGAATGCTGAATAATCTCCTCAAAGATGAAGAAGCGACTTGAAGCAACAGAAACGTGGTTCTATAGAAGAATGCTGAGAATGCCATGGAGAGAACGATGAAGTTCTAGAAAAAAAAGGGGGGAAAAAGGCCACTTATACATAACATATAAAGAGAAATTTGAAATTGCTATGGAGCATGATAAGGAAAGAAGGCTTGGAAAATTTGTTACACAGAAGACTAATTGAAGCCAAGATAAACCGAGGAAATAACGCATAACCCACCTATCGAGCTTGAATAAATGGATAGCGGAACAAAGTTTAGGGGAGATAAAAAAAATTACAAGTTAAAAAGAACGGGAAATTGTTTAGAGCCAAGATCGTTAACGTTCTGAAGAGACACGGTTCATAGAAGAAGAAGGAGAAGAAGAAGAAGAAGAAGAAGAAGAAGAAGAAGAAGAAGAAGAAGAAGAAGAAGAAGAAGAAGAAGAAGAAGACATTTTCAATGAATCGGCATGTTACGTTTAAATGAAATGCTAATGAAATATTTCCGGATTTGAGCTGTGAAATGTTTATTTATGCTTGCGCATCTTGGCACCATTTTATGAAAATGATTTGATCCACGTCAAATATCGCACAATCTTTTTCTGTGATGTTTCCCAAGCAGAGGCAGAAGAGTTTAAGTCTAATGAAAATTGTCATCTTGCAATCTGCTGTTGTAATGCAAGATGAAAGAGAAGATTGCAAACGAGTTTATATAATAAATGAATTAAAAATGGAAGTGTCTCATGTCTGTCTGTCAGCGCTCGCCTTTAGCAATTTCAATGTGACAGACATTTTTTTTTTAAATATTTATTTGTCTCCATGCATAAATTATTGAAATTTTGAAAATGAAAAAAAAAGAAACTTCATTCGGGGGCGAAAATATGAGGGAGACGTTAAAAAGAGAAATCATATAATAAAAATGGGTTAAGAAAATAAAGATGTGATTGTGTGTGTGTGTGCGTGTGTGTGTGTGTGTGTGTACATAGTAATATCTGTATCTATATTTATATTTGTAGATATATCAGCCTCACTCACTCTCTCTCTCTCTCTCTCTTTCTCTCTCTCTCTCTCCATATATATATGAATATAATCAAATGAATAAATATAAATAAATGTATATCATTTGGTGTAAGAAAAACAGCCATGATTGCTAAATAACAGAGCTATTAAGTATATATTAATAAAAATACATAACACGCTATTCCGTCAGTACATATATATATATATATATATATATATATATATATATATATATATATATATATATATATATATATATACTGTCGCCATATATATATATGAGTATACATATATGTGTGTGTATATATATATCTCTTTGTGTCATCAACAGACAGACTGTTTCGCTGTTTCACAGATCATCAGTGTGGCTAGACGTCCGGTGTGGCTTGCCTCTAGCTAGGATCGAAACCCGACTGAATTTGCGTCAGACGGAACTTCTCCCACTAAGCCGTCAGCGCACGGCAGGAATGAAGGTGAATTTTAGCGTGTTTATTTTTAGATTTTAGATAAATACATAGTGACTGACAGTGACTCAATTCTGTCGAAGAGTCGTGCAATATTAGCTTAAATAATCACTGTTTACAAATTCACATCTTAAACCAGAGAGCTCAACCGAAATTAATTTTTCAGGAGCCAATACATATATATATATATATATATATAGTTTTAAAGAAAGTTCTCGATAAAAGCATTCCTTCCAACCCATATATATATATATATATATATATATATATATATATATATATATATATATATATGTATACCCATATATATACCCATATATATATATATATATGTGTGTGTGTGTGTGTGTGTGTGTGATGGTGCTGAATGTAGAATAAATAAAGGGGTTATTCTACATTCAACACCATCACTTGATAAGACACTAGAAGTGTTGAAACCAAATGGCTATTTTTGTAGTGATTTTATAACATATTTATGTTATAAGTTTCAAATAAATAATTATATTTGCTCTACTCTGTATTGAGCAGTCTTTTAAGAATAGTATTTGTTGGTTATTGGAATTTATTCCGTATACACCAATCCTATACTATATATGGAGATTTTCCCCGTGTATATCGGTACATGTGTACCTGTATGAGTGACTGCACATGTAAAAGAACGTATGTATATGTGAAACTTGCATGGATGTGTATACAATATATGACAGCAAGATCTCTAATATTACCTTCAAATATCACTCCATATTAACTTAAAAACTAAACTTTAAGTAAAAGAAATTACCAGTCTAAAAATTCATGAATAAAATTCAAACTGATAGAGATATCACCTTAATAATCAATTACAACTAGAAGTAAACTTATATTTTAAAATAAGATTTTAGTATTTTAATGTAAATTCTATGAATATTTTTCTAATCGACTATTTCATATTAAATCCCCAAAATGTTTGTTATAAAATTTTAAAAAAATTAAATCGCTAACAAACATCAAATTCCTTATAGACTGTTTAAACATTCAAATTTATATCAAATATTCTAATATTTATGAACTCTCAAAGGAAAGCAAAACAACAGCGTCTATTTCGGGCCTTTCATTCCAAAGAAAGTTAGTGACACTTTCTCTCATGACTTCCTTCTCTCTTTTTCTGTTTAGGTCTTTTTTCTCCTCTTCCCCTTCTATATCAATATATAACTTCCGTTAAGTTAACCGATTAAATGTGTCAAGGTTTGGACCTCCTCAAA
>OZ038484.1:120635948-120715948 GCA_964036315.1 Acanthosepion esculentum
CCATCAATTTTATTCTTCAAAAAATAAAGTACAATTATATTTTATCCAGAAATTTATTTAGAATATGGTGCTTTTATACTAAGTTAATTATGACATCTCTTAGGTTATGTCATAAATAATTTATGCTTTTGCTCATCAATTTTTTCTTTAAAAAATAAAGTAAAATTACATTTTATTCAAAAATTTATTTAGAATATGGTGCTTCTATACTGAGCTAATTATGACATCTCTTACGTTATGTCATAAATAATTTATGCTTTTGCTCATCAATTTTAGTAGTTAGATAAATACATTTGTCATTGCAAATGATTACCAGAAATGGAAATTACTTATAACAGAAACTAATATAATCGTTGCCAATCATCTTTCTAAGTAGCGTGTAATATGTTGTGCTGCGTTGTTCTACGACACGTGGTCAGTAATCAACTTTTTATAATTTCTGAAATTTCGACGAAAGTCAAATTCTCCAATTGTTAGGGAAATGCCATGACAGAAATGTTCATTATAGCTTCACTAATCTAGAAATAGGTCAGTTATTTCATATTCTCTCTCCCTAGACTGGGCTGCAAAACACCGGATCCAAGTCTCGACAATTTCTGGCTCAGGCAAGCGACTTAAACATCCTATGGGCGACGCCACATAATACAAGGTTACACGCAAAAGCAAATCTGTTTAACCTCTCTAGCTTAAATGGGGACCCAAGTATTGCTAAGTTTTAAATGTTATATATGCTAGCCTATTTAATCCCACGGTCGCCACAGAATAATAACAAGTTAACCAGTATTTGAATTTCAGTTCCTCACTACTGAATATGTTTACCAGGCTCCGTCTGCCTGAGTAAATAACAGTACAGCCCACATAACTTGGAGGACGCACGCGTAGCCTAGCACTTGTCGCAGCTGAAAATTAGCATGTCGAGTTCAAATCCCTGAGGACGTTTTACTCGGGTTCGCGTGAGTACTCTTGGAAATGTATAAACTGATCTCTTCTCACTCATCTTAGCGGTTAATAGCATCAGAAATATCAAATGAAATCTTAGTCTTCTCCTTGGTTTTCTCCAGTCTGTTGGGCCGCTATAGCTCACGAGAATCACTTCTTACGGCTATACCAGATCGACAGGTCCGATTGTAACAAACGTCCCTTTGTAATGAGTGTAAGCGTATCGTCAAAGAAACAAAATCACTATTTGCTGATAGAAGGAGATACCGTATAGGCTCTCACGAGTTTATTTTTAGAAATTATTGACGTCTCTGCAAGAGCGCGAAGAACAAAAACAAACACTCAGTCCCTTCTCTCTTCCATCAATTTGAAGTATTATCTACTGTAGATAAAGCAGAGTGCTTTGCTCGTAAATTCTCTTCTAACCCCACTCTCGAGTCATCTGGAGTATCTCTGCACGATTTTCACCCGATAGCGGAGGTTCTACTGAGTGATATACGCATAAATCCGTCCATGGTTTCTGGTGTCGCTCCTAACTTAGATACCCACAAGGCATGCGGATTTAACGGTTTTCCTGCAGTCGTCTTAAAGACATGTGCTCCTGAACTGGTTCCTGTTCTCTCCAAACTTTACAAAAAATACCTGCTTTTGCTTTGTAGTTTATGCTTATAGTAACTCCAATAAACCTTCCGTTCCCTCAAATTATTATTTTGATAAATTACTAAAAAAAATCTATCCAATACAGAATTGGTTAAGCATGTTACTTCACACATCCTCCTTTTGGAAAAGCAATATAGCTCCCGTTTCGCCAGGTCTACCAGCGATGTGTTAACAGCCTTCACGGAATTTGTCTATCGGCGAAGCTCGATCTGTGACTCAAAGGCGTTCGACAGGGTTTCGTATGCTTCCCTTCTCCACAAGCTCTAGGGCTACGGTGTTACGGTGTCACGAGGTGAATATTTGGCTTAATCTAATCGTTCTTAAACAAGTCGTGTAATGAAAGACGTATTGAACAGTCATGCTTCTAGATTATTTCGTACTAATGCTAGTGCTCCCCAGAGCTCTATCCTTGAACCTAAGGTCTTTCTGACCTTCATCAACGACCTTCCCGATGTCATCAATTTCCAACCATTTGCTTCTGTTTACTAGTAAGTCCGACAGATACGACAAAGTAAACGGCTCTCAAAAAGCACCTTCAATCAACGGTTTACTGGAATAAGACACGGCTTGTAAATTATAACATCTCTCATTTAATAACCAAGGAGAACCTTTTCTGCCTGCCATCAGCATGGCTGAGGCTAACCTTCAGAAGCGCAACACTTGACGCCTTCTCGCGCTCACGTTTTCAACTGAAATGAAGTAGAGCGACTATATTGAATCAATTGCTACGTCTACTGCTAGTAAAGTTGGCTCACCGTGCCGTACTAGAAGATTTTTCTTGTCAGAATCCATCTTGCACTAATCCGTGCCTACTGCTGCCATATCCGGTGTGGTGCTCGAGATTCTTGACAAAATTCAAAGAACGGTTTTTAACAGAATCGATCCTGATCTGGCATATCGGCTTCAGTCACTATCTCGCCGATGTGACGTGGCTTCCCTCTGTCTTTACTACAAATATTTTCATGACAACTGTTCTGTTGAGCTTTATTTTCTTGGGGCATCAACTGCATGAATTTGAGCGTGATACTAGATTGGCAACTCGGTCTCAGCTAGCTAAATGCAACCGTCTCTTCTATTATAATAGTTTCTTTACCCGTACTTCTCGCCTGTGGAACTTCCTTCCTATTTCTTGTTTCCCTGTCGCCTACAATCTTCAGAGATTTAAATGCAACGTCAACCGGCCTTTTCTGTCTTCCTGAATCCGTTCTTTTATTGTCCTTTCCTAAGTTTTCCTCCCTAAAGTATTTTCATTCACTTTAACCCCCTGTAACTCCCTGTAACCCCCTGTGTCCTGGTGGCATTATCACCTTGCCCGCGATGAAATAATTAAAAGAGAGTAGACTGTGTTCTCTAGCTTTGATTGGTAATTTGTCTAGAAGAAAACTATGCCGTGTGTTGGACTAGCATCTCCACCTTATATAAATCTCCCTGCTACAGCAACTACAGCTATCAACCCCTAACGTATTGGGCCTATCGTTCTATACTTCACCGAGTAATTTACATGGTTTATATCTCAACTTGGAGAATTTTTTTTTATTTTTATTTATCTGTTTTCTTTGAAAACCACAAGAGAATCGTTTTATTTCACAACAAAACCCGATATTCATTTTTTTTTCATCCCGACAGATATGAAATCATTTTTACGTAGAAACCAAAATGCAATGGATTATAATTTTGCCTTTATTTTCGGGGAATTTTGCAAATCAAAGTGCAATTTCTTGTGTCAAATTTTCATATGCTTATCGATTTTTCTTAATCTAATTATCTTCAATCGAAATGCAATTTCCCGAAAACATGAGTTATTCTCAACTCTGCAATATACAATCAGATTCCGTTTCAATGATAATTCAATCTCAAATCTGCTCTTGCTTCTGTTCCAACAAAATGCTGCAACTTTCAGACAGATAGAATCAATCAAGAAAGCATGAAATAATTATTTCTGCGATTTATTTCTCATTTTAAATGTCATAAACTGCCTCTAATAATAGTCTTGCTGGTATTTTTTATTGGAATTTAAAGATTTCTTTCGAATTATATTTTTTCCAATGATTCTTAAATCGTGAAGCCATGAATTAACAGTTGATATTCAATTCGTCCCATCATATTATTTCTTCTGCAAGAATGTCAACTTCTCTTGGGATTCGAAACTAAAACTGCACTCATCTTTTTTATTCACCTCCCCCCACCCCAATGCTGATTAATTACTGGTATTGCGCACTGTGTAATAATTAATTTTATTTAATTTTTATAATGAATTTTAAAGTTGATTTTTTAAAAATCTTTTTTTATAATTTTAAAAATTAAATTTTTTTAAATATTTCTTTTGAATTTTGATTCTTTTAAAGACTTTTTTAAATAAATTATTTTTTTCACGTGTAGTGGGAATACACTGATTCTTCCTAAACAAAAAACATTCAAATACAAACTGGATTTAGGATCTGTAAGTTTTTTTTTTTTGGGGGGGGGTCAAATTGCTTTTTTTAATTGTGCGTACAATTGATAAATCTAGGGTGTGTGTCTAATGACAAGTGATAATTAGTGAACGAATTTGATTGTCCGTTACTCATGTCATGAGTTTGTAGCGGGGTCCGAGGCGAACGACGGGTCAGCAATATGAACGTGAGGATGACCAATCAGATGTAACGGACTCCACCACAATTATTTAACTTTGACTAGGAAAGACGTGGAAAAGAACATGCAAAGACGCTGGAGGTCGCTATCCAATGTAGCGGTCACAATGTAATTTATATTTGACGTAAAATAGCATATAGTATAAAATACAAGACAGAACGTAATGGTTCAAAACATAACAATTGATTTTATTTGTTCTGATGTACATGCAAATAAGCTAAGAGGGTTGATAGAGTTATCTCTTAGATTTGGGAAATATTTGTACCTGAGCTCATAAAGTTGGATTAATTATTAAACTGTAGTTTAGAAGAATAAAGTTTCTGTTGTATGTTAGGAACTGTGTATTGGAAAAGTTGGTAAGAGTTCAGAAGATTTAAGAGTTCGTACTTGCGCGAATGTTGGTAATGTTCTTTAACGTCTGACCGCAGGGTCAAGATGGGAGTTCTTGAAGGTTACATTTTGGCAGCAAGGAATGAGACGCAAGAGTGACGAAAAAGAGACGGAGGAAGAGAGAAAAGGAAGAGAAAAGGCCCACTCATGTTTTGTTTATATAAGATGGTGTAAAACGTGACAGGCTCAAAACTTACTGCGCGGGAAATTTCATTCCTCGCCTGCAGGCGATTTGATTAGTCGGAATTGACCAATCAGCGAGCTAGTTTTGAGGAGATTAGCAAATGAATGCTTGTCGTACGATCTCTATGTATGTATGTATGTGATTGTGGTGATAATCACCACAAGTTCTATTCTTTGCCTGTACCCACTACTGCGGCTCCATTCCAGACGAAGATAAATTTTATTTATTAAAGTTTCTGTTATGTGTTGATAAACAAAAACTATCGTGTAGACTTTTAGTGTGTTTGAACATCACTAAGTTTCCTGTCTTGTGAACACAAGCTTAGTAAATGTCTACAATCGTTAAATATGATCTGATTTAAGACAAACTGAAAACAAACGTCGTCTCTTCACCATATAAATGGCAGTTCATACAGCTGGTAGATAAACTAATCCTGACCTTAAAGGTAGCGTTCTGTTTGGTCTAAATCAGCGGCGTAAAACTTATTTCGATTCGGGGACCACAGGAGCTCAATTTTACATCAAGTGGGCCGGAGATGTCTATCATCTCCAGCCCACTTGATGTAAAATTGAGCTATCCACTATCATCCAATTCCCACTCCTCCCCAGTCTTTTGAACAGGAGTAGAAGTTTATCCCTTGTTTCCTGTTCCTTCTACTCTTTCACTTCCAGTGGTCCTGTGTGTCTTGGTGGAATTATCACCTTGCTTGGGGTGGTACCTCTTATTCTATAATCCTCTACCTCAAGTGACACTTGGGCCTTGTACAGGGTGAATATCATTGTAATAAAAAAAAAAATTGTTATTGTTTTATCAGATATATGTCAAAGTGGTCAGAGGGTCATTCCCATTGTCATCAAATGAGCTTACTGTGGATAGTAAAACTTTTGGTTATATCTAGATCAGGGGTGTCAAATTCATTTCGATTTGGGGGCCACATGAGCTCAATTTTACATTATGTGGGTCGGAGATGTACAGAAAATGTCAAGATGAAGAAAATTGTATTGTTTTTATTCAATAAAAATTGTTACATGCAATACAATACTTTGAGATGAACCAAATTAGCTTACACTGAATTCTTTACAAAACATTCTAACATTCAGAAAGCTATGACTAGACGAATCTTTAATTTCAACTTTCTGACAATATTAGCCATTTAGTAAACTTAGTGTGATCCAGACACCTGACACCATTTAGTCTTGACAAGTGCATCAATATTAGGGGAGATTTCCTGTGAAGTAGCTAGTTTCAGGATATCATTTGAGTTTTTGCTTGTTAGCCTTGAACGGAGCTTGTTTTTGTTGATACTCATTACTGAGAAAACTTACTCACATAGGTAAGTAGTTCGAAACATGCACAAAATTTTAGCAGCTAGGTCTCTCAGTTTGGGATAGCCAGGAAAAAGATACTTGCATATTTCGAGGCCAACAGAGGCAAACTTCTTCTTTCAAGTTTGAGTCACATTGCAAATGAATTATCTCTGGTTGCATATCAGTTGGCACATCGAAAGGTGTCAATGAGAATGGACTACAATACTTCAAAACGCCACTCGAATTGTTGAAGCAAACTGGAAATTTTCTCTTTGTACTGGCCCAAGTCCTTAGTACTTCCAGCATTGCAAAAATTTTAGACATGTAAAATGAGCAGGATTATTGTTTGAAAACGGCATCTCCCACAAGATAGTATATGGAGGCGGTGCACTGCCCAGACTATATGGCCTCCCTTTCGATCATACTGACAAGATTCAAAGAAATCAGAGTTTTCCTTCCTCTAGATGAGCTATCGATCTCCATCTACTCAAAAGCAGAAAACTTTCAACATGGCGGACAAAGAGAACAGTGAGAATTCTCCTGCTCAAGATTTAGTCGTCAACAAATACAAGGTAACCAAAAAAGTTCTGTCCGTTTTTTGATTAGTCATTGAATGAAGTTGAAATATATACGAAATGCGTGTAGCAAGTGTTTTCAAATTCGGAACAGCCGGAAGTAGGAACATCAGACGTTATAAAAAACACGCGCAGCGTGCCTGGCCATCAGTTATAAGTCGGACAGCTGTGAGAAGGATGGAAGTGTCTAGAGATCTCGTTCGGGGCTGTTTGCTTTACGACTTCAAAATGGGCTTATCAGCAGCTGCATCAAGTCGCCGCATATGTCAAGCGTTTGGGGATACTGAGTGGATGAACGTACTGCAAGGCGTTGGTTTCGAAAATTCAAGTCGGGAGATTTGTCTCTCCATGATGAGCCTCACAGTGGACGACCACAGGTCATGAATGACGGAGTCCTGAAGGCGGCCATTGAAGAGGACAGTAGTCTAACGTGTGGTGAACTTGCAAGACAGTTCAACGTTTCCGATGAAATAAGTTAGGCTTCACCTGCACCGCCTAGGTAAGACGTACAAACTGAGCAAGTGGGATCCGCAAACTCTGTTGGAGGTCCACAAGGGACAACGAGTGGCAGCCTTCGTATCGCTGCTTTCTCGCCACCGTACTGCATCCTTATTCAATCGAGTGCTTACCAGTGATGAAAAGTGGGTTCTGTACGAAACTCCCAAGCGTTCCAGACATTGGTTCTCTCCTCAGAATGCTGTCCCTCACACCGCAAGACAGCCTATGCACCCACTCAAGATTATGCTTTTTGTCTGGTGGACAGGTCGTCAAGTGGTTCATTATGAACTGCTACCAATGGGCCAAAAGGTCACTGAAGACCTATACTCGCAGCAATTGAAACGTGTGCAACAGGCATTACGACAGAATGAGCCAGCACTGGTGAATCGCAAAGGTATGCTTTTCCTCCATGACAACGTCAGGCCGCATGTCGGGCGAGTGGTCAGGGATACCATACAGCAACTTGGGTAGAAGACTTTATGCCATCCACCTTATTCACCTGACCATGCGCCATCCGATTACCACCTCATCCACTCTCATCTTCGTGGTAAATCTTTCACCAATGAAGCAGACTTGCGCAAAGCCCTCACGGACTTCTTTGCGTCATAAACCCCCCACCCACCCCGAGTTCTACCGCAAGGGCATTGAACAGATGGAGACACGTTGGCAGAAGGTGCTGGATGCCGATGACGATTACTTCGAAGACTAAATATAAGTTACACATACTGTGAAGCGTTTTCTTTTTTTCCTTTAAAAACGGACAGAACTTTTTTGGATACCTTGTATAAAATGGTCAACAGTATGTTGAAGTTGTTAAATTTGTCATTCAGATTTGTGAATTTGGTGACAAAATGTTACTTAAAATAACTTCCAAAATTTTCAAAAAAAAATAGAGGTGTGAAAAAAGGCTTTTTCTCATTTGCATATCTGTTAAGAACTGGCTATGTTGTTTTTTCACCTTTGAAAAGTGAAACGGAAACTTTAATAAAAGATGGTGATGTTGTTAAAATAGATTTGGGAGTCCACATAAATGATTGTATTACTGTTGTGGCACACACATTAGTAGTTGGGGCTACAGTGGAAGACAAAGTAAAAGCACATGTCTGTCTTGCTGCCTATGTTGCCACGCCCACTTCTTGCCACGCCCTATTGTATTATCTTTGTTAAGAAGTGGTAAGAAGTGGGTGTGGCCATATATCGGCAGGCGGATTCGCCGGTTGAAGAAGTGCCTTCTTATTGGACCGGCGTTTCACTATATAAACTAAAACATAACATAATCAATGCATTATGCCACCACCTAAAAAAACGACAAAAACCAAAAGGAAAACCCCGGGATCTAACCCTACCAGGACATAACTTCTTAGGACCAGGAACAGACTTAGATAAAGAACCAGGAACTTCCAAACTAGACGAAATCGCGAAAGAACACGACTTAGAATACGAAGACGAAACAATATCAACTGAAGACGCAGACAACAAATTGATAGAAAAAGCAAGTAAAGAAGGCGTACTAGGAAAAATAGCTGCAACAACCATATATGCAAAACGAAGGCTCGGTCTCGACGATAATTTCCGAAAAACTAAACGGAGAGAAACAGACAACAATACTACAACTAATAATAATAGTACTGCTAACACAACTAATACAACTCATCAAAACACTATGGCGGACGATATACAAATGGTCGAGGACGACACAGGCGGAGCAGGAGGGTGGACAGGAACACTACGGGGAAATACAGAGAGTGGACCACCACCAACACCGAATCATGTAAAAACATACGTTTTCGAAAGAACATTTAAAAACCGCATCAAATTGGACACAATGAACGATCAAACAATAGCATTTAAAATGCCAAAAGACATATACAAGAAAAGAAATGAAACGAAATTCGATCATAAAGGATTCGCAGAATCAAGACATTCAATGATCACTTAACAACGTGGAGAAGACCAATGAAAATTGAAGCAGCTCTAAAACATGGAACAGCATACAGAGTAAAAGCGTTATACGTAACAACGTTTTCTCATTACTTTTCTGTCTTGTCAAACCTGGAAATTTCAAGTTAAGAAAGCTCTTCCGCTTAACGATATGCTTAAATTCAGCGGGTCGTCATTAGGCGATTTGAACAATGCAAATATTTTCAATTACGATGGTAAATAATATAAAACAAATATCCGCATTTTCGCCATAGCATGCCTGATCGAACTTTGAGCTTGATCGCGCCAGTTTTCTTGCTACTATTACAGTGTAAACATGACCGCTCCGCTACACGTGTACACGAAGAAAGAAAGAGCAGTGATCCGAATCTGCAGAAAACATTCCACCTCATCGATGATAACTCGCCTGTTCGCCATTACCATCTCTCGAGCTTGCTGACTCTTCTGGTCAGTAGTGGGGGTTGACGAGTGTCCTACTCCTTCTTCGTGCGCGACCCTTGTCCGGACACATTAAAACTTCTCGATACACTCATGCAAACTTCTACGCTTAGTGCAGTGTTGCCGTATTGTGTTAAAAGCCCCCGATGAACACACCTTCCGGCCAGAAAAATCGGATCACTGTTTTGGTGGACACTGCTAGCGGAGCGACCATGTTTACACTGTAATAGCAGCAAGAAAACCGGCTACACAAAGCTCAAAGTTCGATCACGTGACCACAATAATACCAACTATAAGTACGCATGAGCAGAAGGCAGTGTAACAAACCTAAAGATATGCCATGGCGAAAGTACGGATAATTATTGACTTACCCTAGTATTACTTACTCCTGAGAAGACAGCACTTAGTAGCATCTAATGAAAGGTTAAACTAATTGCAATAATTTGGTAATACCGCAGAAAACATTATATCCGGAATCTCTCATATCTGGAGTGCCTCATATCCGGAATCTCGCATATCCGGATATGATTTTGATGTGTATATTTGAACAATTTGGGTGATATGTAACTGATTTGGAATTCCGGTTTTTCAAGAAATTTATTTTGGATAATTGCTTATGCTTATTTCACCCTAACGGCTTGTACTGATGCAAGAGATGATGGGAATAAGAGGAAAGGATGACAATAAGACACATCTGCAAGAAGATAGTGTCGAAATGCTTGACTGTGGTGAAATTTGGACTGAAATTGAAAAAGCTATTGAAAAGGTTGCCAGTTTTATGGAAAGAAAGCCAACATTCAGCTATGAGGATTGCAATAACGAACGCAGAGTTAAAAGTGTCTTTCGTTTAATAAATTTCAAGGACAAAAGCAAAACGAAATTGCGAATGACATCAGAAGAGAAAGAATCATCATGCAACAGCGATTAAAACATCCTCGTTACATTATTTGTTTTGCATACGTGGCATACTTAATTGAATGAATTTTCATTAACGTTACATAATTTATTTCTTTTTGCTTAAAATCAATTCCGTTATATTTCACTCACCATTAGCTTATTTTGTTTACTATAAAACGTTGAAAATAAATGTAAAAACCTGATTTCAGTTCTTTTTTAAAAATCTAAATATAACTCCTCATATCTAGACTTTGTAACCAATTCCTCATATCCGGAATCCCTCATATCCGGAATCCCTCATATCCGGAATCCCTCATATCCGGACTTTGTAACCAATTCCTCATATCCGGAATCCCTGATATCCAGAATCCCTCATATCCGGACTTTGTAAGCAATTCCTCATATCCGGAATCCCTCATATCCAGAATCCCTCATATCCGGACTTTGTAACCAATTCCTCATACCCGGAAGACCTTCTTAGTCCAGTTGTCAGGGATTCTACTGTACTTACTCTAATCATTTAGTAACTTTCTTTTCGTTTTTAACAGTTTCGAATTTCATTTAAAGTAAATTTATACCAAATAAAAGTTTTCCCTTTCTTTCCCCTCGTTTTCTCTCCTCATCTCTCTATCACACACACACACACTCTCACATACGAACACTCTCTCTCTCTTTCACATAACATACACTTCCTCTCTCTCTCTCACACACACACTCTCTCCATCACCCACCCTCTCTCTCTCTCTCATCTTCTTTCTCTATCTTCCTATCCGTTTCATTTTTTTTCTTTCTAACCTTCTGCGTTTCTTCTTTTCTCGGTCGTCATTCGAAATAAAACGAAAATATTTCCTTCGGCGAGACTGTCACCCTACTTGATCTGAAGCTATCCAAATAAGCTCTATTGCTCATAGATAGCCTGTTTGGATCAAAGTAACGTTTAATTGTAAACATCTGCTTGTGAATCTCGTCAAGTTATGATATTCATAATTGATAAGTTCTTCAATTTTTCCACGAACACTAAAGAAGTAATGCCGAAAGACATCATAATAGATTTTTTTAAGTGATCAAAATGCGGCTTTCAACTTGAAAAAAAAAACACGAAAGCTTTAAAAATATACATTTCAAATTACGCCAGAAAAATCATCAGGTCATCAAGAGGTCGAAATAGAATCTGGGGTCACTATATTATATACGGCAAAATATTTGCTCTACTTGATCAGGAAAAAGGTAAAAACAAGCTCGGATATTTAAATGTCAGGACAAAGCAGAGCATTTATTTAAAATATATGAATAGCGGCTTTGTAAAAAGCGATCTAGATGGCAGCAATGAATGAATGATTGCTGACTGGTGCAACTACGCATGCGTGGACATACAGTCTCTGCTCAAAAGGTTAAAGATGTCTGCTTAATAGTATCAATAAAAAAAATCGACAATGTCCACTGGGATATTTTCATCATGTGCAGAAAAGAGAAAAAACAAAAGGATAGATCGAATTGAATAGAAGTAGAATAATGCTATCAGTTAAACAGAAATTCTCGTTTCCCCTCGCTACAATCTATTTATGTTTATCTCTCTATATATTTCATTTGCGTTTTCTCTTTTTTCCCTTTATTTCATTCTCGAAATCTTAATCCTTTTCTCTTTTTCTTCATCTTTTTCTATTGATTTCTCTCTCTCTCTCTCTTTCTCTCTATCTATCTATCTTTCTACCTCTCTCCTTCTCTACCTGACACTTTTTTATAGCTTTTCCTACATTTTTCACTCTTTCTATATCTTTGTCGTTCTCTCTGTATAGTGATTTTCTAAGCCCGACTTAGATGTGGCGCGAGGCCGAAATTATGGGGCACCCAGTGAGGATCGAACTCACTATTCAGTCGTAATTGATCTAGCAGGACAAGCTTTCTAACCATTACACCACACCGAGGTGCCCATGTCGTTCTCTCTGTATATCTTTCTTTTAAATATCTCTCTCTGTCACTCTTTTTCTATCTGTCTGTCTGTCTCTCTCTCTCTCTCTCACTCTCTCTCTATCTCTCTCTCTCTCTCTCTCTCTGACACTTTTTATAGCTTTTTCCATATTTTTCTGTCTTTTTATATTTTTATCTTTCTCTCTGTATATGTTTCTTTTATTGACCCCCCACCTCTCTCTCTCACTCTCTCTCTCTCTCTCTCTCTCTCTCTCTCTCTCTCTCTCTCTCTCGTGAATGTGAAACTGGTGTAATGGATAGCAGCTCGGTATGAGAAATCGGATAGCCGAGTTCGAATTCCAGTCAGCTTCGTTAGATTCATTTACGCGCGCAAAAAGAAGTATGAATCCATCTCCCCCACCAACTATGGGTTAAATAGTAGGACTTGTATCTGAAAAAATGATTGGTATTCTTAAAAAGATTGTTAATGCATTATTCACCGGCAAAAATCGAGAATTATTTTGTCAATCCAAACTATGACTCGGCTTTAAATAGTAAGCCGTTTCCCTATAAGGAAACAGTTGGCATTCATTGACCAAGTAGCCAGTACGGCTGGGAGTTGAAATTTATAAAATTAAAAAAAATTTTCTCTTAAAACAATTTTCCAGGAAAATATATTTCTCATTTGAAATAGCTGTTGTCGCTCTTAGGAGTATTGATAAGGAGGTCCTTCTTAGAGTTTTATTTGAAGTAGTCAACACCTTGATTACGTAAATATTATCTCTTCCAGCTAAACGTGATATTCGTTTTAGTCGTGGTTCTTGTTGAAAGTTGCAAGGGATCTAGTTTTCTGTTATATAATGGTATAGTTCTTTGTCTGTGATTCTGTAGTGCCAGTCCACATTGTGCGAAGAGGTTTGATTTCGCCAAAATAATTCGCTTGAAGCCATTTTTAACTATTTATCTTATAAAGTGGTTGTATACAGCTGACAGTATAGATACGTCTGAACGAGTTTGACGCCATGCGTGAGATCTAATCACGAAACTCCTGGATTTATATAAGAATCGAACTCGATTTTTCAGGTTCATGTTTTGGCTTTGTAGTAATATGCGGTGTTGTGAGAAACTCCCATTACCGCAGCTTATCCTGCCTTCAATTTCTTTATCACCGATACTAAATTTGTAACAACTGAACCAAGGTATCTGAAGTATTTAGTATTTACTAATTTCATATCCTGGTTATTTGTAATGGATGCAGATGACGCGCCATGCTTTCATTGAATTCCAGATTATTGTTTTTGTTTGGAAACGTTTGTTCTGTCTCTTGGAAAACATGCTAAAGAATGACTTCTTTTTCTTCAAGATTGTTCTTATACCAACAGTGATGTCGATATTATCAGCATAACAGCCCCCGCTCCATCATCATAAATACATTGATGTAAAGAAGAACTGCTTTCTTCAATTAGTTGATTCTTTGGGGGATTCGGTATGGAATCTTTAAATTGTCACTGTCCATTTCTTCTTGTACAGTGCAGTTCGATAAAAGTGACTCACCCGATTTTTTTTTTTTTTTACTAAATGTTCTCTTCTCCGATGAAACGAAAGCTGAGCTAAATTCAAAGGATAAGCGATCTAAAATCCAAAGAAGAAGCTTTGAAAGCTCTTTGAATTTAGCAGTAAGTACTGTCAAGCATCCGTTCAGTATAATGTTCTGGGGATGCTTTTCTTTTCATGGAACTGGTTTCTTAAAACCTATTCAAAAGACCCTCAGGAGAGAGCAGTACAAGAGAATTTTAGAGTTTTGTCTGCTCCCTTCTGCTCAAAGGGTGCAAATCGACCCCACCAAACTCATTTTATGCAGGATAATGCTCCCTGTCACAAATCAAAATTGATGAAGGAATACGTTGATGAGAAGCAGGTGAGTGTTATGACATGGCCGCCCCAATCTCCTGACCTCAACCCCATAGAAAAATTATGGAGCATTATAAAGTACAGGTTCTCGAGAAAGCAGTTAAGCAACAAAGAGGATTTGATTGTGAATTTCATATCCGAATGGAATTCAATGCTTGGAGATGAGATTTGCCAGAACCTAATCAAGTCAATGCCAAAAAGGGTTGAAAAGGTTATTGAAAAACCAAGGAGGACCCATAGATTATTAAATATTTCGAACTATATTACCTATTATAAATAAATTATACCTCTATTATTCTTTATTTAAAGCTGTTCGGTTATGTTTCTATTGATTACTAGTTGCAGGAAATAAGTGAGTCACTTTTTTTTGCAAAGAGTTTTTCCCTAAATCTCATTTATATCCAAAATTATAATTATCAATAGAATACCTTAGGGTGAGTTAAATCTTTACTAGGTGGTCGGGAAGGCGTCTCTATAATAGTAAGATTAAAAATTAGTTTGACCCCCCAAAAACAATAGAAGAAAAAAATTTTAAGTAAAAAAAAAAAATCAGGTGAGTCACTTTTATCGAACATCACTGTAAATGCTAAGGACATAGTCGAGCAAACTAGTAAAGAAAATAGTGCTTTTAGTTCCTCCTTGTAATACTCCTGACACGGTTTAAAAATTTTCCGTATTACGGTCCTCGCCAGACATGTAAGATTTTGTAGATCGATAAAGCTCGTCTGTTGGATCGATGCCATCAGGAAGGCGGTTTCTAATCGATGAGGAGAGGACATTTTGATTGATGTGAGGTTAGCATAACAGGTATACAATTTTCTATTAGAGAGGTAAGCAATTTCTTGGCGTTGTTTGATGGCATACGTATATGCCGTCGCTGTATTCCTTTGCAGAACGAAAACCAAACTGGGCCGCGAGGAGCTGATTTTCCTAAAAAGATGAGAGCCTAGTAAGTATAATGGTTCTTTATACTTTCACCATGATGGATCGAATTTACATAAATTTAAATAATCTACCAAAGGGTTGATAAACCGTCAAGAAAACAAATCACTCATTCACGTTCCCTATTGCTGTCATATTCTGCACCTCTCTAACTTCTCCCCCTCCACCTTCTATATAATTATGTTGCTCTTTTTTTTTTACTTTCCTTTCTTTATCTCGAGTTCTCTTTCTTTATCATTTTCTCTTTCTCTTTATCTTCCTCTCACTCTTTCTTTCTTTCTACTTAGTATCTGTTTGTGGTTCATTATCTCCTATTTTACTCACGGAATCTCTCTCTCTCTCTCTCTCTCTCTCTCTCTCTCTCTCTCTCTCTCTCTCTTTCACTCTGTATTTCATTCTTTTCTCATTGTTTCTTTGCCGTTCTCTAGCTATTTATTGGGTTGGTGCGTAATTATCAGGCGTTTCGTAGGCGAGTTATTTGTTAATAAAAATTGCTGTTTTGTTTATATTTTTCAAATAAAAATATTATTTTATTTTTAGGTTAAAAAATGCATGTCGACAATCGTACGTTCCGGAATAATCATTTGTTAGGTTTCTTTTTTTTCCTAATAAATATCTTTTAAAAAACGCCTGATAATTATACACCAACCCAATATATCTTGCCACTCCTCTTTCCTCTCGCTATCTTTCGCTCCCCGCCCCTCTCTCTCTTTCTCTCTCTCCCCCTCTCTCTCTCTCTCTCTCTTTCTCTCTCTCCCCTCTCTCTTTCTCTCTCTTCCCCCTTTCTCTCTCTCCCTCTCTCTCTCCCCCTCTCTCTCCTCTCCCCCTCTCTCTCCTCTCCCCCCCATCTCTCTCTCTCTCTCTCTCTCTCTCTCTCTCTATATATATATATATATATATATATATATATATATATATAGGGATATCTATATCTATCTATCTATCTATCTATCTATCTATATATACATATATATATATATATATATATATATATATATATATAAGGAAAATGTTATAGTTGTACCAACGAGAGAAAAATGTATATAGCCGAAAGCGCTCGGAAGTATAAAACATTTGGGCAGTTTTTACACACTCTTTGTCCCAAAAATAAAGCTCTTGTTCAAACACAAGAAAAATTAAATAAAATGCTTAACCGAAGTACCTTGTCTGTCGTTTTTAATGAAACATGCATATATGCATATATATATACATATATATATATATATATATATATATATATATATATATATATATATATATATATATAGTCAAACCTAATGAGCCAGACACACCTACCAAGGTTTCACTTAGGTTTGCTCTACGCTTGTATTGAGCTCTTTAGTTAGTTGTTTACTCGTATCGGGGTTTTTTCTTTGGGCCTTGAACCTGTATCTGTGCGATTATTTTCGACAGACTTTCATGTTCCTGGCTCTTTCTTTTTTTAAAACCTTTTTTTTCTTCGTGATTGATTTGGCTGCTGTTAAATCAAGAGTTCGAAGGTTTTTCGACACGAGTATAGTTACCTATATTTATATATATATATATATACATATATATATACATATATATATATACATATACATATATATATATACATATATATATATATATATATATATATATATATATATATATATATATATATATATATATATATATATATGATCTTTATCTCTCTT
Organism: Acanthosepion esculentum; assembly: GCA_964036315.1. Taxonomy (NCBI): domain Eukaryota; kingdom Metazoa; phylum Mollusca; class Cephalopoda; order Sepiida; family Sepiidae; genus Acanthosepion; species Acanthosepion esculentum. Next base: position 120,652,849 of record OZ038484.1, read on the forward strand.
TTCCTTCTATTTTAATACAGTTACATCTTATTGATTTTATTCAATTTCTTCGCTGCTTAATGCGGCTTTTGAGAAGGGGGATTCGTCATTGACCATTTGTCAGTTTCTAAGCCAAAGACGATATCAATCGAAGCAAAAATCACCTTTTCACATCGTCAAAATATTCAATGCAAGGGCGGCGTTACTTTTATTTCTGACCTGTTGACACTTCTTCGTTTAGGAGGATTTCTGTCTTCCTTCTTTTCAAACGAGAAAGCCGTATTGGCCGTCACATAATACGCCGCAGTGTATCATGTTTACGCTGCCTTTGAGGAATGACATATTTTCTACTTTGCAGCCCCTTTTCCTCATATGCGATGTCGCAAGCCAGTCGCTACTCCATCGCTATTTCTATGCCAAATGTTCAAACCCGCTCCATTCCTTATTGTCGCCCACCGAACGCCACCGCTTCAAATCAAGGGTCAGTGTTACGTATCTTTCATATCTACATAATATTTACTTCCCACTACTTCCGTCCTGGGTAAGACGTTAAACTACATCCGCGTCCTGGGTAAGACGATAAACTACATCCAGCAGCAAGGCCTCTGATCAGGAGGTTTTGAGGAGCGTGGAACCACCTCCTCTTAATCAGGTGTTCCCAGGTCGACCTTGACCCAGGTTGGTAGCACCTGTTAGGGTCCCAGCTATGGGCAAATAGTTAACTATTGCCAACAATACTTTTTGGAAAAAAATTATTTCCAGCAATACAATTTTGAAGGAAAAATATTACCAGAAACAGATTTTTGACAAAACAAAATATTACCAGCAATAAAAAAAATGTTGTCGGCATTAAATTACCCATTGAGGTTGAAATGCCGTGAAACAAAATAAACCGAACCAATCTAAACCAAAGAATACATATTGTATTCATACGAATCTATCCTAAAAATGTTGGCATTAAATAACTCATTGAGGTTGATATGCCGCAAAACAAAATAAACCAAACCAATCTAAAGCAAAAAATACATATTCTATTCATACGAATCTATCCTAAAAATGTTGTCGGCATTAAGTATCCCATTGAGGTTGATATGCCGTTAAACAAAATAAACCAATCCAAACCAAACTTCCCACTACTTCATATTACACACCCCATTCATAAGCCTCTACCTTGAGTGACTCTTGAGCCTTGCATTGGGTGAACACTAGTAAAAAGAAAACGATACGCACATACAAATTGATAAAGAATATTTAAGAAGAAAAATGCTGGCGTTTTCGAATGATGATCATATTTGGAGATTTTTTCGCCTTGCAATCATATAACTAGGACCGACGCTTACTATCTTCGAAGTGTCTCGACCGGGCGGCAAGCCTGATTAGGATCCTAAGGCAGTGATTTGTGGCCTCGTTATCTTATCAACATTTGCTTTTGTTTCTACTTACATTTATATACGTTTCAAATTAAACTAAATACAACTGACTATTAAAAGATGAAATTTTTCGCCAGTTTTCACATCATTCTGGGGACATTATTTTGATCCAAATTCGTGATTTTTTTTTTACTCATGTTAAATAACGAAAATAAAAAACAGTGTATATAATGTTCTACTTTTTATCCGTAATGTTGAATGGATATTTATTGCATAAAAATACAATTATGGTACAAGGCCGAAAAAGGGTAGGGTTTGAGGCTGGTCTTCACTAACTATCTTATACCTAGCTAATCCGATTCACGACCCATTCACTCATTACAATTTGCCCATTCACCATAAAAACTCGTCCGTCACCAATCAATCCTCCATACACCATAATACCACATCCTCTCAAGGGGAACCTACGAAACCCGCCCCATGCCATAAAAATTTAATGATAATAAACTATATATACAATTTTAAAGATGAAAAATGAGAGGGAAGGGAGATGAACCCAATAACAAACTAAACATGAACACTAAGTGAACTAAACATAACTGATGTTAGTAGGGCTCGTCCAACCCTCAAGAAGGAAAGAGGCCGCTGTATTCTGCCCATTGGACAAAATCAAGAAGCTCTCTCGCTAAGGGAGTGGGAAAAGGAGAAAATATACACGGACATGGGAAAGAAAGAGCTGACCCAGTCGAGATAAAATGGGGCCAAAACAAACTGGGGAGGTTGGGAATCTCAACTTGGATCATAACCAAAGATGTAGCTGGGAACAGGCCAGGAACAACACTTACTCACATTAACTAGCTTGTCTAACCTAAACCAAGGGGGATGGCTCCACAGGAAACATCCGTAATGTTGAATGTGTTAGAATTATTCAACTTTTTAACAAGAAAAATCTCAACTTTATGCTAAAAATTGCCGCAAAATCATTGTAGATTTTGTAAACGATGGTATGATCTATTATGACGTGTCTCTAATTTGTATTTAAATACATTGTATTTATTTTTAAATTTTCTAGTTGAATTCTTCACCCATATTGCATCTGATCCATTACGGCACATAATTAGGTTAAAATAAAATTTGTATTTTATATGAATTCTACCTTATGCAAATTGAAATGTAGTAGATTGGGGGGGGGCGCATCACAGATTGGCGGTGGGCACGAAACCTTTGCCCTGTCCTTAATATAACAACTACTAAATAACATGAAAAGAGAAAGTCGAAATGTAGATTTTAAAATTAAATAAATCAAAACTAATTTTCAACGTAAATGATCCGAAAAGAATAGTCGACACGCACACGACACATCGAAACAAATAGGGTCAGATGGGAAAAGCGAATAAACTCCCAACGAGTTTTTTATATATAAATCGAAGGCAGAACAGAGAATAGAAGGGATAGTAAGGAGTAAACATTGCTTAGAGCTACAATGGATAGCCAGGATCACCAAAGTCCTGAACCGTTACGGACACAGCAGAAGAAAGTACAGAAATGTGATGTTTAAATAATAAAACTGTTTATAACCTTCTTCTTCTTCATCTTCTTCTTCTTCTTCTTCTTCTTCTTCTTCTTCTTCTTCTTCTTCTTCTTCTTCTTCTTCTTCTTCTTCTTCTCCTCCTCCTTCTTTCTCTTCTTCTTCTCCTCCTTCTTTCTCTTCTTCTTCTTCTTCTTCTTCTTCTTTCTGCCGTGTCCTTTCATGGCGTTGGTGATAATGGCTCTCCACACTTTCATACCCTTTGTAGCTCTTAAAACATTTTTTTTTGCAATATCTCCCAAACCCTGCTTGGCCATCCATTCGTTCAACCCCGCCAGGCAGGTTATGCATTGCTTTCCTCTGGCTCTCTTACTGTCAACTTGGCTTGTGAGTATTAAATGTCACAATCCCTCTTTCCTCATCTGTCACTTTCTGATGTTTTTGTTGCCATTGTCACTAGACCTTCGTTGTTGCTCACATATTCAGTCCATAGTATTTTAAGCATCCTTCTGTAGAACCACATGTGTGTGTGTGTGTGTGTGTGTGTGTGCGTGTGTGCGTGCGTATGTGTATGTGTGTGTTTGTGTGGAGCTTCATTTTAGAATTATATAAAAATGCTACTAGATTAAAGTGCTGCCACGGAAAATTCATTTTACATACATTGACCGACTCACACCGCAGGTAAATCGATTTTTGTATAAAACCGGCTCCAATTATTTTAATTTTTCTATTCCTATATATTAACAAACCAGCGAAATGCAAATTTCGGGGGCATCCCATATTATGTACTAAGGGACTTTTCAAAAAGTTTTTTCGTTACTTTAAAGGTACATTGTGTCACACTATTGGAAATAAGCAAACGGAGTAACTACTTTAAAAAAATTTCCTTCTTGGGCAACCATCCGACATTACAGAAGACAATTAGAAAAGTAACGCATACCCCGTCATTACGTTTATTTTAAGACATTTTTTTATGTTCATACGTTATTTTTATAGATTCAAATATTTAAGTAAATACTCTGTTTATAATAAACAGTATTAACAACATTTACCGGCCTGAATGTCCGAGATATTTTCATAGAAAATATGCGTCCTCCAACTGGAATCGAACGTGTATCCTATACGGAACCGTCATATAGCCTGACGTGCTTTTACCGATTGAGTCACAGAGCAGCGTTTCGGTTAGCAAGGTCGATTTTACTGTTTTTAAACTACAATTCTTCATGATTTTCTCTCATACATTCATATATGCTCGACGCATATCCAAATGTAAATAAATGACGTCACACATTATGAAATGGACAAAATCCGACAATTATTTTTTAAGACATTTTTTTATGTTTATACGTTCTTTTTATAGATACAGATATTTAAGTAAACGCTCTGTTTATAATAAACAGTATTAACAACATTTACCGGTCTGAATGTCCGAGAAATTTTCATAGAAAATATACGTTAGCAATGTCGATTTTACTGTTTTTAAACTACAATTCTGCATGATTTTCTCTCATACATTCATATCTGCTCGATGCGTATCCAAATGTAAACTGTATAGGATACAAGTTCGATTCCTGTCGGAGGACGCATATTTTCTATGTATATATATATTGATAACAGCAATACATATGAGGACAAGTGGCTGCATATCATTAGTGTAAATAAAAAATATTCTTCAAGTTTTTTCGTTTTATTTGACTGGGTTTCTCTCTATTTTCTATCTCTATCTCTCTTTATATATATATATATATATATATATATATATATATATATATATATATATATATATATTGTGTATTTAGGCAGCATTTTTTCATTCCAATTCATACCAACGGCTTTCCATATTCAATACTAATCGGATTCACTCTCGCGTGGTCATGTGTGACGTCATGAGCTGTGGTGCGATTTTCGCTTTCAGCGTCTTATATGCACGTGTTTATCGTTGCTTGGAAATCATCCATGTAAACAAAAACAGACTATCATCAATTTCTTGTTCCTGTACTGCTTAATATATTGTGTAATTGTCATCTTTGATAATGGCTTATGTAATCCGAAAGCTTAGATTGGATTAAAAAATATGTATCAATATTGTGATTTTCTTTCATTGTTTAATGATAATGTTATTAAGCTTATCAGACAATATGAAAGGAACTTACATAAAATATATAGACAACACTTATCTATATTATTTAATGAAACATGTATGAATATATATATATATATTTTTTTTTTTTTGAATTGGACATAGTCCGACAATTTATTTAAAGACATAAAAAAAGAACGTTAAACATATTATATAAATGTCTTTAAATATATATATATATATATATCATTCTTTCTTTATCTATCTCTGTATCTATTTCTCTTATGCTCCCTTTCTTCTTGCAATATACTCTCTCTTTCTAAGTGTGACCTTCGGACCCCGCGTATTTAAAGTACTAAGCCTGTATCTATCAGAACGAAGACCTTAATTTACACTAATGATCCTAATTGGTCCTTATCTCCTGCACGCTTATCGATTTATCGATTTCTATTGTTGACTTCGCAAATAATCTATTGTCAAAGAACGTCGGACCTTTGCTAATCTTAAAAAGGGCTTTACCTGACTGCTTACCTCCTTTCATAAAGGTCACACGCACACATACGCACATAAACCCATACTAAGAAAGAGACACGCACACGCGAACACAAATAGCTGATTGATTTGTTTTCACGACTTATCAATGATTGGTGTGTTATTAGGTTGGTGCAAAAATAATGTCGTTTTTTGACGTTCTAACATATGTGAGAAAACGACATTATTTTTGCACCAACCTAATATTTAAAACTAAAACATATTTTGGGATTGTCAGAATTTTATTTTTTTGCATGAACACTTTTAGAATGACAATGATTTTCTTCTGCAAATCATAGTGTTTAACCCATAGCCGAGGGGACGGAGAAGGATTCATACATTTTCGAAGAGTATTTACGCGTAAGTGAATCTAATGAACACGACTGGAATTCGAACTCGGGTCTACGATTTTTTCATTTCGAGTTACTATCTATTAAACCAGCGCACACCCACATCACACACACGTTGATGCACACATATACACATGCACCCTACGCATGCGCACACATACACACTCACTCGCATACACATATAGGCGCACATGCTCACACATATGCACCTATTGGTGAATACATACGTAACCCCCTCACACACATAAAATTGACCGATTGATTTGATTTTTACGGGTTATCAACATTTTGCGTGTTATTTAAAGCCAAAATGTATTTTAGATAATAAGAATAAGTCTTTTTTAGCGAGTGAATATTATATTAACGTTTCTTTTGAAATAAAAATGTTTTTTTTTCGAATAAAAGTCCTATTTACGCATAAGCGAATATAACGGATCCGACTGGAATTCGATCTCGGCTCCTCTGATTTCTCAATGTCGAGTCGCGATCCATTACACCACCTGCAAAGACTCGCCTCCGCACACATGTACAGACGCACATGCAAACTCTTTAGCACGTAAACAAAATGGCCGTTTGAAACTTGAGGCAAACAAATAAAAGTTTTGTTTTGTCTTTTTTTCGCTCAAAAATTGTTCAGTTGACCTGAAAACAATACTCTCCAAAATTACATCATATATAAAAAAAAATTACATGAAAATTTAATGAGGCAATTTATTAATTCTTCTGAATTTGAAAATGCTCCTGGGTAAAATTTAAAAATTAAAACTTAGAAAATTAACCAAATAAAAAAAAAGAATTCTTAATAAGCATTAAATCAAGACCATTGATTAACTAAAACTTTTCTTTTTAATCGATAAGTTTCAATAAATTACAAATTGAGTTTGTCTAGACAAATGATTACCTTAGCGTGAACGATAGGGAATCCATCTTTCCCTGACAACATTAAGAATCCTTGCAAGAATTGGTATTACATATGAAAGTGATAATTTCAACCATATTCACATAAAATATTCATAGCCTTAGTTTATTTAGTTATACGGTATGAGCTTCAGGGGATTCTATTATATCAATTGACTAAGTGAAAAAAATCCTGTCTGACATGAAAATCAACATTAGTAATTCAGATTTTCAGATGGTGGTTTTCTAAGATGAAAGTCTGGAGCACCCAGTGCGTATCAAACTCACTATTCAGTCGTAATTGAGCCAGAGAGCCAAGCCTGCTAACCTTTACACCATGTCGAAGTGAAATAATTCTGTAAGCGTAGCTTAGATGTTACACAAGTAGGAAAGTATGGGCCACCCAGTGAGGATCGAATCAGTCGTAATTGAGCTAGCGAGATAAGCTTGTTAATGTGCGTGTTTGTGTGGAGCCTTATTTTAGAAATTTTAAAAAAATTGCTACTGTCACTGAAAAATCATTTTTCATGCACTGATGGGCTCACACCGCACAAAACTCAATTTATCTATAAAAAAAAACAAAAAAAACGGGTCCAATTATTTGAATCTTTTTATTTATATATATATATATTAACCAACTAGCGATGTCGTACGAGACGCGCAGTATTCTTTGAATTGGCAAACGATGAATTTTTTGGAGGCTCACTTCAGAATATGAACGACAATATTTTCTCTCCTTAAAAAGAAATATTTAAAAATTGGGAAAATATATATTATCCAATGAGCTTGAGATTAATAAATCTAAATTTTAGATTCATCCTGACACTACTATTTTACTATAAATATGATCATATGATCATGTTCGTTAACTAGTCTTTCAATGAACCTTTGACCAGGGTGTGTGTTCGATCGCTTATCACACAAATGAAACTGAAATTCTCACACTTAATATACTCACAGCTTCGCATATTTATTTGAATATACAAAATTAAGATAGTTAACCATCACACCACGTCGAAGTGCCGTGATTGCCTAAGCAGAGCTTAGATGTGGCACGATTGGTATTGGCCATCCAGTGAGGATCGAACTCGCTACTCAGTCGTAAAATGATCTACCAAGCCAAGCTTGTTAACCATTACACCACCTCGAAGTGCCCAATCCAGCTTTTTAGATGTTTAATATGCTTGGTATCGTACAATGCCGCATGTAGAGATTTTGGAGGAGGAATATCACTTGACGCCATTATTCCAATCTGATGAAGCCGATTAAAAAATATATTCCTTTGTCCTCGTGGTCAGTATAACGGACAAAGAAATAGAAATTGTGCTTTGGGCCACTTTCTTGAAAAGGATGATTTGAAATCATTTCACTTGAACTCGAACACGGATTGCCATTATTGGAAAACACGCAAGCCCACCAGCTCTAAAAAAAACAAAGCGTTTCGAAAACTGTTCCAATACTTTCCTTATGTGTGATATGGATGGATATATATATATATATATATATATATATATATATATATATATATATATATATATATATATATATATATATATATATATATATATATATATATATATATATATATATATATCAGCAGTCTGTTTATAGCTTGTTATACCTTCTGTCATAGCATTCTAAAGATAAATTACTTTATCAATCAGTCTATCTATATATATATATATATATATATATATATATATATATATATCAGTCTGTTTATATCTATCTATCTATTTCAACAGTTTGTTTATAGCTTGTTATATGTTCATCCATAGAATTCTAATGATAAATTAATTTTACCAATCTATTTTTCTATCTCTCCCTCCCTCACTCCTCTCTCTCTCTCTCCCCCCCATTAAATATAAGCCAATATATATATATATATATATACCCAAGTATAGGATTGGTGTATACGGAATAATTTCCAGTAACCAACAATTACTATTCTTAAAAGAGTGCTCAATACACACTGTTAACCATTACACCACAAGCACATCCAAGCTTGCAGTACCTGGTATTCCTTACCGGTCACCCATCAAAGTACTGAACAGGTTTGACGTTGCTCAACTTTGTGATCGTTAGAGAACTAGAGCACACCCTAAATATATATATATATATATATATATATATATATATATATATATATATATATATATATATATATATATATATATATATATATATATATATATATATATATATATATATATATATATATATATATATATATATATATATATATATATATATATACATATATATATACATATATATATACATATACATATATATATATATATATATATATATATATATATATATATATATATATATATATATATATATATATTCCGGTCCAGAATTCGAAATAAGAAAGCCGACTTCCAATCCCAGTTGGGTTCACTATATTCACTTACGTCTAAATACCCTTATGAAAGGTATGAATACATCTCTTCTCCCCCACAGCTATGAATTAATTAATAGGACTTGTATCAGTAAATCATTATTATCCCCCAAAACCTCTTAAAATCTAAAAATATTTTCTAGCTTTAAATAAACTACAAGTGGTTGGAAAATCATAAGAACAGTTAATCATAAATTTAGAGTGTGCGTATGTGTATATCTATGTTAGTGTCTGCCTCTATGTGTATGCTTGATATTAAAAAGTATGTAAGTAAAAAGCGGTCGATTTTATACGTCTATATGAAAGACTGGTGACTTGTAAATCCAAAAGGAATGGCGTAAGAGGCTCGACTGGAATTTGATCTCAGTTCGGCGATTCCACTTTCCATTACACTAACCACACATCCGTTCAATACAGATTTCATTTCAGTCGCTTTAGAGAAATGACAAGGACACGATTATCGCCATGCTTACATATAAAGTTCCTTTTATATTATGACTTGAAATTTAATCATTTCTTCGTTGATTTAATGATATATATATTAAGCCTAGCGTGGGTTAGCTTAGCCTTCTAAACGGAAGTAGAAATAGTAAGATTATGGTGCGTCTAGAAAGAATTCTGCATGCTTTGTCGAAAACCTGTTTTTTACGTTGGTCAAGACAAGGAGAACTATCACTCGTGGGAAATACGCAACTATTTCATCCACTATATAGGCAACTTCATCAGGTTATTTATACTAGGTCGTTACTAATTGGAAAAATTTGTGTGGAAGATTGTGTTGCGCCAATATGACAAATGAAGAAGCGCTGATTGCCGAAGGAATCTTGATTTTTACTTGACTTTCGAATACTGACCTCCAACACTGATGGGTAATATGCAATTATCTGAATAATTATACAGGCCATTTCATCAGACTGTTTATATTTACAGACAGTTAAATATAGACTGAAACTTATCCTTAGCCTGGGTAACATGAAGTTATCCTGCAGGGAATAAATTTTAATCAATAAACAAGAAGAGAATCGTCGAGAAAAATGCCATGTTATCTCTTCTTGAACGCCATGAAATTATCGTCCATTGCCATAATTCCTGAGCATGTCAAAAAGACTAAGGTTTCTCAACTAACAAGATATTTAATGAGTTCGCCTCGACACCGAATGAAGGAAATAGGGTTACCTCCCCTTGATATTCCCTGTTTGTCTTATCGGCGCCACCCTGTCGACTTGAAGTGAAAACTTCCATTCTCATTATTCAACTCCATCTCCCTTGATTCCCAGTGTCTTGTCTGAACTAATTCCACTTGATTGATTTAATGACTCAGACGACATTTTTCGACTTCATAATCTATTCCGACCATGAACAGCGCCATCTTCCTAAAATAGCATGAAAATGAAGCCACATAGAAATCATGCTTGATTTCATAATTATTGGTAATACATTTAGGCTTAAACATTTTCGTATGAAGAAAAGAAAATCAAAGAAATTTCACATTTTTTTACGAGAAAACTAATGTAGGAAATGGGAATTTACAAACAAAGAAATAATTTTCACATTCCCTTCGCATCAAAAATTCTGGTCCTCACCCGTTTTTCGGTTTTGAGACAGTAGCCGTTCTTTTAGAAAATCTAAGGAATGCTTGGAAAACTTAACCCTCACGGGACATATCGAAGGCAAGAGAGATGGAGGAAGGCAGTGAGCCACTTTAAGAGCTGGTGTGAATAAATGATGAAACGAGGGTGGGGGTGCTTGGCAAATGGAGAAAAACTGCTAAGATCCACACAAGATAGAAACTTGTGGAGACCCCAGATCGCCCACGTCCTAAAAGGATGCGGCACATAGAAGAAGAACTGGGAGGGAGCAATATATTTTGGAGCTAGTATTATTTTATTTTTCGACGGATTAAAAATAATTTGATTTTGATAATGAATTCTACATAGCCATTCCCTGTTATGACATGATGCAAATATTAACACGAACAAAATTTTTAAAAAACAAATGAAAAAATAAATAAAATTCACTGTACTTTTCCTATTTTTTGCATATTAAAAGAGATGCGTTAATACCTTTCATAAGGGTATTTTTGATTGGTAATTTGATCAAGGCCGCGGAGTGGTCGCCCGGGACGCAGAGATTAAAAAAAAATAGTTAAATATTCTTCTCTCGCTGATAGATTTTTTTTACACCTGTGGCAGTGAGGACTTCTGGGGTTATTGGCCCTCGTTCGATGGCGTTCCTTCGGAGGATTGGTGGGATGGAGTCTCGATTAAGGAACAAGACTCGCGAAACGGAGTGCCTATTGCAGCGTGTCTCACTGGCGATGGTTCCGGGTAAAGCTTTCTCCATCATTGCGGCTGGCAGATGATAGCAAAAAAATAAAAGTTACTTTATTCAAACTTTTTTTTTTTAATAAATTCCTTCTTTGTTGTATTTTTTAATAGTCAATGACCGGATTCGGTTCCAGAGACATGGTCGCTAAACTAGCTGGTCGCTGAGAAGTTATGTGACCGTTATTTCAGGCATGCTATGCGCGTAATGGGCTTAGCCAACCAGCTTCAGTTAGCCTTAATGTTTTTATTGCACCATGTCGAATGTATTTCTCCATGTTTGTAAAGTACAGTAACGGTGAAATAATAGATAGCGGCTCGGGTTGAGAAATCAGAGAGCCGTGTTCAAATTTCAGTCGAGTCCATTATATTCACTTACGTGCTAATACCCTTGAGAAAGGTATGAATCCTCTTCTTCTAAGGCTATGGGTAAATAGCAAGACAGAAATGGCAACCTACTGCGGGAGAAAATCTGCCTCGTCAGTCATGTATCGTAAGCGTGTTGCCTCAGGGTTCTTGATAAGATCCAGAGACGGATATGCAATGTGATTGGCCCTGATCTGTCATCTCGTCTGCAGTCGCTCTCTCACAGACGCGATGTTGCATCGCTCTGCCTTTTCTACAAGTACTTCCACGGTAATTGCTCCGAGGAGTTGCTTTCGCTTGTCCCTAAGCCTCATGAATTTAAGCGTCCTACGAACCTGGCATCCTGTTCCCACCCCTTCACCGTTGAAACTGTTAGATGTAGACATCTCTTCTACTCCAATAGCTTCATGTCTCGCACATCTCGCCTATGGAACTCCCTTCCCTATTACTGTTTCCCTGACAAATACAATCTCCAACGGTTTAAGTGTAGCGTCAATCGTCATCTCCAGTTGCCTTGGTCTATCCACTTCCCTTCTCCACTTCCTTTCATCTTTCATTCCTATCTGCTCTCGCTCTAAATCTTCTGTTACCCCCTTGCCTTGATCGACCCTCCGTCCTTCTCTTTCTCCACATCCCTTCCTTTACAACTTCTATCTGCTCTTCCTCCAACCCTTCTGTAACCCCATGCGGGATAGTGGCCACCAGCCTTGCTTGGGGTGATACGCTTAAAAAAAAAAGCATGGCACATAACTGAGTATACTGAATTAATTGAAAACCGGCTTGATATTGGTTAGATTTGATTTTTAAGAACCATTAGTTTTAAGAAAGAAAAAAATCTCGTTAGAAATAAAGAAAAGAATACTGATCTGTTATATGCTATCAGTCCTCCTATCTGGCAGTGAATGCTGAACAATCATTTCGCAGATGAAGAAGAGACTTGAAGCAACAGAAACGTGGTTCTACAAAAGGATGCTGAGAGGACCATGAACCGAATAGGTGAGCAACGATGAAGTTCTAGAGACAATGGCAACAAAAAGGACATTTATGCTTAACATCAACAAGAGAGAGTTGAAATGCCTAGGGGAAAGAGGGCTCGGAAAATTTGATACTCATGGACAGATTGAATGTAAGATAGAGAGTTGAAAGTAACGCATAAGCTACCTGGCAGAGCAGGGTTTGGGAGAGATGGCAAAAACAGAATTTATTGAGAGCTACAAAGAACAGGAAATCGTGGAGAGCTATTTATTTATTTTTGTTCATTTTGAAGAAAGAGGAAACGATTAGGATCAATGTGTGTGTGTGTGTGTGTGTGTGTGTGTTTGTGTGTGTGTGTGTGCGTGCGTGCGTGCAACGTACAATACCGACTAATTATTTTATTTTTTTGATATTTTATAGTTGGTCGTAAGTGCAGGTTCGTTAAACAAGAAAGTCGTGCACCCTCTCGGCCCGGACTGTAGAATACGCTGACTGCATTTCTCCAGAGGGGAAAGACTCCCCCCACCCCGCAATGGGCGTCTTGGCTAAGACGATAAACCGCATCCAATAGCGAGACCTCTGATCGGGAGGTTCTGAGGAGCGTGGAACCACCTCTTAATTGCTGGTGTTCCCGGGTTCACCTTGACTCTGGGTGGTGGCACCTGTTGGTGTCCCAGCTATGGGCAAGTGGTTAACTCATACACTGAGGTCGAAACACTATGAAAGTGTAAATATAGGTTTTAATACCAGCAATACATTTTTGGAAAAAATTACCAGCAATGATTTTGTTGAAGAAAAAAATTATTACCAGCAATACATTTTTTGAAAAAAAAAAATTAACAGCAATACATTTTTGAAAAAATATTGCCAGCAATAAAAAATCTTGTCAGCATTAAATAACCCAGTGAGGTGTTGATATGCCGTAAAACAAACCAAACCAAAGCTAAATAAGTCGTTGAGGAGTGGGTGTATTGATATTTTATGAACTTAAGTCTGTCAGCAAGCCACATAGTAAATAAAAGATAGTGTTGCGCCAAGTTTGCAATTAGAGAGGTTATGCCTCCTTTAAAAATATCATCATTTGAAAGCCTTCGTGTTACTTGAGATCCAATACATTCTATGGCCAGTGAAAAAGGCGCAATTCCTACAGCCAATTGTCAGACGTCCATTCGGATAATTATATGTAACCTTATTGCTTTCATTAACATGCATTACTAGCGTCGACGTTATGGTTAAATATTAACAGGTTCTGGGGCTTTTTGTATACTGAGTTGAATAAAATATTTAATGTCTTACTCAAAGTATAAAACATTCATATTCAGTTGGGTTTCTAGCTAGAAATATCGATTGATATCGAACGTTAATTCCAGGAAATTCTAATAACAGCAGTTTAATCATAATCGATAGCATGAAATACATTGTCATATGAGAAAGAACTGTGGAAATCAATTGATAAACACGAATTAAGCGAAGAGGTTAATTTTCCTTTTTCCTTTCTAATTAATTGACATTAATTGTCGATAACAAAGTGAAATATTGGGAAAGAGGAAAGAGAACATCTATTTCGAAATAAACATTTTCCTAATTAAAATTTATCGATTTCATAAAAAAAAGATAAATAAATCCTCAGCTATTACACGTTTATCTAAGTTAATTGGATCTCCTCACATGGCTTAGCTGGTTGATTGCTTACGTCACTAAATTATTCTGGCGAAGATCATTTCAAAGTTCAAATTTATCACATTGCTTTCGGTAGTTCAATATATTTAACGGTCAATCGCTGATTTGCCTCGTGTACATTAAAGTGTCATTTTTAGCAATTAATTGGTGTGTACACTATTTACATTATTCGGACTATTGTCCTCATCTTTGTTGCCATATTTATCACAACGTTTCGGCCGTTGTACGCTTCGGACTTCTTAAGTTGGTTGGAATGTCGAACTGAACCCTTTATTTTGCTCGCTGGGGTACACTGTTCTAGTTCCACGGGCCATGTCTAATGGATGTCAGGTTTTAATTATCTCCTATCAATTCACCTCTCCAAGTTCCCCACTGTCTTAACCAGGTATTGAACTCACAACTCTTTGGGTCCTGTCACTGGATCTAACCAACGCCTTTATCCACTGTCCCATGTGTCCTTGTCTGTGTAGGAAAAAATCTCCTGAGCCGACCAAGCATAGAAATGAATACAATATGAGAACCAGTAATAAGGAGTGCCAGAGAAAAGCAATAATAACAACGAAAATTATAATATGAGCTCTGGTAAAAATGGTTGCTGAAGACATCAAGTTTATAAGTCCCAGAAATTCATACACACCATCTGAAGAAGGCCGGAGCGTACAACGGCCGAAACGTTGTGATAAATATGGCATCAAAGATGAGGACAATAGTCCGAATTATGTAAATAGTGTACATAATACCTCATCTCAGAAATATAGACATAGACTAATTGGTGTGTGTGTGTGTGTGTGTATGTGTGTGTGTGTGTATGTGTGTATGTGTGTGTGTGTGTGTATGTGTGTGTGTATGTGTGTGTGTGTATGTGTGTGTGTATGTGTGTGTGTGTGTGTGTATGTGTGTGTGTGTATGTGTGTGTGTGTATGTGTGTGTGTATGTGTGTGTGTGTGTGTATGTGTGTGTGTGTATGTGTGTGTGTATGTGTGTGTGTGTATGTGTGTGTGTGTGTGTGTGTGTGTGTGTGTGTGTGTGTGTGTGTTTGATAATATTTCTGTTTCCTACAAAGTGTAAGTAGCAAAAGGTTTATTATTTGATTGACTGTAATTCTTTTTATGTGCCGTGTCCTTTCAAGACGTTAGCGATCATGGCTCTCCACTTCTCCCTATCCCTTGTATCTCTCAATAAGTTTCGTTCCTCTGTAACCTCCCCGAGACCACGTTCTGTCATCCACTTGCTGAAGCCCGCCAGGTATGCCAGACGTTGCCTCCCCTTGTCTCCCTTTCCCTCTATTCGACCCGTGAGTATCAGATTCTCCAATATCCCCTTTCTCATCACTTCTCCCAGAAACTTCAGCTGCCTCTTTCTGATGTTAAGTATAAGCCTCCGCCTTACTTGCACCCTCTCCAAGACCTCATAGTTGCTCACACACTCCGTCCATGATATCCTCAGCATCCTACTGTATTACTACATTTTCGTTGCCCCGAGTCTCTTCTTCATCTTTGAGGAGGACGTCGTCCAACATTCGTTATCGTAAAGAAGGACAGATGTCGTGTAACAGCTCAGTGCTCTTTTCTTTGTTACCAAAGAAATCCTCCGGTCTAGCAACGCTCTGCCGAGCTTTTGAAATGCGTCTTTGGCCATCCCAATACGTCTACGGATCTCAGTCCTCTGTCAAAACACTTCCCAGATATTTGAACTATTTGATTGATTTTAGGGTCCCCGACTTTCAAATCACATTCCGAGCTCACCCTTTTACTAATGACCATGAATTCTGTCTTCTTGAGTTTGTGCTTAGTCCCTTCTCGCTCTCGTACGCTACCTTCTGTAGGTGCTTTTGTAATTTCTTTGCGTGTCAGCTATCAGCACTGTGTCATCTGCGCATTTTATGTTGTTGAGATTGTGGCCACCAATAATGAATCCCGGAAGAATCAGATTTGCCTCCTTGTATAGGTTGAATAAGTCCGGTGAGTAGACACATCCTTGCCTTACGCCCCTTTCTATTTTCGTATATTCGCTGAACTCGTTCTCTATGCGCATGCATGTTGTTGGCTGCCAGTATAGGTTCTTTGATTATTCTAATATCTTTCCCAAATATATCAAGGTTGCTGAGCAGTTCCATCAGATCCTTGTGGCGTACTTTGTTGAAGGCCTTTGCATAGACTATGAAACATAGGCACATGTCCTTCTGCATTTGTATCGCTCTTTCTGATAACATTCTGAGCATGAATATCGCGTTCCTTGTGCAAAGCGTTTTAACGCGTTTGAGTTAGAAAATGTAACCAACATCAAAAGACTTGTTTTGTTTTGTTTTTTATTCCTGCATTTATGAGAACTTTCTAGACAGATGATTCGGTCGATTAGCACTCGGCTATTTGGTATTGATTTGTATGTAACTAAAATGGCCGTCATTTTTTTAGTTTATGTATTTTTCGTTGGTTCTTGCTTTTTTGTTTGATTTTTATTGTTTGTTTTTATTTTCTACTGAATTAACTTTTTTTTTTAGAAAAGACAAAAATTGCAATAAAGCAAAACATTATTAGTTGCCTTTTTATTCTTATTTTGTGGTGGGTGTGGATTTCCATTCCGCATCAGTGGTCGATGTCCGAGTCAATATAAGTGTTGTGGGTCGGTGTACGCGTTGAGAGATAAACACGTATGTCTCCTGAAATGCTCACAATCAACATGGCTGACTCGGAGTATGAGTCCACCGAAAAACATGTAAAAGAAACATCATGGACCAATATATTTGTGTACAAACAAATGATAATGTATTAACAATAAAGGGTTACATATACAATAGAATATTGTTGTGTTGCTAAACAATGAACATTAATGTCGAAAACATTTAAGCTAATGAATTGTTTGCGTATGTGTAGTTTGGTGTAGGAGAAAGTCCTAGAATAAAATGAAGTGAAATGTGCGTACGTACGTGCGTGTGTGTATTGTTCATGCGTGTCCCAAAAAGGGAACACGTTCTTCCGCGAGAAACTTACATGTTGACGTAAAAAGTTAAAAGAGGTTGCGAATAATTATCGTATTTATAGTACCGGAAATCGTCCCCTAGTAGCGGTTTCGAAAATTAGGAGTAGATAACCCGACAATAAGAAACAAGTATTCTGAAGACTGATCTTCAAGGTGGATTTCTTAGCCAGATACTAGTGGACATTAGCCATACCCTCATTCGATGACCAATATTTTAATTATCGAACATCGGAATGCCAAATACTTTCAGCGCCAACTCGTAAAAACGATTGACTCTTACATTAGGCTGACTCTTGTAAGTATTTATACCGTATACTGTCCGTTGTTGCTTTTTTTTCTGGTTTTAATATTTCGCACACATGTAATAACGACAGAAGACTGGCACCCTGAGTAATTCCGAAGATAGGCAACTGAAGTTATGATGAAACAAAATACTAGTCAAATATTAAATAGTATATTTTTTACCTATTGAGGCAAAAAGGACACTACTACTTATAATAAAAAAGAAACAGTTGAAATGTCAAGGGCAAATAATAAAGAAAGAGGACTCGGAGAATTTGACACTCACAGGACATATTGAAGTCAAGAAGAAAACAGTGAGTAAACCTACCGAGCTTGTGAAAATGCTTGTCAGATGAGTGATTAGGAGAGATAGAAAAAAAACTTACTAATAGATATAAATAATAGGCAGTTGTGGAGAGCCGTGACCGCCCACCCTTTGAAGGGATGCAACACATAGAAGAAGAAAAAGAAGACTTTTTTCGTACAAATACAATTTAATCCCCCTTTTCTTCTTCGCTGGAATAACGCTCCTGAAACGCAGGCTAATACTCTACGTTAACGCAGATGTTGATGCATTTACGACTTAGCTAATGGCTTTGTCTCGTATCTGATATCATTGAATATTCTCCACCAGCAGGGTTTTTAAATCTTCGATCTCAGGTTAGAAGCTAGAATTTCAAGTGCTTCTTTCCAGAGAGAGACTCGTGACCATATCCATTTAACATAGTGGTGCATCTCTCACTAGCGCTAGGGAAAACCAGGTTTCTGAATTGAATGCTTATTTTAAAAGAAAGAATGACGCAATAAAGTCTTTCACCATATAATATGGATCGCCGGTGGAATAATCGAATGGGTTTGAATTGTGACGTAGATAGTTTCATGTTTTCTATTGGTAAATGCCAGGATTTGCAATGAAGGATTTTTTTCTAAAATTTTTGGCATAACATACTGACCAACCAAATGACGCTAGTACAATGCTTCTGCAAACGTTGCATAGTGGTTGAAAAGGCGTTTTTCGTAGACTCCTTAAAACCTGCCAGCAATGTTAATTTTAACGTTGCAAATACGTTACCTTTGTAGTTACATACAAATCAGAAAATACAAATACGTTACCATTTTAGTTACATACAAATCAGAAAATGGATAATAAATACCAAGAAGATATTAACACGTACATTCATCCTCTAAATTAATGATTCTTAATTCAAAATATGCGAAAGGAATTTTATAACACCTATAAACAGTGTTACCTGCAGAAAAAGCATTCTGAGCTGTGCGAAGTTTTTCAGCTATAGCACTTGTCAAAGTTACCATAACGTTCTGGTCAGTTTTGGTTTGGTTTATTTTCTCTTACGGCATATCAACACCTCAGTGGGTTATTTAATGCCAACATGATTATTAAGATATGTTCATATGAATAGAATATGTATTCTTTGTAAGAGATCTGTTGGTAGATCAGGTTTCATTCTTGTATTTTTAGTTTGGTTTATTTTCGTTTTACGAATTATCAACTCCAAAGGGTTATTTAATGCTGACAAGATTTTTTAGGATAGGTTAGTATGAATAAAATACTTCTTTTTTTTCCAAAATATATTACTGTTAATCTTTTCTTTCAAAAAATATGTTTCTGGTACTTTTACTATAAAATCTATTTCTATACTTTCATAGTGTTTTAACCCCAGTTTCGGGGTTAACTCTTGGTTAGCTGGAACCCTAACAGGCGTTACCACCCTGGGTCAAATTGAACTTGGGAACAACAGCATTTAAGAGTTGGTTTGATAGTCCTCAAAACATCGTGATCAGAGGCCTTACTCAGTCGGGAAGTTTTTTTTACTGTGTCGTTAAAACAAATTCGCCACGATGTCACATATCCTCCAAGCAAAATATAACGAATCTGCAAGTTTTCAAGAGCGTTCGATGTTAGCTGGGATTGTCGACCTAGGTTCAATTTTCCGTTATTTTTCCTTCTGATCAGATGAAATCTTTACATGGGCATGTTTTTTTTTTGTCTATATGAAACGTATAAAGACCCACCGTAAGAGTTACAAGTAAGAAAACAAAATCCAATCGATATCTTATTACTGCTAAAACAGAACAAGTCTGGTTCTACGGGATGATCAGTAAAAAAAGTGACAAATTGAGAAATAAATTTATTTAGCTATCATGATTCATTCACAAAACTGAACAATTATCGTAGATGTTCAAAATGTTTGCCTGAATGTTCAACACAAAGTTGTAAACGTGATAACCAGGAGGAAATAGCCTTGCGCATAGTGTCCAGAGGAATTTCATTATCGACGACGTTACAACGACGGTTTTGAAAGTGAGTTAGGAATATACTCCAGACACAGTAATCCATAACATTCAGATATTGACTTTTAGAGAGCCACTGAGATGGACCAATTAAAGCTGGTATAATTAATTTGTATAGACCTTGAATTGCCAAGTAACTACGCTAAGCTACAGGCACCACCATGACTCATTTAATAACTCTTCTGTCAGCTGAAACAAGATCATTGCCATCTTAAGCCTTACGGTAATTGACAGCAGAAACTGGCCTACCACAACAGAGCCTGTCACCAGGATCAATTTTTCCTTTCTCACACTTATTATCATTAAATCTACTGATTCATCACCTTATTCTGCTTTCATCAACTACAGAATTTCCTTAGACATTCACTTCGCTCATGTGAATGTTTGCAGAACTTTATCTTGTAAGAACAAGAATTATATGACAGATCATTGCTTTCTTCGTGGATCTATCGAAACAGAAAGAAGATTAGAAAAAGAAATGGTGACTTCATCCATTTTCCTCTGGGTTTCTACAGGGTGCCCAGTAAAAAAAAAGACGGCAAATTCAGGAAGAAATTTATTTAGCTATCATGATTCATTCACAAAACTGAACAATTATCGTAGATGTTCAAAATGTTTGCCTGAATGTTCAACACAAAGTTGTAAGCGTGATAACCAGGAGAAATTAACCTCCCGGATAGAGTCAACAGGAATTTTATTATCGACGACGTTACAACGACGGTTTTGAAGGTGAGTTAGGAATATACTCCAGACACAGTAATCCATAACAGTCAGATATTTGCTTTTAGAGGGCCACTGAGATGGACCAATTAAAACTGTTGTATTTTTTCGAAGAATAAATTTGCCGCTTCTTACTGGGCACCTTGTAAAGCAGATAGAGATCCGGTTTACACTTTTGCCCAAGAATTCTCTTATTACAAACGTTCTTTTTGCTACCTTTGAACATTTGCCGTCTAAGGAACAAACACGACAATCCAGTGCAACTGAAGCTGAAAGGAAAAGCAATTGGTTATTTTTTTTAAAAAGAATACCGAGCTGAGCGAACAATACAACTAGTTTCATAAATTTCGTTCAGAAGATGAGCGCATTCAAAGTGAACTTCAAGGAAGACACCTGAACACAATTAACAATGACAATCCAAGAAAAAAAAACTCCCGGCAAATAATACTAGAAGAATATCTTAAACTGATGCAGTAAAGTTGGGGCTAGTTTGGTTAATAAAAAAAACATATCAACCATTGTAGGGTTATATAATGTTGAAAATAAGTCTTGTAGGGCGGAAACACAGAATCAATTAATACTACAGAGTGACCAGCACAAAAGCGGTTAAATTCAGAAGGAAATTTATTTAGCTATCATGATTCATGCACAAACTGAGCAATCATCGTAGATGTTCGAAATGTGTGTCTGAATGTTCAGTACAAAGTTGTAAGCGTCATAACCAGGAGGCAGTAGCTTTGCGGATAGTGTCAAAAGGAATTTCATTCCAAGCTTCAGTTAAGTTGCACTTCAGTGAATCAATGTCAACAATGTCACGACGACGGTTTTGAAAGTGAGTTAGGAATATACTCCAGACACAGTAACCCATAACATTCAAATCTGGGCTTTTAGAGAGCCACTGAGATGGACCAATTAGACGTTTAGTTTGGTTTGGTTTGATTTATTTTGCTTCACAGCATATCAACATCACAATGGGTTATTTCATGCCGACACGATTTTTAGGATAGCTTTATGTTTTCTTTGTAAGAAATCAGTTTGTAGATCAGGTTTCAGTGACTTATTTTTGTAAAGAGGGTTTTTTTGTCGAGAATATTGCTAGTAATATTTTTTTTTCAAAAATGTAATTCTAGCATTTTTATTAAAACATCTATTTTTTATATTAGAGTTTTGACCCCCATTTTAGCGTTAACTATTTGCCCATAGCTGGGACCCTAACAGTAGACCAATTAGAGCCGGTGTATTTTCTCGAAGAATAAATCCGCCCCCTTTTTACTGGGAACCCTGTATTTTATGTGCCTGTGCAAACATTTAATACCGTGATACAAGGCATAGCATACATCCATTATGAAGATCGATAATGTACTTGCAAAATATACACTTCATCAATCCTATGCATAAAGATCTCAATAACGATATACGCCGAGTGACCTGATCGCACTAATCGATTTCATATGTTGTTCTTTTAATTAAAAAAAAATGTAATTTCATTCTTTAAAAGCCATTAAATCAAATCACTTTTTAAAAGTTCGTATCGGGAATTTGTAATCTTTCAGGAAACAAATTAAATGAGTCAAGTTCAAATATCGATTTTATTCACTAATGACATAGTTGCAGTTATGCCATCAGGAAAGATGTAGATCTAACTCTATTAACGCCTAGTCCCATCGCTAGTCATCTTTGTCGTTGCTTGAAAACAGGAAAAAAACATGAAAAAGATTATGTTTGTATACTAACACATGCGTGTCAATATATCTACGTATTTCGATTCAGAATTTCTGTTGAATAAATTAGAGTAAAAGAAGAAAGTCTTTTGTCACAATTGACAACTCAGAAGAATGAAAAGAAAAGGACGAATTTATGTTGAATACTAAAGCGTGAAGACCTTAAGTAGCGACAAACAAATAGAACAGATTGTGCCTTGGTTGGTGAGGCTAAGGTCCTGCTAAAATGTCGCTGTTGCGTCTTTCAAACAAAACTTCGTTGGGGAGGGGAATTTTTAGCCATGAAAAGAGGCTGCGTATCACGACGAGAGACAATCTATCAAGCAATTGTCATTCAAGAAGGTGAGATTTCTACTTCTGGCTGCCTATCTAGTTTCGCTTCTAGCAACTAGGCATAACGTTGAACCCAGCTCAAAGACTTTTAGTTCTTTTGATCACTGAATATCATCTTATCATCACCGCCCCAAGTAGGCAGCTGTTTTCCTCATCAGAAATAGAAACCATTACAGTGGGTAGATAGTGACCCATGAGTGGAATGCATGCCTCGGGAGTCGTTTCTTACAAGTCTCGTACAATCTGAGAACATGATATTCTTATGTGGTCGCAGGAATGGCCAAAAATCCAACTTCAATGTAAGCATTAAATAGATACGGATTTTTCTTTCTGCGTCATCTAAACACACTCCTCCTCCTCCTGCTTCATTTTCTTCATCCATGCCTATACATCCTCTCCTTCTCCATCTCCGTCTTTCTCTCTGTCTATCTTTCTCATTCAAGTCTCGCGGTTCCTTTCTACGATATATACATTACGCGCAAACGTTTTTATTTACAGAGAGGCCGTCACGTCGTTTACAAATGCTTACATACAAGCCTACTTACTGTCTAAACTGCCATATAAGACAATTTTAATTTTCCAATGTTATTTTTAGGTTCAGACTTGGGTGGCCAGCGATTATATGTCGATTACTTTGGGGCAGTTGAATTTTATGTCTGAATCCTAATTATCATAGCGTAATAAAATTCTTCTTGATTATTTTACAAACCCAGAAAAAATTCCAAACATTTATATATATATCTTGACACACTTTGATAGGTCTTGATAAAGGGTGTTCCAATAAGTTGGACCGATTATAAATGTGAAGTAATTTTAAGCGTCTAATGACCTTTTCTCTTTTTCTTTCAGATTTAACAACTTACGTCTTTGGCAATTTCAACCATGGAAAGACTAACAGTCAAATAACGTGTTAAAGTTTTCGAAGCCTATTACGAAAATGGACGTTCAAACAAAAATGCATTTCGCGATTTATTTGATGAAAATAATCGACCAATTTAGAGTGCAACTGGAAACGATGTAACGTTGTTGTGGAGAGGTTCAATTCCTGCGCGCGTTGACGAATAGAGGTGTCTGGATTTGGGGCCAAATTCTCGTACACTACAGCAATGTGTTCAGCTGAACGGCGTAACCGAGCACGTAATAGTGTTTTCACATCTGCCACCGACCTAGTTTGTTTGAATATTTAAACGACGGGAGTTTGCTCAACAAAATACCAATTCTTTACAGTTGATTTCTCCTCTCACATAGCACCGGTGACTCGTTTAGTTGAAATTGCCAAAGACTTAAGTTGTTAAATCTGAAAGAAAAAACAAATCATTAGACACTTAAACATAATTCACATTTAAAATCGGTCCAACTTATTGAAGCACCCTTTATCAAGATCTATGAACGTGTATCAAGATATGTAAACGTTTGGAAACTTTTCTAGGTTTGTAAAATAATCACGAAGAGTTTTATTATGTGTTGTGATGGTATAACCCAACTTCCCCATTCACGATAATGGACGGACGGTTTGCCGATAAAGTCAGCTGTTATATCTCGTGCAAGATATAAATAACAAAGTAAACCGAATGTAGGTTTCAATAATAACTTTATAATCGGATGTAGTACAGAGACAGAGTCGAGAGTATGCTAACCTCAATAGGTGTTACAAACGAAGTCGCTCACGACCACCTGCTGTGGTCGCACTTTATCGGCAAACCGTCCGTCCATTATCGTGAATGGGGAAGTTGGGTTATACCATCACAACATTATGCTTAGGTAATTAGGATTCAGACATAAAATTCAACTGCCCCAAAGTAATCGAGATATAATCGCTGGCTACTCAAGTCTAAACCTAAAAATAAAATTGGAAAATTAAAATTGTCTTATATGGCAGTTTAGACAGTAAGTAGGCTTGTATGTAAATATTTGTAAGTGACTGGCTTGTAAAAGTGAATACATTCAAAACCAAACTAGTAACGTCTAACCATCAACGAGTAGACCCTAAACCTTCACCTATTATGCTGGATGTGTGTTCGCTCCGTGCTTTGAACGTCTATGGGACCCAGGCTCGGCTCAAAACTCAGTTGGAACTCATATATATACGATCTGTTACTAAAGATACTGGGAAAACGGTCGGTTCGTTGTAACGCTCCATTAAGTACCTGATGCCCCGCTGCTATACCTTACGTTTACAAAAGCCAGATAATAGCAAAAATGAAGTATTGCTGTCATATTTGAGGTGGAGCTGCCCAGTCCTCACTTGCCTGCCTTGATAGAGTTTAAAAGATAGAGTTCTGACAAACTACATTCCTTAGTTCCACAAGACCTGACATTTGCAGCTGGAACCCACCATGACACATACACAACGTTGAATCATCCTCATTCCCTCCGTATTCAGATAGTAAGAAGTAAGTTCTACTCGGACAGCTTGTTCCCAAGGGCTGTTGCTTTGTGGAACAGATACCTCTCAGGATGCCTTCCTGTTCACTACAATCTTTACCTTTCACAAGTCTAGGGCTAACCGTTATATTTCCTACATAACGTCATGATCTGCACTTCTTGCCTTTTCATAAACACATATGACATGACCCGTTACAGTCTACCATGAGTGGCTCTCGGGCCCTGTAATGTGTAGACAAAAAACAACTGTTTAGGTTGAAATTTTTCTTTACATTTGGAATATGGGGGCAATGAGGGCGATTTGATAACGTGGAAGTGTCATGACGCGTTTTAGATGGAAAAATCTGAATTGGTGGACTTAAAAAATAGAATTTTCAGGAATTTTAATTTTCCCATTCTATATATATGTTTATATTTGGGTGGTCATCAGATGTATGAATACAGTGGAAAGGCGTTTACATTTATGATTAAATCATAAGGAACATAAAATGCTAGAAACAAGTGTCAAAAAAGATTCGTCCATGGAACTGTTGCTCTACGATCTTCATGTTCTAATCTATCACTCATACGGGCGGTGTAGTGGATAACGGCTCGGAATGAGAAATCTGAGAGCCAAATACCAGTCAAATTCTAGCCAAAATTCAAGGTTAGGAATCCATCTCTTCTTCCCCCAGCTATGGGTTAAATAGTAGAACATGTATCTGTAAAATCATTATCTCCAAAAAGACTGTTCGTGCAATACTCACCCGCAAAAAGAAAAGTATTATTTCAATCCCCAAAAATATGTTTAGGCTTTAAATAACACATAAAAGGTTGATAAGCCGTAAAAATGAAATCATTAACTCAGTCAACTATCACAGAAAGAATAAACTTAGTGAAAATAAATATTTAAAAAAATATTGATTCATTGCTGGATACAAAATTTATTTCCGAGTCACGCTGTTTAATAATGGTAGGGGAACTTTTGAGTGATTGTGATATAAAACAACTAAAATTAAAATGAATGAAATACTATTTAAAAATCTGATTTATCCAATAAAGAAGGGTGGGTGTGCTTGCACGATATATACGAAAATCTACCTTCATGAAGAGCTGTTAAATTAAGTATCCATACAGAGAAGGGGGAAGGCGTTAACAACAAAATAATTCTTCATGGAAACAATTTACGTTCTTTTGAAATATCTTTACTAGAAACAAATACCATTTGGAAACCATTCAATGTAAGATTATAATTTTTGTCTATATTTCTGAGATGAGGTATTATGTACATTATTTACATTATTCGGACTATTGTCCTCATCTTTGTCGCCATATTTATTACAACGTTTCGACCGTTGTACGCTCCGGCCTTCTTCAGGTGGTTGGAATGTCGAACTGAACCCTTTATTTCGCTCACTGGGGTAGACTGTTCATTAGGTTTATAATACTCAGAAATTCATACACAGACGTCCTCAAGGACACATGACACAGTGGATAAAGGCGTTGGTTAGATCCAGTGACAGGACCCAAAGAGTGCGAGTTCAATACCCGGTTAAGGCAGTGGAGAACTTTCAGAGGGAAAAATTAATAGGAGATAACTGACATCCATTAAACATGGCACGTGGAATTAGAACAGTCTACCTCAGTGAGCGAAATAAAGGGTTCAGTTCGACATTCCAACCCCCTGAAAAAGGCCGGAGCGTACAACGGCCGAAACATTGTAATAAATATGGCGACAATGTTGAGGACAATAGTCCGAATAATGTAAATAATGTATTATAATTTTTGTTTTATTATTAACTCGTTAGACAGAAATTGGTGTATTATGCATACTAATTAATTGTAATTATTTTCAATCCCAAGATAATAATCTGCCCTTGATTAGATGTTTACTATTAGTAATAGTAGTAGCAGTAGTAGTAGCAGTAGTATTAGTAACAGTTGCAGCAGTTGTAAAACCCAAGCGAATAATGTACATTTCCTCATATGTTGGTCCTATACTCGTATTAATTTAGCAATTTTATTTTATTGAGTTTAACCAAGGCTAGTAATCTACCTTTATCTAGGTGTTTATTTGTTGTTTTCATTAATTTACTAATTTTAAACCAGGCTAGTAATCTATCTTTACTCGATTTATCATTATTATTATTGAGTTATTAATCGTAAGACCTCATGATCTACCATTACCCAGATTTGGAAATATTATTCTTACAAAGAATAGACTAATAATCTACCTTTATCTGGATGGTGTGCTACCATTATTAAATTATTATTATTATCATTATTATTATTATTATTTGTTATGGTGTTGAAGCCATAGAAAAATAACACAGACTCGGATATAAAGTTAAACGGTATATTATTCACGGAAACGTAGTATGTGGACTGGAGAGTACTTGTCATTCATACACTCACTCGGTGATATACTCTTTGTGACTCACACCTGGTGACTTCCGATATTTAACAACCGCCCCACATGGGTCGTGTATGGCACAAGGCCGGTTTAATGTGGGCTTTCCGAGCCCGTAGGATCGGCCAAAAATATGCCCATTAGAACCCGTATAAACGGGTTCAGGGACTGTCTACCTCCCCGGACGAAACTTTGCCCTGCGGCAAAGCCTCGTCCGAGTTCCTCTCTGCCAAAGCAGAGAGTTCGACAGTAGTCACACGTGGTGACTGCCGATATTTAACAACCCCCCCACACGGGTCGCATGTGGCACAAGGCCGGTTTAATGTGAGCTTTCCGAGTCCGTAGACTCGGCCAAAAATATGCCCATTAGAACCCGTATAAACGGGTTCAGGGACTATCTACCTCCCCGGACGAAACTTTGCCCTGCGGCAAAGCCTCGTCCGAGTTCCTCCCTGCCAAAGCAGAGAGTTCGACATTAGTCACACGTGGTGACTGCCTCTTTACTAGAAATTGGTAGCCACATTGTATAAGTGTGGAAGAGTCCATTTGTAGGTATGTCAGGTTCCCACATTATTATTATTATTATTATTATTATTAATAACAACAACACCAACAAAACGACAACAACAATAATAATAATGATGATGATGATAATGATGATGATGATAATAATGATAATATTAATGATGATGATGATGATGATAATAATAATTATTATTATTATTATGATTATTATTATTATTATTATTATTATTATTATTATTATTTACAACCCAGACTAATGATCTACCTTTATCCAAATGCTGGTTTATTATTATTATTTTATTAAAATATTAATTTTAAGATCAGATGAATAATGTACCATAACCCAAATTTGGGATTATATTTATTAATTCATTAGAATTAATTTTAATCCACCCAAATAATTTACTTGTTACCAGTTATTAATCGGTTACTTTTATTCATTTGGAACCCAGTCTAATAATCTACCTATCATGACACCCAGTCTGATAAGTGTATACCACGCACATGTGAATGCAGGCAAATATGTGAGTTAGAATGAAGTATATGTTTTATTCTTGTTTATTAATCTAATTATACCAGGCCTGCACATTAATCTACCTGTTTTGATAGTGGTTTCTTTTTCCTATTACTCAATTCATTTTACGTTCAGGCTTATAATCCACCTTTACCTAGATATGATTTTTATAAACTCGTTAGAATTAATTTTGAACCCAATCTAATAATCTACTTTTATCAATTTTAACCCTAGGCTAATAATACTTTACCTAAAGACAAACGTTGGTCATTTATTGTTGAAGAAATATCTTCGCCCTTGAAAGGGACATTTTTTTTTTTTTGCGCTAATATGCAAGCTTTTCTGAAAAAGCATAATCGATGTTTACACGGAAAGGAAATCGTAGGATTTTAACCAGAATTAATTAGGACTGAAGATTGCTAGATTCTATATGCTGTATCGACTGCTGTTATTGTTGCTATTTTTAATATGATTTTTTTTTAAATTTTTAATAAGATAAAAAAAAATAAGAGGTAAAAATTAATAATAATAGATCATTTATTTTGTTACATATCTGGAGGATATGCTCAAGTAATAATTTTGCCCGTGAAAACAAAAAGAACCGTGCATGACAATACTTTATCTCTCACATTTTATAAACAACCTGACTGTATCCTAGGTACTATATTATAACATTTAATAATTTGAACGGAAGCATACGAGTTTATTTCTCCTTGTATATGTGTTTGCGTGTGTTCAAAGAGGCGCGCATGCGCACACACACACATACACACACACGCATGCTCACAGATGAAGTAATCTAGTATTTACTTCCGATATTTATTAGTTGGTTTATTTTGCTTAACGGTAGATCAACCAATGTGGGTTATTTAATGCCGAAATATAAATAATTTGAACACAAATTTATAGCTTCTACTAAATAAATTCTTAGAGCAATTGTATGCCTTCAACTATAGATAAAATATATTGCTTGTCATTATATTTTTAAAAAGCATTGGTCATTTTATTATATGTATTGTTGGTCGATTTTTAAAAAATTTAAAACGTATTGCCGGTATTTTTACTATAAAAATGTATTTTTATACTTTTCATTGTATTCTTTTTGGGGGTTCACTATTTGCCCATAGCTGCGACCCTAACATACAGGGTGGAACTCGGAACGACAGTAATTATGAGGTGGACCCACGCTCCTTAAAACCTCCAATCTGCCGATCAGAGACCTTGATGCCAGATGTAGCCATACTCAGGATTAACAACATTCGTCATATTTATCGTAAAATTAAAAAAAACACTAACCTACGTAACTTTTAATAAACAGGTAAATTTCGTTAATGAACTGGAAACACACACACAAACAGAAGCCATGAAGTAAACACCTGACGCCCACACAACAAAACTGACATATACATAAATACATGCATACAGAGTAACGCTATAAAATGAGCACTTGATACGTACACAACCAACTGAAATAAACCTCTTCATTTATACACTATACGCCAAAATTCTGATGAAGCAAAAGTACTAACGAAACATCTTAAATTTAAATTTTTAAACATCTTCTTATTGTTCTCTAACATACACACACACTTTCAGTCACTGTGTGTTTATCTAAATCTAAAAATAAACACGCTAAAATTCACCTTCATCCCTGCCGTGCGCCGACGGCCTAGTGGGAGAAGTTCTGACTGACGCAAATTCGGGTTTCGATGCTTGCTAGAGGCAACCGGACGTCTAGTCACACTGATGAGCTGTAAAACAGCGAAACAGTCTGTCTGTGGATGACAAATATACATATATATATATATATATATATATATATATATATATATATTAAGCTTTTCACTCCAAGCAAGGCTGGAAGCCACTAGCACGCAAGGGGTTACAGAAGATTTGGAGCGAGAGCAGATAGGAATGAAAGAGGAAAGGATGTGGAGAAGGATAGTGGATAGATCAAGGCAAGGGGTTACAGAAGATTTGGAGCGAGAGCAGATAGGAATGAAAGAGGAAAGGATGTGGAGAAGGATAGTGGATAGATCAGGGCAAGGAGTTACAGAAGATTTGGACCGAGAGCAGATAGGAGTGAAAGAGGAATGGACGTGGAGAAGGATAGTGGATAGATCAAGGCAACTGGAGATGTCGATTGACGTTACATTTGAATAGTTGGAGATTATAGTTGTCAGGGAAACAAGAATAGGGAAGGGAGTTTCACAGGCTAGAGGTGCGAGATATGAAGCTATTGGAGTAGAAGAGACGTCTACATTTAACTGATCCAACAGTGAAAGGGTGGGAGCGGGATGCCAGCCTCGTAGGACCCTTGAATTCATGAAGCCTGGGAACCAGCGAAAGCAGCTCTTCGGAGCAATTACCGTGAAAGTATTTGTAAAAGAGACAGAGAGAGGCGACGGTCCGTCTGTGAGATAGCGACTGCAGACGAGATGACAGATCAGGGCCAATTAAGTTGCATACCCATTTCTGGATCTTATCAAGAACACCGAGGCAAACAGAAGGGCCTCCGGGTCATATTTGGCAGCAATATTCCGTGTGTGTGTGTGTGTGTGTGTGTGTTAAAGTTCTCAAAATATATCTTTAGAGAAGACAAAGTGAATAAAATAGACAATCGAAAAATAGTACCTAGTCCTTGCCGACACGTTTTGTCATTCGACTTAAGGCAAATGATCATAAACAAATGTGTAGTTACATAAAATTCAAAGATGTTAAAAGACGCTCCTGTGTAAGGCTCGTTTTGGATGACAGTAACTCTTTCTTTTCTTTTCTTTTAATTAGCAAGTGGGTGTTTTTGTTTTCCATGTCGTCAATATGTTAAAGTTCTCAGAATATATCTGTAGAGAAGACAAACTGATTAAAATAGACAATCGAAAAATAGTACCTAGTCAATCTGTCTTCTATACAGATTTCTTCAGAGAACTTTAACACACACGCACGCGCTCGCGCGCACATATATATATATACATATACATATATATATATATATATATATATATATATATATATATATATTAGCGTTTCTTGAATTGAAACAACTTCAAAAACTAACATTTTTACTTTTTTTATAAATATTTGACATTAGCTTGATAAAGTTCATATGAGGACAAAACGCGGCGGATAAGATAAGTTTTCTTTTTCTCTTTATTCATATTGTGTATTTACAGATATATTTTTGGTTATATCTAAAATGTTACACACAAAAACACACACACATATGTATGCATATATATATATATATATATATATATATATATATATATATATATATATGTTTTGTATGTGTTTGTGTATATGCGCACGCGCGTGTGTGTGTGTGTGTATGTGTAATATGGACAGTCATTAAAGATTTGTCCTGATCCAATTCTACTGGATGTTGAGACACAAAAATTGGCACATTCATTAATTCTCGTCTTCCTAAAGCTTCCGTCTACATTTGCACACTTTTTAGTTGGATGCATTTGTGGAAACCTTTCTTGTAAAATAGACAATAGGAAAATAGTAGCTTTTTCTATATCGTTTTTTTTTACCAAATGGGTGTTATATATATATATATATATATGTGTGTGTGTGTGTGTGTGTGAGTGCGCGCGCGTGTGCAAATATATTGAAAAATAGGAAAGAACCGTTAGGTTAATAATCCGAAGTTCTTTAGTATTTTTGATCTTATTTAAAAGAAGAAAGAAAAAAAACAGTGCTCGATACACAAGTAAAGCCTGTACTATGATTATTTTTAAAAAAATATGATTCAATCGCTACATAGGAATTGCCATGTTTCAAAACCAGTAGCTAAATTAAAGTACGTAGTTCAGTTTCATCCTCAAGCGAATTTTGGAATAACTAATTTTGAAATTTACGGAGCTTTATAAGCATATACATTCGTAATATATACATTCTGATAAAGCTCCGTAAATTTCAAAAATTACAAAAACACACATTTTCAAAAACAAATTCAAAAATTCGCTTTAGGATGAAACAGAACTAGGTACTTTAATTTGGCATGTATTTTTGAAACAAGGCAATTCCTATATAGCGGTGAAAACATAATTATTTTAAATATATATATATATATATATATATATATATATATAACCTGCTTAGTAAATTAAACGCAACATCTACTCAAATATGCGTATCCACTACGCATATTTGAGTAGATGTTGCGTTTAACTTACTAAGCAGGTTAATATTAGCTTGTGATGTGAATATTCGAGAAATGACGTACTCCGTAGTCGATCTAACGAAAGTTTCTCCTGCCAAGGGGGACGCAGGTTCAGAGCGCATATTTATCTCTAATAAGAAGTCTCAAAATATCCGAAATTTCCAATATCGTGACCAACCAAAAGTAGCTTGGACGTCGTATAGAGCAGCCAGTGAGAATCGAACTCGCTACTCAGTCGTAACAGCTAGTGAGGCGAGATTACCAATCACTATATCACGTTGCAGCGCGTGCTCGAAATATTCACTGCATATAATTGTTTATATAATTGTTTAGGTTTTAATGATTTATTTGTATATATTCATTTAGTTTGTATTTGTTTACATTCCTTTCCTTTTTATGTGCCGTGTCCTTTCAGGACGTAGGCGATCATGGCCCTCCAATTCTCCCTATCCTTTATGGCTCTCAACAGTTTTTGTGTTTCTGCCAACTCCCCCAGACCACGCTCCGCCATCCATCTGCCCAAGCCCGCCACGTATGTCATGTGCTGCATTTCCGTCACTTTTTCCTTCTATTCGTCCTATGAGTATCAGATTCTCCAGGCTCTCCTTTCTCATCACGTGTCCCAGAAATTTCATCCTCCTCTTCCTTGTGTTAAGTATAAGCCTCCTCCTTGTTTGAATCCTCTCCAAGACCTCATCGTTGCTCACATGCTCTGTCCATCATATTCTCAGCATTAATTTTTCAAATATTTACAATTATTTCAGTTGGACGTGAATTCGTTTTTAGTAACCCCCCCACACACACAAAAAAAAAAAAGACGCTTGCTGGGAGTGTTCTTTGCCCGCTAGGGTCTTTGCATGTAAAGGAGTCACTCAAAGAGTAATTTCTTTTTCTTTAGAAGTAGAATCAGTTAAACTGTCGGTGATAAGTGGGCCAGGGTAGAAAAGAAAAGAAAAAAAAATGTATAAAGTACTTTCAAGTCAATTAAGCAATTGATACTGGTAGTTTGTTCAACCAATAAAAGAAAACTAGCAAACGTTATTATGATAAAATGACTATATATATATATATATATATATATATATATATATATATATATATAAAATTTTAAAAAGAAGAAAGGAACCTCAAACGCTTTTAGTAATAATGTGGATTTTTAAAATATATATTGTACTTTTTTAAAAAATCCACATTATAACCAAAAACGTTTGAGGTTCCTCTCTTCTCTTTAAAATATACACTTTTCTCTCGTTGGAACAACTATAACCTCTCCCTCATATATATATATATATATATATATATATATATATATATATATATATATATATATATATATATATATATATATATATATATATGTTGCGCATCTTGTCAGTATTTAGATTAATGTTAGAGATTCATGAACATCTGACAACCAGTTGTTTACTATTTGTCATTTAAAACATTGGTTTAAGTGGCCAAATGGCAAATTATATTCACTAGAAAACGTTTATAGCACTTTAAAAACATTAATTGCCAACATAATGATACTGTCTCGAAAAAACATGCATTAAGTTTTGCTTTTATTTATTTTGCTTTTTCGTCGAAATACTAACAAATATCCTTTATAACTCAAAGCATATGACAGTCATTCTTTTCTCCCTAATAGTAAGACCGTTAACAGAGGCTGGATTGCATATTAACTATAATTACTTTTTATTTATCTAATAGTAAGACGTGCCGATCTGTTGGCTGTGAAAGCTCAGAAAGATTTTAATTCATGTTTCAGTCAATCTCCAACTATTTAAGTGTAACGTCAATCGACATCTCCAGTTGCCTTGATCTATCCACTTCCCTTCTCCACATCCCTTCCCCCTTTCATTCCTATCTGCTCTCGCTCCAAATCTTCTGTAACCCCCTTGCCTTGATCGATTCACTATCTTTCTCCGCATCCTCTCCTTTACCACTCCTATCTGCTCTTCCTCCAAACCTTCTGTAACCCCTTGCGTGCTAGTGGCCTCCAGCCTTGCTTGAGGTGATAAGCTTAAAAAAATAAAAAAGGCAGTTATGTGCCATATGTGATACACGCTTAGGAGATTATGCAGCTTTCATGACTGACAAGGCAGTTTTTTTTTTGGCCTTTTCTTTCTGCGGTAGACCAGCTGCCATCCAAGGCTATAGAACCCAGTCTGTCCTATAATTTACCCATAGCTGGGAGGAGAAAAAGAGGATACATAACCTTTCCCAATTAATGCAATGGATTCAACTGGAATTCGAACTCGGCTCTCTGACTCCTCAACCCGAACCGCTATTCATTTCTCCACCGTCCCCCCGTCCATGTTTATCACCCTACATAGGTAATATATAAGACATATGCTAGTAGATTTACATAGCTTAAATTGCATATTTTGATGTCATAGTTTTCCGTTTTTTATTTTTTTTAATGTTTTTGGTGCAAATACAAACTTTTTATATATCAGATGGCCAATTTGAAATATGATAATAAATGCCTCCATTTTTTAAACTTCGTGATATTTTAATTAAAATATTTTCCATTTGAGTGATTATCCGTGAGACATGGATGCAGACAACATGCAAGATTCAATGCCTCACGACTGATTGTCATGAAGCGGAAACACTTCGCGTATCAAGTTTTAGTGGATAATTATTTTAATTTACCAAGATTTTCTAAATGATTAAATATAGTATATTTTAATGATAGACCCGTTCAGAAAAGTGTCGTAAAATCTAATATAATATATTTTTGGTTAAGATAGGTTATATATTCTTCCATTAGTGGGCACCTCGAGGCAGTGTAATGGTTAGCAAGCTTGTCTCGCTAAAACATTTACAACTGAGTAGTGAGTTCGATCCTCACTGGGGGCCCCATGGTTTCGGCCTTGTGCCACATCTAAGCTACGCTTGGAAAATCATTACTGGGCGCCCCAAGCCGGTGTAATGGTTAGCAAGCTTGTCTCGCTAGATCAATTACGACTGAGTAGTGAGTTCTATCCTCACTGGGTGCCCCATGCTTTCGGCCTTGTGCCACATCTAAGCTACGCTTGGAAAATCATTACTGGGCGCCCTAAGCCGGTGTAATGGTTAGCAATCATTAGGCTTGCGGTCAAATCACGGTGAAAACACTGCTTCTCGTTCGATCACCGAGGTTAAGCATCGTATAGCCAGGTCAGTACTTAGATGGCGTC
Organism: Acanthosepion esculentum; assembly: GCA_964036315.1. NCBI lineage: Eukaryota > Metazoa > Mollusca > Cephalopoda > Sepiida > Sepiidae > Acanthosepion > Acanthosepion esculentum. The sequence continues at coordinate 120,688,850 of OZ038484.1, forward strand.
CGCTTGGGAACACCTGGTATTGTAAGCAAAGCCCTACTACCGGGGTAAACTGCCAATTTGTTTGGGCACCCCGAGGCGGTGTAATGGTTAGCAAGCTTGTCTCGCTAGAACAATTACGACTGAGTAGTGAGTTTGATCCTCACTGGGTGCCACCCTACTTTCGGCCTTGTGCCACATCTAAGCTACGCTTGGAAAATCACTATATTCGTCCGTTAGTTCTTTTCGCCGCCTCCTGTTATATATATGTAGAAGGTTGTAATGAACAGTTCTTCGTGTTATATATGAGGAGAATGATGCGCTGGACTTTTCTCAGTCAATTGTGAGGACGCCGCTCGCTTCCTAGAAAAGTATTTGTATCCGACAGATACTGTAAAAAAATAAATCTAACAATTTCTTCCACTAGGTGGCTACTCGTAAAGACTGCGATGTGTTTCATCAGATCAAACGCTCCTGATATCGCTCAACCAGTTACACACACTGGCCCTCAGCTTAACAAAAGAGGTAAAAATAAAAGTGTTTTTTATTGATCTTTTCTACGAGATTTAATATTAACTAATTTGTTTTCTTCTTCTTTAGCCATTTGATGCGAAACAGCCACGATAGTTGTACATATTTATAACTCCGAAGGAAAGACAGGTTCATGCCTGTTTTAAGAACATTATTCTTCAATTTCTTACTCGGATTTGGAATTAATTCGCCCGTTATATTTTCTTAATCACTAACAACTGAAGGTTTTAAATTTACTTCCAAACAGAAAAAAAAACTAGTATCACTTTCTTCTATAAACACTGGAGAGTTTCCAGACTAAGATGGAACAATTAACGATTATTTCTGTCAATAATATCTTACCTTACGCCAATGAAAGTTATACATAACCAAAACTTACCAAAGGACTTAGAGGGGTGTGCTGTCAGCCGAGTGCTTCGTGCGCCATTGTACACCAAGCTTCTACAGTCTTCGACGAAGCCCGGCGTCAAAAGAGAACATGGCCACCGTGTAATATCGGCATTGGTCACAACTAACGACCTACAGTACCCCATTGCTTGAGACTGTAAAGTCATCTTCGGGTCCGATGAACACAAATGAATTACGATACCTAAAACGACTCCGACCGAAAACCTCCCATTTTCGTTTCTTACGGTAATTTTTATAGACTACTTAAAAGTCGCTTGACACTAGCGCAAACTTAAGAATGCCAGCGAAAATTATTCCGAATTCGATTTTTATCATATCTTCCATTGAGAATGAACACGTGTCCGCCATCAAAAACTAAATTATTCTCTTGTCTTCGTATGGATGTGAGGGTGATGTAATGCACGGTGTTTTGGAATCTGAAATCGAAAAGCCTAGTTCGAGTTCCAGTCGGGATCGTTACATTCACTTACGCGCAGATACCCTCGAGAAGGGTATGAATCTATCACCTCCTCTCAGCTATGGGTTAAATAGTAGGACTTTAAGAAAATGTTAAAGCAAAAAAAAAAAAATCACTCGCAATAAAAGAATTGTTCTTACAACCCAAAATATGTTTCGGTTTTCAACAACCTATAATGGGATGATAAGCCGTACAAAATCAAATCTCCCTTGTCCTAAAAAGCAACGAAGCTTCCATTTTATCTTTTTCTTTATTTCTTTACTCGCTGGTAGGTCAGGAATGTAAGACGCGAGAAATCCACTTAAACTTCCAAACACACACACACATACACATCCGCATGTATACCGAAGAAGGGTATTAAACAATATGCTTGAAAAATATGTCAGCTGTTTAATATTGTCAAACTCTTTACAAATGGACGGATTTATCGGTTTGAAATAGTTAACGATTTACGGAGCAGAACCACAATACATTCTGTTACGTGGGGAATGGAATTGGTCTTCTGCTTTCGCATGTCAAATTCCAAATCTCTTTTTTCTTTTATATGCCTCGTTTCTTCAAAACAGGGGTGATCATGACTTTCCCATCTTCCTATTGTTTGCGGTTCTAAGCAATGTCTTCTTACTCACTCTTCCAAACGCTGTTCTGCTAGAGAAGTTCCTCGATATCTCTCTCTTAACTTCAGTATGTCATGTGTGTGTCAAATTCTCCAAACCTCTTTACTCATTATGTGTCCAAACAGTTCACTCTTTTTGATTCGAATTATTATAAGTATCCTTTTTTTGTTCTCATTTTCATTATAATTCCGTCGTTGTTTACACGATCCATCCATGGAATTCTCAGCACCCTTCCATAGTACCATAATATTTGTTTCAAGGCTTCTTTTCAACTGTAACGAAATTCTTCCGGATTTACTGCCATATAGAAGGCTTTCCTTTTGTTTCTAACGAAAATGTGCTGTTTCTTAAAACAGTTTTTTTTAGGTTTTGGAATGCATAATTCACTATTCCAATGTGTCTTCGGATTTCGGTGTCACCCTTTTCCGTGGTCTCTTAAAACACTTTCCACGTAGTTAAATATTGTACTTGCTTAATTTTGACGTTTCCGATTCGTAGGCCAGATTTTTGACGGTACCTTTTGTTAACGCTTTGAGCCCTGCCCACCGCTTTACTGCTGGTAGAGAATAATGACTTAACGCCCAGCCACCGTTTAAACGGTGAGTAAACACTTGTAACTATTTTTATATCCACCGTGAAACATTACATACCAATTATTTCCGAATTTTGACTCAGAAGCTCAGGCAGAAAGGTTAAAATTGTTCAGGAACGCAGGGCTCAAAGGGTTAACGGACATACAGTCGATAGATAGTCCTTTCTTCTGGCATTCTTTCTTTCCCTTGTCTAGGAATTCCTGCAATTTTCTTTCTGTACCTGTCATCAACACAGTGTCATCTACGTATCTTATTGTGTCAATAATAAATCCTGACAAGTTCAGCGTAGATTTTGTAATAAATTTATTTTCTGGGTAAATAATGTTTTACAATGTTTCAAATACCACACAAATGAAGAAAATGAAACCAATTTAATTTTGAAGAACACTAAGTATTTATTGATGCTTTAATTCTAATAAACAGTAATTTCTTCCTTTCTTTTAGTTTTGACTGAAATTTATGTCAACTTATTCACAATAATTTTTATCCTAGTTCCTAGGTCGTCACGTAAGCAGAACAGATTTGAAACACTACCGAAATCGGGACTTCTCACTCCTAAATGTTCGATCAATTGGGCGACAGAGACCAACCAGTGAGTCATTCACATCTAGCCATGTAATTATATTCTTTACTTTTCCGATGGGGCAAATAGGTTTATGTTTGTAGTGTGAGATTCACGCCGACAAATACCAGAGAAATTACGTATATTTAATAACAATGAAGCTTTTTTTCTGGGACGAGTTGATCTGTGGTGACATCAAAAGCGGTTTTACACTCAGTGCCGCACGAGGCCATCAAAATAGTCAGGTGCATCAGGAGGCTGACATGGAGAGTTGGGCCTCTTGACCACTGAGTAGAGATGCAGGACGATCAGAAGATCAGCGTCTGACGCGATATGTAAACAGATGCTCTACACTTGTGAATGTGAACACAGAATGTGAACACGCGGAACAACAACCGGATGACTAATTATATAAGCGCTTCACCAACAATGGAAAAGACAATGTTTCTTAAATCCTTGCCAAAAGAGGATCAACTTTCGTAGAAAGTCCCCAAAGCCACACATCTTCCCGCTGAAATTAATTGACGAAGTCCAGTAGTAGATAAATAATAATTTTCCGTTTGAGAGAGTTAATCTCTTATAGTTATTAGTCCCCGACTTTCTTATATTATGTATAATAACAACATTTTTTTACTAGTAATACTTATATCTTAATATCTACAGCTTTTCATCGCAGCTCTCATGTCCTTACTCTCCGATTGTAAGCCTTTTATTTAAATAAGTCATGGTATTAAGCAGATACTGTTCGAAACTTAAAGCTTATGATAATTTATGTGAAACCCTATTTGAATAATATAAGTTTTTGTTTTAAAATGTATTTAAATTTTTAATCCCCTGAATTATAATCAAGTTTAGTTTTTGTTTTTGATTTTTTTTTGTTGTTGTTGTTCATTTCTTATTTTAACGAATAAGTTAAAAGGGAGAATAAACTTTTTTAAAAAATTTGCATCGAAATTATTTTGTCAGAATAAAAGCTGATATCTAGTCTTGTGTTTGCTAGAAAAGATAGAACATCAATTATTCAAAGGTTCTGTCTGTTAGCAGAAAATAACGGCTATTTAAGACTGTCTATCAATCCTATCGTTTCAAAGGATGATGAAATTTTCCCTAAAATAATTCTTGATTCTTATCACAAGTATCCTGAGGAAATTTAGCAATCGAATGAATTTGATAGGGCTTTTGTTTTTCTTTTTTTTTTTTCTTTTCTTTTTAATAGCTTTGTCATCTCACATGTTGAAGGTAATTTCCTAAACCAATGGACAGTATCGACAGTTTTCATCGTTGTTTTAATTCGTTTTTTTTCTTTTCTTTTGTTTGGATTTTTGTGGTTGTTTTTATGTGTATCAACCTGGGGTCGCTTTGGGGTTTTTTTGGTTTTTTAACGTGGGAAGTATAACTGACAAAATAGGTTGTTTTGTAAATACATATTTAAACTTTTTTTAAAGACGCTTTCTGATAACAAAAAAAAAACCCACTATCATTAAAGTATTATCAGCAAATAATAATTTTCTTGTCATTTCCAAAATAAGAGGAGACAGAAAGGGACGTGTTTGCAGCGTTTATAGACTTTTCTTTTCAATCTTCTTTTTTTTTTTCAAACTTTAAAAGAATGCATGTAATCAAGAGATAGATTTTGCCGGAGTCGCAACTGATTTTATTTCCCCATTCAGCCCAGGGCCGTTTTAACGCGTAGAAAAGAACTGAACGTCAAAAACGAAAATAAAAATAGAGAAAGAAAGAAAAGGAATTGTTCAAATTGAAAAGAAAACATCGGAAGATATTGAACTGATAATTTTCTGTCGAGTTTCTTTTTTCATTGAAAACACAAATTACAAGTGGATTTGTTAGCATTACCGCAGAGAATAGCTTTGAAAATAAATTGCTCGACAGGAAAGTAACGTAAAAATGATGCATAAAGATAATTCAACTCCATTGTAAACACGAAGGCAATTAGACCTGAAGCAAAGTGAGAAAGCGAGAAGGTCATTATTTAGCTCAAGACACAAAAGTGAAAACTATTCCAACTTGGAATGATTCAATAGTAAATAGAATTATGATAAGAACGACATTCCATTCTTGTAACTGAGCAATATTGGATTTTACAAGACATCAATTTAAATAATCAATTTAAATACTTTGACTGCTTTTTCTTCAATTCATTTTCCCTGCGTTAAGTTTCATTTTATGTACATTTGAGTCAATATTAATCCATATGAGTGGGGAAAAAATCACTTCTGCGCGTTTGTTAAGTGTCGCAAGAAAAGGCATTATTGTGTATGAATCTCAACATACGACGCCATTTGAGTCATCATTTCTGATGAATTCCATTACATCGTGTGATATATTTATGCTTCGAAAGTTTTTCATGAACTTCTTACTTTCATTCTTCCATCCGTCACACCTGCTATCAAGTGACGGCTTATTCAAACATCAGGTTTAAACACTCGTACATACACGCAAAGAGATGTCTTCTCCATTCATCAGTTTCAATGTAAGTCTTAATCTCTCACTCTCTATATATATACGTAAATATATAGATATAGATATAGATAGATAGATAGATACACACACACACACACACACACATATATATATATATATATATATATATATGTATGTATATGTATATGCGTGTGTGTGTAGGTGCGTGTGGTGGGGTTGCTTGCGTAATTATATAGAGAGGGTTAGAAACACAGAGAGAGAGAGAGAGAGGGGGGAGATAAATCTATATAAACAGGCTGATATAGATAATTTCAACGCTTGTATATGTGTATATCTATTTGAGTTTACTATACTTATTACCTTCATTATACATATACACATACACACACACATACACATATATATATATATATATTTATATATATATATATATATATATATATATTTATATATATATATAGAGAGAGAGAGAGAGTGAAATAAATATTGATAATATTAGTGGTCAATATATATATATATATATATATATATATATATACATATATATATATATAAAAAATAAGTTTTTTTGAATTTGTAAGTCTGATGAATTGGATCGTGATTACGATTCCAATGTAATAAATTATAACCATGGAATATTGGTGTTTGAGCTTTTATATTATATTTTATATATATACATATATATATATATATATATATGTGTGTGTGTGTGTGTGTGTGTGTGTGTGTGTGTGTGTGTGTGTGTGTGTGTGTTAATTTGGCATCAGTCAGAGATCCTACCCCTAGGCTATCGATGCAGGGCAGAGAGTAAGGGATTTTTTAACGTTTTCAATATGAAATACGTCAGTAGCTAAGAGAGCTCAATTCATAGTTGAAGAGCAATGCGTTAATAGCAGTTGGAGCCATCATTTTTAAAATTACCCTTTTCTCAAGAGAGCTCATCTGGATTCCCCGGGAGCATATATATATATAGTCATCCATAGACATACTGTTTCGCTGTATCACAGCTCTTCGGTTTTCCAGGTACTTTCGAATGGAGAAAAATACCTTCATCAATGCTGGCTGATACTCTTATATTACAACTGTTTTCAGTATATGAAATTGTATTTAAAAAAAAATTACATAACAAAAACTCAGTTTGACCGTTTAAATTACGTCACCTTGCGTGACTTTAAATTGATTCCATCAAACGCCAGAATTAAACAGTTGTGTAAATATTCACAGAACAATCCTTGAAAACGAATGTAGCAACATTATTCTTAGTAAGTTGTTTTCTCTTTTAATTAAAGCAGCGTTTTTTTAAATCAAAATTATTATCAGTCTCATTACGATAAGCAGCTAATACATTTAAAGTGTTGTTTTATAAAATATCCCTTTTAGGTTCATATAATATTGTATTAAAATTACTTGATGTTTCTTCTATGTATTACAGGTGGCTATAATTACAGGTGATAGAGTAAATTCCTCCTTTAAGGTTTAGCTTGTTATCATTTTGTTCTTTTTTTATTAATTCTTTTATTGTTTTAGACGTAGTTTTAACAAACTGTCTGTTAATTATGTTAAATTCTTTTTGAGATTGATTTGGTAGGTAGAATAATATATCTTAATTCGTTGTGTTTGCTATTGACTACAAAGAGTTTTAAACATCTAATCTAATTATTACCAATAACTCAAAAACATCCTTCTATAAAAACAACGTTGTTTATAAATTCTCATGTCCTTTGTGAATTTTGAACCGCATATATTACACAATTTTCTTCCGGGTATGTAACAATTTATTTGAAAATTAAAAAATGTAATAATGATTAAACAGACAGATGTTGTCTGTTGAATGTAATACAGAATCTTTAAATGAATTTGATAGAGAGTTGGTAGATATAGAAAGTGTGAACAGGAAAATCGACACTGCATTTTGGCAGTCAGTTTCACACCTTATGATCAAACATTCTTAAAGAATTTGAAGATGATTTAAAGATTAACAGGACCTACCCACATTTCTCATCCACACAAGACAGACATGCTTACGGTGGTGTTGAGGCTTCACACTTATACACACACCTACACGAATAGACACGCTGACACACATCATACTCACTCACTCACTAATGAGCCAAATGATAACACATCCATAGTAATATACACGCTTGTACATATCATACGCACTCACTCCCTAAGAACCAAAAAACACACGCACTTAACAGAGATACATCCTCTCTCCAGGAACCAATAAAAATGTCAAAATGACCAAGGGAATTCAGAGCAGCATGAATCCACCCGGCTTCATACTTTACTAATATTTAGTACAGTAGCCTCTGTTCTGCTTCACAGCCTCCAGTCGTTTCCCGTAGTCTTCAACTAGTTTCTTGCAGGTACTTGTTGGTATTTTGACCCATTCTTCTTCACAAATTTTCTTCAATGTGTTTAAATTCGATAGATTTCTTTTATGAACTCGTAACTTCAATAATTTCCACAAATTTTCGATTGGATTTAAATCCGGTGACTGGCTTGGCCATTCCAGGACATTAATGTCATTATTATTAAACCAATTCTTAGTTGTTTTAGCAGTATGCCTTGGGTCATTGTCTTGCTGAAATACAAAATCACGACCATGTCCCAAAGATGTGGCACTGTTCAAGAGTTGAGTTGACAAAATTTGAGTGTATTTTGCAGCATTCATTGTTCCTTCGATGATTTTCATTTTTCCTACTCCATTTGAGGAAAAACAACCCCACATCATAATATTTCCACCCCCATGTTTGACTGCAGGGATGGTATTTGCTGGCTCGTATTCCGCTCCTTTTTTCCTCCATACATGAGTGTGCATGTTTCGTCCGTAAAGCTCAATTTTCGTTTCGTCTGACCAAATCACTTTCTCCCAGAAATCATTAGATTCAATTTCGTATTTCTTTACAAAATTCAATCGGGCTTGTACATGTCGGCGTTTCAGTAATGGAGTCTTTCTCGGTGATCTTGAAGTGAGACCTGCACGATTCAGTGATCTTTTAATTGTATCTTTACTAACTTCAATTCCGGCATTTTTCAAATCATTCTGAATTTCTCGACGAGTTGAAAATGGATTTTTCTTCATAGTACGGGAAATATATCGCTCATTAGCCTCATTTCAGATACGGGAACGACCACTCCTTTGAATGTTTTCAATAGTATCGAATTTTTTCCATTTTCGAACAACAGCACCAACTGTAGTCACAAGCAAATTCAAATCTTGAGCGATTTTTCTATCTCCCTTACCATCTTTGTGATTCTTTATGATCTTCTTGCGCATGTCGTTCGGCAATTCTTTTGTTTTCACCATTTTCTTGCAGTAGTGGCAACAGAATAGCTGCAGTGTCTCAGAGCTGTTATCTAATCGCGAGTTGAGTGTCGTGCAGTGCTGTCATTGGTCGACATATCACATCATATCAATATGGGTAGGAATCATGACGACACGTCTCTTCTAGCATAATATTCGCATTGGTGTTAAATACTTTTGCATATGGGTTATTTTATTTATTGTTAATAAATGTTTCTCAAAACAGTGGTTTTAAATGTTCCTTCTATGTTTTGATCGACAATGTCCGTTTAAATATTTCCTATAAGTTTCGTTGAAATTGATCTGTTATTTTTTAAATTTTATTATGTGTTAAATACTTTTGCTACCCACTGTATATATAGTCATCCACATACAAGCTTGTTTCGCTGTATCACGGCTCATCAGTGTAGCTAGACATCCGATTGCTTCAAATCGTGATCCGATTTGGCATCGAGTCAGAGATTCCACCCCTAAGCTATCGGCTCACGGCAGAGAAAGGGAAATTTTTAACGTGTTATATACATGATATATACACACGCCAATAGCGCTTAATTCATAACTGAAGAGCGATGCGTTAATAGCAGGAGCAGTCACTGTTGTTTGTTTTTTTTAATTATCCTTTCTCTGGAGTGCTCAATCGGGAAACGAGAGCAAAAATTGCCATCCACATACAAGCCTGTTTCGCTGTATCACGGCTCATCAGTGTGGCTATATATCCGATTGCTTCAAGCCGGGATCGAAACAGCCAATGTTTTTTTTATCAAATGTTCTTTAATCGTTAGATCATTCACATACACGTGTTAGCATGATATAAGTATCCAAACAATCCCTGTTACACTCTTCACCAAGTTGTATACTGCATTGTGCTACACCAACCACACACACATATACACACACACACACACACACACACACACATATATATATATATTGGACGAAATACTAATAATACAGTTTTCCTGTTGTCTTTTACCTTTATGCATATATATATATATATATATATATATATATATATATATATATATATATATATATATATATATATATATTATAATGAAACATTCATACAAAAAATAGATTAGTAAAGTTAATGATACAAATGGCGAAAAACATCTTCGCAAACAAATTTATTATAGTTACATTAACCTACGAACCATTCGATGAATGTTATGATCCTTGTTTTTAATAACTTCAAGTTGTATAAGGTCTTTTTTTATTCTGCTTGTACTTCTAGCTGTACATATAGCCATCCTCAGGCATGGAAAAAAAATTTTTTTTAGTAGATCCAGGTAATAGCGTGGACGAAAAATTAAATGCGAATCTAAGTATGTTTTTGTTAGAAATGTGTTATTAACAATAAATGGATAAAAACTTATGGAGCGTGCAGTCGCTATTACCTGGATCTACTAAAGAAACAAAATAATTTCCATGCCTGAGGATGGCTGAATGTACAGCCGAAAGTACTAGTAGAATAAAAAAAAGACCTTCATTCATATAAAAAGTAGATTAATAAAGTTAATGATATAAAATGGCCATCTTATATCATTATCTTTAATAATCTACTTTTTGTATGAATGATTCATTGTACATATATATATATATATATATATATATATATATATATATATATATATATATATATATATATTTAAAGACATTTATATTATGTTTAACGTTCTTTTTATAGATACATGTATTTAAGCAAATGCTCTGTTTTATAATAAACAGTATTAAATAACATTTACCGGCCTGAATTAAACATAATATAAATGTCTTTAAATAAATTGTCGGGCTATGTCCAATTCTAAAATATATATATATATATATATATATATATATATATATATATATATTACAGGTAATAAATCTTTTGGTATATAATCCAAGTAGATCCTAATAATATAAAATATTAATACACTCCACATTTACAAGCGTCAGATCAAGCTCAAAATGGACTACTACTGCTCTCCATCTTCACACACACCCCACTCCAGCTTTGATATTGTTGAGTCTTGACTCAATGTTGAATCTCGCCTATTGCATGGAATAATAATGCAACACAAAATGTACTTAGAACAAGAATGTATTATAACAAGAAAGTGTACACAATAAGTACATATAGTATTTCTGTATATTTCTGGGAACGTTCCTGGAGAATGTGTTGACTAGTCGCAGTCGATTAGAGTCTCTAGTTGGATCTCGTGATTCCTTTCTCTCGTCTTCCGGTATCAACCATTATTTATATAGTCGGTAGTCACCTATGCAGATTAGGTGGATCCCACCACAACAGATATAGAAATGATTTAAAACCGGTTTTTGCGGAGGATAGTTCATATTCCATTTTGCAACCTCTTTCCTACTGACGCAACCTAACAAGCCGGCCCTACTCTATCGCTATTTGCATGGCAAATGGTTGAGAAAAGTCACATTCTTTTGTTCCACCAGTTGAGACTAGAAAAGTTATGCTACTTCCACGCAATCGAAACATCCTTATTTCCCCCGTGTTCCAAATGTAATAAGTACTTTTTACTCTTACATTTCATCTCCAAGAATAATTGCTTTGCGGAACAAACTTCGATGTCGATGCATGCTTAAATAGTTTAATCTTGGACTTTTCAACTCAAGCACTTTCTTATTATAACCCGCTTTAATGGTTTTGTCCTACAATAGTCTACACCTGTAATTCCTTTTCTTAATACATGCATTGCCGTTTGTATTATATGTATAGTATTGTGAGTCTCATTATGACCTGGACTCACATGTGTCCGCATAAAATTGTTTACGGGATACATCCATAGTGTTGATTCATGTAACAAACTGTCCTCCTTAGCTTAATCTCGAGTTTCCACCACCACCCCTTCGAATCATTTTAAACACTTCACTCATCATCATCATCATTTTGACTGCAACCCTTTACTTTGAGTGCCTCTCATGCCTTGTACTGGATGAGGAAAGGGAATGTTAATAATGTGTGTTTTCAAACACTCGTGGGTCTCCGAGAAAATGCAGCTACCCTTCTTTTAATGGGGTGGGCATATTTACAAGACACTGTTTTATATCTGAACATCCGCCAATTTATTTAATGTTATTACATCACAAAATTTATTTCCCTTTGACTTTATGCTGCACAGTTCACCAATAAATTCCGATTGTTTATGTTTCGGCCTTGTCTACCTTGCTGCATATTTGCTCTCACCTCCCTTTTCCTCTCTATCACCATCACACACACACACATACACACACACACACACACACATATATATATATATATTTATATATATAATGTATGTATATATATGTATATATATCTGTGTGTGTGTGTGTGGGTATATATATATATATATATATATATATATATATATATATATATATATATAGCATAATGAGAAGCCACGATCTGAAATATCAAATATATATATATATATATATATAAATACAAATAAATACTTTCACAGAAAAACATTCAATTTTTTCTTTTAATTTGCAACTTTTCAGTTGTTTTCTCCATATTATATATATATATATATATATATATATATATATATATATATATATATATATATATATATATATGATAAAAAAGATGGGAAATACTGCATATCAAACCAGACCTAAAATCTTTGTTTGAGGAACACAGCCTTCTAGCATAACGTAGATTTAAGAACCTTAAGGAAATTATAGGTAGTAACCAAATATCAGATGATAAGGTACCCGTAATATAACAAGAATAAAAACAACAGGCATGTAACAACAAAAACCACATCAGACATACAAATTCGTTGACTAGCTCAGTCACTAAATCTACATTCAAAATCTACCATGATTCTAACTGTAGAAGTCATAACATAATTTATTTATTAGAATGCACACTACGTCAGAAATAATATGTGGGAAAATCTGAATGGCCCTTTCACTACAGAATTAATAATTATCGTAATCGGATCAATTCGGTTCTCCACGAAAGATCATTACCTGTAGAACAACATATCCGCCTAGAAAAACATGATTTTCAAAGCCATGCAAAATTCATTATAATTAAAAAGAAAACAGAAATAGACAGAAAAGATAACCTTAGAAAAACACTAGAGGAACATGAAGACAAATGGATTTTGCACCTCAAAACACTTCGTCCAGACGGCCTTAACCACGAATTTAACAACATAGACAGAAATAATACAAAAGCACATAAATCAACCCCTACCCACATTTCTCAGCCACACATGTTTGCATAGGTGATGAGGCCTCACACATAACGACACTCTCACAAATATTTGCACATACACACATCATACACACTCCCAAAGAACATACACTTAATGCGCACATCCTATTAACAGCAACCAATAAAAGTGTCAAAATGACCAGGGAGGAAATTCTGAGACTCAAGAATCTCCCAGCCACTATCTTAAAAACTTGAAAGAGACCATTTAACCAATACAAGGAGAGACCAAAATTAACGATAAAAAACAAATGAAAACTACAGATAAAGTTCACTTTCTTCAGAGAAATTCATTCACTCCTGTTGTTCACTGCTGCTAACAAACAGTTTTTTTTCTCCTGAAGATTGGCATGCTGTCCGAAACTAGTCAAGGAACCTAAGTGAAATAATAAAACCAAAAAATATTAATATACAACTGAGTGTGTCTGAAAATTTTAATTTCTAATTTTTTAATATTTGTGATTGTTCAAAAAAAAACACACACACACACAATTATATATATATATATATATATATATAAATATAAAAGTGGACATGGAAGTCAGCACTTAGAGGCGACAGTCTGTTTCATGCTAGTGCAATCGTCAGGCGACTAGTCGCCTGACGATTGCACTAGCATGAAACAGACTGTCGCCTGTAAGTGCTGACTTCCATGTCCACTTTTACATTTACACACGCTCTATCTCTGATATTGAGCACTTTACCCCATAAATATAGCACACTTTAAGACTATATTTCTGCATATATATATATATATATATATATATATATATATATATATATATATATATATATATTCAGGGTGTCCATAAAGCTCGTGTGCACTTTAAAAAAATTTATAACTTTATTTGTATTTGCGATAGAAATAATTTGTGAAAAGGATTAGAAAGAAGTAAATCTATATTTTTTAAGGTTTTATTGAAATTTTATTTAAGTTTCCACATGTCCTCCATCATTAGCAATACAAAGGGTAATACGATTTTGCAGTTCACGGAAAACATTTGCCAAATGATTTACAGTAATGCCTGAAATCACATTAGTTATTTTAGCTATATTTAAAACTAGGTACATTAAACTTTATAACAGTTTTTACAGATTATTTGTATCGCAAATACAAATAAAATTATAAATTTTTTGAAGTCCACACGGACTTTATGGACACCCTATATATATATATATATATATATATATATATATATATATATATATGAAGAAATATAGTCTTAAAGTGTGATATATTTATGGGATAAAGTGCTCAATATCAGAGACAGAGCGTGTGTAAATATAAAAGTGAACATAGAAGTCAACACTTAGAGGCGACAGTCTGTTTCCTGCTAGATGCAATCCTCAGGCAACAGTTGACTGACGATTGCCTCTAGCATGAAACAGACTGTCGCCTCTAAGTGTTGACTTCTATGTTCACTTTTATATATATATATATATATATATATATATATATATATATATATATATAGTTTCGTGTTTTGGAAGCAATCCCTCTTTAATACATGTTTCGTTAAACTAACCGAAAAGAGATTCTCTTAATTGTGTGTGTGTGTGTGTGTGTGTGTGTGTGTGTGTGTGTGTGTGTGTGTGTGTGTGTGTGTGTGTAGAAACTGTTCGGCTAATTATTAGTCATTTTCAAGAATTTGTGTTCTGCTCTTGCGTATGTTGTGTGCGTGGCCGAAAGTTAAACTTACCTAATTCTCGAATACAATTTATGAACCTGCGTGGAGAGGTCTGTTCACACGCAAAATCGAGATAGAAAAGTAGTAGACGGCTATGGAGACTGCATGGCTCAATATCCCAGTAGAGGTCTCCTGACCCTTTTTTGAATCAATACCACGTTGAGTTGGTGCAATCAGCCGTGCTAGACATACTTTTCTAGATAAACCTTTCCTAAACAGAAGCTATGATCTCGAACTGGAACGAGATCAATGATAGAACTTACACCGATACCATCATAAAATTCAAAATGTGAAATTAGTAAATACTAAATATTTCAGATACTTCCCCAAGGCTCCATCCTAGGCCCTACTCTCTTCTTTATCTTCATTAACGATCTTCCTGACGTCATAGAATCCCAAGTAGGCATCTACGCGGACGACACTACTATTTACTCCTGCATTAAAAACAAATCTAGTGGCGCCGACAAAACTAACCTGGCCGTTTGTCTTGAAAAGGACCTCCAATCGGTTGTGGACTGCGGCAGGAATTGGCTGGTTAACTTTAACGCCTCAAAAACAAAACTGCTCTCTATTACTCACCAGAGAGAACCATCCCTGACCCCCCCCCCATTAGAATGTCTGACGCTCAACTCCACGAGAGCACCTCTTTGCGACTGCTCGGTCTCACATTGTCTGCTGAGCTGAGATGGAACAAATACATTGAGGCAATAGCTTCGTCTACCGCATGGAAAGTTGGCTCCCTGTGCCGCGCCAGGAAATTTTTCTCGCCGGAGTTGATCCTTCAAATCTGCAAATCAACCATTCGCCCTTGCATGGAGTATTGCTGTCATATTTGGTCTGGAGCCCCTTCTCTTTGTCTCAAGGTTCTTGATAAAATCCAGACGGATATGCAATGTAATTGGCTTTGATCTGGCATCTCGTCTGCATTCGCTCTCTCACAGACGTGCCGTCGCCTCCCTCTGTTTTTTTTTTAATGTGTCGCACTTCTCGCCTGTGGAACTCCCTCCTCTTTTCCTGTTTCCCTGATAGCTATAATCTCCAACTATTCAAATGTAATGTCAATAGACGTCTCCAGATGCTCTGATCTATCCGCTATCCTTCTCTTCATCCTTTCCTCTATCACTCCTATTTGCTCTCGCTCCAACTCTCTGTAACCCCTTGCGTGCTAGTGGCTTTCCGCCTTGCTTGGGGCGAAACGCTTGGGAAATAAGAAAATCAAACATCGAGTAGGCTGTGCCAATGGTTCTTTTATCCAAAACAGCAAATTACTACAATACGTAAACGTTAACCTGAAAACTCGAGTAATTCTATCGTCAGATATAGACTATTTTATGGATGGCTTACATGGCGTACAATTCATTCTGAAATGTCTAATCTGTATATCGAAACTGTCAGCTGTATAAAAACGTTTTTCTCAATGGTTAAAAGTGGTTTCGAATGAATGAACTCAGTATATCCTGTCGAGGACCATCCTTTTAAATACTTAGTAGACCGACACTAAATAATCAAAAGAACTGTACCAAATACCAGAAAGCACATCACTTGAGGATTTTCAACAGCGGTAACAACTAAAACGGATATCACATGTAATTCGAAGAGAAAATAATGACACAATCGACATTCCACAATACGTCAAACAAAAGGTTAGGACGGAAACCCCCTTCAGTACTGAAACGAGCGATACAAATTAGTGGATTTGAGAAACCTATTTACCGGAAAAATTGATTTTTATAAATTTCACCTGACAGTAACACTAACTGCTCGGTCAATGAATACCGAATGTTTCCTTATAAGGAAACGTCTAATATTATTATTATTTTATTTCCCTTGATTTCTGGTGCGTACACATTCCTTTTCCGGGTCTCGACCAGAGACCTAAGTCAGAAATGGCATCATGACATTTTCCATTTTGAGCAATTAAAAAAAAACAAAAAAACAACGCACATATTTTACATAGATAAAGCCCTTCGTAAGGCGTGGGGTGTCCTCGTGAGAACATTTTTTTTTTCTTTAAGGCATGAGCTACCAGGAATCCTTTCAATGAGTTTATTGGTATCTTTTCTAAACAATCCGAGGGCTCCAATTATAACAGAGATTGTTGATGAGCCACATTTTTGAGATTTCGATTTCAAGCTTTTTGACGGCTTTTTGAGGATCTTCAAAGACGCATTGCAGTCTTCAGGAACTGCCATATCAATAAGGAGGTAATTTTCTATTCGGTCTCTAATAACGATGTCTGGGCGATTAGCTTTGATTATTCTGCATTATTATTATTATAAAGTTTCCTCTTCCTTACATGTGTTACGTCTTTACAGATTCTCTTCACAACTTCATGTTTTTGTTGTTATATGTAACATCTTTCTCCCTTATCTGTCTATCTTTCTGAGATGAGGTATTATGTACACTATTTACATTATTCGAACTATTGTCTTCATCTTTGTCAACATGTTTATCACAACGTTTCGACCGTTGTACGCTCCGGCCTTCTTCAGGTGGTTGGAATGTCGAACTGAACCCTTTATTTCGCTCACTGGAGACACGTGGCAGAGTGGATAAAGTCGTTAGTTAGATCCAGTGATAGGAACCGAAGAGTGTGAGTTCAATACCCGGTTAAGGCAGTGGAGAACTTTCAGGGGGGAATTAACCGGAGATAACTGACACCCATTAGACATGGCACGTGGAACTAGAACAGTCTACCCCAGTGAGCAAAATAAAGGGTTCTGTTAGACATTACAACCACCTGAAGAAGGCCGGAGCGTACAACGGCCGAAATGTTGTGATAAATATGCCGACAAAGATGAGGACAATAGTCTGAATAATGTAAATGTAGTCTTTCTCGCTATTGTACTATTTATTTATTTAAACGTATTAAGAAGTTTATTCACATAAGTTCTAAAAGGAATGGTCATACCTAGTCGCAAAGAAGTAACTGGAATTGTTATGGTAATTTCCATTGTTCAATCGTCATATTCGGAGTAAAATGAATGCTTTTTGCTTATATGTTTCCTGCGGTGTGTATGTACCGCCATTTTAGTTCACCCCACCCGCCATTTGTACTCTCTCTCTCTCTTTCACACTCTCTCCGTCTTTCTCTCTGCCTCTCTCTCTCTCTCTCCCTTTCTTTCTCTCTGTCCTTCTCTCTCTCTTTCTCTCTCTCCTTCACTCACTCCCTCCATCTCTATCTCTCTCGCTCTCCCCCTCCTCCTCTCTCTGCCCTCTCTCTTTCTCTATCTCCCTCTCTCTCTCTTTCTCTATCCCTCTCTCACTCACTCCCTCTCTTTCTCTTTTGCTCTCCTCCTCCCCTTCTTTCACCCTCTCTCTCACTCTCCCTCTCTTTCTCTCGTTCTCTCTCGCTCTCTCTAATATCATACGTCCGGATATATGCACACACGGATATACTCACACACATGAACACTGGAACACATTCACGCACACACACGTACATGAACGCACCGTTACACAAAGGTACACCCAGACATATGCACACACATATACGTTACGGATATAAGCACACGAGTACACAAACATACAAGGAGACAAACGCACAGTTTTCTTGAAATTTAGTAAGCAACGCCGTATGAATGAGAAGAAAATCGTGTTTTACCCATCTTCCAGGTGAAGACAAACTGCCTACTTTGATAGATAGATAGTTCGTTTGTTTAACCAGCATATCGACCTTCGTTGGGTCATTTAATGCTGAAAAAGTTTGTTTTTTTTAGATGGTTTGCTTTCTAAAGTTGTTGTACTCCTTAGTTGTTATGCACCTTTAGGCTTTTGTACACATCAAGATTGTTATGAGCAACAAGGTTATTTTACATGTCAAGTTGTTGTGCTCATCGAGGTAGTTATGACATAGTTGTTGTAATCGAGTTGCTATATCAGCGTTACTACATTCGAATGGTACCTTGGTCGAGTAGTTAGAGTTGGGATGAGATATTATATTTTTGTGTAAAATCCTGTCTCTTTCAAGAAAAAGACCTGGAAGTTTGGAAAAGACCTGGAAGTTCACTATTTGCCCATAGCTGGGACCCCAGCAGGTGCTACCACCCCGAGTCAGAGTGGACCTGGGAACACCAGCAACTAAGAGGTGGTTCCACGCTTCCTCAAAACCTCCTGATCAGAGGCCTTGCTGTTGGATGCAGTGTAACGTCGTACCCAGGACGCCTACTTTGAGAATCAGCATTCGAAACTATAGCTCTTCAGCTGGACTAGAACACCGACTATTGATCTTATTTTATGTATCATGGCCTTTCAGGACTTGAGCACTCATGAACCGCCAAAACTTCCTGCGTTTGAAGTAATTCTTGTCTTTTTACCACCTTTCTTTTTTTCCGCTATCCATTCTCCCAATGTTCAAATAGATTACATCCTGTCTGGGACTGCTTCCCTTGCATCTGTTTACTCTGGGCGTGTTAAATTACCCAGATCTTCCTTCCTCACTGTGCGTCCCAGAATCTATAGCAGTATCTTTCCGATGCTTAACAGAAGTTTCATTGTAGTTTCGCAGAGATTTTATCCAATCTTCAGGAGACCTGATTATAAAATTCTCTTATTTAATTATATATTCGTTTATTACTATAAATGCTTTTTCCTTTCATAGACGGCGCTTTACAGCATTGTTCTGTTGAAGTACAGCTCTAAAGCCTTCATCTATGATAAATTATCAGTCATTCGCCGCTATATAAGGGGATGGATTGATTTGATATTGTATAACAGACACTCTTATCTTTTTTTCAAAGTCTTTTTTCCTATTTCTTAATGCTTTCTTTAGTTTCTGGAAAGCCTCATTCGCTATCACAAGGCATCTTCTGTTACTCGATCAAAGGCATGAACTTTGTACAGTTATATCCAGAACTTACATCCAACGGTGTAAAAGTTTCAAAAATTAGATAAATACAATAAAATAAGTAAATAAAGATACATTGTTGGATGAATTTAATAATATTTGTTAGATCCGGTATATTTTGGAAGTAACTGTTCTTGTAAACATGTACTATTAAAAAGAATGGACATTTTGTGTCTATTAAACTTATTGATCGTTTTTTTTATAATATTCTAATAATCGCAAATGTTATTGCTGTAGATGTAAAACACAGAAGAAATATATATCGGGGGTAAATTTCCGACTCGCATGTGTAATTGTTTAAAAGCGTTGTTATATTTTATGTTTGTTTGGAATCTAAATGCATTGCGGCAGAACGTAGTAAGTCATATGCCAACAACATGTAAATGTAGGGAGAAAGAGCATCGTGTATATATATATATATATATATATATATATATATATATATATATATATATATATATATATATATATAAATATAAATATATATATATATATATATATATATATATATATATATATATATGCGTGTGTGGGCAAACGTGTCTAAACATATACACACACACACACATATATATACATATATATATATATATATATATATCGCCTTGGCTTTGTCAACAAAGATCTCGGACAACTCCACCGATGACGAAAATAAAGAGGAAATATTTACAAATAAGACTAGAGAAGATTTTACAACCAAAGGATGTTCCAATTTTCATCCCATCGTTTATTTTTTCTTTTCTGTTCTTTCTGTATTTCTTTTTCTCTCACTCTTTCTCTCTCTCTCTCTCTCTCTCTCTCTCTCTCTCTCTATATATATATATATATATATATATATATATATATATATATATATATATATAACATATACACTTATGTACATGTACAGTGCGCAGGAAAGAAAAAAAAACTTATATAGCCACTGTAATACTAAATTTATTCAGAAATCACAAGTTACGTTTATACTCTACAATGATAAGAGATACTTAAAATGGTGGGCTTCAGCTTCCAGACATTTATTAGTACGGCGAATTACTGCCGGGGCAAGTTTGGCCAAAATGACCACATGCATTTTTCATTTCTTGTGTAAGGGCTGCTAATGTAGTCGGTTTTCTGCGATGCACAAAACAGTGTTATCGCAATTTGATAAAACAACGAAAGACAAGTTTTTCCTTTCCTGCAGTTCTTGCAATCTTCATGTTTGAAGTTTACCATTATGGGGGATTGTATTTCTGGGAGGTATTTTTGCCGCACGCTGTATAAGTAAATGTTGTTGAAAGGTCTCAGTTCGTCCTATTGGAGCTTGATCATTAAAATTCTATCCTGTGATATGCGTGTGGGTCGATCTGAGAACATTAAAATACTTTAATATATATATATATATATATATATATATATATATATATATATATATATATATACACACATACATACAGGGGGTCTATAATGTTCGTGTGCACTTAGTTATAATTTCATTTGTATTTGCGATAGAAATAATTTGTAAAAAGGATTAGAAAGAAGTAAATCTATATTTTTTAAGGTTTTATTGAAATTTTATTTAAGCTTCCACATGTCCTCCATCATTAGCAATACAAAGGGTTATACGATTTTGCAGTTCACGGAAAACATTTGCCAACTGATTTACAGTAATGCCTGAAATCACATTTGTTATTTTAGCTATACTTAAAACTAAGTATAGTAAACTTTTTAAAAATTTTTCACAGATTATTTCTATCGCAAATACAAATAAAGTTATAAATTTTTTAAAGTGCACACGAACTTTATGGACACCCATATATATATATATATATATATATATATATATATATATATATATATATATATATATATATATATATATGGCTTTGGCTTTGTGAACAAAGATTTAGAACAGCTCCATCGATGACGAATCTGGTTTAAGAGAATTTTTTCGGCTCAAATTGTTAGTCGATTGCTTTCATTGATTTTCTAATCTTGTATTAATGCCATTTGTGTTCTATACGACTAAATAAATATCGATCCTGTTGAATTCAATCCAATAAAAAGTTTCTGCAGACTCTACTGATTCCCAATCATAAAAATGATTCCAAATATCCAGGCACCATCTATGAGCAACAGATGGAGACAAAAAAATACACAAAGCTAATGAGAAACAATTTCAAATTGTCACGTCTCGCCTCAATCTCAACATTCTCGCTGGAATCAGGAAGTCAATATTAAGGCTTCACCTAAACTATAATTTTAATGTCTGCGGAGAAATATTTTATTTTTTTAATTATGCTGACAGAACTTGAATTTAACGGTTACTCTAACGATTTTGTATTATTAAAAAAAATCTACAGACGCCAAGAGTTTTATAATTAGTGTTTCCGCCGTATTTTTCTGAAAAAAATGATTCCATTTTAAACGTGATTTAAAACCGAAATTATCATAACTTTAGTGATAAGAATCATAATTTTATCCCCAAAACTTAATACTTTAAACTGATGTCCACAATTTAGTCATACCAAATGAACTCCTAGGAAGAAGTAGTTCAGCCCAGACATGTTTTTTCCCAGGAACTGCTGTCTTGTGAAACAGACCCCCATGTGGATGCTTCCCTGAAAGTTACAATCTTAACCTCTCCAAATGAATGGTCAATCGTTACCTATTTTTCAGATCCACATAATCTTCACTTCCTACTGTTACATTCATGCTAAACACCTCATTCGGTAGTCATCTACATTGAGTGACTCTTGAGCCTTGTATTGCTCTATCGTCGGTCTTCCTCATCTGCCTTTCAATGACATAACGAGACTAGCAAAAAATCAGAATGAATAAAGTTCTCAGTCATGTCTATGATAAATCTTCAAAGCAAGTGTCAAGTTAAAGGCGCTAACCCCTCGGCCACTACAGTAGTATAAAATGTTTCATCACCGGTACGCTGCGATCACTGAAAGCAAAGAAAATAGATGTATAGGAGCAAAATAACTTACCAGACAAGAACAGCAAAAAGCTCTTGCCGTTATAAATACCAAGACAGGTAGATCATTGCTAAGAGCTAATGACATTTAAAAAAAGAAAGGTAGGTGAATACGACACAGTTAAATCGAGCTTATAAAAATCGTTTGCATATCTGAAAAGCAATGTTGTCGTTTTTAACAATATTTCGATTGATTAAAGACAAAAAACTTATTGTAAATTATTTCTGTCGCGTCATTATTAATTATCAGACGTTATGCCAAAGCGACAAATCACGAGCTTAAATACTTAATGGACTTTTGACAGGTTACAGCGAGAGATCTGTTTACCGAGATAAGAATATTTTTTTTTAAATCTACGATAGACACGTGGTCAAAATATGAACCATGTTTTTCCCAGCCAATTCTTCCTCCAAAGTTGCTGCTTCTCGTTTAATGAAAATAGCGGCGTCACATTCATCAAATTTTAGTTTCTCACTGAAATATATTCTTAGCCAGCACTGTCGATCAGCAGTGTGTCTCGAAACCCTCACGTCGGGAGTGAACAATTCTGCTTCCTTATGTGCGTCCTACGTTGGTTTGTGAATTTTGGTGACAGAGTGGTTGTGAGTTCAATTCCTGTGTCGAGCAGCGTGTATTTGGCACTCAGTGGTCGAGCAATAAACTGAAGACGATTAAATAAAGACAACATCAAAAGGTGGACAGTATGACAATGCCGGAACCCTAAAGAGGCACTGCCAAGAGATCATCCTGTTTCATCTGTCCTTAGAAATCCCCACCGATTGAGGCAGTCAAAAGACCGATGGTGATGGTGATGATGACGACGACGATGATGATGATGATGATGATGATGATGATGATGACGACTAAATAAAATAAAAACTAGACGACATTCCTAGATATGAGCAGTGGAACGAGAACTGTCTTCCTCCGGAGATTAAATAAAGGGTTCACTTCAGAGTTCCCTTTTGGTTACCTAAATCGATTTACACCCGAAGAAGGACGGAGGGCAAAACGGTCGAAACGTTGTCATAATAATAAGAAAGTCGGGGGTGATAGTCTGAATATAAACAGTATAAATTCTGCTTTCCTTATTAATTGCACGCGGGTTTAACATAGGATTTCGATGGACATGACCAGTTTCTGCAAAGTATTTTCCTTCCAGTTTACTCTAAAGATGGAAATCTACTTTTTCAATGGCGTTATTGCGATGTTAAAACAAGTTGGAATTCGAACCCGTCTCGGCGATTTCATTTCTCGTAGTAAAAACCGTTACATCTCCCTCATTCCTACGTTCCAAACAGCTCACTCTCCGACAGGAATCGAAACTGTATCCTATCATTTGGCCTGAGGTGCTGCTAATCATTCAACTACAGAGAACTTTCTGGTTTTTGGCAATAAAAAGCTACAAAACATATCCAAAAGCGAAAAACTGTTATATGGCAATAAAATGTCGCTGCCGACACTTAAGTTTGAACATAGATCGCCAGTTAGCAAACACAGGCGATCCCATTAGACAATACGGATTGCTATTTTCTACTATTATCTCCTATTAATATATGGACCGCTACTCTCTATTTTATTCACTATACAATTTCTCTATTCGGATCACTATACGGATTACTATTAGTGCGAGTGCTATTCGAAGGCGTCTGACATCAGTATTGTTCAACGGGGTACTATAGTTGTATATGCGATTACAAAGTCTCTACTACATCGAGCATTGCAAAAGGGACAACGAGTATTCATTGACATTACAAAAGTGTCAAACGAGTGTTCGCTGACATCACAAAACAAGACAAGCTACAATGCAAATCCACGATGCAAATCCACAGTACAAACGTCACAAAACAAAGCCACAATGCAAAACAACAGAATAAAAGCCATAAAACAAATCCAAAATCAAAGACACATGGGACAAGCCACAATGCAAACCCATGATGCAAAGCCACAGACCAAACGCCACAAAACAGAGCCACAAGCCGATATCAATAAAACAAAGCCACAATACAAAAACACATAAGAAAAGCCATAAAACAAATCCAAAATCAAAACCACAAGCCAAAAGCAACAATGCAAACCCATGATGCAAAGCCATAGACCAAACGACACAAAACAAAGCCACAAGGCAAAAACACAGAATAAAAGCCAAAAAAGCACATCGAACATCAAAACCACAAGCCAAAAGCAACAATGCAAACCCATGATGCAAAGCCACAGACCAAACGCCACAAAACAAAGCCACAAGCCGAAAGCCATAAAACAAAGCAACAATGAAAAAACACAAACTAAAAGCCATAAAACAAATCCAAAATCAAAACCACAAGCCAATAGACAAAATGCAAATCCATGATGCAAAGCAACAGACCAAACGCCCCAAAACAAAACCACAATTCAAAAACACAGAATGAAAGCTATAAAACAAATCCAAAATCAAAACCACAATCCAAAAGTCACAATCCAAACCCATGATGCCAAGCCACAGAGCAAATGCCACAAAACAAAGCCACAATGCAAAAACACAGAATAAAAGCTATAAAACAAATCCAAAATTAAAGCCACAATCCAAAAGCCACAATGCAAACCCATGATGCAAAGCCACGGACCAATCGTCACAAAACAAAGCCGCAATGCAAAAACACACAATAAAAGCCATAAAACAAATCCAAACTCAAAACCACAAGCCAAAAGCCACAATGTAAACCCACGATGCAAAGCCACACCCCAAACGCCACAAAACAAAGGCACAATGCAAAAGCACAGAATTATAGCTATAAAACAAATCCAAAATCAAAGCCACAAGCCAAAAGTTACAATGCAAACCCATGATGCAAAACCACAGACCAAACGCCACAATACAAAGCCACAATGCAAAAACACAGAATAAAAGCCATAAAACATATCCATAATCAAAGCCACAAGCCAAAAGCCACAAGCCAAAAGCCACAAGCCACAAGCCCCAAGCCACAAGCCAAAAGCCACAAGCCGGAAGCCACAATGCGAACCACAATGCAAAGCCACAGACCAATCGCCACAAAACATAGCCACAATGCAAAAACACAGAATAAAAGCCATAAAACAAACCCAAAATCAAAGCCACAAACAAAAGGCCCGGAATCAAAGCCACAAATAAAAAAATTACTGGACATTTATTAATTATGAATTTAAAAAAATGTTCCATATGTTGCAAATTGTTTTGGAAACTGGTCGCCAAATGACTGCAAATAATTCCAATTCATGAACTGTAGTAGGCTCTATCGAAATAACAATCGCAGACAAAATCTCCAAAGCTTTCTCAGTACAGTGCATCTTGACTATTTAACACGTTGGCTGCAATATAACCGTTCTTCATAGCTCGAATCCGCCGACTGGAGAGAGCTATTTTTATTAATTCGGACATTTTCTAATTCAAGGCACAACTTAGCGGGAATTCCCTGTTATTGCTCTCTCCTGCCAAAACTCCGCCTGCCCTCCAGCTGACTCTTCCGCGTGTATAGATAGCGAAATATATTAAAGATAGAGGCTACCTGGCTGTCAGTAACAGAGATACTAATTATTTTTACATTCCACTGCGTCTATGTTTCTTAATCTATATGTTACTCGCCGGGCCTTTTTGCTCATCTTCTCTTAATATAAAAATACACGGCAGCCGACACGCATGCGTGTGAGTGTGCGCATTTCACTCCGTTATGGACGCTTCTCTTCGTTATTAGCGCCAAATCCAATGTCATATGACACGCTCAACGCATTTTTATTTAATTTCCTGTTTACCCTCAACACCCTACGACATAATTTTCTTTTTTTCATGGAATCTTCTTTTTCAATTATTTGAAATATAGAAGTTATCATTATAAGTCATAATATATTTCGCTGAAAATCTAAGATAAATCTTCTTTCTTCTAATTCTTCTTCTTCATCTTCTTCTTCTTTTAAGCGCCGTGTCCTCTCAGTACGCTCCGATCATGGCTCTCCACAACTACCTATCCGTCGTAGCTCTTAAAATTTTGACTTTTTGTTATCGCTCCTAAATCTTGCCCCGCCATACATTCGCTCAAGCTCTTCAGATAGTGTATGCGTTGTTTTCATGTCCCTCTTGCCTTGAATATGTCCTGTGAGTGTCAAATTTTCCAAGCCTTCTTTCCTCATCATGTGCCCTAGAATTTTCGCCTGTCTGTTCCGGATGTCAGTGTCCTTTTTGTTTCCATTTTCTCTAAAACTTTGTAAAACTTTATCGTTGCTAACATGTTAAGTCCATGGTATCCTCAGCATCCTTCTGTAGAAACATGATTTCTATTACCTCAAGTCTTTTCTTCATCTGCAGTTATTTGCATTTACCTCCATGGCGCCTTATTTGATATTGGTTAAATATACACATTATAAGTACCAGGTGATGTAAGCTAGTATATGCGTGTGGCATAATGGATAATGTCTTGGAATTGTTAATCGTTCCAATTTTCGCTCAGTTCGTTATAGTCACTTACGCGCCAATA
>OZ038484.1:120720948-120788448 GCA_964036315.1 Acanthosepion esculentum
AGGATAGTTAGTGTCGACCAAGTCCCCCCTCCATTTTAGGCCATGTGCCACAATTGTGTCATTTTTCACAATAAATATTGACTTAGACTTGGTCTGTCTTGTCTTGAAGTCAAGAACGCCACGTTCGTTTATCTGAACTTTTCGTGTGTCAACCCCAATTCTTAGTTTGTGAACTTCTTGCCATATTACTGTTGCTTTGCTTGATTTCTGTTAATTTGCCTTGCGTATATTGTTTGCTTGCATTATATTATTTTTGCCCCGTTATTATTTTCTTATTATTTATTGCAAACGTTGTCAAATCTGTTTGTTGAACAGTTTTTTCATTTACTTACTGTTGTGCTAAACCCTCCTACAGTAGAATGAACTCTTCCTCCTCTCATAAATACTAACTGCGAGAGTCGGTTGGGAGCGGAGACGCAGTACTACTTGGGGAGTTTTCTGTCCAGAAGGACCGTTTACTGACCGGGTTTTTTGCCACGTCGCTTTTGCGATATTACTTGGATTAACTTGTGATCTTTTGCTTACTAGGGGTTATGAGAGTCGTGATTTGGACGACACGTAAGAAGGAATTCTATGAGGGCGAGAAGTTCACTGCTTCCCAACTGATCTTGTTCTTTAAGCATCAGCTTAAAGTCAAGATTAGGACGGAAAAGCGGCGGCTCACCTCATCAGAATTTGGTGAAAGGTGGGTGACTCTTTCGCGGTTGTGCCGAGTAAAAGGGGCTGACCTAGAGTGGCATTTTGATGCCAGTTAGGCATCCGGGTATTGTTCTTCCTGGGTTGAACTTGGGCAACCCATCCTGAAATTAGGTTGTAGAGAAGAAGGACGATTGGTGAGACGGTTCCGGGGATTGAGAAACACCGGTCTTCACCGGCGGTGTATAAATCGACCGGTCTCGGACTCGGAAGTTTTAAGTCAACTTTACATGTCGCTGTGAACAGAATTTGTTTTACCCCCCAGAGGGTTGAATCAGTAATTGCTACCAGTTGGACATGTAATTAAAATGTCTTCAGGACAAAGCAGTAATGAGCATTACCTGCAACTAGTTCAACAGCTAGTAGATTTACAGAGGGAGAATAACGAACTTCGTGCGTGCAGAGAAAATACGTCGAACCGGTCCCACACTAAGAAACTGGACAGACCTGTCATTGAACACGGCTCCACAGACGGAGACTGGGCACTGTTCCCTAACTCATGGGATCGTTACAAACACATGTGCGGCCTAAAAGACCCGGCGGAAATCCGTAACGAGTTGCGAACGGCTTACTCGAAAGAAGTAAACAGATTGTTGTTCGACCTAGTAGGACCCGAAGCCCTCAAATTGGTCACGGAGGAACAACTCCTACAACACAAGACTCATTGCTGTAAGAGTTCTACATAAAGAAGTACACAGACACAGATTCCACAACAGGAGACAGCACGAAGGGGAGGGGCACACGCGATTTTTGGTAAAACTACAAGTTCAGGCGAGGTTTTGTAACTTTACTGTTCAGTGTCCGAACGAAAGTTGCCGAGAAGTTGTAAATTATTCAAAGGACATGGTAGCTGGCCAACTCGTCGCCGGGCTGACGAACAAAGAATACCAAAGCAATCTGTTAGCCGAAGCTAACATACTAACAACGGTGGAACAGATGTTCCACAGCCTGGTTAGCTTGGAAACAACAGACACGTCGGCTCCCCACTTACAAGACAGCCTAAACCACCACTCAACGTTTGGGTCAGAGCGGAAGCAATGCCAGGGTGAAGAGACACCCAGGACCCCACGAAGCAAGCCGTGCGACGGATGTGGAAGGACATCACACCCCAACGGGCTGAGAGGACGGAAGAACTGTCCGGCGAGGAAACTTCGATGCCATAACTGTGGAATTGTTGGGCACGTGAAAAAGGTGTGTCGAAAGCCAAAGATGGCGGCAGCCGCGGAGTCGACGAATAAATCGACGGCATATCAGTCGAGAATACTGAGCAGTAGAGGGAAGGACAGCCAAGCGTCTCATGGACGAAAACGAGGATCAGCAGTGATACAACACCTCACATGGAGCAGAGGTAATTTTCCAAGAGCCCCCCCCCCCGAGCCACCACCCTCTCTAGAAATTAAGATCTCTCTGATACCAGAGTCCCATGCCAAATTTGGGCGAACTCTGGACAACAGGACTTGTCATCGGACACACCATATTCAAGCCGTCGCGGTCACTGGTGCTCGGACATGCTCAAGTGGCCCTGGAATACTGGAAGTATTAGGATGCACTAACGATATGCTAGTACCAACCAGCCACAGAATACGTGGAATCACGGACGACCGATTGCGTATTAAGGGTGTGGTCTTTACGCGTATCGTGGTCGGTCGTAAGGAAACCAGGCAAGTCGTCTACGTATCTGAAAACATGTCGGGTTTTTACTTGTCAGAGTCGGCATGGAAAGACCTAGAACTAATCCCTCGCGGCTTCCCAAATCAGATATCGAAAACTGGTGCGTCGATCGCGGATAACGGGATAGCACCATGCGGATATCCCCGAAGAGAGACGGTCCCGAGTAAACCTGCAAGGGTCCCGTTCACCCCTATTGCAAGTAATCGGGAAAACCTAGAACAATGGTTACGGGAGCACTTCAAATCTAGTGCGTTCAACACTTGTCTCCATCAACCGTTACAAGTGATGACAGGGAGGCCACTGGACATAACGTTCGCCCGGGGAGCGAAACCATCAGCCGTACACACACCCATTCCGGTCCCCCATCATTGGAAAAAGAAGGTGAAAGGACTTGGATGGGGACGTTGCACTGGGCATCATCGAACCGGTGCCGGCAGGCACGCCTACAATTTGGTGTTCTAGGATGGTGGTCGCACCAAAGAAGGATGGGTCACCCAGAATGACGTGGGAAACCCATCACACTTCGTCCCCGTTTAACCAGGTCTCCGTCGTGCCCGCTCGGACCAAGAAGACAGTACTAGATACATGGAATGGGTACCACTGTTCTCCCCAAAGGCCCGAGACGCAACTACCTTCATAACGGAATGGGGACGTTATCGGTACCTTAGAGCACCCCAAGGTTTCCACGCATCAGGGGATGGATACACCCGCCGGTTTGACGACATGACAGTAGACATGCCTCGAAAGACTCGTTGCATCGACGACACACTTTTCTGGGATGAAACCATGGAATCGGCTTTCTGGCATACAGTGGACTATATCACCCATTGCGGCAGAAATGGAATCGTCTTCAATCCTGAGAAATTCCAATTTGCAGGCGACGAAGTCGAATTTGCCGGCTTTTTAATAACGGTTGACGGCGTTAAACCAACCAAAAAATGACTGAGGCCATTCTCAACTTCCCGAACCCAACGAATATCACAGGTGTTAGATCCTGGTTTGGACTGGTTAACCAGGTATCGTACGCATTTCCATAGGCCGAGGTCATGGCCCCCTTTCGAGAATTATTACGCATGAAGGACCGCAAATTCTATTGGGATGGTACCTTAAACAATCTTTTCGAGGAGTCAAAGAGAAACATCGTTCGGAAGATTGAGGAGAGGGTAAAAACATTCGAGATGAACAGGGCGACATGCCTCTCGACCGATTATAGTAAAACTGGCATCGGGTACTTTCTCTTTCAGAGATACTGCCAATGCCCAACAGAGGAGGGACCAAACTGTGCTAGGGACCACTGGAAAATAATTTTGGCCGGCTCCCGGTTTACAAAGGGTGCAGAGTCTCGCTACTCTCCTATAGAGTGGGAGGACCTGGCATTGATATACGGATTGAAATCTTGCAGGATGTTTATACTGGGATGCCCGGATTTACTGGTTACGGTGGACCACCAACCACTAGTGAAAATATTCTCAGATCAGGTCCTTGAAAACATAAAGAATCCTCGTTTGTTTACGTTCAAAGAACGGTCGTTAATGTACAGGTTTCGAATTAAACACGTTCCGGGGAAACTTAACGCTGCACCTGACAGCACCTCCAGATACCCGACACCACCAGGACACTGCAGATCAAAGACAATCGACACAATCCATCAGATCGAGGGGGCCATGCAAGCATCGATCATAGCCGCGTACGCGCATGATCCGAAACTA
The DNA here is from genome assembly GCA_964036315.1 of Acanthosepion esculentum. Classification (NCBI taxonomy): domain Eukaryota; kingdom Metazoa; phylum Mollusca; class Cephalopoda; order Sepiida; family Sepiidae; genus Acanthosepion; species Acanthosepion esculentum. Next base: position 120,725,025 of record OZ038484.1, read on the forward strand.
CGCGCGATAACGTGGGATAGAATCGTGGCGGCCGCGGCCACCGACGAGGAATGTCGAACGTTAGCAACATACATACAGGATGAATTCCCGGAGTCACGCCACGAACTACCGCCGAAAGTCCGGCAATTCTGGCTGATGGCAGACCAATTATATTGTTTGGAGGGGGTACCCATAAAGGGGTACAAAATTCTGATACCAAAGCAGCTTAGAGCTGAGGTACTGGAGGCACTGCACTCCGCTCATCAAAGTGTGAATGGGATGTTGGCTAACGCTAGACAACGATTATTTTCCCGGTTTAGACGCCAGCATTCAACAAACAAGGGCGCAATGTCGAAGATGTAATTCTGTTGCCCCGTCCCAGCCGAGAGTACCACTGATGCCACCCTCAAACCCAGAATTCCCATTTCAAAAGACAGTAACAGATCTATTTGACATGCATGGGAAGAGTTATATGTTATACGCAGACCGATATACCGTCTGGATTGAAGTGGCCCCGCTACCATCAGGGAAGGCTGCAGCAGTATGCGACGTATTGGGGGACTGGTTCTGTGCATACGGTGCACCGGAGGAGATATCGTCAGATGGAGGGCCACCATTCGACTCACTAGAATATGTCCTTCCTGGGAGACTGGGGTGTAAAGAAACGCATATCGTCCGCACATTATCCCCAGAGCAATGGCCGGGCTGAGCTGGCCGTAAAAACAGCTAAAAGAATGCTGATGGACTGTCTTGATGGTTATGGCCACCTACGCCACAATCGGGCGGCACGAGCCATGATGACTCATAGGAATACACCCCACTAGGACCTCGGAGAAGTTATACGGTCGAGCAATAAAGGATCACCTCCCCATACTTTGCGAGAAGCACCAGATTCATAAACGCTGGACGAAAATCAAGGAATTGAGAGAGAGGGCGATGGCGAAAAGGCACGTATTAAATCAAGAACAATACAACACGCACTGCCGACCACTCCAAGTGCTTCAGGTTGGCGAATCGGTGCGAGTGCAAAATCAAAAGGGATCATATCCACGACGGTGGACAAAAACAGGGACAGTTGTTGAAACTATCGGCAACAGGCAATACAGGATAGGGTTTGACGGAAGCGGCAGAATTACACTAAGTAATCGTTTCCTCCGGAAGATCTTGCCAGTTGCGGATACGCCAGACTATTCACCCGATCACCCACACTCTCAATCACCTCCCCAAAGGCCAAAGCCAGAGGACAGAGAATCTCCGTACGACATACCTGAAATAATGAACGTAGAGGCGACGGACGATGGCGTAATGATGACAGACGACGCAGAGATGGAAGTGGGAGAGAACCAACAGGCAATCAGCTATACACCAGCGAGTCCGAACCCACACGCAGCATGAGGGTAACACGGCCACCAAGACCATTATCCCCACAAATGCGAGCACCGATTCACGACTACTCGAAATTATCCCGACAGGTGACCACAAAACATAGGTATTGCGGTCATAGGAGTGGGGAACGTGCAGAGAAGGACGATTGGTGAGACGGTCCCGGGGATTGAGAAACACCGGTCTTCACCGGCGGTGTATAAATACGGCCGGTTTCGGACTCGGAAGTTTTAAGTAAACTTTACATAGGTTACTGTAGGTTTTGTTTTGAATCTTTAGTTTTTCCTTTTTTCCAGTAAACTTACCTAGGGTGTCTTTGCTCATTGGCCCATTTATTTCTGTCACTATTTTTTTCTTTGGTTTAATTCCCCATACCCTCCCTCGTTAGGTGGTCAGTGATGTCAGTTCTTTGGTGGATGCGGGGCGCTTTTCATTTCTTTTTCGTCTGTGTGTGTTTTTTGTTTTTGTTGTTGTGTGTGGATGAGTGCGTGTCTGTGTGAGTGCTAAGAATGAATGAATGAATTTTATATTCTTATAGGCCCGCATTGATTTCGTCCAGTGAACTGATATTTCTGCCACATTTAAGTATTTGGGTTTTTTTTATTACTAATAATGATTTTGTTTAGTTTCTTGTAAATAGATTAATTCATATTGTATATACTCATTGGGGATCTTTTTAATTAGTTGTTTTATCCACCCCCCCCCCCACAACATACGACGATTTGTACATATGGGGACTATTTAGGATTTTCATTGAGACAATGAGGTATTATGGTGGATGTAGTAAGAAAGGTAAATAAGAATGTGTTGTTTTGGTGTTAGGAATATTGTTAGTATGCTTGGGTCAGCGCTTGTGGCTAGCTAAGTTTAGAATTAAGACAGATGAAAACCGTCCTTTTCCCCATCCCCCTTTTTAGGCCTTGTGCTACATTTTCTGTAATTTCACAGAAATAAATATTTCGATAAACCGGCCTTGTGCCACATATGACCCACATGGGTGGGGCCGTTACATAAAACAGCGACGCAGTCTCTGACAGTGTGCGACTTCTGTCGAACTCTCTGCTTTGGTAGAGAGGGACCCAGACGAAGCTATGCCGAAGGGCAGAGTTTCGTCCGGGGAGGTAAGCAGACCCTGAACCAGTTTATTCGGGTTCTAAGGGAATATTTTTGGCCGAGCCTACGGGCTCGGAAAACCCACGGTAAACTCGGCCTTGTGCCACATACATTCCTCGTAGGGGGAGGGAGCTGTTAAATATAACGTAGACGCAATGTTAACCTACCGTTCGGACGGACACTTCTATCTGCTTATTACTAACACTCTTGCTTTGTATATATCTGTTATTTCAATACACTTGTTCAACTTACATTCGTCGTCCGTATCTTTCTTTCTGGCCCCTAAACAGGCCAGAACACTTACCTTTCATCATAGCTACTCACTCTACTGCAAATAAAATAGCTGGAAGAAAATTCTTAGAGGAGAATTACAAAGGCAAAACCTATTAGAATATAACTTACGATTACATTTTTAACAATTTCAACAAGTTACTTTGAATATACGCTCTTTAGCGCTAGAGGGGGTCGTCAGTGATGTTCTGAATTCGGTCATTGTGCAGTTTCGGGTCTTTCAAACATCATACTCCCCTCACCAAGTGGACCTCCCCATCAGAGCTGATCAGTCTCTGATGCGCCCCCATGCTAAATTAAAAGCCTGCGGACACTGACTTATATTAGGCAAACCCTACTCCCTCTGTCACGCATTTGATTGGAAGTTGGCCAACAGCCAATCGCAATGGTGTGAGCTCTATTTAAGTTGTTTACGGGGAATTTTTTACTTTTTCTTTTTTTATGTAGATGCTCATCGGATACACGGAAGGTAATTATGAGTTTTCCGGTTTGTTTTGTTTTGTTTTTTGTTTGTTTTTGTTTTTACTTTCTTTCGACTTTCCACAGTTTTTCCTCTTGTTTTCTTTTCCTCGTATCCGAAGCGCTCTGAAGCGTAGCTGACTATGATTTTCGACATAGTTCTTAAACCTGTATCCACCGAGCCCTTTGAAATTAACTTCAGTATCTCGCTGATGTCTGAGTCGAAGTCGTGCCAAGCCTTTTTGTCGACGGCCGCAGGCCATTTGATCTTAATATGATGGTAATTCGGGGGACACTTGTGCCTCTGCTTGGGAGAACTGGGCTCTGTGGTGAGATTCTCGGCACCTGTATTTCCTGCGTCTCACCAGGAGGATTTCCTGTGCCCTGCATCTGGCTAATTCCCATTTGACATTTCATTTTGGCTTGATGGATTTTTAGGCCGCGTATATTCTTGCATTTTTCCCCCGCATGAGCAAGTCATAATCATTGTCCGTGGGTGTGAGGTTTGGTTCGTCTCCGGTTGGCCCGTCCTTGTAGGGATCTCATTCTCTCCCACTCTCGGGATCCCCTTTATTATTTTGTGTGTCTGTAGCAAAAGGATGATCTGTATACCGGGTAGCTAGCCAGGAATGCGTTAATTTGTGGTCTCTTCTCACCGTCAATTGACTTTCCAATTTGTCATCTAGTCTGTTCCTAGTAGTCATCCGGCCTTTCCCGGACGTCACTGATTTTAACAGGAGAATAAATTACTTTGAATATACGCTCTTTAGCGCTAGAGGGCGTCGTCAGTGATGTTCTGAATTGGGTCATTGAGCAGTTTCGGGTCTTTCAAACATCATACTCTCCTCACCAATACAATAGTGAGACCTGGATGCCAATCTAGTAATTCCAGATGATCTGCCTCTTGTATCCAATACTCTCGAACAAACACAGCTATTTCTTCTCATAATAATATCTGCTGAAATACAATATGGATTCCATATAAATTAAAACAGAATTCTCGTCCTGGGTAAGACGTTGAAATACGTCCAGCAGCAAGGCCTCCGATCGGGAGGTTTTGAAGAGCGTGGAACCACCTCTTAATTGCTGGTGTCCCAAGGTCCACCCTGACCCGAGGTGGTAGCACCTGTTATGGTCCCAGCTATGGGAAAATAGTTAACTATTACCAGCAATGCATTTTTTGAAAAAAAATTATTGCCAGCAATACAATTTTGAAGGAAATATATTACCAGAAAGAAATTTTTGAAAAAAAACAAAATATTACCGACAATAAAAATTTTTGTCGGCATTAAATAACCCATTGAGGTTGATATGCCGTAAAACAAAATAAACCAATCTAAACCAAAGAATACATATTCTATTCATACAAATCTATCCTAAACATGTTGGCATTAACAAACCCATTGAGGTTGATATGCCGTAAATCAAAATAAACCAAACCCAAACAGAATTCCAGCCTTTCACTCAAGCAGAACGAGATTTTATAACATTAGATATGACAGTCTAAATCAAGCGAATGGTTCAATTTATATCTGCAATTATGCTTGAACTGCAATGATATGGACGACACTATCAAAAGTAAATAACATCTGGAAATCATAGATGTAAAAAGAAACCGACAACACAACTCTTTAGATAAACAAGAGAAACGATCCTCTTTTATGAGTCAAACAATAGGACATTAACAAATTCACTGGCGAAACGAAATAGATGGTATTGAGAGCAGCATCAAATGCCAGCTGGAAACAACATATACCCAATGGAGAACTTTATGGGAACATACCAAAGCTTAGGAATACAGTCTGCGAATGGCAAGTGTGGTTTAGAGATCATGGCTGAAGAAGTAAACCAGAAGTTATGTATCAGCTGTAACTATGAGATGCAAATTATGGGAAAAGGTGAAGAGGAAGATCGTCAAGAACTCTTATCAATCAACTTACCGATTCAGAAAGGGAGAATTGGGTGGAGCTAGGAATGGCAGAAATGGTCGGAAAAACGTGATCGAAGGTGTTATATATATATATAGAGAGAGAGATGGACAGAAATAGATAGATATAGACAGAATGAGATAGATAGATAGAAATGGACAGAAAGAGATAGATATGGACAGAATTAGATAGATAGATTGATAGATATAATTAAATATATATATATATACATTCTGATTTCCTATCAATTGCAATCTTGTTTTTTTATACTGGTTTTACTTTATTGTCCTTTCTCTTCACTCACATTTTCTTTCACCTTTTGCATCTTAGTGGTTTAACTACCTTCCTTGGCATGAAATGATTGACAAAAACCCATTCCAAAAGGTATGGTAGCCTTAAGTCATTCTTTCAGTAAAACTGAAGTTATAAGCATTACATTAGACACTTTCTATTTCTGTCATCTTTTAAGGATATTATTTTGATTTATTTCATTGGTAAAATTAAATATCAAACAAATCTCATCTGGAAGTCAAAAAAGCCTTAAAGTACAACTCTTTCGGCCAACAATAGAAACAGTCCTCTTATAGGAGTCAATAAGATTAACAAAATCACAGACAAAACTAAATAAATGGTAGGTACACATGACCATTGAGAGCAGCATTAAAATGTCAGCTGGAAACAACATATACCCAATGAAGAGATATATAGGAAACTATATATCTGTTCATTGATTTTAAATTTTGATTTTAAAAATGCTACACTCATAAAAAAAGAAATCCTCGAGAGTGCCGCCATTGAATATTACCCAAATATTAATCTACGCCCAGCTTTTTTCCCTATTTCACCTTTCCTAACAGAATTACTACTCTCCCAAACAAACGTACAGAACAGTATCAAGAAACCAAAAGAAAATAGTTGAATCCGTAAACACAGCAATAAAAACAATATCTGCACACGTGACAGTAATTAACGTAATTTTAAGTTAACAGTATGAAAATAGCGTTCTCTAAATTCTTCCAGTTGCTAAGGACATTTTGTTTTGTTATTATTAGTTACTTTATTTAATAAATTCATTTCGTTTTGCCTTTCAAATTCATTTCGTTTTTCCACATCGGACGAAACGCGTCGGCTACTATTACAGTTTTCCTATTGTCTTTTACATTTATAAATATTGTCTTTTTCTACAGGTTAACTCTGAGAATTTTTTCAAAGGAAACTATCAAAGCTTATGAATACAATTAGCTGATGACAAGTGTGGTTTAATTATCATTGCTGAAGAGGTAAATAAGAAGTTACGTATCTGCTGAAACTATAAGATCTAAATTATATCCAACTTATTGAACCTTCAGCAATCAACTCAGAGACAACACCGGGCATCAACAAGGAAGAAAGAGAGCAGAAAGTGTTGGAAAAAAGTCGTTATTTGTTTGAGGAAGTTTAGTTAGGTTGATAGTTTAAGAAAACAATTCAAGGTATAGAAAGAATTGAAAAACTCAAAACTACTCCTTCCAAAGTTTTGGGAACACGACCCGAAAAGAGTTAACAATGGATTTAATTGAGCACCTGCTTCGATAAATAATAAGTGGTTATCTAGTTATTGATTCATTTGTTTATTCCTCCAAGTACTCTGTCTAGTGATAGTGATCACTATAATTACAAAAAAACTGATTGCCTTAAAAGCATTATCTTCCATAAATACCTCAGTCGATTTTTCTATTTGGTACAGGCAGAATAAAAACTTTTCTCTTTCTCCCCCTCTCTCTTTCTCACTCCCACTCTCTCTCTCTCTTACGTGCACACAAACACACACAAGCACATACAGACCACAACCACACACACACACACGTACACACACAATTATATACATATATATAATTATTTTTTAAAAATATGATGCCTTCATTACATAAGAGATCTCATGTTTTAAAAACAAGAGCCAAAAACTTCAATATAATTATTAAAATTAAATTGAATTAAAGTATCAAGCTCTGTTTCATCCTCAATTGGGGATTAAACAGCTTGATACTTTAATTCAATTTAATTTTATAATTATATTGAAGTTTTTGGCTCCTGTTTTTGAAGCATGAGAACTCTTATGTAGTGAAGGAATCATTTTCTTTTTTAAATAATTATAATTTAGGCTCTACTTTTATATTGAGCATTGTTTTTTTTTTAAATAAAAACAAAAATACTAAAGAACTTCGGATTATTTACCTAACGTGTTCTTTCCTATTTTTCTATTTACACACACACACACACACACACACACAAACACACACAAACATATAAATATATATATATATATATATATATATATATATACATATATATATATATACATATATATATATATATATATATATATATATATATATATATAAGGTTGGTATAGACGGAATAAACTTCCAGTAACTAAAAAAAAAGATTTTTAAGTGCTCAATACAGAGTAGAGTGAATAATATTTATTTAAAAATTATAACATATGTAAGTTATAACATCACTACAAAAATAGCCATTTTGTTTCAGCGGTACTTGCCTATTGTCAACTGATCTTGTGAAGATACCAGAAGTGTTGAAACAAAATGGCTATTTTTCTAGTGATGTTACAACATACACATGTTATAATTTATATATATATGATTTACATTAAGTTTCACCCTATACAAGGCCCGGGGGCCACTCCAGGTAGAGAGTTACGATAAGTAGTAGTTTATATAGATAGCAGAGGAAAATAACGGTTGACTCTAGACTTGAACAAGCTAAGATTGTAGAGATCGGGGAAACATCCTCTTGGATGGCTGTTCAATAGGAAAGTGGTTCGCAGGAAGAAGCTGTTTATGTGGAACTTTTTTCTTGCCGATAGAATACGGAGGAAATGTGGGTGATTTGCTACTATATAATTGACATGGCGCGTCCTAGCCGTGAAGATCTGACCTGGAGGAACCAAGAGATGCCGTTCGTCGGAGCACTTTCCATGGTAGTAGCGATAGAGCACTGAAAGACTCGGCACATCGCACCTGTGAGAAAGAGGTTGGTGTATGGAAAATAATTATTCTCCCACAAGGACTCAGAGACGCTTTTGAACTCCATCAAGACTAGAAAGTGAGGTCTGGTAAGCTCCTATCCAAATATGACAACAGTACTCTATTTGGGTCTGATCTGGCTCTTATAAATGTAGAGGAAAGCATGAGGAGTCAGGTTTTTACTGAAGCGATACAAGGAGCCGATCATTTTACCTGTCTCTTTAGCGATGAATCGTATATAGAAACTCCATTTGCGGTCTAGTGTGAGTTTGATGAAGACAAAAGGGACTCTATGAAGGTAAATTTAGAGATTTTATTTTGCAACTAGTATTTATATACAGAAGTAAACTGGAGAAAAAATATCGCTAAGTTTAAAAATTTTATTTTAAAAAAATCTAAAATATTCTTAAAGCAAACCGTAGAAGGAAATGCAAACTATGGATGACGCTAAGTGATGTAATTAATTGCCTAATAAACGAATGTGAGAAAATGCTTTTGAATGTTTATTTATTTACATTTTAATGTAATTAATATGTAATTAATGTAATTAATATTTATTATTTTCTTTTCTTTTGATAAATTATAAATTTGCTTATTTGTTTTAAATATTTAAAGGTCTTGTGTTAACAGTTTTATTTTAATTTTTATCGTTTCTATATTAGCTTGGGAAAGAAATATTTCATTTAAGAAAAGAGTTATTAAAATATCAAGGGTGTAATTTAACATTTTGGCAAAAAACTATAATTGCACTCTACAAAAACTTTCGTCTACGTAATTTATTTTCTCTTTTAATAAGTGTAGCGTTCTTGAGATCGAAGTTGTGGTTGAAATTAATTTTGTGTATAACTGATGTATTGAATAAATTAAGCCTTTGAGTCCTGCGTTCTTGAACAATTTTAACCCTTCTACCTGACCTACTGAGTCGAAATTCGCAAATAATTGGTATGTATTGTTTCCTGGTAGATATAAAAATAGTTACAAGTGTTTACCCACCGTTCAAACGGTGGCTAGGCATTACGCCATTTTTCTCTACCACTGTTCAACCGGTGGCTGGGCATTACGTCTTTTTTCTTTACCACCATTCAACCGGTGGCTGGGCATTACGTCATTTTTCTCTACCACTGCTCAACTGGTGGCTGGGCATTACGTCATTTTTCTCTACCACCGGTAAAGCGGTGGTCAGAGCTCAAAGGTTTAATATGTAGGCGATCTTTGTGTGTTCATAAATCCTGTTTAACTTCTATAAGTTTCATCAGTATATTATATGGAACAGCAGTGATCGTTAGTTTTCTATGTGCTTACTTATGAATTATTATTGTTATGAACATTTTTGGTTTTGATCATATCCATAATCGTTTTGGATATGGTTGAAATTCTTTTAATGTTGTCAAGATTAGATATATTGTTTTGAATAGTAGATGTTGAGGACTCTGAATTGGTTAAGCAGCTAACTTCACACGGCCTTCTTTCAAATAAACAATACAGATTTCATTTTTCTATGCGTTAAATGTTATTACTGAATTTGTCTATCAGGCTTTATATAAGAATTGCTCGGGGCCGTGACTTTAGATAGCACGAAGGTGTTTGATAGGCTATGACATGCTGGCCTTGTCCAACTGCTCAAGGGCTATCGTGTCTCTGGACTTATTCCAATCATTCTTGACAATTCGGGCAATGAACGTCAGGTTGAATGGCCAGGGCTCCATCCTTGGACCTGCTTTGTTTTTAACTTCATCAATTACCTTCCTGTCATCAATTACCTTACCCGTCATTAGTTACCTTACCCGTCATTAGTTACCTTACCCGTCATTAGTTACCTTACCTCTCATTAGTTCGCAACTATGTATTTATGCTGATAATACAACCATTTACTTATGTCTTAATAGTAAGAGCGATAAATTAAACAAACTAAAAATGGCCGCTGCTCTTGAAAGTAACTTCTTGTCAAGTAGGACAAAAAAAATCACTTTAACGCCTCCAATACGTAATTGCCATGTCTTAATCGTTATAGGTAAACTTTTTTTGCTTTTCATATATATATTAAACTAGCAGCATGGCCCGGCGTTGCCCGTGCTTGATTCAAAAATCGTACGACTCATACAGCAATCGCTATCAAGTGACTTAAAATATTTTTGCCCTTCCTTGCTTTTAAAGGAGTGCCCTTTGCCGTGCTGATGTTGCTACATACCTTACTTCTTGGCTATCTCACACTGCGATTTTTTTCTATGCTCTATACTAAACATTAAATCTGTTACAAAAAAAGAACTAAACAAAATGAACACAAAACGATCAGCTTTAAAAAAGGACTCTTAACTGGAAAAACCGAATGAAAAAAGAATGTTAACAACAAATACTTTTTCACACCCAACCCAGTTCTGCGGAATCAGAATCAATGTTGAGTTTAAGCAAGCGAATGAGCCAATTGGAGTAAAGTGCCATGCAGATTTAAATTTTTCCCACTTGTGACGAATGCAGCTATCGATTTTTTTTTGCATGCTAGCATGCTAGTTAACATTCATGTCAGTCAGCTGTTGGCTCTCACGCTGGCCAATAGAATCTTCCTGCCTATTCGTGGAAGCCAGCTATAGGCTCTCACTCTGGCCAGTAGAAAATGGCCGCAAACTACATGAAAACTGCCGTAGAAGCATGAAAAAATCGATTATTTCTACTATTGATGGGAGTTGGGAAATGCAAACTCGGTCTTTGCCGTGCCACTAACTTGGAGCATGTGCATGTAAATGTTGGTGCAAATCCGTCGAAAATTGCGGCCGTGCATTCGTTACACACACACACACACACATCCTGCCTTTTAGAGATAGAGATTCCTTGAGGAACATAGCATCGCAAAATATCGTTATGATTTCTATAACAAGCTAATAGGTTGTTAGCCTACTGCACAACTCTCAACCTAGAGGATCAGGTTTTGAATTCAGAGTTGACCTTCTCTTAGACCAGTTGCGCGATAAAGCCCGGTCTGTCCTACTATTTACCCATAGCTGGGTGAGAAGAGGATTCATAACTTTTCTACGGGTATTAGCATGTAATGGATTCGACTGGAATTCGAACACGCTCTCCGATACCTCAATCCGAGCCGCTATCTTTTACTCCACCGTGCCTCCAGGGGAGCCACATTTTGAGCCTTATTGGTCTCACTTTTTCAACTGACATTTTTTTAAATCAATTTCACTCCAAGCAAAGCATTGTTGCGACTGTGACACAAGGAGTTACAGTGTCTGAAAGAATGAAAAAAACTGAAACACTACTACGAAGCGAGTATAGAAGAAGAGTAAGCAGGGAGACAGTTGATAGTGATTGACATTGCTTTTAAATTTTCGAACATTAAAGTTGGCTGGAAAACATGGAGCCGAAAGGGAGTAGTGCGAGAAAAGAAATTGTTAGCATAGACCTTACATCTAGCTAACTCAACTTTATATCGATGAGATCTCGGTGCCAAATTAGCACCGCGCTTATATTCATAAAATCTAGATACCAAAGCGAAGAGATCATCCGAACAATTAACATGAAAGTATTTCGAGAAACCATACAGTTTGTGGGTGGGGGGATACTTTACGGCATTGGGAAAGTGACTGAAGCTGAGACAGAAGATCAGTAGCAATGAAATTGTTGATTTTTCTTTGGATTTTATCAACGATCTCTAGACATATGACGGGAGCACCGGACAGTTTGTGGCAGTAACTTTCTAAGCATGGACGAATGGTAGACGTATAGATACGTAAGATAGATTCTGAAGAGAAAATACTCTAGCACGGCACAGTGAATTAACTTAGCAGTCTTTCCAATATATCTCGTCTGCAGTCGCTCTCTCACGGACGTGCCGTCGTCTCTCCCTGTCTTTTTATTTTACAAATAATTTCATGGTAACTTCTCCGATGAGCTGCTTTCGCTGGTTCCCAGACTTCATGAATTTAAGCGTGCTACTAGTCTGGCATCTGGCTCTCACCCTTTCACTGTCGAAACTGTTAAATGTAGCCGTCTCTTCTACTCCAATAGCTTCATGTCTCACACCTCTTGCCTGTGGAACTCCCTCCCCTTTTCCTGTTTTCCTGATAGCTATAATCTCCAACTATTCAAATGTAATGTCAATCGACGTCTCCAGATGCCCTACTCTATCCCCTATCTTTCTCTTCATCCTTTCCTCTATCACTCCTATTTTCTCTCGCTCCAACTCTCTGTAACCCCTTGCGTGCTAGTGGCGTCCCGCCTTGCTTGGGGTGAAACGCTTAAAAAAAATATGTCAACTGAGAACGTTAGCCTGAGTAGGCGCAACGAGTCACTTTCCCCGGCGTTAGCATCAGCTAGGCAGATGCGAGGCAGAAAAGGGTCCCTCAGATGATTAATAGAAAGCAGTTTTGTGGCAATTAATATTAACAAGCCATTCTTTGCCCCAGTTAACAACAAACTGAAGGTAGTTTTTTTTATATCAGCCGCCAATGTGACCTTATCGAGCTGATCGGATTTATTATCGAGACAAATAGTTGTGTCATTAGCATAGATACCAAGCTGGGAGCTGATGTCGTCGGGTCATTAATGAAAATTAAAATCAAAGTAGGACAAAGAATAGTACCGTGGGGCTACCTGAATTATTACTCAAGAATCTGAATAAGTGACCGTTCAGGGTAACTTTCATTTCACGAATTGACATGACTGGATCAGATCGAAATCTGTCCGGAGACACTAACTTTTAATTTGTGAAGAAAACCCTGTCGAAAGCTTTCGAGATGTGCAAAGCTAAAGTCCGAGATTCACCGTTCTTCTGTAGAGATTCATAGACTCTTTCCACAATTATCCTCACTACATCAGCAGAAATGAATGCCGTATTGCTGGTCTTAAAAAGGGTCCTGCGATGTGAGATGCTTAACCCAATCAGTATTAATTACGACCTCTAGTAATTTCCCGGAAAGAGCCTTATAGGCCGATCGTTTGAAGGGTTGGAGGGTTCACCTAAGTTCTGTGTGAAACTGACCCAAGTAATCTATTTCCAACTGACAAAGTCTCTCCGTATAAGCAGCACCACGTTCACAAGCGAACTATTCTTTCTCGTGTGGTGTTTTTATGCCGAACTGATCTCGCAAAAAAATTCTCCTAGCTCCGAGACCGTTTCTTTCTTAAATTAAGGTGTCAGGGCGGCCATATTTCTTTTTCTTTCCTTCACTCGTTTTGCACGCCAGACGTATACGTACTCGCTTTGCCACATGAGGTAAGTAATCTTCTCTTCTACAAGTTCTTAAATACTGAACAACAAATGATGATTTTCAACAGGCAGGAAAACAAGAGGCGGTCAGTCATTTAGTATACAGTTTACAGAGAACTGGGAGCCAGTTCGTGAGAAAACTTCTTAAGAACTATTATAGGGATGCTATCAGGTCCACATGCTTTATGGGGATCCAGATTATTGCAGAAGCCAAAGAAATAGGTTTTATGCATGACTCAATTGAAACTCCGTTCTTGGTGGGAAGTTAGGCAAGGATACCCATGATGAGTCAAGTGTAGAGTTTAAGAATTTACAGATGAAACATTCAGCTTTATAATCAGATGTCAATACTTGAAATTGATTGAGGCGAGGAGGATTAAAAAAATATCTCTTATATAAAAACACTATTACAGAGCCGCCAGTAATCACGAGAGTCAGATTTGTTAGATGTAATACGGTGCCTCATTTTCTCAACAAGCAGAGACTTAGCTCCTTCGTGGACACGTTTATATTTATTACATGCGTTTGTTGTGATGGGGACTGTCACGCCGGCATGGCCGGATATAGTGTTTCCTATTTACTATAGCGACAGAGGATGCTGGTTTTAACCATGGAGAAGATTTGAGGTTTCACCTGGTATTTTCGAGAAGGAATGAAAATATCCATACCGGCCTTGACCCAAGGGGAAACATCGGTGACGCAATTCTCGAGTTGAAGGTTAAAAATGTCAGTCTAATAGGGCGTCTCAGGGAAAATCACGGAGCATGAAGCAATCAGCATGCTGGTAACGGAAAAGGGCCATATGAATTGGAGGTTCCTGTTTAATAGATAATTAATTAATCAAATTATCAATAGATACTACAGAGTGATCCGAGTTTCCAAGAGAACAGTGTTGCGAACTTCGGCAAGAGAGGAGGTCATGACTAAATCAAGTAAAGAAGGCTGTTGCACGGATTTGCTAGGGAAACGAGTAGGTAAAGGCACGATTTGAGTAAGCCATTGAGAAAAGTGATGTGATTATACTGAATCAGTTACTAGGTCTTCTGCTAGTTAGGTTGCTTCACTGCGTTGTGCTAGTCAAATTTATCGTCAGAATTCATCTTGCACATTTATAAGTCAAAATTTAAAGCTTCTTGTTATGGTAATTTACCCATGCACGCATGGACTCTCCAAGCTATAAATAGGAGCAAGTACTGCCTTTTGAAAAATGAAGTTTCCAGTAGTCAGCTCTGACAGTGGGACCGAACATTCTTGCTGTAACACTCTCGTTTGTATATGTTTGTATTACTGTTTCTGTTAATATATTTAACTCAATTCCTCTTTTATGTCTTTATTTCTGGCCCTAACAAGGCCATAACAGTTCTGTAATGTTCTCGGTCCTGACCTGGCACCTCGACTTCAGTCACGTTCCCACCGCCGTAACGTGGTTTTTCTCTTCTCTTTTCTATAAACATTTCCATGCCAATCGTTCAAGTAAGCTTTCCTATTTGTTATCACCGCTGCGTGAATTTAAGCGTAATACTAGATTGGCAATTAGGTCTCACCGTTTTACTGTTGGAATAGTTAGATGTAACCGTAAGTTCTATGCTAATAGTTTCTTTTCTCGCACTTCTCATCTGTGGAACTCTCTTCCCGTTTCTTGCATTCGCACCACTTACAATTTTCAAATATTTAAATGCAACGTCAGTCGCTATCTTTTGTCTTTATTAAACCTGTTCTTTTATTGCTTTTTCTCCTCGTTGATGTCATCTCATTCTCTTTCACGCCAAGCAACTCCTTGCGTCTTAGTGGCATTATCGCCTTGCTTGGAGGGAAATGATTATAAAAAAGATGGTGTGTAATATTATATGTTTAATTTTGTATAGTTTATTGTATTGCCTATTTTTGTATAAAATCTACAACAACAAAGAAAGATAATAAAATATTTCGTTCAAGTTTAAAACAAGTGGTTGCCACTCGGTTTTGAACTCAGTATCTATTCGTCAGGCTGATTAACCGCTGCTTTTCTCTGTCTCTCTTGCCTTTAAAATGACCTGTCAGTGTCAGATTCTCCAAGCCCTTTCATCATTACGGGCCCCAGTAATTACAATTGTTTCTTTCTCATCTTAAGTATAAGCTTCCTCACTTGTCTCCATTCCCGCTACAGTTTCCTCATCACTAAAATGTTCAGTCTATGGTATTCCTTGTGATGCGATTTTCCAGCAGTCACTGTCGTATACGAGGGCCGATTTTAGATAATAGTACAGTGCTCTTTTCTTTGTTTGCTAACGAAAGTTTCCTGATACTTAATATTTACTGATAACTGGGAATAAAACTTTGCACTCTTTCATGGCCAGTGACCTTTGCCCAATAAAATGTGCGTCTGTCACGGCCAATTAAAATATGAAAATCAACAGAGCCGTTTCGAAGATAAGATTTTCAATGTCCCCCAGGGATTGTCTTGCGGGATTGGAAGAACCTTGGGAATGAATAAGAAAGACAAGCCTAAGAAAATCCTGATCAATTTTGAATTAGCAGAGCATCAAGTGACAAGAAATGAACGACCTTATAACTAAATTTTCGAAGTAGCCACTCAAATATCATATATATATAACTCTTTTCTCTCAGTAAGGCCTGCATTAATTCATGACCATTGACAATCCCTTTCTACCAGATATTCAATGCAAAATAATTAGCAACGCATTTACATTATACATATAACAGCCCTATTTCATCAGTAATGTGCTCTAAATCCTGACCATTGACAATCCTTTTTTTCGAGATCTTAAATATAATAAATATTAGCAATGCATTTAAAATTTACATTTAATTGCCCTATTCAATCAGTAATAATTGCGATAATTCCTGACTATTGACAATAACTTTCTTTGATCTGTTTTTTTTTTTATTTTCTCTTTTTTACGGTTTATCAACTCTTACTGGAATATTTTAAATAAAACTTGCATAATAGAGGGATTGCTACCCAAATACACAATAACATATTATTGTAACCTAGGGAAGTTTACTGAATACAATATTCTTCTCTTGCTGATAGAATATTTTTTACTCCATTGGCAGTGGAGACTTCTGGGGTTATTGGCCCTCGTTCGATGTCGTTCCTTTGGAGAGTTGGCGGGATTGCGTCTCGATTAAGGGACGAGCCTCGCAAAACGGAGCGGTTCTTGCAGCGTGTCTCACCGGCGATGGTGCGAGGTAATGCTTTCTCCATCATTGCGGCTGGCAGAGGATTGCGTCTCGATTAAGGGACGAGCCTCGCAAAACGGAGTGGCTCTTGCAGCGTGTCTCACCGGCGATGGTGCGAGGTAATGCTTTCTCCATCATTGCGGCTGGCAGAGGATTGCGTCTCGATTAAGGGACGAGCCTCGCAAAACGGAGTGGCTCTTGCAGCGTGTCTCACCGGCGATGGTGCGAGGTAATGCTTTCTCCATCATTGCGGCTGGCAGAGGATTGCGTCTCGATTAAGGGACGAGCCTCGCAAAACGGAGTGGCTCTTGCAGCGTGTCTCACCGGCGATGGTGCGAGGTAATGCTTTCTCCATCATTGCGGCTGGCAGAGGATTGCGTCTCGATTAAGGGACGAGCCTCGCAAAACGGAGTGGCTCTTGCAGCGTGTCTCACCGGCGATGGTGCGAGGTAATGCTTTCTCCATCATTGCGGCTGGCAGAGGATAGCAAAAAAACGTTTTGTTTATAGTTACTTTATATAAACTTTTTTTCAATAAATTCTTTGTAAGAAAAAAAATAATTCTGCAAATAATTATAATATATATTTCTATAAATAGTGTTGTGAGACCGATACTTTCCTACATCATGGACTCTCCCAGTACTATATTATTATGTGAATGGTAGTATCATGGGAGTAGCACCAGTAATGCGCAGCCGCGTACGATACCAATATCGGGCACCACTGGATAGTAAGCTCTGCTTACTCTTACACTATTCTTTGTAACTTTTCTGTTTAATATATCTTTCTTACCTCTAACCCGTGTTTTCCTTCCGTGGCCCCTACTTCGGGTCCATATCAAATAGTAATCTGGCAAACTTTTCACCATCAAAAATAGCAAACATCCAAACATTAAATTGCTGTTAATTCTATTAAGTTGTTAGAATCAGATGTTTGTTAATTAGAACCGATGCATAATCAAACGAAGTTTGGTAATGAACGATAATAATACTTAGGACACGAGAAACGCATATAAGATTCGCCAGCGGCGCGTAGAAGTAGTAGACAACTGCTAGTGAGTCAAGAGAATTCCCCAATGAATCTCCAACTGCAAAACAACTACCAACCGCCCCACGCAGTCAGCTGTAGCACAAGGCCGAATTTAATGTGGCGTATTCGAGCCCGTAGGCTCGGCTAAAATTTCACCGTAGGCCTCATATAAAACGGGGTCGGGTTGCTGTTTCCCGAGACGAAACTCTACCCTTCGACATAACCTCGTCTGGGGATCCTCTCCGTACAGAGGCAGAGTTTAACCAGCACAGCTGGAGACGAATCTTCGACTGCAGACCAACATACAGCATTTACTACTGTATTTATGTGAATGGGGATATAGCCATTATCGTCCGTAGGTTTGCTTCAACACATATATATGATTAATACATTTAAAATTTGAAACTTAGCAGATTTCTGTTATATTCAGTAGCTTGACTCCGAACTTTCATAGACAAACACTTCTGTAATTGCTCAGTCACTCGTCAGGAGGTTTCACCAACTGACTGCCGTTTTTCTCCTTTTTTATATTTATACTAAATTTAGTTTAATTAGTTTGGTTTCGTTTCTTTTACGGCATATCAACATCAATGGGTTATTTAATGCCGAAAAGTTTTTATTGTTGGTAATATTTTTTTAGAAATGTATGGCTACTAATATGTTTTCTTTTCCAAAAAATGTATTGCAGGTAATGTATTGCTGGTAATAATTTTTTCCTTCAAAAATTTATTGCTGGTATTAAAACCAATTTTTACACTTTCATAGTGTTTTGATTCATTTTTTTTAGGGTTAACTATTTGCCCATAGCTGGGACCCTAAGAGGTGCTACCACCCCGGGTCAGGGTGGACCTGGAAATACCAACAATGTGGCGTTTCACGCCTCTCAAAATCTCCTGATCAGAGACGTTGCTGTTGGGTGTAGTTTATCGTCTTACCCTGGACGAGGATGTAGTTTATCATCTTACCCAGGAGGCGGATGTAGTTTATCGTCTTACCCACGACTGTTGGTGCAATTAGCTCATGTGGGGATGGTCTTATTACTAGAGTTTGATTTTTTCTTCTCTTTTTGTGTGTGTGTGCGTACGTGTCACACACACACATACATACACACATGCATATATATATATATGTGTGTGTGTGTGTGTGTGTTTTAACAATAAAAATATTAAAAATTGAAATCTTCAGACACACTGGGTTGTATATTAATATTCGTTCGCTTTTATTATTATTTCATTTAGATTCCTCGACTAGTTCCGGCCAACATGGCCATCATCAGGAGAGAAAAAAATTATGCTTTCTGTTAGCAGTGAACTACAGAAATGATTGTCTTGATGGAAAAAATGAACTTTTGTCTGTAGTTTTCATTTGTTTTGTTTTTTTATTTTTTAACATGAATTTTGGTCAGACCTTGTGTTGGTCAAACAGTCTCTTTTAAGTTGTTATTTGAGATAAGAGCTGGATGGATCCATGCTGCTCTGAATTCCCTTGGTCATTTTGACAGTTTTATTGGTTCCTGGAAAGGGGATGTGTCTCTGTTAAGTGTGTGTGTTATTTGGTTCTTAGGGAGTGAGTGAGTATGATGTGTGTAAGCGTGTATATTACTATGGGTGTGTGTTATCATTTGGCTCATTAGGGAGTGAGTGAGTATGAAGTGTGTAAGTGCATGTATACGTGTGGGTGTGTGCTTAAGTGTGAGTCCTCAACACCTCTGTAAACACACACACACACACACACACACACACACACATATATATATATATATATATATATATATATATTCTGAACTTTTACTTGATGTGGGAGTTTCTTAATCTCCTAGAACTTATCTATGTTTCAATCTGTTCAGATTTCTATTCATCTATTGCCGAGTTTCTGATTCGATGTCTAATTTTTGTCGGAATTTTTCAGATGAGGAATTATCATTATTATAGTCTTTCATATTCGGACACAATTAGTTATCTTCGTTGTTACATTCACGCTGTTCCGAATCAAAACTCACTAAGGTTTCTTTCAGTGTTGGTTATCTTCAGCATATTTTCTTACTATGCTATGTAATTTGTATTCTGACGTCAGCATTCTTGGGGGAAATGGGCCTTGACGAATAAAATGCCAAACCATGATGCATTGGTCCAGCATACGTTAGCGACCGCTTCTTCTGTCTAAATTGGATTACTGTAATCCATACAGCGAGAATAAGTTTTCGGGATATTTCCTTCATTTTTAGCAAGCAAAGTATCTATCCGAATTATGTCACCTAATGGTTCTCAAAAAATATACAAGATTTCAAACATTTATTATATCTGATTTAAAAAAAAATAAAAGCCAACGATTTCATTTAGTCAGCAAAAAAAGAACTCATACTGTTCGCAGTTTGTAAGAATTCTTTACAAATTGACTTGGCAGAAACGATAAGACGAACGAGCAACATGGGGACATGCAACAGGAAATAATTGGCAGCCCGATAAGTTATACACAAAGTCAGGTGCCCCAAAATTGAAACTAGCTAAATTGATAAGCTGACACACAGATGTTAGCACTGGCACCCACTTCTATTATATAGACCCATCCTTCTTTTTACGGCAAATGCCGGATTTAAAGACTTAAATCGTCTCTCATTTCTTAATAGATAAATAATTCTCATATATTAACTGTTTCAAGAGTACAGCGATACCTCGGTGTAAGTCGTTTCGAGTTAAGTCATTTTCGAAGATACGTCGTTTTTTCTTAAATATTATATGGAAAAACAAAACTCACCTTACTCGACTTTACGTCGGCAATTAAAAATATTAAAAACGTCAAAACACTAAAATAACAATAAACACACATAAAATCATATTTAAATATATTAAAAAATAATATATAAATATATATATGCACATTTCATTGAAAACATTATTTTTAATCTTTTTTTGCAATTAATTAATATTATTAAGTGTTGGTTCGTTTGTTTTTATTAATTTAAATGCCCATTAAAGAATTGTATTCCTGATCAATCAAAATTCGTAAATAAATATATAGGCCACACTACAACATGTTTGACACGCAGACTCATTCTACACCTTTCTGGCAATAGCTCAATATATATATATATATATATATATATATATATATATATATATATATATAAAGACTTGTACCCACAGAAAAAGAAAATAGATTTAAATAGAATGGACGTCATTATTTTACATTTAGGACCCTTTTCGCCAAATTTTAAAAGGGTAATCATTAGCGAAGCAGGAAACACTCGAAAACACATACACACACGCACGCACGCACACGCACGCACACACACATATATATATATATATATATATATATATATATATATATATATATATATATATATATATAAAAATATATATATATATATATATATACATACATATATATATATATATAAATATAACATATATATATATATATACATATATATATATATATATATATATATATATATATATGTGTGTGTGTGTGTGTGTGTGTGTGTGTGTGCAATCCTTCTTTCATGCACATTTCATTGAATACGACAGACTAGGTGCTTTTATTTAGTTTTTTATACAATTTCTCATGCGATCTAATTATTTTTCTTTTCGGATGATAAATTATATAAAAACTGTCCGAATGTTCTTTTTATCCGAGCGCTTTCGGCGATACATTTAGCCATTGTCAATTTAGCCATTAAATATTTTGACTGTTAAATAGGAAATTGTTTGCTATATGTCTGTTTAATAAAATGTTTTCATTTTTCAAAACACGGTCAAGATATTTTGTCCATGTTCAAAGTTAACATTATTAAGTGTTGTTTTTTTGTTTTGTTTTTATTAATGTATTCCTGATCAATCAAAATTCGTAAATAATTATATAGGCCACAGTACAACATATTTGACACGCAGACTCACTCTACACCTTTCTGACCATAGCTCAATTAGATCACATTTAAATATTCATGGAGACCTACCGGACACTATTCGTAACATACTTGTTGACAACACTAATATAATAGTATCATCTACATGCAAAAAAAGACTAAAAGTAATGGAAGCCTTATTAATAAAAACAAACAAACCAACACTTAATAATATTAACTTTGAACATGGACATAATATCTTGACCGTGTTTGTAAAAATGAAAACATTTTATAAAACATACATACAATAAACTATTTCTTATTTTAACAGTTAAAATGTAATCCTTGAAAATGGCTAAATGTATAGCCGAAAGCTCTCGGATAAAAAGAACATTCGGACAGTTTTTATATAATTTAGCATCCGAAATTAAAAAGAAAATTAATAGATCGCATAAGAAATTGCATAAAAACTAAATAAAGCACCTTGTCTGTCGTTTTCAATTAAATATGCATGAAAGAAGGATTGCACAAATATATATATATATGTGTGTGTGTGTGTGTGTGTGTGTGTGTGTGTCTGTGTGTGTGTGTGTGTGTGTGTCTTGTGTGTGTGTGTGTGTGTGTCCTAAAATCATTTTTAAAAATAGCATAATAGAGTATGTTCAGCAGATGTTCTTATTTCAAATTCCTGCCGACAGGTGGCACTCGTACATTGTTTTCTTCTCCAACACCGATTTTGAATTCAGTCTTGTTTATATCTGTGCCCTTCCGTTGACGTGCTTTCAGCTATATTTCAGTTGCGATTTAGAATATATTTCTGCCCATGGCTCCGAAGAAAAGTCCCAGTTCAAGTGCTAATGCTAAGCGTAAGGTTATATCACTTGAAGATAAGATAGAAATTAATAATTTCATTCAGAATACTGTACATACATATCATAAATACTGGAATAGGCAATGGGGAGTGATTATTTGCGGTTTATAGTGTGTTTATTTCGACTTGTCGTTTTTCGTCCTAAGTCGTGACCTCTGGAACCAATAAACGACGTAGGTATAACTGTATACAAGATACAGGGGATTTCGACGTGGTGTAATGATTGCCAATCTTGTCTCGCTCGATCAATTACGACTGAGCAGTGAGTTCGATCTACACTGTGGGCGTCCTACTCCAAATCTAAGCCGTACTTCAATGTAAATCAATGTTCAAAATGAGATGCTATTTTTTAAAAAATGTTTCATATTTTGAAAAATATTAAATACCAAGTGAAAAATTTTCTAAGAAAAATTCTACCATGCAAACAATTTCTTCTTCTATATGTCGTGTCCCTTTCGGTCGTGAGCGATCATAACTCTCCACAACTTCCTGTCCTTTGCATCTCTTAGTAACGTTTGTCTTTTTGCCATCTCTCCTAATCCAGGTTCTTTCAACCATTTGCACGAGCTCGTTAGATAATTTATATGCCGCTTTCTTCTCGCCCTCTTGCCTTTAATATGTCTTGTGGGTGTCAAATTTTCTAAGCACACTTTCTACATTTTGTGCCCTACAAGGTTCAAATGTCTCTTTCTGATGCTAAGAACAAGTATCTATTTTGTTTCAATTTTCTCTAAAACTAAGTCGCTGCGCACATTTTCAGTCTGTTATTCTCAGCATGCTTCTGTAGAACCACATTTATGTTGTTTCAAATCTCTTCTTCATATGTAATGAGATTTTCCAACATTCACTGTCATATAGAAGGACCAATATTACATGACACTTCATTTTTTTTTTCATTGTTTCTAACGACATTTTTCAGTCTCCTTATACTTTGCTTAGCTTTTGGAAGGCACCATTTGCTATTGCAATGCACTTTCGAATTTCGGGGTCACTTTTTCAGTCCTCTATTAAAAAATAACTATTTATTTAAATATTTGATAGAAATAATTAGGATGATTTGAAATAACCATAATTAAGTAATTCATCGAGTCTAGAAGAAACCTCAACAGAATGCAGAAAGCACTGGACGGCCGTTTCGTCCTATATTTGGGACTCATCAGCAGAGCGCATCCACTACCGAGAATTAAAACCCGGACAGTTACGTTATCAGGTAAACGTCATACCAACTGTACCAAGGGGCCTCGGTGATCCACTACGGAATATGCGCTCGATCACATATTCCGTTGTGGAACTCATCCGAGTTTCCCTTGCCCATAGGACTGTGTACCCGAGAGCCACGACTACTATCCCCAAGCCGCTCCGTTCAGAGCATTAGAATCCGGTTCAAGCAATGATATACAAGTGATAGAAATTATTAGGAGGATTTGAGATAATCATAATTAAGTAATTCATCGAGTCTAAAAAGAAACCTCAACAGAAAGCACGGGACGGCCGTTTCGTCCTATATTTGGGACTTATCAGCTTATCAGTGCGCATCCACTACCGAGAATTGAAACCCGGACACTTACATTATCAGGCAAACGTCATAACTGTACCAACGTAAACTATAAATATTTGTATTTGTTTGCCTTTGGTGTCTTCAAAACCTGTTCACATTCCCCGAACCTTATATATTAGATATTTATGAAATAATAGATAATAATAATTATATTTTAATGAAATGGAAAAACCCATCGAATGTTGCAAGTTATTTCTTGCCAAATAAATTGAAGAAAGTGGATTAAGGATTTACAGACAAATAATCATCCATTTGCGTTGTCCTCTCTTTGATCATCTTGCCAAATGTTTCGTTTAAATCAGGCGATTTTCCGTTGGCTCTTCTGAATGTTGATGGAAATGTACAACGTATCTCAAGGGTGCCCGGGCCAATTCTTTCTTTTGCCGCTAGCAAAATAATCATGAATAATCGACATGGAATAAAGTGATATTGTTGCCACAGAGATTAGAGATACAAAAAAGATTCAAATATTCCTCCCACATTTTCTTCTTATCTTCATTATTGTTGGGGTGGGGTGATAAAATAATTTCCTCCATGTTACAACAAGAAGTTGAGAGAAAATAGATCCCTCAATGGAAGAGTGTATTTTAAGGGCCACTTGGAAATACGAAGACTGAACAAAAAGTATCGGGACTTGTGCTATAAAAAGAAAACTACAACACATATCAATTTTGCATTTAATCTCCTCCGAAGTAGTCCCTTTCAAACATTACCCAGCATCGTTTCCATCTATGGAAGCGTTCCTGGAAATTCATTTTTGGGGATAGCGAGGAGCTGCCTGATAGCATTCTCTTGGAGTTCCTCGATGTCCTGAAATCTTGTTTCTTTCAAGCGGGTTTTGATTTTTGAAGAGGAAAAGGTTACATTTGGGATATAGGGTGGTTGTCGGACATCGGGAATGTTGCCCTTCGTCAAAAAACTGCCGTGGTCAGTGATGGAACCTCTCTGGTTTGGTGAGACAACCACACTCTACACCCTTTCCTTCTAAGCACTGCTATAAATAAGAAAAGTTAGCGAAAACGTTATAACTTAACTTGCATGCGCGACAGAGTCCACGGTCAAGCTGTGTCAAGTGGCTTCACTTTGCGTATTTTACCTGCGTTACAATAGCAACAGTCCCGATACTTTTTGATCATTCCTCGCATGGCATTAATTTTCGCACTAATTAAGGCTTCGGATTTTCTAACGGGAAAGTATTATTGGGCAAACTAAACGGTTTATTATTTGTTTATTTAGGCCAAGGATATTTTTAAACCTTAAGTTTTAAAAGATATAATGTTGGCTATTTTAAGACATTTTTTTATGTTTATACGTTCTTTTTATAGATACAAATATTTAAGTAAATGCTCTGTTTTTATAATAAACAGTATTAAACAACATTTACCGGCCTGAATGTCCGAGAAATTTTCATAGAAAATATGCGTCCTCCGACAGGAATTGAACCTGTATCCTATACGGAACCGTCATATAGCCTGACGTGCCTTAACCGATTGGGTCACAGAGGAGCGTTCGGTTAGCAAGGTCGATTTTACTGTTTTTAAACTACAATTTCTTCATGATTTTCTTTCATTCTTTCATATCTGCAAGATGCGTATCCAAATGTAAACAAATGACGTCATACATTATGAAATGGACAAAGTCCAACAATTATTTATGACATTTTTTATGTTTATACATTCTTTTACATGCAAATATTTAAGTAAATGCTCTATTTATAATAAACAATATTAACAACATTTACCGGCCTCAATGTCCGAGAGGTTTTTATAGAAAATATGCGTCCTCCGACAGGAATCGAACCTGTATCCTATACGGAACCGTCATATAGCCTGACGTTCTTTTACCGATTGAGCCACAGACGAGCGTTTCGGTTAGCAAGGTCGGTTTTACTGTTTTTACTCTGTGGCTCAATCGGTAAAAGCACGTCAGGCTATATGACGGTTCAGTATAGGATACAGGTTCGATTCCTGACGGAGGATGCATATTTTCTATGAACATTTCTCGGACATTCAGGCCGGTAAATGTTGTTAATATTGTTTATTATAAACAGAGCATTTACTTAAATATTTGTATGTAAGAGAATGTATAAACATAAAAAATGTCTTAAAACAATTGTCGGACTTTGCCATTTCATAATGTCGGCTATAACAATACAACTTGATTAATGAAATTATAAATATTTGTCGCAAACAATATGGTATCTTTAGTTCAAATAAAGTTTCTGACAAGAAAAAATGAAGAGTTGTTTATCTAATATTGTTACGCTCACCTCACGTTGAAATGCCAAACGATCACCGAAGTTAAGCAACGTCGAACCTGGTCACTGCATAGATGGGTGACTACTTCGGAATAACAGATACTTTAACTGGTGTTGTAGCGGATAATTTGGTATTGTTAATCGGATTGCCGAGTTCCAATTCCCGTTGGGTTCATTATATTCGATTTGAGAAAGGTATGATTCCACCGTTCCTCCCCCAGCTATGGGTTAATTATTAAGACTAGTAAATATAGATAAAACCATTATTATCTCCCAAAAAATATAAAATATTTACATTTCTGCATTAAATAATCCATACAGATTGATATGCCTCTAAGCAAAAACAACCAACCAACCGGCATTGATTTTTTTTTGTATCCAATAAAAAAGGAGATATAACTATCCAATCAGTGAACAGCTAAAATAAATCTTCTAAGGAGCTTGCAAAACTTCGAATTTAGACATAAGCCACCCGTTGCCTAGTCTTCACATGAGACGGCGTATTTTATCGCTTTCTCATTTTTACGGCTTCAAACTCCTTCGATGCTGAGAAGAAAATGTCTCTATATCAATCTTGTGTTGCTCTAGACAGAAGTTTTGTTTCCTTTTCAACCCATCGCTCTTGCAATAAACTATAAGCTATTGAGTCATATTTCATATTTCAAACACGGCCTGTTTTCATACTGCTGCCTTATCTCTCTCTCTCTCTCTCTCTCTCTCACTCACTCACTCTGTCTCTCTCACGCGTACGCGCGTGATTTCTCTCTCTCTCACACACACACAATACTCATTAAATGGCTGCTTTAATTACATTAATGAACGCTCACTTAAACTTTAGTAAGTAATTAATGCCAGTAAATACTAGAGGCTTATATCAAATTTAAAGACAATCAGTAACATTTCTTTTGAGAGCATTTGATCTGAGGTGACTTTAATATGTACTAAGAGATAACAAAGTAAGCTTTGCACTCGGTGTCCCAACAGAACATCAAAAGAGCTACGTGCATCAGAGGAGTGACCAACAAGATAGCCACCAAGTGCAGAATCGGTCCTCAAATGGTGCCAACATAAAAACAGAAAATCAGCGCAGTTGAATTTAGGATATACATACACAAGACAACCGGGTGAAGGGAAATTCTATAAACATTCAATCACCGGCAGAAAAAATAGAGTCTCTCACATGAGAAGATCAATTATCAAAGAAAGTCCTTATAACCTCATACAATCACGCTGACATTAATTTGACGGATTACAGAAGTGAATAAAAATTAATTTTATATATGAAAGATTTAGTCCTGTATTATTTTTAGACAATACTAAGATAAAGTTAAAATATTAAACTTTTGATTCATTTATATCAAACTCAATTGTGCTTATTAAAATTTACTTGTATAATATAATAGTTTTTATAAGCTTTAATTACTGTGAACAATTTTCATGATGTTTAAACTGACGTACGCAGTCGGAACTGCGATTGTTTAATTCAAACGGAAGTGCTGAATTCAAGATCGACAACTTATAGGACAAAATTGAGCCTAATTTCACCCGGTTCTGGAATACCGTCACAAAACATCTTTTTTGACCAATTAAAAAAAGGCTCACCGTTTCTGAGACACTGACTCATTATAAATCCAGCACTGATTCCCCTCACGGAGGCGGATCCGAGCAGGCTGGTATTACAGACGGACACTACAGAAGGCAAGCTTAACCGAATGCGGCAGATTACACGACTGCTCAAGCCATCAGCGGCAACACCAGGGGCTCTTCCATTAACAGCGACGAAAGAAGCAGCAGCAGAGATTCTCTCCTACTACAGTGCAATAATTTATGGATTATTTCTCCCACACGAATATCGCACTTGACTACAAACGCAGGTTGATCCTCTCCACGTGTTTTTATCGACTACTAACTTGCGTTATACCCCGAACAAACTCTCAGTCTCCCACGACTGATACACGAACGAGTAAGCGATTGAACTTTTTAGACCCCAGAAAATATAACTCTTGCACTTATCACAATCAAGTCGTACCTCTATTGTTTTGTACCATATACATTTTTTTCTTGTTAATGCTAAGGCCATTGCAACAAATTCATTGTTAATGAATTGAGAACGTCTTGATTTCAAATGTTATCTACTATCATTATCTTATTTTATGTGCTGTATCACTTCAGTACGCGTACAGAACATGGTTCTCCACAACTTCCTAACTATTGTAGGTCTAAGTCATATTTGTCCGCTTAACTTACCAATCACAGATCTAACCAAGAAACTCGTTAGGTTTTCTCGATTATTCTGTCTGCTCCTCCTATCGTCAGTATATCCAGTGAGTTTCAAATTCTCCAAGCCGTCGTTCCTCATTAAATATATTCCAGAAATTTCAAATGTTTCGTTCCGAGTCGAAGTACAAGTGTCCTTTTCGTCTCCATTTTTATACACCTTCATCGTTGCCCACAAGTTCTATCCATGATACCCTCGGCACCCTTCTAAAGAACATTTCTGTTTACCTTAAGTCTCCTTTTCATCTGCGAAGAAATTGTCCAACATTCACTGCCATACAGGAGGACTATTATTGTTTAACAGTTCAGAAATACTTTCTTTGCTTCTAACAGAATTTTACTGTTTCTTTATACTTTGTTTTGCTTTTGTAAGATAACATTTGCCATGCAGATATGCCTTCCGATTTTGGTGTCACATTTACCTTCGTTTGTTATAATATTTCCCAGATAGTTAAATTTCTGTACGTACTTGAGTCTAACGTCACCAATTCGTACCTAAGACCATATGTTTTTTTTTTTACATTTGATGATTAATCCATTCTTCTCGCTTTTCTTCACTACTTTGTCTAGGCGTTCCTGCGGTTTCGTTCTATGTCTGCCATCAGCAGGCAGAGCGTTATCTGTGTATCACTTGTGAATATTGTACCCAATATAATAAATTCTGGTAAGACTTCTAGCTCTGTTAGGGTCGCCTCGCTGTAAAAGATAAATAAATCCGATTAGAAGACGTTTCTAGGCCCCTTTCTAATTTTGCCTACTTGGCCAATATATTTTCTCTCCAACTGGGCAGGTGGTTTGCTGCCAATAGGTGTTCTAGATTATTTTAATATTTTACCAATGACATTAATATAAAAGATTTTGTAACCTTTGTGTCAAAGGTCCGACTTTATTATTATTATTATTATTATTATTATTATTATTATTATTATTATTATTATTATTTCCTTTCATTTCTGGGGTGTACTGATTTCTTTCCGGGTCACGCCCACAGATCTATGGTCAGAAATGGCATCATGACATTTTTCAATGAGGAATTTGGGGAAAATAAACGTATTTTACATAGATAAAGGGCTGGAGTGTACACGTGAGAACAATTCTTTTGTATTTCTTTAAGGCTTTGAAATCCCTTCAATGAGTCTACTGGAATATTTCCCAATCAATTCGAGGGCCCCAACTACAACAGGGATTGTTGATGTTCCCATGCGCCACATTTTTGAGACGTCAAGGTCCTTGTATTTTGATAGTTTTTTGAAGATCTTCAAAGATACATTACAGTCTGCAGAGATTTTCATATCAATAAGGAGGCTTTTGTTTGTTTGCGGTCTCTAATAACAATGTCTGGGCGATTAGCTTTGATTTTTATGTCTATGGGTTATTAAGTAGCCCCATAAAATTGTTGCAGGTCCTATCTCCGTGACCGGGTTTATTATTATTATTGATGAACAGAGGGTGTAATGTTTAGCATCCCAGAACGAGGAATCGGTGCGCTGTGTTCGAATTCCTGCTGAGTCCGTTGCTTTCGCTCTCTCGAAAGTTGCATCCACTCTCTAAGGAAAGGAACGTCGTCTCGATCTTTCTCCTCGTAAGTATGCTTTAGACAGCAGCGCTAACTTGGCTCTCCAGCTGCCGTTGACAACCAGTCAAGCAGAAGGACAACTGAATTCAGAACCGAATGTATACCTGGCGTAATACACACTATGCATCAATGAACCATGATTCTGCGGACGACCTACGACTGGGTCGATGTAATATTAGTATCATGATCGAAATCATAGAATAATATTCATTTAATTTATTTAATATAAAATATATATAACTGTATATTAACCAAGACCATTTTAATATATGCAAGCCTTTGGCGCAATGATCATTAAACACTGGAAACCTGTGCAGGAGAGATTCTTTTTAATCATTTCACCCCAACCAACGAAATAAAGCCGCTAAGACACAATAGGTTACTGAGTGTGAAATCATTATTACGGAAAGCGAACAATAAAACAACAGGAATTAAGAAGACAGAAGTTAATTGAGAAGGCATTTAAATTTTTGAGCATCACATTTAACTGCACAAGTGAGAAGGGCAATAGAAGAAACTGTTATCATAGAACTTAAAAAACTGTTATCATAGAACATCTAGCAATTTCAATTGTAAAATGATGAGACCTAGCTGCTAATCTAGTACTGCGCTTAAATATGTAAAGTCAAGGTACCAAAGTGGAAAGCTCATCAGAACAAGTACCATGCAATGCTTATAGAAAATATACAATGAAGCTATATTACGGCAGTTGACAGGCGACTGAAGCCGAGATACCCCGTCAAGACAGATAACATTGTCGATTCTTCTTCGGATTTTATTAAGAAGCTCTAAATACATAGCAAAACCACCAGAACAGACGTGACAACAGATGTGACAGCAATATTCAATGCATGGACGAATGGTAGACTTAAAAATACTTAAGATAGATTCTGTCGAGAAAAATTGTCTAGCACAACACAGGGAACCAACTTTCCTAGCAGCAGATCTATCAGTTGATTCAGTATAATCTTTCCACAACATATCAGTGGAAGACGTTAACCCAAGAAGTTGCAATTAGTCATTCTGCTGTACTTAAGGCTACATCTAGCAATTACAATTCTAAAGTGATGAGACCTAGCTGTCAATCGAGTACTGCGCTTAAATTCGTAAAGTCAAGCTACCAAAGTGGAAAGCTCATCAGAACAAGTACCATGCAATGTTTATAGAAAATGTACAAAGCATCTATGTTACGGTAGTTGAAAGGCGACTGAAGCCGAGATACCCGGTGAAGACAGATAACATTGCCGATTCTTCTTCGGATTTTATTAAGAATCTCTAAATACATAGCAAAACCACCAGATCAGATGTGACAGCAATATTCAATGCATGGACGAATCTTATAAATACGTAAGATAGATTCTGTCGAGAAAAATTATCTAGCACGACACAGTGAACCAACTTTCCTAGCAGCAGATCTAGCAATTGATTCAGTATAATCTTGCCGCTTCATGTCAGTGGAGGACGTTAACTCAAGAAGTTGCAATTAGTCATTCTGCTGGAGCTATGCTAATGGAAGGCAACAGAAGTTCTCTCAGACGATTAAAAGCCAGACGTTTCGGGTTTTTTTTGGCGGGGGTGGAGGACGCTTAAAATTAAGAAGTCCATTTATTGCTCCGGTTAGCAACAAATTGTTGGTGATTTTTGACATCACCTGCCAATTTGACCTCATCGACGCGATCAGATTTATAATTAAGGCAGGAAGAATTATGAATATGATTCTAAAGTAATGAGAATTGCTTTCAAAATCTATCTAGAATACACGTGCCTTGCTCTGTTCTCAAATCTGTTTCGATGACATAATCTACTAAATCAAAGAATATGGTAGCACGGACTCCATCTTTTTTTTTTTTTTTTTTTTTTGCCGACGGTCCGACAAAATGAATACGTTCGCCTTTATTCTCATCATCTAACTTATTTCCGATTGGAGATGAAGGTGAATCTCGCCCTACAGAAAATATTACTTACACCACTATCTCTCTCTCTCTCTCTCTCTATCTATCTATCTATCTATCTATCTCTTTTTATCTTTTCCTCTCTCTCTCTCTATTTTTCTCTCATCCTTTATATGTATAATCCTTGCTTCTCTCTATCTCTATCTCTTTCTCACGCTATCACTTTCTCCATATCTCTCAGTATATATATATATATATATATATATATATATATATATATATATATGTGTGTGTGTGTGTGTGTGTGTGTGTGTGTCTGTGTCTGTGTCTGTGTGTGTGTGTGTGTGTGTGTCTGTGTGTCTGTGTGTGTGTGAGTGCGAGAAAGAGGAAGAGAGAAAGAAATAGAGATACATATATAGAGAGAGATATGTCTGTGTGTGTGTGCGCCTCTATTTTCCTTCTGCCTTTCTCTTCTTCTTTCTCTCTATCTTTCTCTTTTTTTCTTTCTATCTTTTTCACTCTCTATCTTTTTCTGTCGTTCTCGCTCATCCTTATTCTCCCTTTGTGTGAATCTTTTAATCTAACCCTCTCTCTCACTGTCTTACTGTATCTATCTTTTTTCGCTCTCTCTCTCTCTCTTCTCTTTATCTAACTACCTGTCGCTTTCTCGCTCTTTCTATCGCTCACTTTTTCTCACACTTTATCGCCCTTTCTCTCTCTTTCTCTCTCCCTTTCTCTATATTTCATCCTCTCTCTCTCTCTCTCTATGCCTATCTATTTATCTATCTATCTATCTATCTATCATACTCTTTCTTTTTCTTACTCTGACTCTCTTTTATCTTTCAATCTTTCTTTCTTTGTTTATTTCTTTCTGTGTGACTATCTTTCTTTCTCTATATATATATTTTCTCTCTCTTTTTCTCCTTCCGTCTCTCAATACGTCTTTCCCTCTCATTCTTTCTTTCTGTATCTATCTTTCTCTCGCCATCAATATCTATCTCTATGTCTATCTCTCTCTTTCTCTCGCAATCTTTCTCTATCTATTTATCAATCTTATCGTCTCTCTATTTCTTTCCGTATCTAACTTTCTCTATCTGCATCTGTTTACACTCTCACTTTTTTCTGTCTTTATCGACCTTTCTTCCTCTCCCTCTCTCTATCTTTTTCTGTATCTGTCTTTATCTTTTTCCCACTCTTATACACTCTCTCTCGATATCTATCAGTCTTTCTCTCTATCATTTCCCCCCCTCTCTCTTCACTTGATGATAATACTTCCAAGCCATGCCCGCATTTCTTTTACTCTTCCATTGCGTCTATATCCTTCCGTTTTCTTTCCTTCCTGAATGGTTTTCCTTGCATACATGTTGTCTCATGACAATGCTTGTAATGTGGCAGGTGTGGCATGGCACTTTGGTGTCAGGGATATTTTTGTTAATCAGTTTTTGAGAATTCCGCGGGGACGAATAAGCAATTTGTCAAGTATAATTTTATTCTCCATCTCTGGAGAAGTATTTGTGAGTTAGGATTCGACCACACCCACTCAGCGTAGTTGCACACAGGCAAGCTTGAATTTAGAATCTTTCTTTTATTGATTGTGAGATCTTGAAACAAAGGATTTTTTTTTAATGATTATTAAAGAAAAAAATAACTCTTATGCCCAAACGAATGATATCAGAGCCCATGTTAGCAATGCAAAAGATAGCAGTCGATCGTCGCAGTTGAATCAATTGGTTGACGAAAATAGTCGAAAGAAGACAAAAAAAAATACAGACGGGAAGGTTTATTCTTACGTGTAGTTTTCAGTTCAGTTATTCTGTATTCGATGATCTTGACGTATGAATTTTGAGGAGAATTTTTCTGGCCTTTCAAATTGTTTCACTTTCTCCCTTCATTCTTACTTTACTTACTTTTTTTTTTTTTAACTTTCCGTGTCTTTCTTCTTCTGCCATCGTCTTTTTTTTCTTGCTCTTTTTTATGATGATTAATGGAAGTAGCAGGCGCCTATATAGGCAGAAAGACAGTTTTCATTACATATTCCTTGATCAATTCAATATCATCACCACCACCACCACCACGACCATCATCACCCTCACCACCGCCACCGCAAACAGCACCATCATGATCACCACCACCACCACAGCAACCACCACCACAATCGTCATCATGATCATCACCACACCCCCATCAGCACAACCACCATCATAATCATCATCACCACCAGCGCCACCAACACCACCACCACTACTATCATCATCATCATCACTAGCACCACGACCATCATCATCATCATCATCATCATCATCATCATCATCATCATCATCATCATCATCATCATCACCACCACCGCAAATACTACCATCATCACCATACCACCATCAGCACAACCACCACTATCATCAATACCACCACTGCAACCACCACCACCATCAGCACAACCACCACCACCACCATCATCATCATCATCGCCACCACCAGCGCCACCAAAACCACCACCGCTACTATCATCATCATCATCATCACTACCACCACGATCATCATCATCATCATCACCACCACCGCAAATACTACCATCATCACCATACCACCATCAGCACAACCACCACTATCATCAATACCACCACTGCAACCACCACCACCATCAGCAGCAGCAGCACCACACCCCCATCAGCACAACCACCACCACCACCATCATCATCGCCACCACCAGCGCCACCAACACCACCACCACTACTATCATCATCATCATCACTATCACCACGACCATCATCACCATACCACCATCAGCACAACCACCACTATCATCAATACCAGCACTGCAACCACCACCACCATCAGCAGCAGCAGCACCACTCCCCCATCAGCACAACCACCACCGCCACCACCATCATCATCATCGTCATCAACAACACCACTACTACCATCATCATCATCACTACCACCACTATCACGACCATCATCATCCCCACCATCAGCACCACCACCGCAAACACCACCATTATCACCACCACCACCAACACAACATCACCATCATCATCAAAACCACCACCGCCGCAACCACCACCACCATCATCATCATCATCATCATCATCACCACCACCAGCACTACCGCAGCCACTACCACAATCATCTTCATCGTCACAACCACCACCACCACCATCAGCACAACTACCACTATCATCACCATCGTCGTCATCATCGCAAAGTAGCCATGCACAATATATTGCACAGAGTTCGGAGAGATGACGCTCTTCTTTGAAGAACAGTTCAAACGTGATTATCATTAACAGTTGCTTTCAAAAAGTGATGCATCGCTCAAATGCAATGTCTGTGTCAACTGCAAAGATCAAGAAAACTTCGATGTTTCAAGTTAAAGAATGTAAGACGTTACCATTTTTGATAGAAGGTGCAAATATGATTAGCATTAAACAATATATCAATTGCTTTTAACCGGTCAGTGTCACAATAATAACAGCAATTCTTTCTGCGTACTTTTCAGTCACCCTTTTCGCCTTATCTGTACCGGATTGTACAATTGAAAACATCTCTACAGCTCTACTAAATTTGCATATGAAGCTCTGAATATGCCCGGGGAACCCCGAGTTGTGGCTCTAGATATCTCGAAGGCGTTCGACAGGGTTTGGCAAGTTAGACTTCTACATAAGCTCCGGGGCTATGTTGTCGCAGAACGAATGTTTGATTTAATCATATGGTGAAATAAAGACCGTCTTGAATAAGCTCTCTTCCAGATTCTTTCTCACGAAAGCGTGTCCCACCCCCCCCAAGGTTCTGCCCTGGGGTCCCACACTGTTTGAATGAACTTAACAATGCCGTCAGTTCCTAACTAGGTATTTATGCAGATGTCAGTACCATTTACTCCTGCCTCAGTTGCAAAATAAAGCTGGCAGCAGCTCTTGAAAAAGACTTCTAATCAGTGTTTAACTGGGGCAGGAAATGGTTTACAAATTT
This sequence comes from Acanthosepion esculentum, assembly GCA_964036315.1. Classification (NCBI taxonomy): domain Eukaryota; kingdom Metazoa; phylum Mollusca; class Cephalopoda; order Sepiida; family Sepiidae; genus Acanthosepion; species Acanthosepion esculentum. The sequence continues at coordinate 120,760,868 of OZ038484.1, forward strand.
TAACGCCTCCAAAACAAAACTGCTTTCATTTAACAACTGTAAAGAACCTTTTCTCCCTGTCATCAACATGGCAGACGCTAGACTCTTCAGAATCCATCTTACACATTTACAAATCAACCATCCGACTGTGTATTGAATATTGTTGCTATATCTGGTCTGGTTTGAGGACTGTCGTTCGGAGTTTCCGTGGCAAGTTTTTTGCACCGTTACTTTTTTTATCGTCAGATCCAAAATGTGTGGATGGTCCGACACAAGCCTTCACCACTTGAAACAAATCATTATGTTGATTTTCTGACAACTATATCTAATTAGTTCCCCACATATCCGGCTACTGCGAAAAAACTCAACGAAACAACATCAACTTGCTCTTGGCACTTGGAATGTACGAACTCTCCAGGGTAACAACTCAGCATCAGAAATAAAAACAGCTCTGGTCGCATTGGAGCTAAAGAAGTACAACATTGATATAGCTGCACTGAGAAGTAGCCATCAGTCGACTACATGAAACGAGAAAGCAAAATAAGACATCCAACAGTGTTCCTGCTGCACTTGGATACAATACATTCTCCTGTACTGTTTGTGGTCTTTTGTGCAATTCTCGAGCCGGTCGGAAAAATCATGCCCGTCATAATTAGTTTGTGGTCTTCGGAACCTTATACGTCGAACTCGACGGGAGAGTCCATCATCTGGTCTGGTGCTCCTGTTGTACATCTTGAGATTCTTGACAAAATTTGAAAAAGGATCTGTAAAGGATCTAGCATCTCGAATTTAGTCACTTTTACGCCGGCCTGACGTGGCTTCAATCTAACTTTTTGTATAAATATTTTCATAGAAACTGCTCTGACGAGTTTTTTTTTCCTGGTGTCTCGACTAGATCCCAACCTTTTACTGTTGGCAAGTTAGACTTCTACGCAAGCTCCGGGGCTATGGTGTCACAGAACGAATGTTTCATTTAATCACATGGTGAAATAAAGGTCGTCTTGAACGGGCTCGCTTCCAGATTCTTTCCCACGAAAGCGTGTCCCCCACGCTAAATGCAACTGTCACTTTTACTGTTTTCTTGCACTTTTCACCTGTGGAACTCCCTTGCGTTTACTTACTTCCCTGATAACTAGAATCTTCAAATATTTAAATACAACACAAATCGCCATCTTCTGTCTTCATGAAACCCTTTCATGTTTTATGCTTTTCTTAATTCTCCCTATTTTTAGTCTTCTCTTTCACTCCCTGCAACCAGCAACACCCTGCGTACTAGTGGTCTTCCAGCCTTGCTTAGAGTGAAATGATTAAAAAAAATAAAACAAAATCTTTTGTCATATCCAATATTTCTTCCAGTCCAACCTCTCTTTCTAGAAAGCAGTTTTAACACAGGCTACAGTATTTCAAGATATGATCATTAAAAACGAATTAGGCGACCAAAGACGATATCACTCTAACAACGTATGATCATGAGTGATTAGTGACCGAAATTTTACCTTACGAGAAGCGTGAAGTTATTTCGAAATATGCCACTAAGTTTCTGCTTAAAAGACAAAATTATACAACTTATGCAGAATAAATACACGTGTACTGGGATTGTTTCTTTATGCTATTAAGACCGGAAGCCTTTTATTCAGAGATACTGCGACGAGTGTTAATTCACCAAAAAAAAGATCAAAATATATATATATGTGTGGGTGTATATATATATATATATATATATATATATATATATATATATATATATATATATATATATATATATATATGAAGGAACAATTGGTTTAACACAAGAAATCGAGCGATAACAGTTTCCTTATTTTTTTTTTAAATTCGAATCCATGAAAATTATCTCCTGGAAAAATCACTCAACAGAGAAACCTTTTTGGTTAATCATGTGTATTAAGAGATTCTCAGATTAGAAAAGAGATAATACACAAGAAATAGGTCTACATCACTTGATTTTTTACACCGATCAGGTTAAACTAAGCCCAATAATTTCTTCCCCATGGCTTTTTCAAGAAGATGCCATGTATTCCCAATCGGATTATATATATATATATATATATATATATATATATATATATATATATATGTGTGTGTGTGTGTGTGTGTGTGTGTGTGTGTGTGTGTGTGTGTGTGTGTGTGTGTGTATTATTTTATATGTGCGATTCTTAGTGGAAAGCGCTCAATATCAGTGATAGAGCTAACATATTCCGTTGTATGGATATGAGTTTGTGACCCTGGTTTTCACGCTTTTGCGATCAGCAGACAAATTCTCTCTCTCTCTTTATATATATATATATGTGTGTGTGCGTGTATATATATATATATATATATATATATATATATATATATATATATATATATATATATGAAAGAAGAATATAAATCGTATTTTAATATTTCATGAGCGAGTGACTTTTTTCTTAGCATTTGTAGATTCTGATTTATTTTTAAATGTAATTTGATATAAGCGTCTTGTGAACTGTGGAGATAACGCTTCCTTTTGCTGAGACAAGATTATACATCTCAAAGAAAAAGCACAAATGTATTTACCCACACTAATATATTTCTCAGCCTATATATATATATATATATATATATATATATAATATATATATATATATATATATATATATATATATATATATACAGAGACTGTGAGAGACAAAGAGATCTTAGCAGAGATATGATAAAAGTAAGTAGGCATGAGAATGATAAAATCATTTCTAGCTGTTTTTAATAGTCTTATTTCAATGGTATTCCGGCAAATCCCTTTTTTTCTACATCGATTTCCTTTTCTTAAAGTGATTTCAATTCTTGTTTTTGTTTCTCCATTTTTTACTTCCTTATCTTTTTGTCCTGCATTTTTTTTTCTTTTTTACTGGTCTCTTCAAATTATTTCTGCCGCCGAAGTTTAGGCGCAATTCCTGTTCAGCGTCCAAACGTCGCACTGCAAACGTCTACACTATCTTGCTTATCTTGACCTCACTAATTCCACAAAAGCTGGCGTCGAGAAAATAGCCGCTTCTAGTGACTTACAATCAATTCTTGGGCCAGACTTTTTATGTAAACTTCTGCTACAAAAATACTGACTGGTGTTTTGTATTTTCGCAGAAGACTGTTTCCTTTTGTGATATTAATCTAAAAACCTACTTCATTTCCATAAATAAAGCGAAATAAAATGTCGGCCATATGTAGGTGTGATTCTTTAAATCTCCATAAATATTAATAAAATAAAATTTACTCATATTTGATGGATGATTGGATTTTAGGACCTAATTTCAAAATAATCGCCTGTATGAATTTCCTATAGGCTGGCCGAAGGTTATTGCAAAATTTAGTCGATACTGTCGACAATTGCACTAATAGCATTATGTTTATGTATAGGTGAAAATCGTTTCTTATAAGGTGAAGTCTTCATTCACTGGGATTGTTTCTTTATGCTATTATGACCGGAAGTGTTTTATTCACAGATACTACGACAAGTGTTAATTTACAAACAAAATATCGAAAGATATAAATATATACAGGATGTCAATAAAGTGTGTGTGCACTTTAAAAAATTATAACTTTATTTGTATTTGCGATAGAAATAATTTGTAAAAAAGATTAGAAAGAAGCAAATCTATATTTTTTAAGGTTTTATTGAAATTTTATTTAAGTTTCCACATGTCCTCCATCATTAGCAATACAAAGGGTAATACGATTTTGCAGTTCACGGAAAACATTTGCCAACTGATTTACAGTAATGCCTGAAATCGCATTAGTTATTTTAGCTATACTTAAAACTAGGTACATTAAACTTTATAACATTTTTTACAGATTATTTCTATTGCAAATACAAATAAATTTATAAATTTTTTAAAGTGCACACGAACTTTATGGACACCATATATATATATATATATATATATATATATATATATATATATATATATATATATATATATATATATATATAAAGGAACAATTGGTTTAACACAAGAAATCGAGCGATAACATTTTTCTTATTTTTTTAAAATTCGAATCCATGAAAATTATCTCCTGGAAAAAGCACTCAACAGATAATAAAATTTACTCATATTTGATGGATGACTGCCGCTTGGATTTCAGAACCTGATTTCAAAATAATCGCCAGTATGAAATGCCTATAGGCTGGCCGAAGGTTATTGCAACATTTAGTCGATACTGTCGACAAAAGCACTAATAGCATTATGTTTATGTCTAGGTGAAAATCATTTCTTATAAGGTGAAGTCTTCATTCACTGGATTAAAATCTCTTCCAGTCCATATTTCTTGTTGCATTTTTTAATACTACTTTGTCCACCTTAACTATTTTTCTGGGTACGGTCTGAACCTATCCACTTTGACTGACAAGTTTCAAATTCCTAATTGCTTATGATATCCATTCGAAGGTTTATTAACAGTTACCCTGAATTATTTACTCTTTTTATAGAAATAATTGTTCACTTAAATCCGAAATAAAACATTTTGTGTGAATTATTCAATGACTAAATGTCTCGGATCTTTGAAAATCTGAAAAGAAAAAAAAACAATACAGTTTCTTAGCTAGAAAGAGATATTCTATTTTTAAACCTTTCTGGATTTGGGACGTTGGTTTCGTTTTTTTCTTCGTTATGCTATTATTCTCCCACGTTTCGTTTTGTTTTTTATTTAGTTAGTTATTTTTACGGCTTAGTTTGTGGTCTTCGGAACCTTATACGTCGAACTCGACTGGAGAGTCCATCATCTGATCTGGTGCTTCTGCTGTGCATCTCGAGATTCTTAACAAATTTCGAAAAAGGATCTGTAAAGGATCTGGCATCTCGACTTTAGCCACTTTTTCACCGGCCTGACGTGGCTTCAATCGATCTTTTTCTATAAATATTTTCATAGAAACTGCTCTGACGAGTTATTTTTTCCTGGTGTCTCGACTAGGTCCCAACCTTTTACTGTTGGCAAGTTAGACTTCTACGCTATTTAAAGTCGAAATATATTTTGGGTCGTAAGATTAATATTTCTTTGCATATAAATATTGCCTTAACAATTTTATTGAGAATAATAATGATTTCCTCCAATGTAAGTCCTACTATTTGACCCATAGCTGGAGCGGAGATAGATTCATATCTGTCTCAAGAGTATTTGCGCTTTAGGGAAAATAACACACCTGACCAGAATTCGAACACGTTTATTTAAACTCTCACTCCGAGCCGTTATCCATTCTTGTTCACCCAGGCCCAAGAGTAGTTCAAGGTAGATAAGTACTGAATGATCATTGATTGTTTTTTGGTTATCGACGCATCAACCTCTATGAGATATTTAATGCCGACATCTAATTATTTTGTATGAAATCTAATTTAATTTTTGGAAATAATATTGGTTTTAGTAATACAAGTCTTACTAATTAATCCATGGCTGGGGGATAGCGTTGGATTCATAACTTTCCCAATTGCGTTTGTGAACATACGAACGCATCTGGATGTGGAACTGGAACTCGGCTCTACGATCAACAATTGTAAACCATTATCCACTACACCACCCGCACATCCATTCTCATCATCATCTGAAGTAGAGCCTCAGGTGCTCTTCTTCTATCACGTGATTATTTGGTCAGTTGATTGTTTTTTTGTTTCTTTCTTTCTTTATCTTTTTTTTTCTTCTTTTTTTTCTTAGCGGCATATCAACCTTTCTTTTTTTATTAATGGTGAAATCTATAACGTTGTTACGCTATTTACTTTGGGGGATGGGTTGGAAATAGGAAGTGTATATTAGTATATATAGGCTGGATAACGGTTGGATCTTCTTCCTTACCAATGGAATATAAAGGGAATGAGGATGATAGTGGAATACTGGCTATGAAGGCATGAACTGTTGAATCTAAGAAACGTGGCCTGTTTGAACAGCGACCATGAAAATATATATAGAGAGAGTAACGAAAGATTAGTAACGTTTCGTCTGTGAGACGTGATTTGGAGGGAGGAAAATAATTCATCACTCATAAGGCCACCTAAATGGTATTTAAAATATTGACTATTCATCATAATTATAAACGATATAAAAATAAATGTCAACATGTAGATCTTCAGTATCTGTCAATATTTGTGAGATGAGATATTATCTACACTATTTACATTATTCGGACTATTGTCATCATCTTTGTTGCCATATTTATTACAACGTTTCGGCCGTTGTACGCTCCGGCCTTCTTCAGGTGGTTGGAATGTCAAACTGAACATCTGTCTATATTTCTGAGATGAGGTATTATGTAGACTATTTACATTATTCGGACTACTGTCCTCATCTTTGTCGCCATATTTATTACAACGTTTCGGCCGTTGTACACTCCGGCCTTCTTCAGGTGGTTGGTATGTCAAATTGAACCCTTTATTTCGCTCACTGGGCTAGACTGTTCTAGTTCCACGTGCCATGTTTAATGGATGTCAGTTATCAGTTATCTCGTTAATTCCCCTCTAAAAGTTCTCCACTGCCTTAACCGGGTATTGAACTCACACTCTTTGGGTCCTGTCACTGGATCTAACTAACGCCTTTATCTACTGTGCCATGTGTCCTTGAGGACACATGGCACAGTATATTCGTCATAAAGTACTATTTCCACATGAGGGTGACTGTTCACTCAGTGAGAATAATTCGTTTTAAGAATGTCAGTCGTTGTGAGATATTTAAGACTCTAGATTTTTGCAATAGATGTGCAGATGGTGCAATGTTTAGTGAGTCGAAAGGCGAAATCGGTGAGCAGAGTTCTAATTCTGGTCGAGGTCGTTATATGCTTTTATACAAATATAGCATAAAGAAAGGAATTAATCCATACCAATCCAACCAGCCCCAATTATGCGTTAAATTGAAAAGCAAGTTGGACTCTCTAGTAGAGTTTCGCAAACAGTATAAGAGGAAATGCAACTCAAAATTAAAAACGGTAAATTTATTTTTAGGAATAAGAAATCTTCCCAAAGTTTTCGAATACTAGCTATTTGGTACCTTGTCTTTTAGAGTCTCATAATCAACAAACGGAAGTTGTTGACCTCTGGTTATTATTTGAAGGGGCAGGTCATCACCCTTAAAAGGTTTTAGCCAGTTTTAGCAACTACGGACAAGTAATATTTGCTTTCCTTATGTGTAAGGGGTATTTTGTTTTTCTTGAAAGAAGCAGACATACTGGTATGCTGTTTACAGTTGAGCTTTGAGCCAATAGAACGACAGAATGGAACGATTTCAAAGTGGCTGATATTCTTGAAATTTCCCCAAGGAATAATCATATTTTCGTTTTTTTTTTCTTTTTTTTACTGACTTTCCTTTGTTTTGCTTCTCCGCCAAAAGCCATTACTTCCGATTGTATAGATTTTGCAAGTAAACCCATGTCTCATCCCACATCAGTATACGTTGAAAAATACTTCATACCTAAAGAAGTTTCAGGAAAAATTCTTCAAATATCTACTTGAAGCTGAACGTCAATTTCTGTATGTGCCTGACCAAACCTTTGAGAACGGCTCGACGTTTTAGGAAGTTTATTTTTAAGTTTATGCTATTGATGATCCCAAATCTTCTGAAGGTTTGCGAATGCTGGTTATTTGGATTCTCGGTGCATTAAATATATATATATATATATATATATATATATATATATATATATATATATATATATATATATATATATATATATATATATAGTTAGTAGGATAAAATCCAGAGAGCTCAATGTAAATTCAAACTGATAGAGATATCACCTTAATAATCAATTACAACTAGAAGTAAACTTATATTTGAAATTAAAATTTTTGTGTTTTAATGTAAATTCTATGTATATTTTTCTAATCGACTATTTCATATTAATTCCCCAAAATTTTTGTAATAAAGTTTTTTTTTTAAAACTTTAACAAACATAAACTGTTTAAACATTCAAACTTATATCAAACCTTATAATATTTATGAACTCTCAAAGTAAAGCAAAACAACAGCGTCTATTTCGGGCCTTTCATTCCAAAGAAAGTTAATGACACTTTCTCTCATAACTTCTTTCTCTCTTTTTCTCTTTATGCCTTTTTCTCCTCTCCCCCTTACATATCAATATATAACTTCCGTTAAGTTAACCGATTTAATGTGTCAATCTCTGGATTTCCTCAAACAATTTAAATTTGAAAGAATAGAATTGTTACATCTAACTCAATCATGTCTCTCTCCCCCCTCACTTCGTTAATTTACATATACTTAGTACTGCCCGTCATAAATGTGTAAATTTCTTGCCATTTTTCGTATCAACTTTTGGAAGTAAAATCTGATGATCCGCGGTCCTTTAAATGGCTGTGTTGAAATAATTTATTATATGGAACCTTAAAGTGGTCTGTTTATATATATATATATATATATATATATATATATATATATATATATATATATATATATATATATGGGGTGCCTGATTGAATACGTTACAAACATTATGTCTGCTTATTTTGATCATAATCCTTTCTTATTCACGAATATTTTTTCCGTATATTACAATTAAATGAGACAAGAAATACATTTTAACGGTAAGAATCACTTTTATTTTATAATATATATATATATATATATATATATATATATATGTGTGTGTGTGTGTGTGTGTGTGTGTGTGTGTGTGTGTGTGTGTGTGTGTGTGTGTGTGTGTGTTATCACTCACTGGTAACATGATTCGGAGTTTTATGCACAACGAAATCTTCAGGTGGTGGGTAGAGTTTCTATCTGCAGATTGCGTTATTCATGAAACTCCCAGTCATGTTTTCGGTGAGGGATAATATGTATATTTAGTAAAATATACATAATAGGCCTGTAAATATATATATATATATATATATATATATATATATATATATATATATATATATATATATATATATATATTATCGTTTTTATTAGTGTTGACATATTAACTGGTTAACCTTTTCAAAGTGCAGTTTAATTTCAAAATTGGTTTTCATCTGTTACAATCATTGAATTCCTAGAAGTCAATAGAAAAGACTCGCTACCCTGTTTAACAACACGCGATTATTGACGTTGATTCAATGATAAATTTTATATATTTCGTAATTCGGTGGCTAAGAAAAACGAAGTCAGAAGTATGAAATTATTAAATTTCAGAAATATAAAATTATTAAATTTCAGAAATATGTAATTATTAAATATCGGAAATATAAAATTATTAAATTTCAGAAATATGTAATTATTAAATTTGAAAAATATAAAATTATTAAATTTCAGAAAGATGTAATTATTAAATTTCAGAAATATAAAATTATTAAATTTCAGAAATATAAAATTATTAAATTTCAGAAATATAAAATTATTAAATTTCAGAAATATGTAATTATTAAATTTCAGAAATATAAAATTATTAATTTTCAGAAATATGTAATTATTAAATATCGGAAATATAAAATTATTAAATTTCAGAAATATCTAATTATTAAATTTCAAAAATATAAATTATTAAATTTCAGAAATATGTAATTATTAAATTTCAGAAATATAAAATGATTAAATTTCAGAAATATGTAATTATTAAATTTCAGAAATATAAAATTCATAAATTTCAGAAATATAAAATTATTAAATATCAGAAATATAAAATTATTAAATTTCAGAAAGATGTAATTATTAAATTTCAGAAATATGTAATGATTAAATTTTTAAAATATGTATTGATTAAAATTCAGAGATATAAAATTATTAAATTTCAGAAATATGTAATGATTAAATGTCAGACATATAAAATTATTAAATTTCATATATATAAAGTTCATAAATTTCATAAATATAAAATTATTAATTCTTACAAATTTGAAATTAGTAAATTTCAGAAATATGAAATTTAATTTTTGTGTTTGTCATTGTAAATGGCGTTTAATTTTTTGAGAACGCACCCACAAACTCATATTTATCTATCTATCTATCTATCTATCTATCTATCTATCTATCTATCTATGTATCTATCTATCTATCTCCATATATATATATATATATATATATATATATATATATATATATATATATATATATATATATATATATATCACGAAACGAGTCCTCTCCGTCACTAGCGTGTTTATCTAAAAATAAATACGCTTAAATTCACTTCATCCCTTCCAGGCGCCAAAAGTTTAGAGGTAGATTCTCCGACTGACCCCAATTCAGCTGGGTTTTGATTCTAGCTAGAGGCAACCGGACTTCTAGCCACACTGATAAGCTGTGATACAGCGAAACAGTCTGTCTGTAGATGACTAGATAGATAGATAGATAGATAGATAGATAGATAGATAGATTTAAATAAAATGGATGTCAATATTTTACCTTTAGAATCCTTTCGGTCAACACTTTTTCAAAAGGTAATCTTTGTCGAAGCAGGAAACAATCAAAGACATTAATAAATAACGAAAGAAAAGGGAAAATTGGAACACAATTAAAATAGATTTTAATTATAAATAAATACACAACTAAAAAATGCATATATATATATATATATATATATATATATATATATATATATATATATATATATATATATATATATATATAAAGACTTGTACCCACAGAAAAAGAAAATAGATTTAAATAGAATGGACGTCATTATTTTACATTTAGGACCCTTTTCGCCAAATTTTAAAAGGGTAATCATTAGCGAAGCAGGAAACACTCGAAAACACATACACACACACACGCACACGCACGCACACACACACACACACACAGACACACATATATATATATATATATATATATATATATATATATATAAATATAAATATATATATATATATATATATATATATATACATACATATATATATATATATATAAATATAACATATATATATATATATATATATATATATATATATATATATATGTGTGTGTGTGTGTGTGTGTGTGTGTGTGTGTGTGTGTGTGTGTGTGTGTGTGTGTGTGTGTGCAATCCTTCTTTCATGCACATTTCATTGAATACGACAGACTAGGTGCTTTTATTTAGTTTTTTATACAATTTCTCATGCGATCTAATTATTTTTCTTTTCGGATGATAAATTATATAAAAACTGTCCGAATGTTCTTTTTATCCGAGCGCTTTCGGCGATACATTTAGCCATTGTCAATTTAGCCATTAAATATTTTGACTGTTAAATAGGAAATTGTTTGCTATATGTCTGTTTAATAAAATGTTTTCATTTTTCAAAACACGGTCAAGATATTTTGTCCATGTTCAAAGTTAACATTATTAAGTGTTGTTTTTTTGTTTTGTTTTTATTAATGTATTCCTGATCAATCAAAATTCGTAAATAATTATATAGGCCACAGTACAACATATTTGACACGCAGACTCACTCTACACCTTTCTGACCATAGCTCAATTAGATCACATTTAAATATTCATGGAGGCCTACCGGACACTATTCGTAACATACTTGTTGACAACACTAATATCATAGACATGCAAAAAAAAGGCTAAAAATAATGGAAGCCCTATTGATAAGAACAAAAAAACAACACTTAATAATATTAACTTTGAACATGGACAAAATGTCTTGACTGTCTTTTGAAAAATGAAAACATTTTCTAAAACATACATACAAGTTATTTCTTATTTAACAGTTAAAATATTTAATCCTTGAAAATGGCTAAATACATCGTCGAAAGCGCTTGGATTAAAAGAACATTCGGACAGTTTTTATATAATTTATCATCCGAAAAGAAAAAAATTATTAGATCGCATGAGAAATTGCATAAAAAACTAAATAAATGAAAGCACTTTGTCTGTCGTATTCAATGAAATGTGCATATATATATATGCACACGAGAGGATTCCAAAGATTTTTGAGTCAAACGTTTTTAATCATATGGCAGCAGAAAAAGATATTTTTTTTCGATAAATACTTTTATTTTTCAGCAAAGATTAATTCTTGATGCCGTCCTGACTACGGTCCATCTACAAACGTCTCCGACTACGACGACGACGACGTTGGCAGTTAGCAGAGCAGTATTTGGCTGTTGCATGTGAAAAGCAGTTCTCCTGGTGAATATTTTGCATTTAATCATAGCTTTTCCTGCGGCGCAAACTGTTCAACAGTCAGAAATTCAATAACACGGCCATATTTCAATTTCGAATTCAGATTCTGGTCAGTCATCGTCAATTGCTTGAATTATGTATTGCTTCTGAAACATAAACCACAAAAAAAAGCATATCGAAAATAATGAAAATATTAAATTTTAAAAGCAAAAAACAATGGATATCAACAATAATAAAAATATATTGGAATCATTGTAAAAAAGATCGGATTAGGCTCAAATCTTTTCGAAAAACCCTTGTAGACATACAATTCCCCCATATATATATATATATATATATATATATATATATATATATATATAAAAGTGAACATAGAAGTCAACACTTAGAGGCGACAGTCTGTTTCATGCTAGATGCAATCGTCAGGCAACTAGTGCTGTTATTTTTCTCGACTATTTATATATAAGGGTCAGTGGTGCATTGTGGGTAGTCTATTTTGGCGGTTACTTTTATCGGAAGTAGTTTACTTGTTTATTTATTTATGTCAAATTATTTTGCTTGTTTTATTTAATTTTATTTTTATTTTTTATCTTATATATTAATTTTTTATTTTGATCGGTGTTTTTTATTAACGTAGTAAAAATTTGTTTATATAGCTTATTGTTGGTAGTCTATTATGGCGGTCATTTACCGGAAGTCGTTTATTTGCTTATTTATTTGGGTTAAATTGTTTTGCTTGTTTTTATTTGTTCAGAACAAACCACAACATTCAACCCCAAAATTCAACAAATAGCTTTAATCAATAATAAATAAACAAATATATAAGATAAAAAATAAAAATGAAAATAAATAAAAACAAGCAAAACAATTCGACCCAAATAAATAAGCAAATAATTTTTTTTAATTGCCTTTAAATTAAGTGGCGGCAGCAGAATTATCATTGAACTTTTAAAAGGTAAGTTTAAATAGTAATGCAATACTTAAATGCAGTGAGCAGTTTTGAGTTCTATCGCATATGGTAGCAGTATGCCTCACAAAAAGAAATCTTCGGCAACAGAGGACCAGATTGCAATCAAAAGGCTGCAGCGAGGAAAATAAAGTCCCGTGCAAATGAAAACCCAGATCAAACGGCAGCCAGGAGAGCATCCAGTGCTGAGGAGAGGCAAAGAATTAGCGTGTCTCAAACCCCTGAACAAGAGGAAAACCCAATCAAGAGCCCTCTGCAGGAGCTAGCTTAAATGCAGCCCGATAGGACGCCTTTTAAGCTAATATATATATATATATATATATATATATATAAAAGGCAGGATGTGTATGTGTGTGTGTGTGTGTGTGTGTGTGTGTGTGTGTGTGTGTGTGTGTGTGTGTGTGTAACGAATGCACGGTCGCAATTTTCGACGGATTTGCACCAAAATTTACATGCACATGCTCCAAGTTAGTATTAAGGCCAAGACCGACTTTGCATTTCCCAACTCCCATCGATAGTGGAAATAATCGATTTTTATGCTTCTACGGCAATTTTCATGTAGTTTTCGGCCATTTTCTACTGGCCAGCGTGAGAGCCGACAGTTGACTGACACGAATGTTAACTAGCATGCTAGCATGCAAAAAATTCAATAGCTGCATTCGTCACCAGTGGGTCAAATTTAAATCTGCATGCCACTTTACTTCAATTGGCTCATTCGCTTGCTTAAACTCAACGTTGATTCTGATTCCGCAGAACTGGGTTGGGTGTGAAAAAGTATATGTTGTTAACATTGTTTTTTTCATTCGGTTTTTCCAGTTACGAGTCCTTTTTTAAAGCTGATCGTTTTGTGTTCATTTTGTTTAGTTCTTTTTTCGTAACAGATTTAATGTTTAGTATAGAGCTTAGAAAAAAATCGCAGTGTGAGATAGGCAAGAAGTAAGGCATGTAGCAACATCAGCACGGCAAAGGGCACTCCTTTAAAGTCTAGGAAGGGCAAAAATATTTTAAGTCAAGTGATAGCGATTGCTGTATGAGTCGTACGATTTTTGAATCAAGCACAGGCAATGACGGGCCATGCTGCTAGTATATATATATATATATATATATATATATATATGTGTGTGTGTGTGTGTGTGTGTGTGTGTGTGTGTGTGTGTGTGTGTGTGTGTGTGTACAATTGCGTATTTGGGAAGCAATCCCTCTTTTATACAACTTTCGTTAGAAATGATTGAAAAGTAACTGCAATTATACCTTTTATTATTTTTTCTTGTATTCGTGATCACTTTTCTGGACAGAGATTGTTAAAAGAAAATCTGTCCAAATACTTTGTAGTTCCTAGCGCTTTCGGCTAATCAATTAACCATTTTTGTGGATTATTTATTTAATCATTTATTTATTTATTATTTTTTTAACTGAATATGTAGCTTATTATGTGTATATATAAGTGATGGGAATGTTTTTAATTTCCAGACACGCTCAGTACGTTGTGATCATGTACATAATTGATATTACTGAGAGTGTTTTTTTTCTTTTTTCATATTAATTCTCCCATTATTTTTAGCCGTTTTTAGCATATGGACGTCTCTATTATGTTCGTATTTTCCACAAATATGGACAGTTTCTCTTATTCCCCATAAAATTGAAACTATAAGAAAAATATATATAAAAAATATGAAATTTGTATAAAAGAAAGATTGCTGCCCAAATATATATATATATATATATATATATATATATATATATATATTATTATTATTATTATTATTATTATTATTATTATTATTATTATTAATAATAATATTATTATTATAATTAACGTGTTCTTTCCTATTTTTCTACATATTTGCATATATATATATATATATATATATATATATATATATAAATAATACACATGATATTATTTTTTAATATATTTAAATATGATTTTCTATATTTGGTATATTTGGGCATATGTTTCTCATTTATCTACGTCTGGTTGAAGACTTACATGTTTAAGATTTTATTTATTTTTTCTTCGGTTAGGGCTATTCTCGTGATTTGTGAACAGTTTCAACATATATTGCCATATAAAGTTAACACCATCTATATTACAAATATATATATATATATGTGTGTGTGTGTGTGTGTGTGTAACATATATTGTGTTTGGGATCAGTGTATTTTCTAGTAAATACCGCGTTTTTGGCAAGCTATCTTCGTAATTAAAGTGCTAAATATCAAGAGATAGGGCATTAATTTCAAGAAATAAATAAATAAATATCCAATTTTTCTGTTCAGACTCGGGGTTTCGCCAATATGCCATCACCTCCTCAGGGATTTTGATAATACTGACTGTGAAATAAATAGGAATTTAGAGAAATGCGTACTTTTTAGTTTCTGGCCGTATACATATTGTCAGCAATTTTTCGTTTATATAAATTTGGCTGAAGAACAACGAAAGGCTATCTTAAGGAATTTTTGGTTTATTATTTTTCTTTAATTTACTAGTTTTCTATGAAAATTCCAATAAAAATTATTTCGCCGGAAAGCAGATGAGCAAATCCTTAACAAGGGCCACCAAATACACATATATATTTTTAAGACATTTTTTATGCTTATACGTTCTTTTTATAGATACAAATATTTAAGTAAATGCTCTGTTTATAATAGACCGTACTAACGACATTTAGCGGCCTGAATGTCCGAGGAATTTTTATAGAAAATATTCGTCCTCCGACAGGAATCGAACCTGTATCCTATACGGAACCGTTATATAGCCTGACGTGCCTTAACCTATTGGGCTACAGAGGAGCGTTCGGTTAGCAAGTTCGATTTTACTGTTTTTAAACACAATTCTCCATGATTTTCTCTCATACATTCAAATCTGCTCAATGCGTATCCAAATGTAAACAAATGACGTCACACATTATGAAATGGACGGATTTCATATATATATATATATATATATATATATATATATATATATATATATATATATATATATATATATATATATGTATAAGAGGAAAGAATTACGTCAAAGTGGAAAAAGGTTTTGTGTGGCACGTTTCGTCACTTAGGATTTAATCGGACTAAGTTTTCTTTTATATTTCTGTTGATGCGATTGCACATGCGCACGAAGGAAAAGGGACGCTGAAAATTATAAATATAATTATTTTTTAAATTTTATATATGTTTCTGCTATATAATCTGGCTAATTTCTTTTGCATTCTATTTCTCTTTCTCTATATTACCATCAATTTTGTTATATCATTTTCCTATCTATCTATCTATCTATCTATATATATATATATATATATATATATATATATATATATATATATATATATATATATGTAAAAATCCATCAGGATTAAACTGTAGAAAATGACAATATCTATAAAGAAAAAGACAATAGGAAAACTAGCTTTTAGGCGACGCGTTTAATCCAATGTGGACTTTGTCAAGGCAAAAAAACGAAAATGTCCACATTGGACGAAACGCGTCGCCTAAAAGTTAGTTTCCCTATTGTCTTTTTCGTTTAT
The DNA here is from genome assembly GCA_964036315.1 of Acanthosepion esculentum. Lineage (NCBI taxonomy): Eukaryota > Metazoa > Mollusca > Cephalopoda > Sepiida > Sepiidae > Acanthosepion > Acanthosepion esculentum. The sequence goes on from OZ038484.1 coordinate 120,777,399, forward strand.
ATATATATATATATATATATATATATATATATATATATATATATATATATATATATATATATATATATATATATATACGGGGTGTCCGTAAAGTTCGTGTGCACTTAAATAAATTATAAATTGTTTTGTATTTGCGATAGAAATAATTTGTAAAAAGGATTAGAAAGAAGTAAATCTATATTTTTTAAGGTTTTATTGAAATTTTATTTAAGTTTCCACATGTCCTCCATCATTAGCAATACAAAGGGTAATACGATTTTGCAGTTCACGGAAAACATTTGCCAACTGATTTACAGTAATGTCTGAAATCACATTAGTTATTTTAGCTATACTTTAAACTAGGTACATTAAACTTTATAACATTTTTTATACATTATTTCCATCGCAAATACAAATATAGTTATAAATTTTTTAAAGTGCACACGAACTTTATGGACACCTTGTATATATATATATATATATATATATATATATATATATATATATATATATATATTACATAAAATAAAATTCTATGTTGACATTTTCAACTCACTTCTGAGCTGAAAATGCCATCATAGGACTTGTTGGCTGAATTAGCTAATCTGATGAGGTAAATTAGGATATCTATTTCCTGTCATTTATATCGTATGTTATAATAAATACATTGAGCCTTTGGGGGGGATCAGTTTTAATATTTTATATTATTAGGATTCACTTGGATTATATACCAATGGATTATTACGTGTGTTAAATAATTTACACACATTTTGTCTACTCATTTTTAATAGGATCCTCTCATAATTACGGACAAGTTTCTTAGTATCCTTATTAAAGGAAGAAAGAAAATTACCATGTTGATACATATTCATTTTATTCCAAGTACTTTCAACATCAGCACAATGTCATCATCAGTGTCTTATTTTTTCTAAGATAAAAAATTGTTGTCTTCATGATACTTCTGTGATAAATTTGTTGTGTTCATGTGAAAATTAAATTTTAACTTAAGTGAAAAACGTTAAAGTTACGTACAGCATGATTTATAAATTTTATGATGTAAAAGTCTATTGAAATGTCTAAATCTTTCTTAAAGTAAAACTATTTAAACTAATACTTAAAACCTAGATCTTGCAAAGTAAACATTTAAAAATATTGGTGCAGTATTCAAAATTAATTTTATTAAGGGTTGGTTTAAATTTATTAATATAGATAGCTTCAAAACTTTTAGTTTATGTTTATTATATATATATATATATATATATATATATATATATATATATATATATATATATATATATAGGCCTCTATAAGTCAATAATAATAGAAATTCTGCTACAGATTGATCTATCTATCTATCTGCCTGCCTGAGTCACTGACTGTCTATGGTTAACTTGACATAAGATTGGTGCAGCATTCATAATTAATTTTATTAAGGGTTGGTTTAAATTCATTAATATAGATAGCTTCAAAACTTTTACTTTATGTTTATTACATATATATATATATATATATATATATATATATATATATATATATATATATATTAGTACCAGACTCCATTAGAAACATACTAGTAGAATACACAAATATAATAACTGCATCCACCTGGAAAAAAAGATTAAAAATACTGAAAGCTTTAATAATAAAAAAGAAAAAGCTAACTGTTAACAATATTAACTACGAACAAGACCACAATGTGCTAACCGTATTCGGAAAATAAAAACATCCCTAGCACACACTAAGACATACACATAATGCACACACACAATTCAGCTGAAAAATCGAATCATCCTTGATAATGGCTAAAGCTATAGCCGAAAGCGCTCGGAACTATGGAACATTTGGACAGTTTTTCCACACTCTTTGTAAAGAAAAGAAAGCTCTTGTTCGAACATATATACACAGACGTGACAGAATTGAATAGACGCTCACAGAAACCGTTTATTTTATTAAACAAGTAATTTATACAAATGAAGTAATTATAAATGGTCATAAATTTAATAACTAATACTTGGTTGACATCCCTTTTGCTTTTTTTAATGCAAGGACCCTTCTAGGCATGATAGCGATGAGTTCACGAATATCATCTTGAGGGATTTCTTGCCATGTTTCACGCAATAATCCTAAAAGTTCGGGCTTAGAAGATGGCTTCCTGTTCTTTTTGCGGAGTTTTCGATCTAATATGCCCCAAAGTTGTTCAATAGGGTTAATATCCGGGGACTGACTTGGCCATGGAAGTTTATTGATCCCATTTTGTCTCAACCAATGCTGCGTTGCATGAGCAGTGTGACATGGAGCTCCATCTTCCATAAATAGGGAGTCAACTTTGCTCATTCTATTACTTGAGAATATTGGAAAGAGCCCTTTCTTTAATATAGAAACATATTTGGTTGAATTAATGTTTCCTTCACACTCCACAAGCTCTGAGCGACCATCACTCCAAATTGCACCCCATACCATTACTGAAAGGCCCCCCATGTTTCCCCGTTGGCTGCAGTTTTTTAAAATCAAACTTTTGACTACAGAGTCCCCATACCCATACTCTTCCACTGTCGGAAAATAATGCGAATCTTGACACATCAGAGAAAATGACAGTGGTCCAAAAGGTCACAGGTCTCTCCACCATCTCATGAGCCCAATCCTCTCTGCGTTTGATATTGGCTAGACGGAGAAGTGGTTTCCTTCTCGCAGCTCTGCCATATTAGCCAAGGTTGTGAAGATACCTGACAGCTGTTCTGGGACAGATATCAACTTGTGTTGCTATGTCAGAGGTCTTGCAACGTGGATCCTGTTCAACATTTCTTTCGACAAGACGCATGGTTCTTTCAGAGGGCCCAGGGCGGCCTTGATGAGGTCTTGCGCACTTCTTGCCCTCCCTAGTGAATTGTACGATCACTCTATTAACAGTAGAAAGGGGTATTGAAAGATTTTCAGATATTTTCTTTGACTAAGATCACCTTCATTTTGGCCCACGATACGTCCTCGCTGAAATTCGGATAGGTCTGATGCTCCTTTGGTTCGTGGCATGTTCCAGTATTGTTATAAGCAATTTTAATCAAATAATCTAAGTTAATTTATCTTGGTTATTAAAAAAATCTAAGTTAATTTATCTTGGTTATTAAAAAAAGTCAGAAATAAAATTTATCTTGGTGTCTATTCAATTCTGTCATGTCTGTGTGTATATATATATATATATATATATATATATATATATATATATATATATATATATATATATATATATGTAATAGGCCTATATATATATATATGTAATAGGCCTATATATATATATATATATATGTGTGTGTGTGTGTGTGTGTGTGTGTGTGTGTGTGTGTAATAGGCCTTTATAGGTCAATAATAATAGAAATTCCGCTACAGATTCATCTCTCAATCTCTATCTGTCTATCTATCTGTCTGTCTGTCTGTCTTTCTGAGTCACTGACTGTCTATGGTTAACTTGACATAAGATTTCTTCTCAGTATATTACCTGTGGTAGTCATAATTCGAACTTGCATGAAATGTCCCGGTGTGGTTTCTGATGGAGGTAACAGCGGATTTCCCCATGATGCTAGTGGTTAGTATTCAAGTCTAGTTTAATGATTTTCAGAAAAGCAGACCTCTTCCATTTAAAAAAGTTACGCTACACAATCTTCTCATTTCCTATATTCGAACTAAGTTAGATATAGTAAATATATATCTCTTTCTTTTCCTTACCCTCTTTCGCGATACACCTGCGAGTTGGCTGAAAAGTATGATATTTTTAATGAAGAATCTCATCTCTCGTTAATCTTTTACCAACCCGTTTTAACAGCTGAATCCCTGTTTTATCCTGGGGTTTTTTCTTGTTTTTTTTTTTCTTGTTTTTTTTACAGAAATGCTTTTAAAAGACCCGAAAGTACGGTTATAATAAATATTTCAAGAAAATTATCTGACAAAGTGCTCCTATTTTTCTGGGGATCATGATCAAAATTTTCTTCTTTTTGCGATTTTTACTCTTTCCTGCCTCCTCCAAGGCAAAGATTTCCTGCCGAACGTCTATGCCCACCATTTTAGTCTGTCGTATGTTATATTTTCTTTACATTTCACTCATTGCATTCATCTGTCGATTGCCATTCACTATAAACGTAAGGAAAACAAGAAAAATTATCTTGCTTTATTCTCTATCTCTCTCTCCTTCTCGCTCTCTCTCTCCTTCTCTCTCTCTCTCTCCTTCTCTCTCTCTCTCTTTCTCTCTCTCTCTCTCTCTTCATATGTAGTTTTCTTTATCTCCAGGTTTCTTTAGGTTGTCAACAAAGTTGCCTGGTAACACCGGTAGGATGTCAACAAAGTTGCCTAGTATCACCGGTAGGTTGCCAACAAAGTTGCCTTGTAACACGGGTAGGTTGTGAATAAGTTGCCTGGTAAAACGGGTATGTTGTCAAAAAGTTGCCTGGTAAAACGGGTAGGTTGTCAATAAAGTTGCCTGGTAACACTGGTAGATTGTCAACAAAGTTGCCTGATAAAACGGGTAGGTTGTCAACAAAGTTGCCTTGTAACACAATCCCCTCATGATACTCAAGATAAGATCAGTGACCACCTTTCTATGAGAAACTGAAACCAAAGGATCCATGAACTGTGTGCATGTTTCAGGGAGAAACATTTTCTTTTTATGTGCCGTGTCCTTTCAGGACGTAGGTGATCATTACTCTTCACTTCTCCCTATCCTTTGTAACTCTCAATAAGTTTTGCCTCTTTGTTACATCTCCCAGTCCATGTTCTGTCATCCACTTGCTTAAGCCCACTAGGTATGTCATGCGTTGCTTTCCCATGTCTCTCTTTCCCTCTGTTCGACCTGTGAGTATCAGATTCTCCAATCCCTCCTTTCTCATTACGTTTCACAGGCATTTCAGCTGCCCCTTCCTGATGTTAAGTATAAGCCTCCTCCTTGTTTGAATCCTCTCCAAGACGTCATCGTTGCTCACACGCTCAGTCCATGATATCCTTAGCATCCTTTTGTAGAACCACATCTCCGTCGCCTCGAGTCTCTTCTTCATCTTTGAGGAGACCGTCCAACACTCGCTGCCGTAAACGAGGACATATGTCACGTGACAGCTCAGTACTCTCTTCTTTGATAGCAAAGAAACTACTTAAATTAGAAAATGAAATAAGTGTCGCATTTTGAAGGACCTACGAAACAAATTCAGTTTTAAAGTAAAAAAAATTCAGAGCCGCATCTCAAATAGTTAAATTGATTAAATGACCTCCGACAGTGTCTCTTTCATTTCTAATGGACTTATTTTGATTGTTCTCTGCTGTGTTTTTTTAATTTTGTTTTGTTTTTATATTTGTTGTTGTTTCTGCTGCTGTTTATCTGTTTTTGGTGGTGGTGGGGGGGGGGTATTTGTATTTTCAACCGATTCTGTTTCGACTCCTTTTGCCGCCATCGGGTAGAGGGTGACCAATGATCAATGCTGTCAGTCGACAATACCTAGCTGGTATTAACCGATAACAATCTGTCTACAATGAAAATCACACTCAGTATCATTTTCAGCTGCTATCGACAGAGTGGACGATGAAATAGTGACCTTCTCTTCGCTACTTTGCCGTATTAGCATTTCCAAAGCTTTGCTTCAATTGACTGGAGTCAGTCAAAAGATACACTATGAACGGTGCCTTATTTATCTCGCGAGATACCCGATTAATTACCACCAAATTAAATAGTCTGTCTTCTGAATAATATTTTGTAACACAAACTATCGGAATATTTCATAGGTTTTCTTCATAGATTTGTTTATATACTCTTGTTCCTTTCAAGATAATGACATATTTTTTTATAGTTGTTCTTAATAATACTTACTATTCCGTGTACTTTCAGGACGTAGGTGATCATGGCCCTCCACATCTTCCTGTACCTTGTAGCACTTAATAAGTTTTATATTTGTTATTTCTCCCAAACTCTGTTCTACCATCCATTTGCTCAAGCTCATCAAGTATGTTACGCACTGCTTTCCTCTGTCCCCCTTTCCCTCTATCTGCCTTGTGAGTATCAGATTTTCCAAGCCCTCTTTCCTCATTAACTACCACAGAATGCACACCAGTCTCTCCTTAAGTATCACTTTTGTTTCCATTTTCTCCAAAACTTCGTCTTTGCTCGCATGTTCGGTTCATGATATCCTCAGCATCTTTCTGTAGAACCACATTTCTGTTGCTTCAAGTCTCTTCGTCATCTTTGAGGAGATTGCCAGCATTCGCTAAGAATTTCTACTTTGGATCAGAGTGCAGTATATGCAAGACTTTCTACCGCTCCGACCTTCAATGTTGTTGAAATATTTTATGTAGTTAATATCTAATGTTTTTTAGTATGGGACAAATTTATGTATTCTAAATATATATATATATATATATATATATATATATATATATATATATTTAGTTTACGAAAAACTAGGTAATCCGTATGGGTAGACCCAAGGAGGATAAAATCCAGAGAACTGAATGTAAATCAGAGCTAATAATTTAAATAAAAACAGACCACTTTAAGGTTCCATATAATAAATTATTTCACCACAGCCTTTTTTCGTTTCAACCTTTGGAAGTAAAATCTGATGATCCGCGGTCCTTTAAAAGGGCTGTGGTGAAATAATTTATTGTATGGAACCTTAAAGTAGTCTGTTTTTATCTAATGTATATATATATATATATATATATATATATATATATATATATATATATATATATATATATATATATATATATATATATATATATAACAGTATGCATATTGGCTTGAGACAGGAGTAATTCTTTCAAGCCAACATACATAACAATAAAAATGTTAAAAACAATATTTTCAATTAAAAGAAAACGCTTAAATTCATAACCACTTGTTATTTAGAAAGTATAATACATACATTTAGCACATACTAACATAACTTAAATAATAATTCCATAAAAAATTCAACAACATAATTTTTCACTTTCCTTTATATATATATATATATATATATATATATTGAACAATAAAAAATATTAAAAAATTTTCAGACACACTGGGTTGTATATTAATATTCTTTCGTTTTTATTATTATTTCAGTTAGATTGCTCGACTAGTTTCGGCCAACATGGCCATCATCAGGAGAAAAAAAAATCCTGCTTGCTGGTAGCAGTGAACTACAGGAATGAATGTCTTGATGGAGAAAATGAACTTTTGTCTGTAGTTTTCATTTGTTTTTGGGTTTTTTGGGTTTTTTTTTTTTTAACATGAATTTTGGTCAGCCCTTGCGTCGGTCAAACAGTCACTTTTGAGTTGTTATTTATGATAAGAGCTGGATAGATTCATGTTGCTCTGAATTCCCTTGGTCATTTTGATAGTTTTATTGGCTACTGAGGGCAAGGCACAATTGAGAAAATTGGCAATAATTGGCAAGATGGTTTACATAGTACAGGAACAAAAATTCTCACACAGAAGACACGTGAACCAAATAAGGAAAAGACTGTTACAGGACGCTAACGGTCCACCTCAAGAAGAGGTAATGGACACGATTTATCATACGTTTGATATAAAAAGACCGCAAACAATGCCAGAACCAAGAAAATCGTGGTGTTATGGGAACTTACCCATAATAGTAATGGACCATCCCGTACACCATAAATACTGCGCCTCAAGAGGAAGCAGTTTCCAACCAATCCGAGGGCTCCAACTACAACTGGGATTGTTGATGTTCTTATGTGCCACATTTTTGAGATTTCGATTTTAAGGTCCTTGTATTTGGATAATTTTTTAAAGATCTTCAAAGATACATTGCAGTCTGCAGGGACTGCCATATCAATAAGGAGGTATTTTTTTGTTTGTGGTCTCTAATAACATTGTCTGGTCGGTTAGCTTTTATTATTATTATTATTATTATTATTATTATTATTAATATTATTGCTGTTGTTACTGCTAGAGAAATGAAATATAAATAGTTGAAGTAAATAGATCAAAAGATTCATGAATGGGTAGGAATAGTAATTCACTGCGAACGATGCAAAGTACAATTGAAATAAATCCTCTGGATAAAAGAAAAAAGCTTCTTGGGTAATTTTTTATTCAAACTATATTGAATTATTTATTCAGACCAAGTAGCTGTAAATATTGAAGAAGTGTCGCTGTATGAAAATATTCAAGTGGAAGACTGTGTAGCACTGAAAGTGAGAAAATCTACAAATATATTAAAACCTACAAGAGAAATAAAACAAAATTGTAGAAAGTGAATAGAGTAGCAGTATACAGTTTAATAGTGAATGTGAAAATTTAGGTAATTCATTTAGTTGTTTATGTTTAGTGATTTGGGTTTCTGGTTTAATGTCAAATCTAAATATTTTGTACGAAATTTTATTTTATTTTTCTTTAGATAATAATGGTTTTAGTGATACAAGTCTTACTAATTAACCCACAGCTTGGGGGAGGTGTGGATTCATAACTTTCCCAAAGGAATTTGCTCATAAGTGAAAATAACGAACCTAACTGCAGTTAGAACTCGGCTCTCCGATTAACAATTCCAAGCCGCTATTCATTACACCACCCGCACATCCAAGCTTAAAGCACCTGGTATTCTCAATAACTCGCACATCTAGGTATTGATGTGGCCGCAACTATTAGATATATTAAATCCTATAAGAGAAATAAAACAAAATTTCAGAATGTGATGTACTATCTCTAGCTATAAATAGTAGGTCAACTGGAACGATTCTGGCAACTTTTCCCCGTCCTGGATAAGACGATAAACTACATCCGCGTCCTGGTTAAGACCATAAACTACATCCGCGTCCTGGATAAGACCATAAACTACATCCGCGTCCTGGGTAAGACCATAAACTACATCCGCGTCCTGGTTAAGACGATAAACTACATCCGCGTCCTGGGTAAGAACATAAACTACATCCGCTTCCTGGATAAGACGATAAACTACATCCGCGTCCTGGGTAAGACCATAAACTACATCCGCGTCCTGGATAAGATGATAAACTACATCCGCGTCCTGGGTAAGACGATAAACTACATCCTCCAGCAAGTCCTCTGATCAGGAGGTTTTGAGGAGCGTGGAACCACCTCTTAATTGTTAGTCTTCCCACGTCCACCCTGATCCGAGGTAGTAGCACCTGTTAGGGTTCAATCTATAGGCTAATACTTAACCCCCAAATTGAGGTCAAAAACACTATTAAAGTGTAAAAATAGGTTTTATTACCAGCAATACATTTCTGTAAAAGATTATTACTATCAATGAAATTTTGAAGAAAAAATTATTACTGGCAATACATTATTACCAGCAAAAAATTTTGGAAAAAAATATTACCAACAATACATTTATGTAAAAAGAAATATATTAGCAGTAATATATTTTTGAAGAAATATCACCAGAAATAATAATCTTGTCCGCATTACATAACCCATTGAGGTTGATATGCCGTAAAACAGAATAAACCAAACCAATCTAAACCAATGAATACATATTCTATTCATACGAATCTATCCTAAAAATCTTGTTGGCATTAAATAACCCATTGAGGGTGATATGCCGTAAAACAAAATAAACCAAACCAATCTAAACCAATGAATACATATTCTATTCATACGAATCTATCCTAAAAATCTTGTCGGCATTAAATAACCCATTGAGGGTGATATGCCGTAAAACAAAATAAACCAAACCAATCTAAACCAATGAATACATATTCTATTCATACGAATCTATCCTAAAAATCTTGTCGGCATTAAATAACCCATTGAGGTTGATATGCCGTAAAACAGAATAAACCAAACCAATCTAAATCAAAGAATACATATTCTATTCATACGAATCTATCCTAAAAATCTTATCGGCATTAAATAACCCATTGAGGTTGATATGCCGTAAAACAAAACAAACCAAACCAATCTAAACCAATGAATACATATTCTATTCATACGAATCTATCCTAAAAATCTTGTCGGCATTAAATAACCTATTGAGGTTGATATGCCGTAAAACAGAATAAACCAAACCAATCTAAACCAATGAATACATATTCTATTCATACGAATCTATCCTAAAAATCTTGTCGGCATTAAATAACCCATTGAGGGTGATATGCCGTAAAACAAAATAAACCAAACCAATCTAAACCAAAGAATACATATTCTATTCATACGAATCTATCCTAAAAATCTTGTCGGCATTAAATAACCCATTGAGGTTGATATGCCGTAAAACAGAATAAACCAAACCAATCTAAATCAAAGAATACATATTCTATTCATACGAATCTATCCTAAAAATCTTATCGGCATTAAATAACCCATTGAGGTTGATATGCCATAAAACAAAATAAACCAAACCAATCTAAACCAATGAATACATATTCTATTCATACGAATCTATCCTAAAAATGTTGTCGGCATTAAATAACCCATAGAGGTTGATATGCCGTAAAACAGAATAAACCAAACCAATCTAAACCAGTGAATACATATTCTATTCATACGAATCTATCTTAAAAATGTTGTCGGCATTAAATAACCCATTGAGGTTGATATGCCGTAAAACAAAATAAACGAAACCAATCTAAACCAAAGAATACATATTCTATTCATACGAATCTATCCTAAAAATGTTGTCGGCATTAAATAACCCATTGAGGTTGATATGCCGTAAAACAAAATAAACGAAACCAAAGGAACTTTTCCAGAATGAAATACAGAATTAAAAATCCGAGAAAAATAACGTTTTAAACATCTTTGATGAGATCAATTAGATTGATGTGAATCAAGGGGGCTACGTTGGACTGATGGGAAAAGACTGTACTACTACTACTACTACTACTACTACTACTAGAATAGAATAATTGCAAAGTATTTTTGTAGGGCGTTGAAGATCATTATGATCGGGGAAGGTAGAAGAAAGAAGCAAACCATAATTGAATACGAAATGAACTTCTGGATTTCATTGCCAACTTTCTTGCTCAAAGCCATTGAACTCATCTCTTAAAAGTTAAAAGGGGAAAAGTACAAAACAAAACTAAGAGTTAACATTAGTTGTATAACTGCGAAGAGGTAAAGATACCTTCTCTT
>OZ038484.1:120790948-120820948 GCA_964036315.1 Acanthosepion esculentum
ATATTAATGCATATTTCATTAAATAATATAGGCACGTTTTGTCTATTTATTTTAAGTAAGTTCCTTTCATATTGTCTGATAAGCTTAATAACATTATCATTGAAAGACGAAAGAAAATCACCATATTGATACATGTTTTTTAATCCTATCTAAGCTTTCGGCTTACATAAGCCATTATCAAGGATGACAATTACATTTCAATATATTAAACAATACACGGACAAAACAATAATGATAGTCTGTTTTTGTTGCATGAAAGATTTCCAAGAAACGTATACGAGACGCGGAAGCGAAAATCGCACCGCAGCTCGTGACCTCACACATGACTACGCGAGAGTGAAAACAAGAAGTATTAAGTATGGGAAGCCGTTGGTATAAACCAATGGCTTCTGTTATTAATTATAGGCATTTAAGTATATTTGTGGAGTTTTCATAGTTTATTTTGTTCAGGTTAGGTTTCAACTGTTTTATGTATATAGCTTCAAGAATCACCAGATCCTAGCAAAAATATTACGTTAGTCATATATTACACTAAATCTTGTATATCCAACTCAATTATTTGCAATGATTCTCCTACCGCCCGTTAGCGATTTGCAAAAAACTAACATAGTTTACAAATTTAAGTGCCCTCTGGGAGATTGTATCTCCAACGGATTAAATAATATTTATGTTGGTCACACCACAAACTCGGTTTCACAACGCTTGACTCTACATTTGAATGATAATTCTAACATTTTTAGGCATTTAAAACAACATGCCTGGCCGCATACATAATTCCGGAAAATCCTCGTTGAAAACACAGCTATACTTAAGCATGAAAGCAATAAACAAAAACTAAAAATTCTTGAAGCTATATACATAAAACAGTTGAAACCTAACCTAAACAAAATGCCACCCAAGTCTGTCTTACTATTTTAAATAGAATATAGAAAAACTCTCGCTGTTCTAGTCGACCGTAGTCGGGATAATCGAGTCAATGCGAACGATTCTTTCCTTTCATATCGTTTCCTTTCATTATCTGAATAATATGTGCTTCGCCCGGGCTAAATTGGTTACTATTTTCGGATATTTATTTATTTAGTAGCTATATAGTGAGCAGGGTTCTTTTAAAAGAAATACATAAAAAGTTTATAAATTCAGCAAATACTAACATTGTTTAGAAAATAAGTACATGCCACCAGTTCCTTAGTAGGTGACTTCTTATTCTTCAGAACCGTCCTTTCAAAAGGAACCGTTTTATCGATTAGACTACAATTCCAACTGTCTATATTTCTGAGATGAGGTATTATGTACACTATTTACATTACTCGGACTATCATCCCCATCTTTGTTGCAATATTTATCACAATATTTCGGCCGTTGTACGCTCTGGCCTTCTTCCAACTGAACCCTTTATTTCGTTCGCTAGGATAGATTGTTCTAGTTCCACGTGCCATGTTTAATGGATGTCAGTTATCGGTTATGTTAATTCCCCTCACCAAGTTCTCCACCGCCTTAACCAGGTATTGAACTCACACTCTTTGGGTCCTCTCACAGGGTCTAAGTAACGCGTTTATCCACTGTGCCATATGTGCCATGTGTGAATTTCTGGGTATTATAAACCTAATGTCTTCAGCATCATTTTTTACCACTGCTCATATTGCAATTTATGCTGTTATCATTGTATGTTTTTACCAGTAATAAGGAGTGCCAGAGAAAAAGCAATAATCATAACGAAAATTGCAATATGAGCTCTGGTAAAAAAACAAACAATGATAAAGCAAAAATTGCAATAGTAGCACTGGTAGAAAATGGTTACTGAAGACATTAGGTTTATAATTAGTATCATTAGTGTTTTTTATTTGCCTTACATTTCGACTTATTTCTGTTTCTTTTTATTGCAGCTCTTAGATCTACATTCTACGATCGTTAAATCACCCGAGGTTTATTTTTATTTCCCATGAACGCTGCTGACTGAATGATCTGGAATTTGCGATGAAACGGCACAGAAATGAATTAAAAGAAATATTATTGAAAAATAATAATTAAATAATAATTGACTAAAATTCTTTATCCAATAAATTCGGAAAATTTAAGAGTATTACGTCTTATTATTTCAAGCAACAGAAATAATATGAAATAAAGACGAGTGAAAATTTCATAACTCACAAAATTGCTTCATCTAAGTAAATCTAAATCCTTTTGCATTTCTTATCTGACGTCAATTGAAATACTTAATTTATTCAGATCTGAAGCAATGGCTTCAACAGATTTAAAACCATTTGTTCTTTTAAGAACTTCCATTGTTTATTTTGATTTCATCTTTTGTAACAAATTTGCTCGCCACAAACGCATGGCCTCCGCCAGCGTCTCAGTGTTGCTTGCATTTTTGTTTTATTCTTTCTTCTTGAGGCAAAACAATTAAAAGACAAATTGCAACTGAGACAGATAATTCGATCACCATATGAAAGTTTCTACTTTTCTCTCATTAGCTTGGAATTTTTTTATAATTCTTTTTGTATAAAGTTAACCGTTCCTGATTTCCGCTGTATTTTGAAATCGTCACTTGATTTTGTCAAGTCTTTAACGTTGCTGATTTATTTGCTATTGTTGTCTATAATTAATATATACCAATTTGCAAGTATTGGTATTTTCAATTACTTTTTATTCCCAAACCATTTCCATTACACTTTTTGGCTATTTTTTTTCCGATTACGTTTCGAAGATTTATTGAAATTTTTAAAAAGTCAGCAACAAAAGTTGCAAAACGTTTTCTTGTATTTTCATTTTTATAAGACGTCCAATGATTTTGGTTCAATTTTTAACTCATATCAAATGTTTTGATTTCTTTTCCTTCAATTGTTGGCAAACACAAATTGTCATTTATCCTGCAATATTTTCTCTCATTTTCTTTGTTCGGTCAGATTCAACATAATTTTCTCATGTTTATTTTCTTCCTGTTTAAACTCGAAACCTTTCTTCTTTGAGTTTTTTGTTTTATTTTTCGAACAACCAAACAGCAAGAGAAAGAACACAACATCTGAAAGAATGCGCTGATTCTTTCAAATGTTTGATTCCCCAAACGTTTATTTAGTAACGGTTCCCATATTTTTATACTAGGCCTTCTTTCAGATGTTCGATTCTCCAATGCTCTTCTCTGTGTAACTTTACTTCATTACACAGATTATAGTGACTACTATTCATCTATACATGATCAGCCATGCCTGATCTCATTGCCTACTCTCTTACCAAGAGTAAAACACTTGTAGAATATCAACCTATTAATGCCCATCCAAAAATCCGGTATTAATTTTTGGTTTGTAAAAAGACCGGTATCAATCATATGGTATTGTTTTGCGCTGTTTTTTTTTAATTTTACATTATTTCCACTCAGACTATTGTCCTAATCTTTGTTGTTATAATCACATTTCCTAACATTACATTTCTCTGTATTTCTTTAGTAACGGTTCCCATGTTTTTATATAGGCCTTCTTTCAGATGTTCGATTCTCTAACGCTCTCCTCTGTGTAGTTTTACTTCATTACACAGTGTATGGTGACTACTCTTCCTCTATACATGATCAGCCATGCCTGATTTCATCGTCTCTCTAATAATTACGGCCTTTTGATGTTCATGTTTTACGGGTCTGCTGTTTTCAGTTTTGTATTGGTTGCAACGGAAGGAATACACAGTTATTGGTAATGTTCTTCTCTGTATTAGGCTTGAAAAAATTATAGGTTTATAATAACCAGTTGTTAAAATTACGGGTTTGTAAAAATCCGATGGTAATTGTAGATGTGCAGCTATAATCCATTAGTACCCACCATTCCAAAAAGTGAACACTGGGCATCAATGAATGCTCCCCTCTCTCTCTCTCTCTCTCTCTCTCTCTCTCTCTCTCTCTCTCTCTCTCTCTCTCTCTCTCTCTCTCTCTCTCTCTCTCTCTCTCTCTCTCTCTCTCTCTCTCTCCCTTCCCCCCTCTCTCTCTCTCTATCTCTCTCTCTCTCTCATACACAAACACACACACACACACACACCCTCTGGTTCTTTTTCTCTCCTTTTTTCTATTCCCTTTCCTCTTAGTGATCTTTCTTTTCTTTTATTGACTTATAGACATGTCCTGTTGAAACACAAGTTCTTGTACACTCAGTGAAGTTAAGCAACATCGAGCCTGGTAACCAGGTGATGTGAGCTTGGATGTGATAGTAGTGTAATGGACAACGGCTCGGATTTGGAAAGCGGAGAGCCGGGTTCCAATTCCGGTTGGGTTCGTTATATTCACTTACGCACAAATACCCTTGGGAAAGCTATGAATCCACCTCTTCTCCCCACCCCAATCAGTGTGTTAATTAGTAGTACGCGTATCAGTAAATCATTATTATCTCCACGCCAAATTCTTACAATCTAAAAGTATTTTCCGGTTTTAAATAACCTGCAAAAGGGTTGATAACCAGTAACAAACGAATCAGACAATCAAACTTTTCTTGCATTTGTTTCTCCTCTTCTACATCAAAAATATTTCCCCCCCTCTCTCTCTCTCTCTCTCTAAATTTCTTTGCATCCTCCTTTCTGTCGTTTCCCCTCTCTCTCTCTCTTTCTCTCTCTCTTTCTTTAAATATCTTTGCAGCTTTCTTTCTGTCGTTTCCTCTCCCTTTCTCTCTCTCTTTAAATTTCTTTGCAGCCTCCTTTCTGTCGTTTCCCCTCTCTGTCTTTCTCTGTCTTTCTCTCTCTCTCTCTCTCTCTCTCTCTCTCTCTCTCTCTCTCTTGCTCACTTTAAATTTCTTTACAGCCTCCTTTCTGTCGTTACTTCTCACTTTCTTTCTCTCTCTCTCTCTTTAAATTTCTTTGCAGCCTCCTTTCTGTCGTTTCCCCTCTCTCTCTCTTTCTCTCTCTCTTTCTTTAAATATCTTTGCAGCCTTCTTTCTGTCGTTTCCTCTCCCTTTCTCTCTCTCTTTAAATTTCTTTGCAGCCTCCTTTCTGTCGTTTCCCCTCTCTGTCTTTCTCTGTCTTTCTCTCTCTCTCTCTCTCTCTCTCTCTCTCTCTTGCTCTCTTTAAATTTCTTTACAGCCTCCTTTCTGTCGTTACTTCTCACTTTCTTTCTCTCTCTCTCTTTAAATTTCTTGCAGCCTCCTTTTTGTCGCTTCCTCTCTCTCTCTCTCTCTCTCTGTCTGTCTGTCTGTCTGTCTGTCTCTCTCTCTCTCTCTCTCTCATTAAATTTCTTTGCAGCCTCCTTTGTATCGTTTCCTCTCTCTCTCTCTCTCTCTCTCTCTCTCTCTCTCTCTCTCTCTCTCTCTTTATTTCGCTTTCTTTCTTACCTCTCTTTTGCATCTTTCTTCTTCCCTCTTTCTACCTATTTTTCTTTTGTCTTCTCCGTTCCTTCCCATTTAAGGGTGGCCAGTTACGCTCAGTGATAATTAATATTTAATGTCCTGATGCTTAGTCACTTAAACTAATTAAACAAGGTCGTTAGATGAAAGAAATTCAATTTAGATTCAACCTGATAAAATATTTAACTCGCTTTCTTTATTCACTTATTTCAAATCTTCTTTTCTTATTGAAAGCAAACGTAACACAAATATTCACATTTACATCACGATTCTCGTCCGCAATGAATGTTTTATTCAAAGCCGATAGTTTCGGATTTTCTTAACACATATCTTTCATTCGACATGTTAAACAATAAACGAAGGAGACACAACCCCATTGACAACTGCTTTCATTTTCATTGAAATCTGTAACATTTAAATAAATAATCTCTCTAACAAATTATATACAGGGAGTCCATAAAGTCCGTGTGCACTTTAAAAAATTTATAACTTTATTTGTATTTGCGATACAAATAATCTGTAAAAAATGTTATAAAGTTTAATGTACCTAGTTTTAAGTATAGCTAAGATAACTAATGTGATTTCAGGCATTACTGTAAATCAGTTGGCAAATGTTTTCCGTGAACTGCAAAATCGTATTAACCTTTGTATTGCTAATGATGGAGGACATGTGGAAACTTAAATAAAATTTCAATAAAACTTAAAAAAATATAGATTTATTTCTTTCTAATCCTTTTTACAAATTATTTCTATCGCAAATACAAATAAAATTATATATTTTTTTAAAGTGCACACGAACTTTATGGACATACTGTATATATATATATATATATATATATATATATATATATATATATATATATATATATATATATATATATATATATATATCGCAAATTATATTTTTTAAAAGTGCACACGAACGTTATGGACGCCCTGTATATTTCTTTGCATCCAGCAGGTTTAATAAAAACATTTTATTTCTACTTTTATGTACCGAATTCTTTTTCTGCAACTTTCTGTCTTTTGTTGCTCCAAGTATTTGCTTAGGCATTACCATCACTTGTTATTCTTGCTCTACCGTCCATCTATCCACCCGATCCTATGGTTAGGTTACTCGCTCTCTCCCTCTGCTTCGCTTGCCTTCAGTGTACCCTGTGAGTGTTAAATTCTCCAGGCCCTCTTTTCACATTAGGCACCCAAGAAATTTCATCTGTCTCTTTCTGATTGTAAGTATACGTTTCTATGAAGTCCCTATTTATTTTAAACCTCCCCTCTTACTCATAAACTCAGTATATGTTATTCTTAGTATTCGTCGATGAACCCACGTCTTCAACCCTCTTCTTCAGATGCGGGGAAATTATCCAAAGATCTTAGGAGTTTACCACTCTTTTCTTTGTTTCTAATGAAATTTTCTTATTCCTTAATACTTTGCTTAGATTCTGAAAGATATATTTCGCTATTTCTGCGCACCTTGTGCCTTTTTCCGTCGTCTGTTACTGCACTACCTAAATAATTTCTGTATTTATTTGATTTTGACGTCCCCAACATGTACCTCATTATCCCTTTTGCTAACGACCATGTCTTCATACAGTTAATACTTACAACTTCTTTTTTACTTTCTTTTACTACATCATCTAAGATTTCTTTCATTTTTCATTCTGCTTTCAAAACAGCGTTTTTTGCATATCTTACGTTAAGATTATGACCTCTGATAATAAATCCTGGTTGGACTTTTTGTTCTCTTCAATTTTTCATTTGAGAAAATACAAAAAATAATTTCTGTATTTACTTAATTTTGACGTCCCCAACATGTACATCATTACCCCTTTTGCTAGCGACCATGTCTTCTTACACTTAATACTTACAACTTCCTTTTTATTTTATTTTATTTTACTGCCTTATCTGAGATTTCTTTCATCTTACGTTAAGATTATGACTTCTGATGATAAATCCTGGTTGGTCTTCTTGCTTTCTTCAGTCTTTCATTTGAGAAAACGAATCCGCGTTCCACTCCTCCTTTCTATTTTCGTCTATTCAGTGAATTTGTTCTCTGACTGTATGCAAGCAATCTGTTCCCAATAGTGATTATATACTTTAAGTGACTTTTATGCATGTTTTTTTTTTAATCACTTCACCCCAGGTAAGGCGATATTGCAAATAAAACGCATGGGTTACCGGAAGTTAATGACATTGAGACTAATGAGTAGAAAGAACAATAAAAGAACGTATATCAAGAAGATAAAAGATGGCGGTTGACGTTGCCTTTAAGCATTTGAAGATTATAGATGGCATAGAGGAGAGTTCCACTGGCTTGAATTGCGGGAAAAGAAACTAGCAGAATACAACACTGTCAGACATTCACTGTTAAAAATAGCAGGGATTGATATATTACATAACAGTTGACCGGTTTTCCAACAAAATTTTCCTATTCATTAATATTTTGTTTCGTTTCTTGAAGGCATCATTCGCTGTTACAACGCGTCTTCGGTTACTCAACCAAAAAAGAAAAAAAAATGAACTTTTTACAGTTATATCCAGAATTTACATCTAGAGATGCAACACATTTTTCAAAATTAAGTAAACAGACTTTGAATGAATTTAATTAAACTTCTTCAATTCGATATATTTTTACAGAAATTCTTCCAGTCAATTTCATTATGTTTACTTACGTGCTAATACCCTTGGGATAGATAAGAATCTAACTCTTCTCCCCGCCCCTCCACCTGCTGTGGGTAAATATCAGGTCAGAATGTGTTCTATAGCCTTGGGTGGCAACCGGTCTAGGAGAAGGAAAACTTTGAATTTAAAACTGTATGTAACCTTAGTAAAGCACATACTATGTAATTATGAAGAGGATTGTTCGCATTGACTCTATGTTCTCGACTACGGTCAGTTTCTCGTTCGTTTAAATATGTATTATTAAAATGAATAGACATTTTATGTATATTACATTTATTGATCACCTTTTCGAATATTCTAATAACTTTTTATTAAACTGCAAAAAAAGGAAGTATTAGAATAGAACCTACGGTTACTAGTTGCTACATTCATGCGGCCGGGTTACCAAGGAGGAAAGCTCATTGCATGGGGAAAAAAATAACATTTTTGTCTAACGTGATGAAAGAAATGTTTTCATTATCTGTCTATATTTCTGAGATGAGGTATTATGTACACTATTTACATTATTCGATCTATTGTCCTCATCTTTGCTGCCATATTTATCAGAACGTTTCGGCCTTCTTCGGGTGGTTGGAATGTCGAACTGAACCCTTTATTTCGCTCACTGGGGTAGACTGTTCTAGTTCCACAAGGACGCATGTAACAGTGGATAAAGACGTTGGTTAGATCCAGTGAGAGGACCCAAAGAGTGTGAGTTCAATACCTGGTTACGACAGTTGAGAACTTTCAGAGGGGAATTAACAGGAGATAACTAATAAGTGACATCCATTAGACATGGCACGTGGAACTAGAACAGTCTACCCCAGTGAGCGAAATAAAGGGTTCAGTTCGACATTCCAACCACCTGAAGAAGGCCGGAGCGTACAACGGCCGAAATGTTGCGATAAATATGGTAACAAAGATGAGGATGATAGTCCGAATAATGTAAAAAATGTGTTCATTATTCTGTAGACTTTCTGTGTTAATATCTTCATATTTTCTTCGACTTGTTTAAGTGTGTCTGGTATTTGGAAGTTTAAGAAGTCATCACCGAATGCCGCATAAAGCCAAGGAAATCGATAACAGTATCGGTCAAAATTAGTTTTATTATCACAGCAACGGTGAAGAAAGTGTTTTGCAAAATCTATAAAATAACTGGAGTATTTCGTCTTATAAGGTCAGATATAAAGAAAGACTAATGAGCTCAATGGTCTTGATTATAACCCATTTAGGCTGGAGAGCAACTACATATAGTGCAGCCTTAGCTGTAGTAGGTGTGTGTAAGGTAAGATAACCTGACTATATTTAGCCGCCCACGATCGTTGCATGTGGCACAAGACCGAGTTTAACGTGGGTTCTCCGAGCCCGCAGGCTCGGCCAAAAAATGCCCGTAGAAACCACATAACGGGATCGGGTTGGTCAACCTCCCCGAACGAGACTCTGCCCTTCGGCTGAGCCTCGTCCGGGTTCCTCTCTGCTCATAGGCAGAGAGTTCGACCGTCTAGCCGAAAGATTTCGGGTCGACGGTAAGATAACCTGACGGCGCCTATCTCTCCCCTGGAAGTACTTAACGGAATGCTCACTCGAGCGGAACGAAACATAGTGCAGGGCTAGATTTAAAGTGAGAGGCTCACTCGTAACAAGGGGGAAAATGCTCAAGCTCAGTCGGCATTTCCCCTTTGTGGACACCTCAGATACCACGGGTCAACCCCAGTGCCCTCTTGAAGGAAAGATATTTCATGGGTGGAGAGCACTTTGAGATGGCCAAGCACCTTAGAATTAATTTAAGGCCGGTAGAATTCTGGTGTATATATCAGGTTGATTTTGAATTCAGAGTAGTCCTTCTTCTAGACTAATTGCCCTACCAAGGTTAAAGTGAGCTGTGTGCCTTGCTATTTAACTGATAGCTAAAGGATGGTATATATATATATATATATATTAGGCCTTTTTCATGAACATTAGTATTAAGTAAAAGTTGAAGCCTCAGACAGAATATAAATTGACACACGCTGAATCCACCCTTACCTGCTGGTAACCTCTACCCTACAGACACAGCCAACGGCCGGAATATCACAAAAAAAATAAACAAAATACATTGTAACCCGGATATAAGAGACCCGGATATAAGATAAACCCGGATATAAGAGAGATTTTATCTGGTCCCAAATTAGAGCCTGTATTAATGTATATATAATAGACCAAACCCGGATATAAGAGAAACTCGGATATAAGATACTTCTTCTCCGCTCCCGAAAACTCTCTTATATCCGGGTTACACTGTAATAAAATGAATCCCAGTTATCATAAGATCATTAAGTATATTAGCCAGGGTGTACTGTTTTTTACAGCTTATCAACCCTTTCTAGGTTATTTAAAACCGAAATTTATTTTGTATTGTAGGAATAATTTCTGTGTTTTTTTTGGGGGGGGTTGTTTGTTCAATTTTTTAAATTAAAAATTAAATTAATAATATTTTAAGAAAAACAATGATTTTTTTTTTAAAAATAAACATTAAATTAAAAGCATATTTGAAAATAACAATGATTTTTTCCAGATATAGATCCTACTATTTAACCCATAATTGGGGGCAGGGGATGGATTCATACTTTTTCACAAGTGTATTTGTGCGTAAGTGAACGTAACGACTGCCGCTGAAATTCGAAATCGGCTCTCAGATTTCTCATTACACCGTCCATACATCCAGTGAAAGGAAGATATTCTCTACTAAAACTGAAGAAGTACAGAAAAAGGTCATTAGGCCTTCAGTGCGATGCTGAAAAAAGTGATTATTTTTTAACAATATTTATTTTCAAGTATAATCTCCGTCGTTATCGATGTTTTTAGCGCAGCATTTTGCCTCAGAACACATGAACATGTCACATTAAATATCAGCTCATATTAATATTAATATACTCTCAGACCGGAAAGGTTTTCAGTAATTTACATAAAATGAAACAATTTAAAATTGAACCCGGCATGGACACTATTTAGATCAGCGTTTCTCAACCTTTTTGCCCTTGACTCACCCTTAAAATAAATTACATGTCTCAAGGAACCCCTGCGCAAAAACAAAATTATATACCATATCTTTCTCATTTTATTTTCATCGTAGTTCACGTGGTAAATATCAAATTATATATTTTTGAATAACTGGTTTAAGGAAAAATTAATACTTCTTGGTCAAATCTTTAGGTAATGCTAAATAAAATCCATACTGTTCGTTTATAATACTTCATCAGGGAGTTTTTATTCACACCAAAAATGTCTAAACTCAAATGTAAAAACTAAACATAAGTAACCAATATCATATACCTATTGTAATGACAAAAGTACGCAGGTGTAGGCTTTAAGAATACAAGGTTTGCGTATAGTGTCCTTTTTATAGTCCCAGTAAACAGAAATAGCTCTCTCAAAGAGGAGAGTAACAAAACAAAGGGAGACAACTCTTGGTTATTCATAACACGTATAATATAAATGTAAACAGAACGAAAACAGATAATTGCTGCATCTCTTTTTTGTTTTAGTTTTTTTATTCTTTACTGGCAATGTTGAACAGACATAAGGTAAATCAAGGCAAAATGTCCTGTGAGGCAATAAGTTGGAATGTTTTCTTTGCAAAACTCGCCACATTGGGTGATTGGTATTTCTGTAAAAATAAAGGAAAAACAAAGAAATAAGTAACTTTAAGTAGAGGTCCCGTTCGCTGAGTGGACACTGACTTGTGAAGGTGGTTTTACACTGGCGCCATACAGACATTACTAAATATATTCCCAATGATTGCTATATTTTTTGATAACATAACACTTTAGATAGGATGATGTCTATATTACAATAACCAAGAATATATTCTGAGTGTTTAGTAATATTACGTATATGAAATTAAATAAAAAATCAAAAGTGCATTAGATTATCTCACCTGTTCTCGCGGAATCCTTGGGGACATTTTGTGGAACATTAGGGTCCCGAGGAACCCCGGTTGAGAAATATTGATTTAGATTGACTGGTGTGCTTGTTAAAAACAATGACTTTTTTTAATAACTTTTATAGACATTTTTCAAGTTATGCTGTTTGTCAGAATCGAAAAATATTGAGCTTTTTGTTATGAATAATCAAGAGTGGTCTCCCCTTGTTTTTGTTTTTTTTACTTTCCTCTTAACAGAGCAATTTATGTTTACTGGGACTATAAAAGGACACTATACCCGAACCATGTATTCTCAGTTGAATAAAGCTTTCTGAAAGCCTACACCTGCGTACTTTTGTCATTAAACTTTTATCATTTTAGAAGCGGGACTTCGTTCAAAATATAGTTTCAAATCGATCCCTGTTTACAAATGCCAAGTTTGGAAATGGGCTAACGTCATTGATAACTGCGTACTATTGATGTTTTCCTTTTCATAGTACGCATTTATCAATGACGTAAGCATGATTTCAGACTTTATATTTGTAAATAAAAATAAAGTACACATAACTCTTCAGGAATTCAAGCATCGATTTAACTGTATTTATATCATTAAATATTTTACGATTCTGACAAAATATCGTGAGTAGAGGAAGTTTGAATGTTCTAACAGTTCAAAAAATGCTTCCCTGTTTTACGAGTGAACCAGCCATTTTTGAATAGTGCCCCAGCATTTAGTTAAACTCTCAAAATCAATCCCAAAAGATTATTTAATCGATAATTCTACACTAAAATTAAGGTCTCTAAAACATCAAGCAAACATAGATGGATGGTTTCTAGTCAATGTAAAATATTTCTTTATGATTTATTGCATTTTACCTGCAGATAAAAAAAACAGTCATAATATTTGACATAGCCCATCATGGAAATGACCTTTTTATTTTTAATAATGTTGGCTTCGGTAAAGATTTGTTCAAAATTTGGAAAAAGCGTTTCTTTAGAAACCAATGGAAGGTGTTTTATTTTCAGCAAGTGTTAACTTGTCACTTAGTGTATTCCATATCTCCATCAAAACATGCTTTGCTCAGACAGTAAAATAATTATAAAAAGCTTTATTCCGTCTCTGCTGTTGAAATTAGTCAATAACGAAAAAGTTTATAGCCCGTTTCGAACTGGGTTAGCCGCGTATACCTTACAGGAAACTGGTGTTACGATTTTTGTGGAAAGCAGACAACACTCCTCCATTTAGATAACTTGCGCAAGTTTTCAAATTTATTTCTCCCGAATAGCAACAACGAAAATATTTATTGATTTCTCTGTGAACCTGTAAAGAAAAAAACTTTTATAATGAAACTATTCGTATTGTACAATTTATAATTATTTTCTTTATAAAGAAAACGTACAATGTTATATTTATAATAGTATGTAAAATTACGATCGATCTAAATGGATTGTTCAAGACAATAAGTTAATACTCATTTCCCCAACAAACGTGACGAATGCGCTTTTTTATCATCTTCTTGACATGTTACAGATTCTAAAAAGTCTGGTTTAATAGATTGATTTATTGCTCATATATATATATATATATATATATATATATATATATATATATATATATATATATCATAAATCGATGAGGGGGTATCTGTTCGATACAATAACATTAAACAAAACAAAAAAGAGATGAGAATAAGTGGTATGGCGAGTGATACAGGCTTTCAGTTTGCTGTTAGCAAAAGTAAAGCGTCTTTCTCGAATTTGCCCCTCAGTTTCACATGTGTTACCAATTATGAAACTTTCAAAAGTCAGCCGGGTGTAAATTTCACCGTCTTCACGTCATCAACACTCCAATTCCCGCCCAGGCAACCCAGCAAGCAGGATACCATCTGCTTCCCAGCAACAATTTCACTGCTTAATCTGTATTTTTGCGAATCGTAAATATTTATACCACATGAATAAAGAAGACGTTTCTGCTATTACGCTACACTGACCGCTAAAGGGATGGGGGCTTCAATTTCTATTTGCCAGCCTCACATTTTCATTATTACTGTAATGGAATAGGAAAATGTTATTATGAACAAAGAAAAGAGATCTGAATATAATTATCTAATCTTCAAAAAATACTGGGCAAAAAATACTGGACAAAAACCCAACAAATGAAAAATCGACAGAAATGTGGTTCTATATATGAATGCGAAAAATAACATGGGCAGAGAATGTGATCAACAATGAGAATCGAAGCTACAAAGAAACGTGTACCTACAATCAGAAAGAGAATATATTGGACATATAAAAGAGAGGAAAGAGAGCTTAGAGAATTTAACACCCATAAGACGTAATCGTATATGCAACAGCTATCGACACTATCAATAGAATCGGCGAACAGTGTTCAAATTCCTGTAGTGACTGTTGCGTTCACTTTCGGACTAATGCACTTTGGAAAAGCGGGAATCCATCCCTTCTCCTTTCAGCTATGGGTCAAACAGCAGACTAGAATGTACTCTGTAGCCTTGATGTGTGAGCTAAATAATATAAGAAAAGGGAAATTCTGAATTCCAAACCGTGGATAAGGCAATTAGGAACTACTCCACTATCTTTCCCAAGAAACCATAGTGATTCACTGATAATAAACAAAAATAATCTATGAAGAGCCATGATCGCCTACGTCCAAAAAAGGACACATTGAAGGCAAGAGATGCAGACGATAACAAATACTAACCTGTTTAACAAGTTCCTGTGAGTAGATTTTAAAACAATGGCAAAGAAGGGTGACAAGATGTTAAACGTTATTTCGACGAACAAAAGAAGAAGTTGTGAAGAGCCATGTTCGCTCACATTCTGAAGATGATTCCGGTTCGAAATGGGGATAGTTCAGATATGAATACTTTGTTGTATGTGACTTACTCTTAATGTGACAAAATATACTATACACTCGCTGTCATGTCAGAGTAGCCAGGTGCATCGATAGTTTGACCTGGCAGGCAAACTCTTGGTTACCAAGTACAGATCCGCGCTTGACACGGTTTCGGTAGCTGACCCCAACAGGTGAACACATAATCGACTCAGCTACACCTATGACGCGGATAGAACGTCATAGGAGTCAGATATACAAAAAAAAACACCTGCACTAGATGGACCGTCTCTTACATCCAAACGAGAATGTAGGATGCACGTTCAGAAATGGTTCCCGAGTTTATTTCCGGTTTGCGCTGTCTGTTCATTGCTGTAGATTGATAGCTCAAATAAAACGAGTTATAAATAACAAATAAAGAATTAAGATTACATACGGACTGGAAATTAAATGTTTGAAAATTCTTCATGTAGTAAAGATAATACTTCAATTACTACAAAAAAAGACAATCGTCCAAAAATCTATGAAAGGAAAACAACTTAAAAAAATACAGAAAATCGGTTGAAATGTTGCGTTACAAATGAAATCAATAATCCGAAAAATCTATACAATAATTAAAAAAAAATCATCTCAAAAATCCAGACAACTACTGCTAGAACAATCCTGTTATCGATTTCTTTCTTTGTGTATAATTTTTTAAACCATTGTTAATTTTGCAATGATTCACAAGTGGAACACAGTTTGCTTGCAAAACTAATAGCTCTATTTCAATCGAAATGAAGTGGCTTATCATTCATTGACAGAAAAATACGAACTTGAAGATAAGATTGCCTACTTGATTTAAAGAGTTCAATAATATAAAATTATATTATTTTTGTCGGAAAGGATTGACAGAATTTAGTTTGTTTTTGCTTTGTTTTTGTTTTTGTTTTTAGTTAGAAAAATGACACAGAAATAAATTCAAATGAAACACGAAGTGAATATTTGTTTGTCGAAAATTATTGCAGACAACGTCCAAACCGTTCTTGGAAGACTTTCAATTTGGCGTCTTGAAATATGTTTCAGGAAACTCCTTGTTCTTCTCCCACGATTTTACACTGCCAAAAGAGAAAGAAAAATAATGAACATTACATGACTTTAAACTCCATCAATGTTATTTACTTATAAATATATTTATATATTCAAGAAAAAAAAAGATTGATTAAATAAACCAGGGAATATTTTACAAGATGAATACAAGAACTTCTGTAAATATCTTTTTTCTGTTTTTCTTTCTTTTTTTTTTCTTGGGGACAAAATGGCGGAACACCGATTCAACATGAAAAACTGGTTCACAATTCACTTTATATTCTTCTTTGTTTTTCAATTAATATTCATGTCTTTTTTTAAATATAAGTTTTATATTTTCTATCAAAGTTCGAAAAAGACGGCGTTGTGTGATTAATCTTAGTAAATATGAGAAATTTGTTTAGACGAATAGAAACTAATTTTACTTGATTCCAATGAAAAGAAATCAATTCTATATCGATTTACTAAACATAACATAGGTGTGACACAAGGTCGAAGATAAGGGGCACCTAATGAGGAGCTAACTCACTAATCAGTTGAAACTGATCTAATGAAACAAGCTTGCTAATCATAACACCACATCGAAGTGCTTAAATCGGTTCTACAGTATTTGCGAAGCGAGGACTTCCTCTTCTTAAGAGAACGATAATATCCATGGATTATTTTTTATGTAGGTTCAAATGTTAACCCTAGAACACTCACCATAGGTATATAGTAACCAGCGTAAATTTTCCTATTTTTAATTACAATTTTCAGTACCTGATTTTCTTACTTAAATAATGTTTTTCAGTTCCTATTAATGTTAACTCAAAGTACAAAGTTTGAAGTTCCTGCATGTAAAATATTTCAAATAAAGATTTATATTTGTTTGGTTTTTTTTTGTTTTTGTTTTTTTATATTTTCAAAATTGGGTATGATATACCCATGGTTAGTCGTGGTGTAACTTTAATAGATGGTTAGTGTTCTAGGGTTAATAAAGACGTAAAAATAAAGATATTTTTATAGAGCCAATGTTTGACATTGATTTGCTTGGTGGTGCTGATGTTTCTTCAGGAAAATTCAAACAGAAAATATACTCTCTCGCACTTCTTGCTTCTGGAACAATCTTCCGGCTTCTTGCTTCCCGGTCAATTTTTATCTTCAAATATTTAAACGCAATACTAATCGTTATCTTCTGTCTTCTTAATTCCTGTTCTTAATAGTGTTTTCTCGTATTCCCTAACACTCAGTAATCCATCCCTTGCGTCTTAGTGGCTTTATTGCCTTTCTTTTTTTTTTTAAATTGTTTGCCCCGAAAATCTTTCAATTCTTCTCATTTAATTAAAGATGAGCTAACATGTAATAAATATAACCAGATTAAATTGGCTCAGAATAACCCATTAACGGCTGAAGGTCCGTTAAATGCACAAGCCAAACAAAGAAGATCAAAGTATTTTGCAGTGACTATGGCAGGTGGGGGTAGAACAGACCAACTTAGTTTTATTACCTATGTTGTTCTTGCTGTATGTGGCTTTGTGCTGTCATGGAGGATAACATCATTTTTCCTATTGACGAGGGCAGAACCCTTTTCAACCAAACCATTATGGATGCGATGTAGCTGTTGAATATATACAGTACTTTTCGGCTTGGAAGACGCACCCCAATAATGGAAAAAAATAGTAAGAAAAAAATGTCATTCTCATACAACAACACATTCACCATACGTCCTTCACATCTATAAAACACATACTTATAAACTGTAAAGAATTTAACCAAACTCGATTCGAACATTATCACATACAGAAGATAAGTAACCTCTTCGAAACCACAAAACTCAACAATATTTTGAACTCCCTAAAAGAAATTAACCTCTATACCAAAATTAAAAAAGAACCCACCACTCTCATGATGCAAATTTCAAAACCATCCATCTGCTTAGACTTTTGAGCAGGACAAAATGCAAATACAACCAGCTTAAATTGGCTCTAAATAACCCATTAGTGGGTGAAGGGCTGTTAAATACACAAGCCAATGAAAATCAAAGTATTTTGCAGTGATTAAAAAAGGTAATTATCGATTGTTACAAGATCAGTCGACTATGGCTGGTGGGGGAGAACAGACCAAATGAGTTTCAAAATATTACCTATGTTGTTTTTTCTGTATGTGTCCTTCCGTTGTTATGGAGGAGAACATCATTTTTCCTATTGATGAGTGTAGAGGTTTTCATACAGAAGCCAAATCAGCACTTAATCAAGACATTGAAGAACTCAAAATCGCTTATTTTGACTTCAAACCCCAAATAAATACGCATATAATCCACGAATCAAAGCCACAATGAAACAAATATGCAAAGAAAAAATTACACAACGTCCAACAAGCCATTAAAGAATAGCCCCCAGGACCCAGGAAATCAAGGAATGATGAGGCGTTCCTAGCCAGGCTCCGAATTGGCCACTCCCATCTCACACATTCTCATTTTTCTTAAAAATGAACCACCCCCAACATGCAACAAATGCCAACTTCCCCCCACAAAAAAAACATACTTATAAACTGTAAACAATTTAACCAAACTCGTCTCGAACATTATCACATATAGAAGATAATTGACCTCTTTGAAACTGATGTAATGGAATAACTAGTCACCCCTAAGAATGATTGCACTATAGGTAGTAAGTACCTATAAAGTCCACTGTCTATGAGAGACTAGAGGGCAGAAAGGAGAGTGATAGAGACGACGCAAGCACGTCCGACCTGCCAATTAGTGTCACTCACCTGTGTGTATAACTACCGTATTTCATATTGTACTTGTGTACAATAAACCTCTCTTCTAGTATCCACCTGGTGTTATGTGTTTATTCCCTTAGCACGGAATATAACAGTGGCGACGAGGATGTTTGAAACGAACTCACACGGAAAATAACGGTGGCGACGAGGATGTTTCAAACGAACTCACAGGGAATATAATAGAACCCATAGAACTCAACAATATTTTGAACTTTCTAAAAGAAATAAACCTCTATACCAAAATTAAATAACGAGAACCCACCACTGATGTAGTAAAATAGTAAAACGATCCCCCCTGCTTAGCCTTTTGATCAGGACAAAATTCAAATAAAAACCAGCTTAAATTGGCTCTAAATAACCCACTAGCTTTTGAAGGGCTTTTAAATACACAATCCAAACAAATGCTTTTTTTATTCTCTTATAAATATTTGTACAATTTTTCACTGGTGTCTTCCCTTACTAAAACGTTTGTTAATTTATTAGATACTAAAACGCTGTTACACCACACTATTAATTTCCTCATCTTAAAGGATCGCTGATTAATCTGAACAACTTGTAATGATGCCGTATTACCAAATACGTGAAAGGGCACAAAGACTAATTCTTCATTACAGAAATTAGCGCCTGATAATTTCCACACTCCTAAGTATCAGTGGTCTTGGTGATGTGCCGTTTGGGTGCAGTTACCATCCGCACATCTAACCCGATTTGAATTGACAGCTGTCCTTCTACTAAACTGCTAACCAACAATAGAGAGTACAGTCCGTCTTTCTATTTAACCCATAGCTAGAGGGAGAACAAACGGATCTATACATATCCTAAATATATATGCACGAATGTAAGCACAGCAACCTCGGCAGGGAAGTAGATGTCGGCATGGCGATTGTATTTTTTGTGTAGATAACTCCGGCGCAACGCACGTATCCATAATAGCGTATGGTTGTAAAATTTTAACGAGACCTTGAAAAAAAAGTAACAGATGTTTAAGCAGAGAGGAATTTCTTTCAGAAACATTTTTCAAGCAGATAAATTCGTAGCTTAAAATTCCGCAAGATATTAATTAATGAAAACCACTAACAATACTCTCAGTCAACAGGCCTAGATACGAACATTGGTCAAAGAACCGAGGTAGATTTCCGTCTGACATTAATATATTGCAATGATATATATATATAAATTCGCTTGACGAGGAAATGGAACTAATGTCTTTAATTTAATAACAAAATTAAATTCGAAGGCTTTAGCTTCCATTTTTGAAACATGGTTATCACTGTGAAGAGGGAAAAAAACATATTTTAAATCAATTAATTTATAATATTAATGCTCTGTCAATTTACATTGAGCACCATTGTGTAAAAATAAAAATATCTATAAGAACACCGGATTTTATATCTTACTGTTCTTTCTTTTTATTTATATATACATACATATATATATATATATATATATATATATATATATATATATATATATATATCGTTTTTTCAATTGATATCGTGAATTTCCAAGCGAGAACCAACTGCGACGTCAAATCATTTAAAAAATTACCCAGTCTCGTTCCTAAAAGTAATTTAACAAAACGAATGAGCTGTCGATAGATAGCGAAACGTGCCGAACACTCTTCTAAATTGTAAATCCAAAACGTCCATCTTTGGAATGAGTTCCGATGAGAAAGGCGTATGTGATTACCTGATAGTTTCTTAGGCGTGGTCATCAAAACAAACAGGTGTCTGTAGTGTATTGAGCATCGATTCAAGATCAATCATTGAGTGTTTATCCTAAAAATAAAACGGTGCTCAAGTCATACGGATAAAACATAAACTGAACTTCTTCTATGTGCCCCGTTAATTCAAGATGTTGGTGATCACGGGTGTCCATCATTTGTATATGTTGATACATTTTGTCTTTTTCTTATCTCTCCTAAACATTGTTCTGTCATCTCTTTACTCAAAATCACTAGGTAGGTTATGCGCTGTTTTCCTGGCCCCTTGCTTTAAATCTGTCCTGAGAGTATCAAATTTTCCAATCCCTCTGTCCACATTACGTGCCCTAAAGAATTCAACTCTCAGTTTCTGATGTTAAGTAGAAGCGGCCATTTTGTTTCTTTTTTCTCTAAAACTTCGTCGTTGTTCACATGCTGCCAAGTGATTTCCACTTCCATAAGAAATGTGGCATCGCGAGGATCTCATGGGTCGTAGGCTGGACTGAATTGAAATGTGTTGGCGAAAAATAGAACGACAGGGTTTCCCTCAGAAACGGAATAGCATCTCTGAAAAGCAAATATTAGTCATAGTGTGAGGAAGAAAAATAGTACAAGATGCACATTGGATATACTTGAATATAGTGCGAGTTTTTGTGACCATTTTTTTACGTAAAATATAGGGGTCACACTATATCAAGTAATTTTTTTGTAGTTAGAACTCATACAATTTCAGTAATTTTTTTCTGGCGGGGTGGGGTTCATGCAAAAAATTTCAGAGATCGCATTATACATGAAATCGACTGATACACGAAAATATACGGTATTTCAAGAAGAGGGTAGTTAATAAATTAATTATCGTCAGTTGATACATAATATGTAAAGTATTAAAAACACTTATTAACGTTACTCTGTATTAAATACCACAGATGAACTTTTCTCCCAATTTCTTAATAGTACAGTTTCAAACATGACAATTGTAAATAGAAAACAAAGTTACCATCACTATTTATGAAGTCAGGATCATTTGACACTGTATTTATATTATGAAGAACACCCCCCTACCAATTCTAAAACTATAAACATTAATACTTTTTGCATCTGAGAAATATCGTGGATAGATGAATGGTGATCTACAAAAATTGTTCAGAAACATTTTTCCTTGTGTTTATTTTTTTACGTGCGGACCACTTAATTTAAGTAGTGCCCCATATATTTAAGTAAATTATTACTCTTTATTAATTTACATGTCAAATACTGACATTATACAAGATTCATCAAAAGTATGCTTTTCTATTTTATTTGCAGCAATTTGTATTTAACTAGTTTCTGCGTTGTTTTCGATTTTATATAAAAGACTTTTAATGATCGACCACAATTGTTCTATCAGATTAATATTTGGAGAAGATAAAGACCATTCACTTAACTTGCTGTCTGTGAAAAATTTTGTGACAGGATGGACAAAAGAGAGCTTTACAGAATATTATTATTTTAAAATCATTTTACCCCACGCATGACAATAAAGCCACTAGTAAATATCTGAGAAGCAATTATTTGAAGTCCTTTATTATAATTTTAATTCGCGATCTGGAGCTATGAACAAACTGAAATAAATTAATCGATATTTTTTTATTCATTTCCCGAGTTTTATTGTAAGAAAAACTAACAACGAATTCAAACTTAATGACTGTCGAAAATATGTCAAATAACAGTCAAAATAATTTCCAAACACTGTCAATGTGCGATGCATGGAAATCTGCCAATTCGGCTGATTAGGTGTTGAACACAGACTTTAAATATTTATTCTCCTTTCTTCACAACGTCTCCCTTGAATCGGTGTCTTCATCTGCCACTTTAACGCGCGCAAATTAAATATTAGTAGAAACCTAAGAAAAATGGATCTATATGTGCTTCACCATGGGGCAATATTTGAGACGTAAGAATCTCTTATGTTATGATAAAATGAAAAAAAAAACTATTCGCGTGACGTCCTTTAAGAATTCATCAACGTGACGTTTACGTTGATGCGACTACGCGTGCGCACAACCGAGAGGAGACGCTGAGAATTTTAAAATTCAAATTTTATTTTTTTTATTTTAAATATATGTCCCCTGTCCGTCGTGCGCATGTGTAGTCGCATCAACGAAAACACCACAGAAGTTCGTTGAAGTCCTAAAGGACGAAACACGTCACACGAAGACGTTTTCCATTTTGCCATAGTTTTCCCCAAAATTGTTCTTGGTATATAAAAATTTATATATCGTTTTCCCAGACCCTGTTAATGGGACTATAACGCGAACCTTGTATTCTCAGTTAAATAAAGCTTTCTTAAAGCCCACGCCTGCGTATTTTTGTCATTACAAGTACTAATAGCAATAACAAGTCATTTACTGTCTAATAATCACAAAAGCCTACGGTTAAAGAGCATATTTCTTTGTTTATGGTAATAGTAATATTAGCCGTTTCTTTATGCGTCCTCGGTATGACGATAAACTACATCCGCGTCCAGGGTAAGACAATAAACTACGTCCAACAGCGAGGCTTCTGATCAGGAAGCTTTGAGGAGCGTGGAACCACCTCTTAATTGCTGGTGTTCCCAGGTCCACTCTGACCCGGGGTGGTAGCACCTGTTAGGGTCCCAGCTATGGGCAAATAGTTAACCCCGAAACTGAAGTAAAAAGCATTATAAAAGTGCAAAAATATGTTTTAATACCAGAAATACTTTGTAAAAAAATTATTACCAGAAATAAATTTTTGAAGAAAAAAATATTACCATAAATACGTTTTTGAAAAGATTTTAAAAGCTATACGTTTTTGAAAAAATAATAGTACCAGCTATACGTTTTTGAGGAAAAAAATTAATAGAAATAGATTTTTGACAAAACAAAAATATTACCAGGGAAAAAAAAGGTGTCGGCATTAAATGACCCATTGAGGTGTTGATATGCCGTAAAACAAAACAATCCAAACCGTTTCCTTATAAGAAAACATTTGGCATTCATTCACCGTGCAGCCAAAAGAACAGTAGTTGAGGTTTAGGTTCCGAAGCAACTGTTTTGCGTTCAAATTCCTTTCCGGTCACATTATTTTTAAAGATATTTTTTTAGAAATCCATTAGTTTTAATTAGAGTTTGCAAATAAATTGAAAAAAAAAACACTTATCTTAATTTTTGTCAATAAATCATGTACCTAATGATTGAGAAATCTCAGTGACGTTTCCTTTGCATTCATTTTTTAATTAATATTTCTAATTAACTTTTTAATTATCAGTCATATATATATATATATATATATATATATATATATATATATATATAAATTCCTAAGTTATTGATATATATCACATGTATTTCACGCATTCACATACTCATAGTATGGGATAATTAAACACATTCGGCTCAGCAAGAGATATCCATTTAAATGAATGATGATAAATATAAAAGTGAAACTGCAAATTGGATTTTCTCCCCATACCTTCAAGGGTCCAACCCTATCGGCAGGAAGGGATTTTATTTCATTAGGTTAAACTTGTTATCGAAGCATTTCACCAATACACTAGCTGACACGACTCTTCCATTGCATACCCTTTTGCACTTAATGCTTCTTTGCATATATGATTGTCAAATATTTTCTACGAGAATTTTATTAAGTTCAGTTTCTTCTTCTCCTATGTGTCGTGTTCTTTCAGGACATGGACGATCATTGACGGCTCTCCGCAACTTCCTATTCTTTGTAGTTCTTAGTAAGCTCAGGTTTGTCGATCACAAAAGTAAACGAGCGAGAATCGGTCTAGCGAAGGATTTCGAAGAGAAACACGGTAAATTTTCAATCTTTGGCATTGAAGGGATTTATGGATATTTGTAATCTCTGAAATTCCAAAGAATTTAGCTGACAACTGAGACAAAATATTGAATTACAAGTGTGTATTTGGGTAGCAATCCCTCTTTTATACAGGTTTCATTAATGGTGATTGACAAGGGGCTGCAATTAAGATTTTTCTTACATTAGTGCTCATGTTTTTCATTCGTGGTTTTCAGAAGAGAACTCACTTGAACGAATACAAGAAAAATATAATAAAAAGCTTAATTGCAGAGCCATTCGACTTCAATAAACTATGTCCCACGCAAACCCCACACAAATTTAAGAAGTATGTGTGTATGTATGTACGTATATATGTGTGTGTGTGTGTGTATACTTATTCCATGTAACTTGGGAAGTATGTGTTTATGTATTTACGTATGTATGTCTGTATAGCTTTGTATGTACTGATTCCTTGTAATAGGACGGTATGTGGGTGTGTTTGTGTGTGTGTGTGTGTCTATGTGTGAATGTGTACAAATGTGTTCACTGATTCCTCGTAGTGAGACAGTGTGTATGTATGGAGAGGGGATATACACATATATACACATGCCGATAAAAACACACGAAAATGGAAATAGATCTAAAAACACACAGGGGTCATTAAACGATAAGAATGCCGATAACTACTTCATCATTTCTTGGACCAGTCTTAATTGTTTTATAACCCTTCATGCAGAACTTTTCACTGCCAGTTCAAGAAAGACATTTGGGTCACTAACACACAAAAAAGAGAATGTCTCATATCGAGAATATTTAAAATCGAAAAACATAAGAAAAAAAAACTATTTTTAATAATATGTGGAAATCTCCAGACTTTGCCTGATGACGGTCGCGTGACCGGAAACACGTGTAGTAAAATTATGGAAAATAAAGCCTAATATTTTTTAAAAATTCACATTACAACCAAAAACGTTTGCGGTTTCTTTCTTCTATTTAATATACACACTTTTACTCTGTTTTAACCTCTTCCTTTTATATATATATATATATATATATATATATATATATATATATATATATATATATATATATATGAAGAAGTTATTGAACAGAGTTGAATTAGAGCAAAGAAGACTAGTATTAAAAAAATGTCCAATACATATATAAAATAAATAAAAATTTAAAATAGAGCTTGTAAGTATGGAAAATAAAGAAATCAGCTGATTCCGCTACTTTGGTTTCAAATTTTTGGCATCTTCAGGCGATATATATATATATATATATATATATATATATATATATATATATATATATATATATATATCGAAATTGTACATAAACGTCCGAAGTTCATATTAAACATCGGATAATTTATCAAACATTTTGAGCCCGATACCTTTTTCGGAAAGTGGAAAAATGAAAAAAAAAAATCAGAATTTCTCGGTTCTTTTTCATGAAATTTATTTAGATGAATAGTTGGTGCCTAAATATACCTTTAATAAGACAGCGTACAGCCAGTCAGAGTGAAAATGAAACAGTAATCTATCTATCTATCTATCTATATATATATATATATATATATATATATATATATATATATATATATATAATTTAACCCAAGAGTTATGACAAAACGATGAGGAACAATATATATATATATATATATATATATATATATATATATATATATATATATATATATATATATATATATATATATATATTATTCTGTTAAATAGATAGATAGATAGATAGATAATGAAAATACTATGATAGATCTGAAAAGGCTTATATACTTGATGCATAGTATATTATTAGTACGTATATATGTCACCCAAGAGTGAATGGTGAATATATATATATATATATATATATATATATATATATATATATATATATATATATGTGTGTGTGTGTGTGTGTATGTATGTATGTATGTATGTATGCATGTGTGTGTGTGTGTGTGTGTATCTGTGTGTGTATCTGTGTGTGTGTGTGTTAACTAGAGAATAGATAGATAGATAGATAGATCTGAAAAGCCTGGTATACTTGATAAATAATATTTTATTAGTACATATATATATATATATATATATATATATATATATATATATATATAGTTAATAGATCGGGATTGGCGTAACATATTCTTCTTCTCCAGTATTTGGCGTTATACCACACTTGATTAACAAGCAATCCAATTCTATCTGATTTTATTCATACAAAGTTCTGCGTGTAATAAACTGATATCCAACAAGAAAATGATACTGTATAGAAATTAATGGCAAATCTCCATTTACAGTCTTATCTCGTTTCTAAAGCATAAATTTTGTATGGTGCGTCGTAAAGCAATCACGTCTGTTGCTTAACGGTTGACCATCTTTCTCAGCGCCGAAATCAGAGTCGTAAGCCGGGCTCATAATCACACCCAACAAATCTCAATGTAATGAATATGAATGAACGCTGTACCCAAGTGCTCGTACTTGTTGATCTTGTCGTGGTCATCGTCCGACAGATGGTCACTTTAAAGTGGTCAGTGAAAAGCAAACAAACCGATAACCTTTTGACCCTCGATCAGAAATAATTCTGTTTAGTTTTCTACGACTGAGCCGAATCTACTGAAGGCTACAGGATCAACAGGGCTTTGTCCGAAATCCGTATTGGAAACCAGATATGTACGTAAAATGAAAGACACCAAAGAAAGCATTAGTTTCAGATTATGTTCCTTATGATAGGTACGTAATTATATACGTTCTGTCTTGATAGACTTGGTTGATAATATTATTCCGATATTTAAAGAAATTAGAAATATTTCCTTCGTATTGACAAAACTTTGGCAATTCCTTAAAGTTATTTTGAACAGTGTTGGCTCTTGTATAATTTTGTGGGTATATGTCGTCAAATATTTACGTATTC
The DNA here is from genome assembly GCA_964036315.1 of Acanthosepion esculentum. Classification (NCBI taxonomy): domain Eukaryota; kingdom Metazoa; phylum Mollusca; class Cephalopoda; order Sepiida; family Sepiidae; genus Acanthosepion; species Acanthosepion esculentum. Next base: position 120,817,915 of record OZ038484.1, read on the forward strand.
TAGTTTCTGTTATACATGTTCACCGTAGTCTGAATGTAGAAAATCAACGTAAGTAATTTGTTCAATGAAACAACACCAATATCTAGTAGCAACTGTTCAATAATTCTTAAGGTCTTCCATATCAGATGTTGGCAGTGAATATTCGGAGAGAGTAGGAAAGCGTAGTTCTTCAGGTCTTTCATCTGACAGGTGGATATTTCGACAAGAAAAAAAACAAAATGGCCGCCTTTATACACATCGGATTGAATATTTCAAGTCTTCTGATTGGTTAACCTTCTATTGGTAGACTATGAAATGAGTCAGCTCATTTTGGTTGGCACACTAGTCCATAGCGGTACACAAAAATTGTAACAGTTTCTGTATTATTTGCTCTGGGGCAATAGGGCCGATCGATTTGGGAAACCTGTTATCGCACTGAATCTGAAAGTTGCAGTTTGACATGGTAAATAATTACCCCAAATAGTGTTTTCAAAATCGTTACCGTTCTTTGAGGAAATTAATTTAAACATTAAGTTTAGGTCTAAAATCGTAGCATCGGAATTTAATTCCGGTGATCAGTGAAAGACTTAAAGCACAGCCTTATAACATTTATCATTTACTGAAGATTTAAAATTTTATATCGGCAAGATGCACATTGTTATTAAGTCATTTTGCCATCAAAATCATAATGTCTATATTTCTGAGATGAGGTATTATGTACATTATTTACATTAAAAGCGATAACAACAAAAAGTTGCAATATGAGCTCTGGTAAAAACATGCAATGATAACAGCAAAAATTGCAATATGAGCACTGGTAAAAATGGTTGCTGAAGACATTAGGTTTATAATACCCAGAAATTCATACACAGATGTCCTCAAGGACACATAGCACAGTGGATAAAGGCGTTGGTTAGATCCAATGACAGTGTGAGTTCAATACCCGGTTATGCTTAACTTTCAGAGGGAAATTAACAGGAGGTAACTGATAACTGACATCCATTAAACATGGAATGTTTAAACATCGAACTAGCGAAATAAAGGGTTTAGTTCGACATTCCAACCACCTGAAGAAGGCCGTAGCGTACATCGGCCGAAACGTTGTAATGACAAAGATGAGGACAATAGTCCGAATAATGTAAATTATGTATCAAATAAAACCTTCATTTGCTTCAAAGGGAAATTATACTAAACAATTTAGCTATATTATGTAATATATAGTGCAGTAGTTTTGTAATTTTAATAAACAATTTAAATTTAAAACATTTCGTCTTATAATTTGTTCCCATCAGTATTATGGCGTTATATAGACTTTTTATCTATTTTTGTCTTTTATTGTATTAATAATAAATGATCTAACAAATCTTATTCAATGAGAAGCCTTTTTTTGTTATCATGTGCTATTTCTTTACACAGATTTTACTTATCGAATAAAGTAAAAATTTGAATATATTGCTTGCAGTGATTCATAATTAGAATTTTAATTTGAATATATTTTCCATTCAATGCATCTAATACAAAAGATAAAAAAATTATTTGGATTTATTCTAGAAATAGTACAATTTTAACGTCAGTTTATATGCAAAAACCTGTGGAAATTAAGTATTTCTGTACATTTTTCAGTCGATTTTTAAAACCAAATGCTCAAAAATTGGTAAAAGCTGTGAATCTGATCTTTGGTGGCAGTTCTTATTATATCATACGCAAGCATTTACACTAAGTGCAATGTTGATTTATTTTAAAGAAAATGAAAAATCATCCTGCCATATTGTATAATAATTGCTTTATATAGATATAAATACTGATGTACAAAATAATTATCACCACCAGCCTCATAAAGTTTTGGTCATCCATGTGCCTACAAATTATAAAACAGCTCTAAAGGGCGAACCAGAAAGTGGACTCTACAAGTTGTCTAAAGATTTCCCCTTTCATTTCACAGTAAATGCATTAACTGCTGCAAGTCGCGTGGTGGAGTTTCTGCAGAATCATACATACTTACAATCTTAATAATCATACATTTGAATATATATATATATATATATATATATATATATATATATATTTAAATTGGACATAATCCGACAATTTATTAAAGACATTTTTGATATGTTTAACGTTCTTTTTATAGATACAAGTATTTAAGCAAATGCTATGTTTATAATAAACAGTATTAAATAACATTTACCGGCCTGAATGTCCGAGAATTTCTCATAGAAAATTTTCGTTCTCCGATAGGAATCGAACCTGTATCCTATACGGAACCGTCATTTCGTGTGACGTGCCTTAACCTTTCGGCCACAGAGAAGCGTCTGGTTAGAATTAGAAGCGTCTGGTTTAAATTGCTAAATATATATATATATATATATATATATATATATATATATATATATATATATATATATATATATATATATATATATATATATATATATATATATATATATATATATTAGCAGGCTTCGCCCGCTCGCTATTGCTTCGCAAAGTAAGATATATTCACTACTTGAAATCTTTGAAACAAAAAGTATAAATGAACATTTCATTCATAAATTGGCTTGTTATAGTTAAGGAAAGTTTTTCAAATAGATGCCAACTTGTTGAAGGCCAAGCAAAATGCAAATTTAAAACACTTTTTTGCTCTATATAAGACGATATTCCTAAACAGAACTATTTTTGATATGAAAATCAAAACCATCCTCGAATAAAAGAAAAGTAATGAAGGACAGTTAATTAATGAAATAATTTTTTTTAAATCAATATGCAAATTAGTTAAACCTGAAGAGTGATCGTGCCTAGAAGCAGAAAATATATAATACAGATAGTGAGCGTGCAGTGTGCAAATTTCTATAAAGTAGGCTGGGGCTTCTTAATCTCAGTATTCATGTGAGAATTGTGCTCCAATTTCGCATTTATTCGTATAGATTCCCTGATAGCGGTTGTACTTAATTAGCTATTATGTTTCTCTATCTCTTCAAATGTTGAATGTATAACTAATTATAATTTCTCTTTTCCCATCTTTACATTAAATTAATTTTATCTTATAAATTGTCAC
>OZ038484.1:120825948-120920948 GCA_964036315.1 Acanthosepion esculentum
CCTCCAGTAATGAACACGCAAATTATATTAGGCCCTAACATGGCTGCCGTCTCCATCATGAAATTCAGTCAGTCACGTGACACACTCACATACCCCCAACACACACACACACACACACACACACACACACACACACGCGGTGACAATAGCTGACAATAAATGCCGGGATAGGGAAAGCTGTAACTATTAATGATATAAATACTTAATGAGCAAGAAATTAAAGCGTAATGAAGGCAGTGTACTGCCTGATGATTAGTGTCTTCGGCTCGGTCTGTCCACCTTGAGAAGTGTTTAGAACTTGGGACCTGTAATGGTGTGTATGAACAAAACTCGACAAGAAAAATAGATAAATGTCAGTAAACGTCTTAAACTGGGATGAATGTACAAGAAGACGTAGAGACTTCATCAAAATGCAATAATGTTTCCCAAGGGAACCATTTGAAAAGGATCCAAAAGAAAAACGAAATACAAAAGAATGAGTTATTTTAGGATTCTTCAGTAATAGAAATTCCATTCTGTCTTTAAAAAAAATATATAGTATACGAGGGAAAAAACGTGAAGGAGACAGATAAAAAGTTTTCTGGGTTTTTTTTTGGGGTGGGGAGGGGTTGTATTTTTTTATTTTTGTCGTTTTGTTTGTTTGTTTTATTTTTGTCCTTTTGTTTTCTTTTCTTTTTTCTTTTTTTTGACGTTTTTGTTTTTTTAAATTTTGGCGTGGCGATAAATCAGTCTGTCGTCGTGCCTTTTATTTCCAGCGTTCACTTAACACGATTCAAATAAGTTCATCGGTAAAGTTTCTTCTGAGTCAACATTAAATATTATTGTTCCTATTTATTTTTTAATTCTTCCCAGTTCAGATAAACCTGCTAGTTTATAGACAATCAAATGCCAGGCCGTACAACCATTCTAATTCTGTTTGATCAAAGTATATACCATTATTTACATTGAAAAAACAATAACAAACTAAAAATTGTAACTGAATTCTGTTTCATATTAGCGAAAATACCAACGTCAATGGATCCTTAGTCCACTTCAAAGTGCTTCTCTTCGCACCTGACACAATTGTCCAGTTACACATTTGACATTTTTGCAATGCCATTTTTGAGGATCCTGTTTTGTCTTTGGAGCAATGATTATATCCCTTGCAGAGGGTTAAGAAACCCATAAAAAAGGTTAACTACCAAGAAAATGCTTGTAGACTCAAATATAAACTTATTAACCTATTCTCGAACCAAATAAATGTTTCTTGACTCAAATATAAACATCCACTATGTATCTATCCACGAACCAAGTAAATGCTTAGGGACACAATTATAAAGATTGATGCATTAGAATCCCAAGAAGGCCTTCCGGATATGTGGAACTGGTTACAAAGTCCGGATATTTAGATTCAAATAAAAGAACTGAAATCAGGTTTAACATTTATTTTCAATATTTCATAATAAGCACAATAAGCTAATGGTGAGTGAAATATAACGGAATTGATTTTAAGCAAAAAGAAATAAATTATGTAACGTTAATGAAAATTAATTAAATTAATTATGCCACGTATGCAAAACAAATAATGTAACGAGAATTTTTTTAATCGCAGTTGCATGATGATTCTTTCTCTTCTAATTTCATCCTCAATTTTTCCCGCATTTCGTTTTGCTTTTTTTCTTAAAATATTTTAAACGAAAGACACTTTTAACTCGGCGTGCGTTATTGCAATTGTCATAGATTAATGCTGGCTTTCTTTCCATAAAACTGACAACCTTTTCAATAGCTTTTCCAATTTCAGTTCAGGTTTCGTCACAATCATGTTTTTTTATTTCCTTCATCATTGTGACAGTGTGAACGATGGAGAATAGTTTCTTTGGAAGATTTTATATCATACAATGTTGACTTTCCTATGTTAGTTACAATAAACTTTCACCAACGTCTAGTCTGTTTAACATTTCCAGTTTTTACGATAACTTCAAAGTTGTTCTTTTCCTCTTATTCCCATCATCTTTTGCACCAATACAAGCCACTAGGGTGAAATAAGCATAAGCGATTATCCAAACTAAATTTCCTGAAAAATAGAAATTTCAAATCAGTTAGATATCACCCTAATAATTCAAATATACACCTCAAAATCATGTCCGGATATACGAGATTCCGGATATGAGGCACTCCAGATATGAGAGATTCCGGATATGAGGGATTCTACTGTATTACGAAATTATTGCAATTAGTTTAACCTTTCATTAGATGCTACTAAGTGCTGTCTTCTCAGGAGTAAGTAATACCAGCGTAAGTAAAAAATTATCCGTACTTTCGCCATGACATATCTTTAGGTTTGTTAAACTGCCTTCTGCTCATGCGTGCTTAGAGTTGGTACACTTGTGGTCACGTGATCGAACTTTGAACTTGGTAGTGCTGCTTTTCTTGTTGCTGTTACAGTGTAAACATGGCCGCCCCGCTAGCAGTGTCCACCAAATCATATCCGAATATGCGGAATTCCGGATATGAGCGATCTCGGATATGAGGGATTCCGGATATGAGGGATTCCGGATATGAGGGATTTCGGATACGAGGTATTCCCTTATATGAGAGATTCTGCTGTATTTACTTATCTCGGAACCAAGTAAATGCTTATATATTTAAATGCATGCAATTTAATAGATTATAGATTCAAATATAGTAACATGAAAAGAAACGGACTTATACGATGAATGATGCAACAGTGGCTGACATGTAAAATCATCTAACTCAGACCAATCCTTTTTCGGGATTGTCATCATTCGCTAAAAACCAGAAGTTGCAAGGAGTTGTAATGCCTTAATAAACATAGTATCAATAGCAGCTCTGACGGTATAAAAACTAGCGAGCCCTTAAGTAACCATCTCTTTCTCTTTTCCTGCTTTCGAAGTGTATTCCATATACTTATTACACCGAAGCAGAAAGGGATTGTATTTCTGTTTTGTATGACACTCACTTCTATGAAAAGAAACTCTTTAAATTTTCTTTGGTTATTTTCGTTAGATAAATGCTATCCTACATTTCTAATCAATCGGTCTCTGTTATTTTGTGCTTGTACGTTTTCACCACCATTTATTTGTATAAAATATTCTCGTAAAAACCTTAACAAATATAGAAGTAGCCAGTGTCGAATCTGGATTGCACGCGAGATGAATGACCTGGGCGATACAATGTTTTGCCAAAAAACCCTACATGAAATGCTAAGAAAGAGCAGGCGAAACGCCATTACGCATGCAATGATCACGCAATACACAAGCCACCGACTGCGTAACACCACGGGAAAGTTTCTTTTAGCGCATGCGCGATCAGATCGCCAAGTTACATCAAGGTTACGCATCCGGTTCTCAAGCTACTCATAATGACTTGTTACTTTCTGAGCACTACTCATATTTGTGATAATTTTAGTAGATTTAGCTTTGACATCACCAGAGATCGTTTCCGTGTTTACGTCAGTTGAAAAATCCATGATAAAATCACATTGCCGGGGTTAGTAAGATAAGAGATGCTTAACACAAAACAAAACTTGGGTTTGTTTACAGTTATGTATTTACTGACGACTTAACGCCTTATTTACTATGCTTAGTTGAGTCTGGCACAAGGCTAAAATAAGGGTTCACCGGGAAGAATCATAGTGACTACATTAGCAAGTTATTTTTGCTAAATTTAATGATAGTTTTATACCGGATTAAATATATGAAAAATCGAGAAATAGGAAGATTGTGCAGAGCCATTTTTTTTTTTTTTTGTTACAGCGGTTTACCTACCTTAAAATTACTCGACTGAAATCAGGGTTTTTTAACTTAATTACCGATACCATTGGGAACATTGATTCAACCAAAACTTCGTTCTCTTTTTGTCGAAAGATGGCACTAGGGGTGTTTAGTTTCAATTAATTACAAGTAGATCGCGTTTGATTTTGTTTAGGTATTTGTCATATAAGAGAGTATTTTACTAAAGTTATTTATTACTTGCTCCTTTTAGGTTGACTTGGGTTGGTGAATTTTACAACATATCAAACATTGTTGAGTTATGTAATCCTGATATCCGTTGTATAATAATAATAATAATAATAATAATAATAATAATAATAATAATAATAATAATAAAAAAATATTTATTTAAAAATATAATAATAATATTGATATGGCAGTCCCTGCAGACTGCAATGTATCTTTGAAGATATTCGAAAAACTGTCAAAATACAAGGACCTTGAAATAGAAATCTCGAAAATGTGGCACATGGGAACATCAACAATTCCTGTTGTAGTTGGCGCCCTTGGACTGGTTGGAAAAGATTACAGTAGGCTGATTGAAGGGATCCCTGGAAGTCCATGCCTCAAAGAGATACAAAAAATTGTTCTGACAAGTACAGCCCACACTTTACGAAGGGCTTTATCTATGTAATTATTTTTTTAATTTATTTTATTTATTTATTTATTTTGCAGTGGAAAGTGTCATGATGCCATTTCTAACCTTAGGTCCCTGGGCGGGACCCGGAAAGAAATGTGTAAACGACAGATATCAAAGGAAATAAAAATAATAATAATCATTATTAATAATAATAATAATAATAATAATAATAATAATAATAATAAGTCTATAACCAAAGATTAATTGGGTTTATAATAGAGTCTATAGCTAAGATTAAGGGAGCTTATATACAGGTCTACTGGTCGGTTTATTACAAACATTGGTCGAATTTATACTTGATTCTGAAGCAAACATCGGCTGTATTTCATCGTGAGGCAATAGGCAAACATCGTTTCAGTTAATATTTCATTCTATAGTCAATATTAATCATGTTTATACTTGAGTCAATGGGTAAAATCTGGTTACGTTTACATCTGAGTATACAGGCAAACATTGGTCGTACTTGAGAGAGGCAGTCGGTAGTATTGTTTTGTTATTCTAATACTGAAGAAAGATGAAGATAATTAAAACATTTCTACGTGATTTTTATTTACAAAACAAGAATCTAACTCAAACATGATAAAAAATGATATAATTTATGGATATGTTATGTGAATAATCAAACATGTTAAAAGTGGTTTGTGAAATTGCACGGTCGAGTAGACTAATTGATGGTGATGTTGGTCAAGGCAACACATGACTTCAATTTAACCCACATCATGTGACACGATAGATGCACAATGTACTCAAAATCCCTAAATCATACGGCGGAAAGTATATGCCTCAATTTTTATGTATGGCTTCCACATAAAAAAAAACTATTGGACCCTGTCATTGTATGCAATTCACTAGTTAACGAAAATGATGTTTTGTAACTCACGAAGAAAAGTAGATACTTTACAACAATATAGAATACAAGAGATTTTGTGCAAGAGGCATGAACCTCTATTAATCGTAATAAATGTGCCATTTTATTCAATGAAATGATGAATTGGAAATGAGTCCTCTAATATGGCTTTCTTCCGGAGAATGAAAGAATTGATTCAAATAAGTACTTCTATAAGACTAAATTATACAAGGATCGAAGGTAATTAGTTAAGAAAATATTCTTCCAGCATTTAGTGAGAGTGAATATTTCTTTGATGACAGGGCAAAAATTATTAGAGTTTGGCAGAGACGTTGTCATTCTTCTGTCGGATTCAGCAGACATTGCGCCTTCACACTACAATTTATTCTGGTCTTTAGAAAATTCACCTAATGAAAAAAAAAAAAACTTTAATTTCCTGGACGATAGCGAAAGGCAATAAAAAGCAGTTGTTTTCTCCGAATAATAAAATGTTCCAGGAGGATAAAATTATGAAGTTGCCAGCAAGATGACGGAACGAATAGATAAACCTACTGCTCAATAAAGTTAATATGAAAAAAAAAACCATAATTTTTACTTAATGAGACGAAAAAACTTTTCTGGCCATTCAGTATTTACTAAGCTTAAGTTAATGCGGAGTCAGTCAAAATTGCGGGTAACCGCAGTAGAAACACTATGTGACACTAACCTTCCAATTAAGAATACCTGGCAGATTTTCAAATATTTTTTTGCAAACAATTCTTTACAAGATTCTCTGATTAAAAACAAAAGTGAGTTCCTTGGAAGACGGCAAACGATGGTCAGTTCTTCACTTCTCCAACTTTTGCGTCACAAGAAGAAACTCTAAACCTATCACTGCGTTGTGAATAATCAAGAGTGATCTCCCCCTGTTTCGTTACTCTCCTCTTTAGGAGAGCTATTTCTGTTTACTGGAGCTATATAAGGACACTGTACGCGAACTTTGTATTCTCAGTTGGATAAAGCTTTCTTAAAGCCTACACCTGCGTACTTTTTGTCATTGCACACTGGTTAAGAAATGTCAGCTTCGAAAATGCTGATTTTTCAAGACGAACAGACATTTCAAAATTGGCGAAACACAATCCCCATACTTCAATTACATCACTTTAAATAACTTGGTAAATTTTAATAAGTAATGTTTTGCGATGTCAACGAACGCTTGTTGCCATTTCGTCGATGTCAACGAATACTCGTTGTCACTTTTGTAATATTCGTTTTATTAGAGACTTTGTAATCGCACATACAACTATAGTACGCCGTTGAACAATATTGACGCTTTTGAATAGCACTTACACTAATAGTACTTGTTCGATAATACTCGCACGAATAGTAATCCGTATAGTGAAATAGTATAGAGAATTTCGTTCCGTTTAGTAATAGAGGATAGAGTAGAAATGATGATCCGTTTAGTATTAGAGGATAGAATACAAATAACGATCCGAATAGTAACAGAGGATAGACTAGAAATGACGATCAATTAGACACACGCTACCTGTTATATATTTTGGGATCGTCTGTGTTTGTTCACTGGTGATCTATGTTCAAACTCAAGTGTCGGCAGCGACACTTTATTGCTATATAACACAATGCTTATTATTTCATTTCATTGAAAATTATTTCGTCTCACAACATCTGTCTTTTGTTGGGGATGCAAAAAAAAAATTCCCAAACGGTTATTTTTCATTTTGACTAAAATTTGTTTGGTCTTAATTTTTTACTTATTTTTCATCGCATTAACCAAATGTTTGGTAGAGGGCCTACTTGTCCCAGTGATCCCATAGCGAAGATGTGGGAACGGAACGCGACCAACCTCCAAAGACCCGCAGCGGCGGAGGAGGGCAGCACCAAGTCGGTCTGGCGTAACCAAATGCTCGGTTCATTTTTAAAATGGTATATTTATTTTTCGTCTACCTGGTTGAATATTTTTGGAATCTTATTAAAGAAAAAATGCGCCCTCTGGTAAGATTCGAAGCTGCGCCCCCTTTGCAGGAGAAACAGTCATTAGTTCTGACGTGTCTTTTGCGACAGGCCATAAAGAGCGACGTCGATTAATCACATCCTGAAACTGAGCCATTATGAACTTTCGGGAACCTGAACGAGAGAGATGTGCACTATCGAGTCGTGCTTAATCGACGCCCTTCTTCGTAGCCGAGTCACTTAAAAGCACATCGGTTCTAACAACGCTTTCTGCTGCTAAGGGAAACGCGGGTTCGAATCCTGCCAAAAGACGAATTTTGTCTTTACTATTCAGGCCGGTAGACGAAAAATAAATATACATTAAGTCCCCACTTTACGACAGCGCCATCCTACGATTATTAAACCATATAGAAAGGGTTATTAGGTGTGAAAGAATTAGAAAACAGAAATAATATTAACCTTTTGAGCACTGGCCACCGCTTTACCGATGGTAGAGAAATAATGACTTAATCCCCAGCCATCGGTTGAACGGTGGGTAAACACTTCCGTCGTGTTTTGCCATTGTGTTGTTCCAGGCAACTTTCCCCCAGCAAGCTAAGTCCCTCAGCTTCAAAACGTTTCTAGACCAATACTGTGTGGATCTGGTGGGTGCATTCCGGTCAGCTGAAGTGCGCAAGCAGTTATTCTATACTGATGCTCTGGAAAGCTTGCAAAATGTCGGCCTCTACCCCCCAGAGATACCAGAGGATGCCTCCACTAACAACCACTGTGCTGTGTGCTCTTATAAATACAATTCAAGAAGAAAAACCCAACTGTGGCCTACAAAGACTATCCTGTCAAGGCTGTGGAGACTCCAGTCCGCTGCACAACCTGCCAGCGCTTCTTGTGCTGGCAGGTTGTGCAGCGGACTGGAGTCAGCACCTGCTGGGTAGACTGGTACACAAAGAAAGAATTCTCGCGATAAAGTAAAGATATGCAATCATACTCTCTCCCTGCTAAGTATAATACTTATTTTTTGTGATTATTTTTATATCTAGCCTGAAACATTACATACTAATTATTTGCGAATTTTGATTCAGAAGATCAGGCAGAAGGGTTAAAATTCTTCAGGAATACAAGGATCAAAGTGTTAAGGAGCGATAACAAAAGAAGCGTAAACAGGAGAACAACAGATACCTATTGCCATTGCAATTTAAATTACAGTTGACTGGAAAGCATGGAGCCGGAAGAAAAGTGCGAAAAGAGAAAGTAATAGCCTAACACTCAGCTCGTCACCAGTCTAGTACTGCGCTTAAATTCATAAAGTCTAGGTACCATGGGGAAGAGCTCATTTGAACAGTTACTATAAAAGCATTTATAGAGAGGGTACAGGGGGAAACTTCAATGGGAAAGTAACTGAAGCCGAGACACCAGATCAGGACCGATAATATTGCTGATTCTTCTTTAGAATTTATCAAAGATCTCTAGATATATAGTAGCAGCGCCAGACCATATATGGCAGCAATATTCTAAGCATGGACGATTTGTATACTTATAGATTACTTTGAATATACGCTCTTTAGCGCTAGAGGGCGTCGTCAGTGATGTTCTGAATTGGGTCATTGGGCAGTCTCGTGTCTTTCAAACATCATACCCCCCTTACCAAATCGACCCCATCAAAACTGAGCAGTCTCTGATGCGACCCCATCTAAATTAACAGCCTGCGGACACTGACTTATATTAGGCAAACCCTACCCCTCTGTCACGCATTTGATTGGAAGTTGATCAATAGCCAATCGCAATGGTGTGAACTCTATTTAAGTTGTTTACTGGGGATATGTAAACTAGTTCCTAGGGAAGACACACTGAACCAACTTTCTTAGCAGCTAACCTAGCAACGGATTCAACATATTTAATCTTGTTTTGCCTGGTGCTAACGGTGCGATGGAAGAATTCGTTATACGGCCCTAGAATGAGAAAGGAGGCCTGGGTCAGTTTCAGGTTGTACGCCATATTGGATTGTTGGTAAATTGAGTGCTTATTCACGGAAAAATCGTGGGCACGATCCGACTTACACGGAAAATCGCGTTTCGACGTATCATAGAGACGGAAATTTCTCTTCAGTCGTGAACCCCCTGCATAGTTTAAAAAAATAAACGGGGTTTCTACTCGAATACGGGTATCCATAAAAAATAATGTTTAAAATGATAAAAACTAATAAGAAAGTGTTTTTAATAAAAAAAAATGCAATTCTAGAATAAAAAATGCAATTCTATAATAAAATGTAGGATAAAAAATAGGGGTCTTAGATTCCTTTTGTAGAAAAATAGTTCAAATTGTCTCTTTATTTATTAACTTTTATTTTAAATTCATAATTCTATAAGCAGGGTATGCGAAAAATGTTACGGTTTTCAGTTCAGAAAGAAAAATTGATGAATCATCTTCAAATTCATGTCTATGCTGTTTCGTTCACTTCGCGCTAATGCCCCTGGAAAAGAAAAAAAAACATAAATTCACCTTCCTCTAGTTTTCGGTTGAATAACAAGGCAGACTAGACTCTCTTGCATTTACTGGCAGCTGATCTAGAAGAAAAATTCTGAATTCAAAAGCAGCCTTAAAAGGGACGGCATCCCTCAGGATATCTGGCCCTAGACACACACCACTATTCCTACGACTGCAGTAAGTGTTCTGGTGTCCCTAGAACGGAACTCGACAAGCAGTGTATGTTTTAAATGATTTAAACATATTACATGGAGAGTCAAATCTTATTAGCTGATTTCAATTAAATAACCTTTAATGGTTTGCTTTGGTTTATTTTGTTTTACGGTATATCAACAGCTCAATGGGTTATTTAATGCCGACAACATTTTTAAGATAGATTCGTATGAATAGAATATGTATTCTTTGGTTTAGATTGGTTTGATTTATTTTGTTTTACGGCATATCAACCTCAATGGGTTATTTAATGCCGAAAACATTTTAAGATAGATTCTTATGAATAGAATATGTATTTTTTGGTTTAGATTGGTTTGGTTTATTTTGTTTTACGGCATATCAACCGCAATGGGTTATTTAATGCCGACAACATTTATTATTGCTGGTAATATTTTGTTTTGTCAAAAATCTGTTTCTGGTAATATTTTTCCTTTAAAATTGTATTGCTGGTAATAATGTTTTTCAAAAAAGTATTGCTGGTAATAGTCAGCTATTTGCCCATAGCTTGGACCCCTAACAGGTGCTACCACCTTGGGTCAGGGTGGACTTGGGAACACCAACAATTACAAGGTGGTTCCACGCTCCTCAAAACCTCCTGATCAGAGGCCTTACTGCTGGATGTAGTTTACCGTCTTACTCAGGACGCGGATGTAGTTTAACGTCTTACCCAGCACGTAACCTTTAATGCTTTACATTACTTTCTTAATACAATTGTGTGCAGAAGAGTAATTTAACGTATTACGAGCTATTTTTATCAGTAGGACTGCGTGTATGATTATTGAAGTGATTTAGTGCAATTACAATAGGCCATCTGATGGCGGGGAAAAGTAACGGTTATAGTAAGTCCAAAAGAAGTAACTTAGATTTTCACGGTAGCAATAACTATTCATTCGTCATATCCACATTAAAATAGTGTTTTTTTTTCTTTTCTTTCCATCAATAATTCTTTTCATTTCCAATATGCAGTGTTTTGTTTTTTCAGCGGTCAAAAAAACTGCCTCGAAGTTTACTCCCGCCCCTAGATCTGTCAATATATTCTCTCTCCATCTCTCTCCCCCCCTCTCTCTCTCTTTATCTATCTATCTATCTCACACACAGACAATACACAAACGCACACACACGTGTGCGCGCACAGACACAAACACGCACACACACACACATACACACACACACTCACGAACGTGTGCACTCACTCTTCTTGAAGTTTTCCTAAGCAAAACCAAAAGAGAGAGAAAGGGGGAATTGGAATAATTGTTTTGCCAATCTTCGAGTTGAGACAAGATGACTATTTTGAAAATCGTTCGAAATTTTGGCTTTTTATCTCGGCCCGAACACCCACCCTTGACCAATTGTACGTGCTCTGTCTATTCCACAGCAGGGATTAGTTAACTATCCAAATAGAACTTATAGTGTTCTGACAACAACAAAAAATGAAAACCTACTTAACGATTTTATGTAGGTAAATAGATGAGGTAGCAACGACTGCGTGTGATGGTAAAGGTACAAACATTGCTTACTGCTACAAAGATCAGGAAGATGTGGAGAAACATCATTGCCCACCTCCTGAGTGGGGCACAGCACATTAAAAAATGTTATATATTTTCTCAAAAAAAAAAAAGAAATTAATAGTTTTGTCGACATTTCTCCCTTCTCCACATCCTTTCACCTTTCATTCCTATCTGCTCTCGCTCCAAATCTTCTGTAACCCCCTTGCCTTGATCGATCCACTATCTTTCTCCACATTCACTCCTTTACCACTCCTATCTGCTCTTCCTCCAAACCTTCTGTAACCCCTTACGTGCTAGTGGCTTCCAGCCTTGCTTGCGGTGATAAGCTTAAAAAAAATATAAAAAAATATCTTAAAATAAGTAAAAACTCGAAAGTCCATGATTTAAGGTGTGTTTTTTTTTTACAAATTCTAAACTTGTTTCTGCAATAATTTTCATTTAAACCTATTTTAAACTGACTCCATTTTGAGAAGTTTTCACGTCATCTACTTTAAGATCGAAAATGGTGAAACAGCTATTAGTGAAGAAATCCCCACCGTTCACTTAGTAATAATGATAATGAAAAGGGGGAGAATAACCGTCCCCTTACAGGAAATATAAACAATGACTAAAGAAAGATGCTGACGTTCCACACAACCTCAAACAAAAGATGAGGAAGGAAACGCCCATTACTAGTGAAAAGTACGATAACACCTAATGGACTCGAGGAATTTATTTTTCTGAAATATTTTAAGAAAAACATTTTAGAAATTTCAATCGAAAAATAACACTGGCTACTCGGTCAAATGAATGACGAATGTTTCCTTATAAGGAAACAGGTTAATATTACCATTTGTTTGGGCTACTCTTCAGAAATACATGAATTCACTTCTCTTTGTTCTTGTAACTTTCACTATAGTTACGTCACCCCGGCGTTGTGTAATGGTTAGCAAGCTTGTCTCGTTAGATCAGTTACAACTGAAAAGTGAGTTCGATCCTCACTAGGTGCCCCATACTTTCGGCCTTGTGTCACATCTAAGCTACGATTAGAAAATAACTTTAGTGTCTAAATTGCACTCTCGGGTGGTTTTCACACTCTGATACTTACCTGGCACAGGGCTCCGTCCCTGTGCTGGTGGTGTCACGGCTACGACTAGCTTGGACCGGCTCTGACCAGTTTGGACCAGCTCTGACCAGCTTGGACAAGCTATAACCAGCTAAGACCAGCTTAGACCAGCGGCTCGAGGGAAAACGCTCGAGTCTCCACGTTAAAAACTGACCTTGTGTCACAACCTGACTCAGTTGGGGGGGGGGGGTCAAGTAAATCTCACTTTCACTATAGTTACAAGAATAATTAACAAAGAAAATGGCAATCAGTTCAATAATTATACAATCCTAGTCTCGTGTAAACCACTTGTCTCGGTTTAATACAATATACTACTGACTTTGAACGATCCAACATGGCGTGCCCGGTATCTCCTAGATCATGCAACCTATCAACCAGTTTTACTACTGCATAAATGATAAATGTATTCCGAGGTCGCAGCTCTAATTTAATGTCAATTAATGTTCTAATTATGGCAATTAGCTTAACCCATCCGATTTGAAGACTTCAGGCATTGAGTGCGGTGTTTTAATCAAATATTCTGTTACTGACTTTGAGGTCAAACAATAGAATTACCATCCAGTCAAAAAGAAAACTTATAAAAGTTTGAAAACGAAAGTTTTAAACGAAAGTTTCTCCGGCGCGAGAATTAATGGTTTGTCCCAGAACAGAAATGTCGCATTTAATGCCGATCTTGTCACGTGAATAACAGAAATTCGAACCAAAAATGACAGCCATCAAGCGGTCAGCAAGCACATCAGAAAGATTAGTAATTACCTCATTAGGAATAATTATCGATCGATGCCATAATTTTAGTGGTAAAGCAAGACACTGGTGTTTGACCTGGTGAGGTTCGACGACGTCTGTCCTGAAAATATCCAACTAATTAATATTATCGGAAAAAATGATCTACCCAAGTTGATAGCACTTTCATGCTGCTTTAAAGTATTCACCTTCAGGATATCACGCACCAGCGGTTCTTCCACTTTTGGAAAAAAAAAATCTGCGATCTTTTATTATTTCGAACTATTGTCCTCATCTCGGTTGCTATAGAGGAGATTATAGACGCATGTTGGAATATCTCTTCATTATTATGCGCTATCTTCTCCCTGTGTTGTCAGTTACTGCTTGTTTCCACAGGAACCAGAAATTTACACCTGATGATGGCCAGAGGGTACTTGGCCGAAATGTTCTTTCTATAACAACATCTATAACAACAAAGATGAGAACAATAATTCGAAATAATTTAAGTATATTAACAATTTACGTATCTCAAAAATGAAATATAAAATGAGTCTGCAAACTCGAATAACCATCAGCTGACTCATCGCATTTAATCAAATGTCGCCTTTCCCTAAAAGCCAGAGGTCGTAAGAGGTCAAATTCGAAATGTTCGTAGGTTGACAGGGGATGGTAACGTAATATGTTGTAAAAAAAAAAAACATATCCAGAGAAAAATCAGCAATATTACTGGTCCTGTTCTGGTGTCTCGGCTTCAGTCAATTTCCCACCGCCGTAAAGGTGCTTCGCTGTACCCTTTGCTATAAATACTTTCAGGGTAATTGTTCGGATAAGCTCTCCGCTGTGGTACCCAAACTTTATGATCATAAGCGCAGTATTAGACTGGCAACAAATTCTCATCGATATGCAGTTGAGTTGGCTAGATTTAACCGTAAGTTCTATGCTAAAAGTTTCTTTTCTTGCACTTCTCGCTTGTGGTTCCATGTGTTCTAGCCAACTTTAATCTCACGAAATGTAAGCACAATGTCCTCCTGATTTAAATAATGTCCTCCTGATTATTCTTCTTCTGTAGTTGCTGCTTATTGGTGTTTCTGTTTTCTAATTCTGTCACACACTGTAACCCCCTGTGTATCAGTGCTTGGGGTGAACTTGATTTAAAAAAGAAATTCCAGCAAGAAACATGAACAATCTAGTCACTCATTCCTTGTGAATACGACAATCACAGTACACAAGATCACTCAGTTAAATGCCACTGCCGACCAAGTAAGAGAGAGTTTCTGTTTACACATGCGCAAAGATGCGACGATCACACAGTATACAAGATCACTCAATTAAATGCCACTGCCGACCGAGTAAAAGAGAGTGTCTGGTCACACATGCGCAAAGATGCGACGGTCACACAGTACACAAGATCACTCAATTAAATGCCACTGCCGACCGAGTAAGAGAGAGTCTGGTCACACATGCGCAAAGATGCGACGATCACACAGTACACAAGATCACTCAATTAAATGCCACTACCGACTGAGTAAGAGAGAGAGAGGTCTGGTCACACATGCGCAAAAATGCGACGATCACACAGTACACAAGATCACTTAATTAAATGCCACTGCCGACTGAGTAAGAGAGAGAGAGAGAAAGAGAGAGAGTCTGTTCACACATGCGCAAAGATCAGTATGGTTTCCAGTGATTACTTTCAAAGGTGCATTATGGCTGCACATCCGGTTTTCGAAATATTCCAAATTACTGGATATAGTCCAAAAACACTTTCAATGTTTTTAATCACCAATAAAAAAAAATATGAATACATGGCAGTTGTCTGTTCCCAACAAGTCGTATTGGCATTTTCGAAATGTATTGTTTTTATAATTTAATATTTAATATAAGTGGACAAAGATTCTGGTTGATCAAAACCAACAATTATTTTCCATTATCCTCGTTTCCAAGTGATTAAAATGGATCAGTTTTGACCGAGTCAGAGTAAAATCAATTAAACGCAGAATTATTTGGAATAGCTTCAGAAATGTTCAACTGACATATAATGGCCCTAAACGCAGAAGGTTGACCGTTACAATGTTTGAAGAACAAATGAAACATTTAGCCGGATAAACAATGCTATTTTTCAGTCGTAACAATTCCCTGTCAAATTCGGTGTGGATATTGACTAAATTTAGCTTAATAATGCCTGAAACCAAATAGCAGGAGTAACATAGAACAGAACGTTTGTGTTCCGCCAATCCTTCAAATAGGGAAGGCCTTGAAAATTAATATTTGGATTCGTGGGTTTTACAAGGTGATATGTCCCGGAACGGGATATATTTGTTCGAAGTAGGTAAGTGGTTTTGGCTATTGTAACTGAGTAGTACAATCTAGCAGGTAGACGTAATCGACTGATACTCGTCGTCGTAGGCAATATGCTTACGCGATAGGCGTAGGCCAATAGGCGTCGTCAATGGCTCAGTCCAATGGCGTACTAGAAAGGCGTTTTTCTTGTACCTCTACATCAGCCTGTATTTATGGCTGACGCCAGCCAATCATATTCCTGTGAGGGAGAACACAGGTGTATGCATATTCATTACATCACACGGACAGAAACGTCATCTACTGCAATCGATGGTAAATACACCACTATCCAGGTAGGCAATAGATATTTAGTAAGATTTATTTAGTCTAGTACAAAACATTGAGAATGATTGTATTGTGTTGATCTTTCAAGTGATGGAGGCATGATTTAAAAATCAGTATTTATCAAGGATTTACTACACTGGTGGAAAATACACAACAACTTACTACTGAATTTAAAATAGACGGGTAGGCTGGAATAAAAGAGGTGGCTTGGATTTTATTTTTATACTTTTCAGTAATTAATTTGTCTGCTTTAAAATGTTGGTTGAAAGGAAAATTCCTGACGATTCAATAAACAGGGTGGTTGGAATGATGTCCCGGGTAGATTTTTTATTATCAAATAAACAATAATCACTTCGGCCCGTTAATTTGAAAGTCAAAAGTAAACAGGTCCAATTTTTGCTAAGGTGTTGAATCTCCTCTGTTCAATGTAAAAAAGAATCGGTTGTTAATTTTACTTCCGATGAAACAAAATATGCGTGACTACCCTTTCTCCGAATATCTACATATTTGGAATGAAAATAGAAAATGATAAAGAATATATAAAAATTAACTTCTGACGAGTTTCGATTCCATAGTGATCTTTTCTTCGTTTTTCTTTTTGTTTTGGAGGGGGTGGTAAATGCTCAGGTCGTTGTTACATTCTACGGCCGTTAGATAAAGTGCAGGCATAAGCAAATAAAAAAATAAACCTCCGGCGAGATATAAACTCGCATCTCGTATACGGAGATAATCGCCATACATGGAGAACGCTTTACCAGTTCGGTTACAGATTCAATCATATGGCTGACTTCTTTGATACATTCTGCTTGCTTAACGATTCTCGAATTAAAAAAGAATCACTGCTTTATATTGTAACGGTAATAGTAATATTAACCGTTTCCCTATAAGGAAACATTCAACATTATTTGACTGAGCAACGACTACAGCTTTCAGTTGAAATTTATAAAACCTTTCTTTTTTTAAAACAATTTTCAGGAAAATAGGTTTCTCATGTCCAATAGCTTTTATTGCTCTTCCCAATATTAAAAGGGATTTCCTTCCTGACCTTTTACTTGTAATAGTATGGAATGTCAACCTCTTGATTATGACAATATTTTCTCGTTGAGTTACATGTGCTATCCATTTTAGATGTTGCTGCTGTTGGTAATCCTCAAGTGATCTGATATTAAAAAGAATCAACCTGAACTCTGCTTTAAATTATAAAGGTAATAGTAATATTAACCATTTCCCTATAAGGAAACATTCGACATTCATTGACTAAGCAACGACTACAGCTTTAATCTCAAGTGCTATCTGATATTTGGTACAGTTCTTTGTGATTCTATGGCACTAGTTCACAATGTTCAAAGAATGAAACCTGTCGGTTTTCACCAAGACCCATAGATTTCATTCACTTGAAGCTGCTTTGAACCATTGATTTTAGAAAGCAGTTGTATACAACTGAAAGTTGAGATATCTCTGAATGGGTCTGGAGCTATACATGGCATCCAAATGAAAGTCTCAATCCGACGAGGTTATTTAAAAATATGATAAAAATAAAAGATACAAAATCACATTTAAAAGATGAAAGATATCACATGCAAGTTTGCAATAAACTATATTATTTCAAAAATCAATATATAAGCAAAACTAATATAAACTTTAACATCATGCATATCCCAATGCTCAGATATTTCCCTATAAGGAAACATTCGACATTCATTGACCAAGCAGCCAGGACTGCTTTCAGTTGAAATTTATAAAACCTTTCTCTTAAAACAATTTTTCAGGAAAACCGGTTTCTCAAGTCCCATAACTGTTATGGCACCTTCCAGTATTGAGGGCGGTTTCCTTTCTAACCTTTTATTTGGCTTACGAGCATAACACGTTGAAACACCGGTCCCCACATACATTCACCGAAGTTAAGCAACGTTAAACCTGGTCAGTAGCTAGATGGGCGACCGCATAGGAGTATCAGGTCGGGTAAGCATGGATAATGGCTCGGGTTAATTAGTGAGATTAAAATTGAGGAGTCGGAGAGCCGAGTTCGAATTACAGTCGAATCTGTTGCATTCACTTACGTGCTAATACCCTTGGGAAAGGTATAAATCCTCTTCTTCTCGACCCCCCGTAGCTATGGGTAAATAGCAGGACAAACCGTGTTCTATAGCCTTGGATGGCAACTGGTCTACCGCAGAAAGAAATGGCAACCTACAGCGGGAAAAAAATCTGCCTCGTCAGTCATGTATCGAAAGATAAATGATCGCCTAAGCGTGCCATTAAACCAAATCTCACCACCCCATCCGAAACTGTTTTGCTATCTGAAAATATTTTCTGACTTTAAATAAACTGCAAAGGGTTGATAGAAAATGAATGAACCAAAATCAAGTAACCTTGTAATTGAAGTGATGAGTAATGTTCAAAAATAATATGGATTTTTTAAAAATAATTATTAAAAATATTCCATCTAATCATAAATCTATGATTCCTGCTACGACTTTGAAGAAGCAACACGTTACAAAAAGAAACAAAAATGCGATGAAAATAAAACAAAAATAATCTATTATTAAAATTAATTATATAGACAATCTAGGAAATTTGGCCATCTCCCGAACAGTTTCGTCTTCTTGTTATTAACTGTTAGATTCTTTACGAAAGTTATGTATGTATAGCTGGGCATTCATATTCGAGGATACCTGTCTACTAAGGCGACTAGCCAATCCCTATTGCAGACGCTTGTTCAGGCACATTTATGTTTACGAAAGGTATGTATGTATAGCTGGCCACTCGTATTCGAGGATACCCGTCTACTAAGGCGGCTAGCCAATCCCTATTGCAGACGCTTGCTCAGGCACATTTGTGTTTACGAAAGGTATGTATGTATAGCTGGCCACTCGTATTCGAGGATACCCGTCTACTAGGGCGGCTAGCCAATCCCTATTGCAGACGCTTGCTCAGGCACATTTGTGTTTACGAAAGGTATGTATGTATAGCTGGTCACTCGTATTCGAGGATACCCGTCTACTAGGGCGGCTAGCCAATCCCTATTGCAGACGCTTGTTCAGGCACATTTGTGTTTACGAAAGGTATGTATGTATAGCTGGCCACTCGTATTCGAGGATACCCGTCTACTAAGGCGGCTAGCCAATCCCTATTGCAGACGATTGCTCAGGCACATTTGTGTTTACGAAAGGTATGTATGTATAGCTGACCACTCGTATTCGAGGATACCCGTCTACTAAGGCGGCTAGCCAATCCCTATTGCAGACGCTTGTTCAGGCACATTTGTGTTTACGAAAGGTATGTATGTATAGCTGACCACTCCTATTCGAGGATACCCGTCTACTAAGGCGGCTATCCAATCCCTATTGCAGACGCTTGTTCAGGCACATTTGTGTTTACGAAAGGTATGTATGTATAGCTGGCCACTCGTATTCGAGGATACCCGTCTACTAAGGCGGCTAGCCAATCCCTATTGCAGACGCTTGTTCAGGCACATTTGTGTTTACGAAAGGTATGTATGTATAGCTGGCCACTCGTATTCGAGGATACCCGTCTACTAAGGCGGCTAGCCAATCCCTATTGCAGACGCTTGTTCAGGCACATTTGTGTTTACGAAAGGTATGTATGTATAGGTGACCACTCGTATTCGAGGATACCCGTCTACTAGGGCGGCTAGCCAATCCCTATTGCAGACGCTTGTTCAGGCACATTTGTGTTTACGAAAGGTATGTATGTATAGCTGACCACTCGTATTCGAGGATACCCGTCTACTAGGGCAGCTAGCCAATCCCTATTGCAGACGCTTGTTCAGGCACATTTGTGTTTACGAAAGGTATGTATGTATAGCTGACCACTCGTATTCGAGGATACCCGTCTACTAAGGCGGCTAGCCAATCCCTATTGCAGACGCTTGTTCAGGCACATTTGTGTTTACGAAAGGTATGTATGTATAGCTGGCCACTCGTATTCGAGGATACCCGTCTACTAAGGCGGCTAGCCAATCCCTATTGCAGACGCTTGTTCAGGCACATTTGTGTTTACGAAAGGTATGTATGTATAGCTGACCACTCGTATTCGAGGATACCCGTCTACTAAGGCGGCTAGCCAATCCCTATTGCAGACGCTTGTTCAGGCACATTTGTGTTTACGAAAGGTATGTATGTATATCTGGCCACTCGTATTCGAGGATACCCGTCTACTAAGGCGGCTAGCCAATCCCTATGGCAGACGCTTGTTCAGGCACATTTGTGTTTACGAAAGGTATGTATGTATAGCTGGCCACTCGTATTCGAGGATACCCGTCTACTAAGACGGCTAGCCAATCCCTATTGCAGACGCTTGTTCAGTCACATTTGTGTTTACGAAAGGTATGTATGTATTGCTGGCCACTCGTATTCGAGGATACCCGTCTACTAAGGCGGCTAGCCAATCCCTATTGCAGACGCTTTGTTCAACACCCACAGAGCCCACCTGTGGTTTATACTGCAACTATGCTGAGCAGACCTTAGTTACATTTTCTGGGAAACAGTTTGTTATCGACAACTTGAACAAAGCCAGCACAGTCATACCCTTGTGACTTCGACCTAGTACATCTTCCGCCATCTACCCAATTTCACTCACAAGGCTTGGGTCGATCTGTGGAATGGTTTTCTGGCACTTTTCAAAAGTGCCGCACGCTGGGGTTGACCTGTGGTATGGTTTTCAGGCACTTTTCATAAGTGCCGCACGCTGGGATTGACACCTCTTTCCTGACAAATCGACCTCGATGATATTCGAGCCCGTGTGTTGTGGTCAGAATGCGAACAGTCTAATCACTCGGCCACGTGCCCATTACGAAAGGCATGAACATAAAAACGTCAGCCGATGCCAACTGAGAAACATAAATGTACACAGGTATCAGAGTGAAAACTGCTTGCATCATTTTTCTTTTTTAACTAAAACATCGCTTTTATTTTGCCCTTGAATTATAGAAGCTAAAGAGAAATTTAGTGGGATTTCCTACTATAGAATAACAAATGTGCCTATAGTTCTATTAAACCTGCTACATTTAGCATTATTTGAACTGCTTGGCTTCGTGTATTGATGTTGTCAAATGCATAGTTTGTTTTTTTAGTCTTTTGTTTTTCGTTCTTTTTTAAACATTTTTGTTAGAATACTTGAAGAAATATTTCTAAGAATTTTTGCCAAGTATAATTCACACAAACACACAGACACAAGACACACACAACGCACACACACACACACAACACACACACACACACAGCACACACACACACACACAACAAAAATTATACAAACCATAAAAAAAATGAATTAAAAGCAATTTTTATCATTAGGAAACAGAATCTTCTCTATTGAGGTTTGAAATATTTGCAGGAAATACACGAGAGGTATTCTTTTTCGATTCGGTTAGGAATAAAACTTTGTTAATAAAAGCTGGATTATTTGACATTAATAAATGTTTGCAAGGTAAATAAACTCTATATTTGATACATTGTCAATGCTTGACCCAGACGTTTTGATTTGGAAAACTGATTAAAATAGTCATGAATAATCGATTGTACAATAAAATGAACGCTTCATGAAGCTCATTAGAGAAACAAGTCGACAAAACACCCGAGACTACCATGTACAACAAACACACACACACTCTCTCTCTCTTTCTCTCTCTCTCTCTCTCTCTCTCTCTCTCTCTTGCTTTACATGTGTCTCTCTTTTTCACCATCTTGCCTGCTTCCTCATCTATCCCGCTTTCCATTTCTTTCTTTCTATCGTCATTTGTCTCACACCACTCTCGCTCACTTTTTCTGTCTGTCTCTTTCTCGATGTTTCTCTGTTTTATTGTTTCTCTTTGTCTGCCTCATTCCCTGATTTCCTTCTGTCTTTCTCCTTTTGCCTTTTCTTTCTCTTTTAATCTATGTCTTCCTCTTCCCCTTTCCCCTCGATTTTCTATCTTTCGTCTCTCACTTTATTTCCCTCCCCGTTTTTCTCTCTTATTTTTGTCCTTTTCTCGCGCTTTTCCGCGTGTCTCTCATCCTTGCTCTCTTTTCTATAATTTCCCCTTTTTTATCCCCTTTTTCTTCTCTCTCTCGCTATCTCCTTTTTCTTTTAACCTCTTTCAATGTTTTTCTCTTTCTTTCTCTTCCTTCCGGTCTTCTCTTTGCGTCTCTTTCCCTTTACCATCTTCACTTCATTTCTCTTTCTCCCTCACTCTCTATCTATCTATCTTCACTTCATTTCTCTCTCACTCTCTCTCTCTATCTCTCTTCACTTCATCTCTCTTTCTCTCTCACTCTCTAGCTATCTTCACTTCATTTCTCTTTCTCCCTCACTCTCTATCTATCTATCTATCTTCACTTCATTTCTCTTTCTCCCTCACTCTCTATCTATCTATCTATCTTCTCTTCATTTCTCTTTCTCCCTCACTCTCTATCTATCTATCTTCACTTCATTTCTCTCTCACTCTCTCTCTATCTGTCTTCACTTCATCTCTCTTTCTCTCTCACTCTCTAGCTATCTTCACTTCATTTCTCTTTCTCCCTCACTCTCTATCTATCTATCTTCACTTCATTTCTCTTTCTCCCTCACTCTCTATCTATCTATCTATCTATCTTCACTTCATTTCTCTTTCTCTCTCACTCTCTATCTATCTTCACTTCATTTCTCTCTCACTCTCTCTCTATCTCTCTTCACTTCATCTTTCTTTCTCTCTCACTCTCTAGCTATCTTCACTTCATTTCTCTTTCTCCCTCACTCTCTATCTATCTATCTATCTTCACTTCATTTCTCTCTCACTCTCTATCTATCTCTCTTCACATCATTTCTCTTTCTCCCTCACTCTCTATCTCTCTTCACTTCAGTTCTCTCTCACTCTATGTATCTTCACTTCATTTTTCTTTCTTTCTCACTCTCTATCTATCTATCTCTCTTCACATCATTTCTCTTTCTCTCTCACTCTCTATCTATCTATCTCCACTTCATTTCTCTCTCACTCTCTATCTATCTCTCTTCACTTCATCTCTCTTTCTCTCTCACTCTCTAGCTATCTTCACTTCATTTCTCTTTCTCCCTCACTCTCTATCTATCTATCTATCTTCACTTCATTTCTCTTTCTCCCTCACTCTCTATCTATCTATCTTCACTTCATTTCTCTTTCTCTCTCACTCTCTATCTCTCTTCACTTCAGTTCTCTCTCACTCTACGTATCTTCACTTCATTTTTCTTTCTTTCTCACTCTCTATCTATCTCTCTTCACATCATTTCTCTTTCTCTCTCACTCTCTATCTATCTATCTCCACTTCATTTCTCTCTCACTCTCTATCTATCTCTCTTCACTTCATCTCTCTTTCTCTCTCACTCTCTAGCTATCTTCACTCCATTTCTCTTTCTCTCTCACTCTCTATCTATCGATCTATCTATCTATCTATCTATCTCTTGTTCTCTCTGTTTTATGTCCCCCTCTTTCTAACTGCTCACCCTTTTCTCCTGCTGTCTTTCCACCATACCACTTCTCTCATTTTGTTTTTCTCCACTTTTCACTACATTTCACCTATTCTCTCTCCTTCATCCTTCTACTCACTCCCCCTTCTCTTCTTCTTTGTCGCTCTTTTCCTTCCTTATTCCTCCTCTCTTATTCTCCCCCTCTCTCTCTCTACATTTCTCCTTTTCCCTACTCTCTCACTTTTTCTCTCTGTCTGCCTATCTATTCTACTCTATTCTTTCCATATCCCTCTTTCCGTTTTGCTTTTTCTCTATATATCCCTTTTCTCCTTTCTTTTCCAACCCTCCCTCTTCTCACGTGCTCTTTCTTTCTCTCTTCTTTTCTCTTACTTCCACCACCACTTTCACCTTCCTCCTCCTATTCATTCTTCCTTAGTCTCTCTAATTTTTCGCATTCCCTCCCTTTCCCGCTTTCGCTGATCGCCCTCTTTCCCTCTCTCTCCCCCTCTCTCTCTCTCTCTCCCTCCCCCTCTCTCAATGTTGCTCATGATAAAAAGTCTCTAATCACAAACAGACAAATTTTAATAAGCCGGCAGTTCAAATAAGTTCAAATCTACACCCAAAGTAACATGCTTTCCTGAACGATATCGAATTGAAATTTTCCACAAATACAGTGGAACCTCGGTTCACGAATTTAATTATTTCCTGAAGCCCGTTCGTAACCCGAAATGTTCGTAAACCGAAACTATTTTTCAAATAGGAATCAATGTAAAATGGGATAATCCGTTCCTGATCACAAGATGATTGCTTATTTAAACTTCAACAGTACTTTGTGTACACACCTAATGAAAATTATTAAATCTAAGAAAAAATAAATAAACCCAATACTAAACAGATAAAATATAGACGAACATTTTAATTTTATCGTACCTGTAAGTAGGAGAATTGATGGCGTAAGTGGAAAAGGAAGGAAAGAGATGTTATTGTTTGGAAAGGAGGGGGAAAGACATGCTCGTCTCTTTATTTATAAGAATAATATAGATCGTTTATTTTGCCATATGAAACTGAGTAGGAAGAGACAATATCATCAACAATTGTTTTTCTCTTAACTTTTCTTTTTTCTTTACCAATATCACTGCCAGCTTTCTTTGGAGTCATGACTGGAGACTAATCTAGAGAAAAAAAGTTACAGTACAATAAAATTGGAAAAGCACAGCACAACACACGAATGTATACAACATGGCGGACGACTCAGAAATTATTCCGTTCGGGTTAACTCGGTTCGGCAACGTTGTTCGAGAAGCGAAATTTTGTTCGTTAACCGAGGCATTTTCATCTCGAATATTCTCTTCAAAAACCGATTTGTTCGACATGTCAGACGTTCGAGAACCGACGTTGCTCTGTATAACTAATTCTTCCAAAATTGATTCCTTATTCTTTGCAGCCGTGGGAAAATGTTTCCCGAGATAAAAACAAAGCTAAAGTTCCTAACGATCAAACTCCAAAAGTTTGCCAGTATTTTAGAGTAATGGTTAACAAACTATTCTCAAGGGGCATAACAAGAGTAATGATTCTAATCCTCACTGAGCGCGGCTTTCTGGTAAAATAATCAAAATCGAAGGTTAATAACTAATTAATGCTCGTATAATGTTTCACGTGTGGGTTTCTTAAGAGAATTGGCTTAATCCCTGCCGAAGGTTCTCGAAAAGCGAGCTTCTGTTAAAGTTGGCCTGTAGCGACCAGAATAAGAACGAGAACTAATTTTAGAAACCGAAATAGTTTTATTAGTTTAATCTCTACACTTTGGAATCAAATAACGTCTGAAATGCAGAAAATTTCGGAGAAGATATATATACATATATATATATATATATATATATATATATATATATATATATATATATATATATATATAATATATATATATATATATTGAACAATAAAAAATATTAAAAAATTAAAACCTTCAGACACACTGGGTTGTATATTAACATTCTTTCGTTTTTATTATTATTTCATTTAGATTCCTTGACTAGTTTCGGCCAACATGGCCATCATCAGGAGAAAAATAATTTTCTGCTTGCTGGTAGCAGCGAACTAAAGAAATGGATGTCTTGATGGAGAAAATGAACTTTTGTCTGTAGTTTTCATAGTTTTTTTTAACATGGATTTTGGTCAGGCCTTGTGTTGATCAAACAGTCTCTTTTAAGTTATATACATATATATATATATATATATATATATATATATATATATATATATATATATATATATATATATAAATATATATATATATATATAGTCAAAACTTAATGAGACAGACAAACCTACCAAGGTTTCACTTAGGCAGATCGTCAGAGCCAGAGGTTTTGACTAGGTCTGCTCTACGTTTGTATCGAGCTCTTTAGTTAGTTAGTTGTTTACTCGTATCGGGGTTTTTTCTTTGGGCCTTGAACCTGTATCTGTGCGATTATTTTCGACAGACTTTCATGTTCCTGGCTCTTTCTTTCTTAAAACCTTCTTTTTCCCTTCGAGATTGATTTGGCTATTGTTAAATCAAGAATTCGAAGGGTTTTCGACACGAGTATAGTCACCTATATATAAATATATATATATATATATATATATATATATATATATATATATATATATATATATATTTATATATACTGGAATTGTGAATGGCCGTCTAGTTTCGTGCTGTCTCATCTCAGAAGAAAGTTGCAGTTGTCGTGTGTACGATTCCCACTCGATGTTCCGAATTTGAGTCTTGTACTCAGTTTACTAAATAAGGGAGGATCCCCGTGAAGAACAGATACATAAAAAACATGTTAGGTTTTTTATAGAGCGAAGAAGAAGCGATATCTTTTTAGAAATACTACGGGTTTATTTTTACAGTTAATATCCGCCATGTCATATACACAAAGAGAAACCATACTTATTCCCTTCGAATTCCGTTGACAAGAAGGAACTTCCATTCGGACAACTTCTTCTCAAGAGCTGCTACTTTATGAAAGACATTGCTGTAAGATGTGGTCTGGTGCCTTTGCTATGTATTTAGAGATCCTAGATGAGATACAAAGCAGAATCTGCAACGTTATTGGCCCTGAGCTGGCATCTCGGCTTCAGTCACTTTCTCAATGCCGTGCTGTAGCTTCGCTGTGTCTTTTCTATAAATATTTTCATGGTAATTGTTCTTATGAACTTACCTCTTTGGTAAGTTGTTATTTTTATTCCCCATTCCAAACAAATTGTACATATCGGAACTAGTTAGGATTTCATAGAGACGTTGAGGCATTACGGTGTCTGTAGTGAGATGGTAAGTAAGGACGTGTTGTTTTGTTGTAAAGAATAATGTGGTATGTTTTGGCTAGTAAGTGTGGCTCGCTAAGTTTAACATAAGAACAGCCTTCTCCTGGCTTTGTGCCACAATTTTTATATTCACAAAATAAATATTACTTTCCTCTTTGATACCTAAATTATGAGTTTAAGTGCAATACCTGATTGGTGTCAAGGTCTAATATTGATATGGTTTAAATATTTAGATGTTCTATGCTAACGTCTTCTTAATTCCTGTTCTTTTCTTGTTCTCTCTCCTTAATAATGTTTTTCTCATATTCACTCACACTCAGTTATTAAGTAAAAACTATATTTATTAATCATAAATGAAAACGCTTATTCAGTGACTCCCAATATTTTTAAATTTTTTTCTGTGCGTATAAACGAGCCGATTTTTTATAAATATGGGCGGCCATATATAACATTATCAGAAAATAAAAACGATAACTATAGCAAATTTAAAGCCAAAGTACCTAAAATTTAACAAAACATTAAATTTTTAAGATTACTGGGTAGTTAAAAATTATATAAAAAGGCGCTCACATTATATTCCTCAAGTAATTTTTACAGATATGTCTAGCGTAGAAAAAAATTAGATAAACTTGCGTCAAGCTGTCAACACCTTAAGTAAACATTTGAACTTAAAGTGAGTAATATCTGTTTCAAGTCAGATTAATTAAACTTTATATCGGCTTATATTCCTGAAATAAAATTTCAGAAAAGTATATTTTATTTTTGAAAACTAAAATTCTTTCTAGTCAATTAAAATTTGGGTTATTGGAATTATTAAGTTTAATCTATTAGCTTGAAATTAAAACTAAACTAAAAGCTTCAAGATTTGTTTTCTCTTTCAAAATTCATTTTAATTCTTAAGTATCGCATTTCTCTGGAGGTACCCATACATACATATATATATATATATATATATATATATATATATATATATATATATATATATATATTCAGTTGTATGGATATGAGTCTGTGACCCTGGGGTTCAGGCTTTTGACATCATCAGACAAACTGGTTTATTTTTTTAAAAATCTGTTTGACTATAATCCAATTTTAAAAAAATAAACCAGTTTGCCTGATGATCGCAAAAGCGTGAAACCCAGAGTCACAAACTCATATTCATACAAATGAATATGTTAGTTCTATTACTGATATTGATATCCACTAAGCACCGCGCATATAAAATAATATATATATATATATATATATATATATATATATATATATATATATATATATCGAAACAGTGAGGCACTCAGTAAGTATCAAAATCGATTCACTAAAAATTATTTGTGTGATTAGATGAGTCATCATTGCTCTACGGCAGGCCCCCACTTGCCTGATGTATATGTGTGCGCGTCATGGTTTCCCGGTGGGCGCCTATGTGAAAAAGGGATTACGACCGCGTCACAGCCTAGACATTCCTCCCAATCCCACCCACTGATGGATGTCTGAAAGTTTTCCCGCCTTTAACAACGCAGACACTAAAGAGGGGCGTGGGATTCCACTTTTAAACACATGAGACAGCGATAAGCGCCACTTGACTCTCCATTCAAACAGGCGCGCCGCTCAAAACAAAAGCAAGCAAATGTTGAGTATGTCTTCACAGGACTTTGAACATGCTGCGTCAGGATAAAATCTGTGTTCATGTGCAACGATTTAAGTATGTCTGGTATCCACGCACAGGCGCGCATGCGCACACGCGTGCGCGCGCACACACACACACACAAACGCAAATGCACAGATGGTGCTGAAGATTGTGAACAAATGATCAGCAACCATTTTTAAAGGACTTTTCGATCGAATTCTGAGAATTTCAACACACACATACACACACACACACACATACATATATATATATATATATATATATATATATATATATATATATATAAAAGAATATAAAGATAAAAAGAACATTTGGACAGTTTTTATATAATTTATCATCCGAAAAGAAAAAATTATTAGATCGCATAAGAAATTGTATAAAAACTAAATAAAAGCACCTAGTCTGCCGTTTTCAATGAAATGTGCATATATATATATATATATATATATATATATATATATATATATATTAATTGATTTAAAATATGTTTTTTTCTCTGCACAGTGATAACTATGTTTCAAAAATGGAAGCTAAAGTCTTCGAATTTAATTTTGTTATTAAATTAAAGACATTAGTTCCATTTCCTCGTCAAGCGAATTATAAAAATAAAAATATCTATAAGAACACCGGATTTTATATCTTACTGTTCTTTCTTTTTATTTATATATACATATATATATATATATATATATATATATATATATATATATAGAGAGAGAGAGAGAGAGAGAGAGAGAGAGTACAGGTAATAAATTCGTTGGTATATAATCCAAATGGATCCTAGTAATATAAAATATTAAAACTGATCCACAAAGAGAGCTCACTGTATTTATTATAACAGAGCATATAAATTACACATCAAAATCCAAAATTACCTCATATGAAGAGGATAGATCTATTTAAATCGACGAGATTTTTAAAATAGATCTATCCCACCATATGAGGTATTTTTTTATTTTTTTGTGTAATATACATATATACATATACAGTGTAACCCGGATATAAGAGAGTTGTCGGGACCGGAGACGAAGTCTCTTATATCCGGGTTTCTCTCATATCCGGGTTTGGTCTATTTTGTTTAGGTAAGTATGGCTCTAATTTTGGACCAGAGAAAATCTATCTTATATCCGGGTTTCTCTTATATCCGGGTCTCTTATATCCGGGTTACACTGTATATATATATAATCTTAAACGATATTTTTAGCGGATGCCCATATTTGAATAGCCGCTCCGTTTATTTTATTTCGTCTACCGGCCTGAACATTCAAGAAATGCTATTATGCGTTTGTTTTCTAATGACACTTCTTTAATGTTCAAGCCAGTAGATGAAATAAAATCCTAATTAAAAGAAGAAACTTGTAGTTCCAACGAATGATTTATTTTTATGGAAATATTTCGACTTGCAGTTGCCAGTCTTGGTCACCGATTAATATGAGTACAACGTAATAGCAAGCTGAGGTGTAAAAAAATAAAATAGATTTTTGTTTTTTACTCTATAAATTGCTTTTTTTTCTTTTCTTTTGTCATATTTTCAATTCCTTTAATTCATCCTAAAATCCTGTTTAGAAAATAAACGGGGCGTCTACGCAAATATGGGTATCGACTAACAATAACGTTTAAACTAATAATATTATATCAGATTAATAAATAAAAATACATTACAGATATATATATATATATATATATATATATATATATATATATATATTAATTGATTTAAAATATGTTTTTTTTCGCTACACAGAGATAACCATGTTTCAAAAATGGAAGCTAAAACCTTCGAATTTAATTTTGTTATTCAAAATTCGCTTGACGTGGAAATGGAACTAATGTCTTTAATTTAATAACAAAATTAAATTCGAAGGTTTTAGCTTCCATTTTTGAAACATGGTTATCACTGTGTAGCGAAAGAAACATATTTTAAATCAATTAATTTATAATATTAATGCTCTGTAAATTTACATTGAGCACTATTGTGTAAAAATAAAAATATCTATAAGAACACCGGATTTGATATCTTACTGTTCTTTCTTTTTATTTATACATACATACATACATATATATATATATATATATATATATATATATATATATATATATATATATGAAGAAATATAGTCTTAAAGTGTGCTATATTTATGGGATAAAGTGCTCAATATCAGAGATAGAGCGTGTGTAAATATAAAAATTGGACATGGAAGTTAGCACTTAGAGGCGACAGTCTCTTTCATGCTAGTGCAATCGTCAGTCGACTAGTGCTGTTATTTTTCTCGGCTATTTATATATATGGGTTCAGTGGTGCATTATGGGTAGTCTATTTTGGCGGTTACTTTTACCGGAAGTCGCTTATTTGTTTATTTATTTATGTCAAATTATTTTGCTTGTTTTTTTTATTGTTTTTTTTAATTTTATTTTTATTTTTTATCTTATATATTTATTTTTTATTTTGATCGGTGTTTTTTGTTAACGTAGTAAAAATTTGTTTATATAGCTTATTGTTGGTAGTCTATTATGGCGGCCATTTACCGGAAGTCGGTTGTTTGCTTATTTATTTTGGTCAAATTGTTTTGCTTGTTTTTATTTATTTTCATTTTTTATTTTTTATCTTATATATTTGTTTATTTGTCATTGATTGAATCTATTTGTTGAATTTGGGGGTGGGATGTTGTGGTTTGTTCTTACTATTATTTTGGTTGGAACAGTTTTTAATTTATCTATTTGGGTTAATTATCTTTATTTGTTTTTTCTAAACGGCTAGTTTATCGTAATCGGTTGTTAGTTTATTTATATATTTGGATGTATTTAGATCAATTTATTATAATTGTTGTTATTTATTTGTTACACTATATATTTTGGCCTTCGATTTTTAAGTAACGTAGTATATTATCTTTTATTATTTTTTTTTTATTTTTTTTTGTTATATAACAGTTATAACTTTCGTCTATTCTTTTGTTTTGATTTTATTTCGCATATTCTAACAGGTGTGGTCTTGCGATTTGTTTGGAGTAATTTATTTTGCTTATTTTATTGTTGTTTTGTTTGTTTATATATTTATTTATTTTTCTATTTTAAGTTACGTAGTAAAAATTTGTTTTCATGTCTGCATTTTGAAATTAGCTCGGATCTTTTATTTAATAATTTATTTTGATCTGGGAAGGTAATGATAGCTATTTTTTCCTCCAAGCAAAGTTTGCAAGTTTTTGATAGGTTGTTGTAGGCTGATGATTTTTTCCTTATTTTCCAAGATATTTTTGGTGTGGTGTGTGTTTTGTTTTTTATTTCCCAGATATACTTAGAAAGCATTGTGCTGTTCGCATATTTACTATTTGTGAAAGAAATAACAGCACTAGTCGCCTGACGATTGCACTAGCATGAAACAGACTGTCGCCTCTAAGTGCTGACTTCCATGTCCACTTTTATATATATATATATATATATATATATATATATATATATATGAGATTAAGGTTTTTATATAATTTTTCTTGTGTTCGTACAAGTGTTTACTTTTCTGGACACAGGTTAGTGAATAGTAGTAAACGGACTGTTCTGAAGAAGATTTCTACAAGAACTGACTTCGTCAGCTAACTCGGTTAATTTTGGCGCTAGCCAACGAATACACGGACGAAAGACCTCCATTGTAAGGTCATCCGATCACATCAAAGAGTTCTTTGAAGTCTTTTATCTAAATGACCCAAAACTCGAAGAAGTGTCCTACATGAAAAAAAAGATTGTCAACAGTCTACATAAATAAAAGAATTTGGAAACTGTTCTATCAAATTATAAAAACCCTAAATTAGACTCTAGAAAGTAACTAACTAATAACTTGTTTCGAATAGTAACATTTTGTTCCGCCATTGGGAGGAAGAGAGATCTGCATTTGAGTCAAGTTCGAATTAAAATTACCGTCAGGTCGTCCTGCTTGTTTTTGTTTAGGAGCGGCCAGCAGCGGGCGGCTGCGACAGAATATATGAAAGGAAAATGGATAGAGTGAATAGAGGTGCTTTATGTTTAAAGAATTTAAGTTAATCATTTAAGAATAAAAACATCTACTCCGCAATTAGGAGACACGAAGGAATAATGGATAGCGGCTCGGATTGAGAAATCGGAGAGCTGAGTTCGAATTCCAGTCGAATCCATTACATTCACTTTCATGGGAAAGGTATGGAATCCTCGTCTTCTCCCCAGCAGGACAGACCGGGTTCGGTAGCCTTGGATGGCAACTGGTCTGCCACAGAAAGAAATGGTAGCCTACTGATCCAGCCAAAAGAAATAATTAAAGATTTCTTTTTTTGGTCTTAACTAGACTTAAATCTGTCTCGTCATTCGTGTATCGAAAGAGACATGATCGCCTAAGCGTGTATCACGCATGGCACATGACTGAAACTGATGTAGCCCTGGCCAAGCGGATACAATGCAGCTAAGGAAAGGATCGTTCGCTTTGACTCGATGATCCCGACTACAATCAACTAGAACAGGGAGAGATTTTATATATTCTATTTAAAATAGTAGGACAGACTGGGTTCTACATCCTTGGGTGGCAACCGCTGTGGGAGAAGGAAAATCTTAATTCAAGACTGTATGTAGTCGAATCCATTACATTCACTTACGTGCTAATACCCTTGGGAAAGGTATGAATCCTCTTCTTCTCCCTCCAGCTATGGGTAAATAGCAGGACAGACCGGGTTCTATAGCCTTGGATGGCAACTAGTCTACCGCAGAAAGAAATGGTAACCTACTCCAGGAAAAAAAATCTGCCTCGTCAGTCATGTATCGAAAGATACATGATCGTCTAAGCGTGAATCACGCATGTCACATAACTGACTGACTCTGCAATTAATAGATAAGCTGCAGCCAAAAGAAATAATTAAAGATTTCTTTTTTGGTCTTAACGAGATTTAATCTGAAAACGTTTGGATGGTAGGACTTACATAGTTTCAGAAAGAGCACTAGCTGGGAACTGTATATTCGCGTAAGGTAGGATTTATCGCCGATGGAAGTGAGATTAAACAGTCACCCTGTTAATCTCCAGAGACTGACGGGTGACTACTATTAAACGAATATAAAATCGTAATCTTAAAATACACTTTCTCATCGCAAACTAACCAAAAGCCTGACCTTAGCTTTAATCATGTTTAAATATAAAGTAAAGCCTTAATTAGATTAGTTTGGTTAACCGCTTGGGAATACCAGATGCTGTAAGCTTGGATGTGCGGGTGGTGTAATTTATAATAGCTCGAAATTGGAAACCTGAAAGCCGAATTGGAAATCCTACCGGGATTTAGCATTGGCGGCCACAATCTTAACATAAGATACGCAAATGACACAGTACTGATAGTAGACACGGAAAAGAAATTACAAAATCTCCTACAGAAGGTAACGACAGGGAGTGAGAAGAAAGGACTAAGCATAAGCTACGAGAAGACAGAATGCATAGTCATCAGTAAAAGAATGAACCAGAATGCGACTTGAAGTTCGGGAACACTAGAATCAAGAAGAAGCGGAAGTTTAAATACGAGAGTCATTCAATAAATAAGGTGAATTTTTCGGTATAAGGACTTCTAATACAGATAGAAGCTTACTTTTTATTTTATTTTTTACCGTAGTCTCCCAGCACTGTCACACACTTTTCCCATCTGTGCACAAGCTTCCGTATTCCCTCAGCGTAAAAATCTTTGGACTGATGTCTCAGCCAGTCGCTCACAACACTTTTGACTTCATCGTCACTTTTAAACTTCGTGCCTCTCGTGAACGCTTTCAAGGGACCAAACAGGTGAAAGTCTGAAGGGGAAAGGCCTGGGCTGTAAGGGGGATGAGGGAACAGTTCCCAGCCCATCTCGTTGAAGGTCTGCACCGTTTGGGCTGCTGTGTGAGGCCTTGCGTTTTCATGATGCAAGATGACTCCTTCTGAGTGATGACCCCTGTGTTTGTCCCAACAGATAAGCTCAAAGTCATTGCAATGTCATCCACTGTCACCCTTCTGTCAGACTGAATGAGGTCATTGACTGATTCGATCACCTCAGGAGACCTCACTTCTGTAGGCCTCCCAGGCCTGTCTTCGTCCTCAACACTGCTCCGTCCTTCTTTAAACAATTTAGCCCACTTGTAGACATTTTTTGACTGAAACATGTGGACCCATACACAGTTGACATTCTCCTATGAATTTCAACTGGTTTGCACTCTTCAGCAACCAAAAACTTGATAACTGACTGCTGTTCAATCCTGAAGCATGCTTCTTGGTCGGCTATCTGTGTTAATCGCCAAAACTCTCAAAGTTTGTTTTTTTTTAATCTGCAAAATAAATTAAATCCATGTGAAAAAGAAGTAAAACAAAAAAAAATAAAAAAAAGAGTAAGCTTCTATCTGTATTAGAAGTCCTTATACCGAAAACTTCACCTTATTTATTGAATGACCCTCGTATCTGGGAAGCGTTTTTAAAGAGGACGATAAGTGCGACAGTGAGATCTGTAGAGGTATTGGGATGGTCAAGAACATATTCCAAAAGCTGGGCAGAGTATTGCGAGACAGGAGGATTTCTTTGGTAACAAAGAAAAGAATACTGAACTGTTACGTGCCATCTGTCCTTCTTTACGGCAGCGAATAAAGATGAAGAGACTCGAGGCGACAGAGATGTGGTTCTACAGAAGGATGCTAAGAATAACATGGACCGAGAGTGTGAGCAACGATGAGGTCTTAGAGAGGTTGCAAAGACGAAGGAGGCTTATACTTAATATCAAGAAGAGGCAGCTGAAATTTCTGGGACACTCAATGAGGAAGGAAGGAAGGCCTGGAGAATCTGATACTCACGGGTCAAATAAAGGGAGAGACAAGGGAAAACAACGCGTGACATACCTGACGGACTTAAGCAAGTGGATGACAGAACGTGGTCTGGAGGAGGAAGCAGAGGGAAGGGACTTGTTGAGAGCTGCAAGGGATAGAGGGAGGTGGAGAGCCATGATCGCCTACGTCCTGAAAGGACATGGCACATAAAAAGACAGAAGGGGGGGGGCGAATTCCAATTCCAGTCCGGTTCGTTATATTGACATACGCGCAAATACCCTT
Source organism: Acanthosepion esculentum (assembly GCA_964036315.1). Classification (NCBI taxonomy): domain Eukaryota; kingdom Metazoa; phylum Mollusca; class Cephalopoda; order Sepiida; family Sepiidae; genus Acanthosepion; species Acanthosepion esculentum. The sequence goes on from OZ038484.1 coordinate 120,861,261, forward strand.
GAAGAAGGTATAAATCCACCTCTACGCCCCCCACGCCAAATATTGCTTAGTTAGTAAGACTTGTATAAGTAAATCATTATTATCATCTTTCTTTTTTAAATTATTTCACCTCAAGCTAGGCGATAATGCCACTCAGACACAGGAGAGTGAAAGAGACTGAGATGGCTTTATTGAGAAGCGTGGAAAAGGTCAGTAAAGGAACAGAGTTCAGGAAAACAAGATGGCGATTGGTGTTGTTTTAATTTGTGAAGATTGTAGGTGGCAACGAAGCCAGAAATCGGAAACAAGTTCCATAGGTGAGAAATGCACGTAAATAAACAATTAGAATAGAACTGACGATTACATCTTGCTAGTTCAACATTAAAACGATGAGACCAACTTGCTAATAGATAGGGTGTTCCAATAATCGATATTAAATGTGAATTAAATTTAAGCGTCTAATGATTTTTTTTCTTTTTCTTTCAGATTTAACAACTTAAGTCTTTGGCAATTTCAACTAAACAAGCCACCGGTGCTATGTGAGAGGAAACATCAACTGTAAAGAATTGGTATTTTGTTGAGCAAACTCCCGTCGTACAGGTGTTTTCTCGAACTCTACAACCCCAAACTCTTCAAGTCAAGGGTCTATCTCTATCTGCCCTTATTATCCACAGAATCCTCTCTTTCTACTTCCGTTCATATCATATATCATCCTAAATATTTGATCCCTTGTACTGCATTTACTTCAGTATAAAAATTCAACTTTTATTGAAATTTATGCAGCATTAAGTCATATAAGTATCGGTTTTTTAAAATAAAGGGTGTTCCAATAACTTGGACCGATTTTAAATATGAATTAAGTTTTTTTTCTTTTTCTTTCAGATTTAACAACTTATGTCTTTGGCCATCTCAACCATGAAATGATTAACAATCAAACAATGTGTTAAAGTTATCGAAGCCTTTTACGAAAATGGCCGTTCAAACAGAAATTCATTTCGCACATTTCGTTGTTAAATCTGAAAGAAAAAGAAAAAAATCATTAGACGCTTTAACTTAAATCACGTTTAAAATCGGTCCAAGTTATTGGAACACCCCATAGTAGCACGCAGTCGAGGCACTAAAGAGAAAAGCTCATTTGAACAATTGCCAACAAAATATTTGTAGAAAAGACAGAGCTGGGAGGTGCACATTAAGTCGGTGAGAAAGTGACTGAAGTCGGGATGCCAGTTCAGGATCGATTAGAGTACAAACCCTTCTTTGAATTTTGTCTGGCACCAACTGTGAACCAACTTTCCTAGCAGTTGATTTAATCACTCCACATCATTTAATCACTCCCCGAACGCTTTGCACCATGGGAGCCCTGGGTGATCCCTACATTAATAATCGTCAGGTACTTCATACTTCATTACACGATTTGCTAGAAAACAGTTGAATTAAGCAAAGAATTTGTACAGAGAAACCGTAGCCCTTGAGTTTGTGTTGAAGGCCAGCGTGACAAACTCCGTCGAACGCTTTTGAGTTAACTAGAGTCACACTGTTCAATGTTCTTATCTAAAGTTTGATAGACAAATTCAGTGATTGCCGTTAACACATCGCTGGTAGGCCTGGCGAAACGGAAGCCATATTGTTTATCCGAAAAGAGATCGTATGAAGTAAGATGCTTAACCAATTCGGCGATGATTATTACTTCTAGTACTATGCCAAAAAGAGGTAAGATTCTAATAGAGCGTTAATTTGCGTGGCCAAAAGTTTCCCCAGAGGTCTTAAAAAGAGGAACTACAGAGGAAGACTTCCAACAGACTGGAAAGCAAGAAGAAGCGAAGAATTCATTGTAAAGTTTGGAGAGAACAGGAGCCAGTTCAGGAATACAATTGCGAGGATACTGTCTAATCTGCATGCCTTATTGAGATGTAATTTAGAAATGAAAGAAATCATGGACAGAGTTACACCCCTTGTGCAAATTAATTGAAACAAAACGAATAATTCCATTATTATTTACTTTTTTGTATTTTTCCAATGAAACATGACCCAGTGCACATATAACTACTTCGTATGGCCATTCCACGAAGTCGTTCTTTGCAGATTGACCACAGATTCTCGATTGGATTTAAATCAGGAGAGTTTCCGGGCCATTCTATAGTACTTTTATTTGCTCACTGGTAAGGCTTGCCAGTGTGTTTGCGCAGCGTTACAATGTTCGTACGCTTCCTTGTAGTAACGTCCATTGCAGACAATAGCCGTAGGACAACTAATCGACAGTCGAAAGAATATTGTCTGGGCGAGACAAAAATCTGATACAATCATGGATGACACAATATTTTTCAAGGCCAAATAAATTTCGTCATAGACCCTGAAAATAGTTTCATATTATTGCACACGACTTAATTGCAAATGACTTAATCTGAGAAAAAAATAGAAATCCATTACACCCTGTGACTCCAGTGGGTCTAAAACTGACCGTATTGCAAACGAAAGGAAACTAAAGCGATTGTTTCAATTAATTTGCACAAGGGTGTATATGCATATCGCCCAGTTGAGACTCTGTTCTATAGCTAAATCAGTCAGTGAAACTCCAGATGACTCGAGAGTAGAGTTAGAAGAGAATTTCCGAGCAAAGTCCTCTCCTTTATCTGCAGGAGATCTCAACGCTTGATTGAAGAGAGGAAGGACTGAGGGTGTCATTTTGTTCAGTACACTCTTGCAGCCAAAATTTCAAGAGGCTATACGATGTCTTTTTCTATTTAGAAAATAAACCTATTACTAGCAATACAGTTTTGAAGGAGAAAATTATTAACAGAAATGGATTTTTGACAAAACAAAATATTACCAGCAATAAAAATCTTGTCGGCCTTAAATAACGCCTTGAGTTTGATATGCCGTAAAACAAACCAAACCAAACCAACCTATGAAATTTTCAAATGGTCCAATTTTCAACGGGCCCAATTTAAACGAATCTAATTTCAACGTGTCCAATTTTCAACTTGTCGAAATTATCATCGGGTCCAATTTTCAACGTGTTCAGTTTTCAACGGGTTCAATTTTCAACATGTCTCTAATTTTTCATGCTATATTTTTGTACCACCAAAAAATTCTTTCTACTTAATTTTCTTCCGAGTTTAAGCTGGCCTCACTAACCTGGCACTTTACTTTTTTCCCAAATATAAGAAAAACTTCAATGAAGATTTAATCTGGTCATAAGACATTCAGAGAACTCCTAATCGTTGACCTTGATGAAAATAGCAGTGCTTAGGACCAGGTGACGCTAAAACTGTTAAAGAAAAATGCTGGAGAATATCGATAGTTTCGTAAGTTGTTCAGTAAAGAAGCCGCGCACTAAAGTTGCACGGATGTCATGAAGTAGAACTAAGTATTATCTGTAATGTTACAAACAAAGAAAAAATTTCGCTAAGCCGTCGGAACAAAAAAGCATTTTCAAGATGATCAATATTTATATTTCAAAACGCTATACGTGTAACCATAGTAACCGTTTGTAACGACAGTAACCATGGTAATTTATGGCAAGAATAAAAAAATATACATATATATAACAATCCCTATCAAATATGATATGGGAAATGACAAAAATGCCTACGAATAATGAAGTTTATTTTAAAACAATTATGATTATTTTTATTGCTGAGTGATGGATGACTAATATATGCTGCTGTTATTATTATCATTATTATTATTATAATGTACACGTCATTTGTAAAAGATAGCTTTCAGATGATGTCAAGTGACAGCAAGTCTCCACAATATCGCTCAGTATTCTAGCTGTTTTCAGTAGTGTCGATGGTTTTAATTCTTCTTCGAATTTTCAGTTCCTCCAGCCTTTCTGCCAGGCTTTCCGGGAGAGATTCCAGTGCTCCAACAACGACTGGCACAACTCTTACCATAATATTCCACAATTTATTGTTTTCTGTCTACATACTGATCGCTCGATACAAGATAAATGAACAAGATATAATAATGAGAGTGTTATCCCATGGCGTTCGCAGAGTTCCAATAGCGGCAGGCACAACTGCCACCAACGACTGGCACAAATGTAACCCTCATATTCTATTATTTACTCGGTTTTCCGTATATGTCCAGATACTAATCCAATAGGTTTTTTTTTTTTAATTTTCATCTTCGTATACTGAATGCTCACACTAGTAATCACTGATGACATACACCGGAAATGAGGTAGTAGCAGGTTTTTTTTTCAGTACCTCAACATCCTCTGCAGGATTGAAGCCATTTTTTAGTAATGCTCTCATTTAGGTAGTTGTTATTTTTTGTTTGGATTTCCAGTCATTCCAATGTTTGGAATTGTTCCAAGCTCTTCAACAACAATGTGCGGGATTATCAGCCTAATCTCTTAAAATAAGATTATCAGCATAATCTCTTAAAATTGTATCTATTCCCTAACAAAGTCCCTATCTTCTATGTAAAAGAATGAAAATATACCACCCTTCAGGTCGTAGGTGATCATAACTCCTCGGAATTTCCTATCCTTTGTAGCTGATAATAAATGCTGTCGTGTTGCTATCTGTCCTAAACCTCGTTCCGCCATCCATTTACTCAAGCTCACGAGGTAGGATATGCGTTGTTTTCCATTGTGTCTCTTATTATGGATTTTCAAACAATGATACGCGTACACCTGGAGTTACGCGAGATAAATTCCGGGTAGATATGGTTCAGGATAGTTACAATTGTAGAAGAAGAGAACTTCGTGTGACAAAGCGAGCACGTATATGCCTGCCGTGCAATACGAGTGAAGGAAAGGTAAAAGAAATATGGCCGCCCTGATACCTTAATTTAAGAAAGACATGGTCTCGGAGCTAGGAGAATTAACGAGAGTGGTTGGGCGTATGCAAACTTTTTGCGAGATCAGTTTGGCATAAAAAACACCACGCGAGAGAGAATAGACAGTTCGCTGCTTGTACGGAGAGACTTTGTCGGTTGGAAAGAGATTACTTGGGTCAGTTTCACACAACAATGAAGACGCTTGCGTCTCCCAGCACTTATCTCTTTTTTATAATTTCGAATTTCGATAAATTTCTATCTTTTTTCCCGGTAGAAAAATTACCATTTTCCTTCTGTATTTTTCCCCACCACACCTCTCCAGAAAATCTCCACAAGAATACATTCTCAAAGGGTAGGCAAACACTAAACATTTTTCTTTTCTTTTTTCTTTTTTTATTTCCTATGTTGATCAGTGGTTTGCTGAAAGAATGATCTACGAAATCTGACAAGTTTCTTTTCTTTATTGATGATAACGGAATCTGGTTTTGTTTGGATGATTAGAAGTACCAAAGACTACTTGATCGAGAAGCACTTAATGAAAGCGGACAGTACAACGCTTGGAATGTTGAGATTATAAAAACAAAGACGAGGACAATACTTATGTAAATAACGATAACTTCTCATCTCAAAGGTTCAAAGAGAAATTACCAGAGAATGTTCTGTTTTCTAAATGTCTTTATCTACTAAGCCATGTGCCCTTGAGGATATATGGCACAGTGACTTGTTTAGATCCAGTGACTAGACCCAAAGAGTTGTGAGTTCAATACCAGGCCACTTCAGTGGTCAACCAAAACTTGCAGAGATGAGTTAAAGCGAAATAACTGAGACAGGACATTAGGCATCAGAGGACGGGTCGTTATTAACTACCTTTAAAGACCTACCCATTAGGAAGGACTTTATAATTGAGAATATTCTTCCAATGATCATATAGCTACAGAGCTTGTGCAGTAAGTAGTAATGCCATCTCTTGTCAAAGAAGAATTATGAAAGAGGTTCGTTGATGAATTCAATATGTTAAACGTTTTTAATCATATCACCCCATGCAAGGCAGTGAAGCCACACAGACAAAAAGGGTTACTGATTGTGAAAGAATAAAAAAAAAGAGAGAAACATTATTAAGGAGCGAGAAAACTAGAAAAGTAACAATTTAAATATCTGATTAGTGTTTTAACAGAAGATAGAAAGTGCGGTACCGAAATCCGAAGGAGCATTGGGATAGCGAAAGATGCATTCCAAAAGCTATGCAAAGTATTAAGAAACAGGAAAATTTCGTTAGAAACAAAGAAAAGACTACCGAACCATTAGGTAATATCAGCCCTCCATTATGGCAGTGAATGCTGGACAATCTCTTCACAGATGAAGAAAAGGCAATGTAGTTATACAGCGGCATTAGAGACAACGGAAATGAAAAGGGTACATACTTCATGTCAGAAAGAGACCGTTGTAATTCCTAAGGGAAATAATAAGGAAAGAAGGTTTGGAAAATTTAACACTCACTAGATATATTGAAGGCAAGAGGGGCAGATGAAAACAGCGCATAACCAACCAAACGAGTAAATGAACGTCGGAAAAGTGTGTAGGAGGGATGACGAAAAGGTAAAATTTACTAAGAGCTACAAATGACAGGCATCAGAGGACGGGTCGTTATCAACTACCTTTAAAGACCTACCCATTAGGAAGGACTTTATAATTGAGAAGATTCTTCCAATGATCATATAGCTACAGAGCTTGTGCGGTAAGTATTTATTCCATCCCTTGTCAAAGAAGAATTATTAAAGAGGTTCGTTGATGAATTCAATATGTTAAACTTCTTTAATCATATCACACCATACAAGGCAGTAAAGCCACAAAGACAAAAAGGGTTACTGATTGTGAAAGAATAATAAAAATAAGAGAGAGAAACATTATTAAAGAGCGAGAAAAATAGAAAAGTAACTGTTATATACCAATACCTATGAACACTAATGAGTATGTCTTAATCCTCATAAATACATTAGACACTATAGTAAGAGTGGGCTAATAAGCTAAGTAGTCCGCCACTAGCAGTGGTTTACCTACTTCTGGAAGAGGCATGGCAAGTGGAACTAGAACAATCGACCCCTTTGCAGGTTATTTACAGCTAGAAAATATTTTTAAACTGTAAGAATTTTGCGAGAGAGATAATAATGGTTTCGTAATACAAGTTCTACCGTTCGGTTCACACTCCTCCCCAGTCTTTTCAACTGAAGTAGATGTTTATCTCTTGTTTCCTGTTTAGGATTGTAAAATATTTCCCTTGTCTTTCACTTCCAGTGTCCTTTTGCATTTTGGTGGCATTTTTACCTTGCTTGGAGTGGTGCTTCCTACTTTGTAACCGTCAACTTTGAGAGGCCCTTGGGCCTTGTACAGGGCGAATATCATTGTTAAAAGATGTTCTGTTAATTAACCTATAGGTGGGGGGAGAAGAGGTGGATTCACACCTTTCCCAGGGGCATTTGTGCGTAAGTGAATATAACGAACACAACTGAAATTAGAACTCGGCTCTCCGATTAACAATTCCGAGCCATTATCCATCACACCTCCCGACAATCCATGCTTACAGAGTCTGGTATTCCCAAACGGTCAGCCATCTAGGTACTGACCAGGCTCGACGTTGCTTAACTTCGGTGATAGTAATAAATGTCTTCTTCATTTGAAATGCTGGCTTTTATCTAATTTCATCATTGTGAAATCATCAGCTATTTCAACCATAGGCTCGTGGGTTGAGTAGTAAGTACTGCTATAACTTAGTTTGCCTTAAACTTCTCTTTACAGTGGCCTGAATTTGTCTGCCCCTTAATAACGACCCTCACCAACCTGACAGAATATAAAGCCTAAAGTCTCTGTTTTCGTTTCCATGACTTCCAACACATAACTATCGACTTGCATCATCATTATTATTAATAATAATACTGTTTCTATTAACTTTTTGTTCTGAATATATCAATGAATTTCATGTAATTAAAACAAGTAAATATCGTACACATTAATGCGAAACTGTAAAAATATGTTTAAAAGCAAAGAACATTTTTATAGAATAAACGCCTTTCAGGTTTCTCTCTCTCTCTCTCTCTCTCTCTCTCTCTCTCTCTCTCTCTCTCTCTCTCTCTCTCTCTCCCCTGAAACATATTTTAATCTTTGCTTTAATCTGGAGAGCGAAAAGGGACGAAGAAAATAGCTCTCATGCTGTTAGTGCCCTGTCCTTAATTGACATTAAAAATACGGAAAGCGAAATAAAGAAAAAAAAAAATGAAAGAAAAAGGAACCGAAAAAAAAGCTGATAAGAACGTGGGATTGGACAGATGTCTATCTGTTAATTTAAGAAATATTCAAAATAGGGAAAAAGAGGAAATTGAGACAGAAGAAGCGCGCCAATTGCTGACTGCCCGTAACGATCGTACGTTCCCCTTACCAAACGCCCGTTAATTTTAATTTTTTTTTTTTTTTTTTAGCGTTAAATTTTAGCCGGGAACTTTCCATATTAAACTCATTCGCTAAAATCAACAAATATTTACACACTGATGAGAACGCATTTAAGGCACAACAAAGAACGATCGTTTCTTTTCCTTCCTTCTTTTTTTTATTTTCTCCTTCCGAAAATACAAATATAAATAAAACATTTACGTTAATTTCTGAGGGTTTTTTTTTAGGTAGATTAAAAATAAAGAATGCTTCGGAATTTAAGAATTCGTTTTTTTGTTTTTTGGTTTTTTTTCGTTATTTTATTTTATTTATTATTATTTTTTTTTTTTTTTACAACATTGTCAAGAAAATGTTTACATTTAGAACATAGTTGGTCGCCTGTCGTTGAGAGATTATTAGGAAACACATTTTATAGTTAATTGCTTATGTAAGAATTTTCCTGATCCATTATTGTTGCCTTGTGTCAAACTAAAGTAAGTTCATTAAGAAAACCACATTCCTTGGACCCGCCAAGGCAAATCTTCACGGCAAGAACACAACCATGCCATTTACATAGTAGCAAACCACTCACATTACCACTATATTCCATCGGTGAGTGGGCACCTCGAGGCGGTGTAATGGTTAACAAGCTTGTCTCGCTAGAACAATTACGACTGAGTAGTGAGTTCGATCCTCACTGAGTGCCACCCCTACTTTCGGCCTTGTGCCACATCTAAGCTATGCTTGGAAAATCACTATGGGGTACCTCGAGGTGGCGTAATGGTTAGCAAACTTGTCCCGCTAGAACAATTACGACTTGTCAGTGAGTTCGATCCGCACTGGATGCCCCTTACTTTCAGCCTTGTGCCACATCTAAGCTATGCTTGGAAAGTGGCGTAATGGTTAACAAGCTTGTCTCGCTAGAACAATTACGACTGAGCAGTGAGTTCCATCCTCACTGGGTGCCCCTTACTTTTGGACCGTTCGATTAGCAATGTCGATTTTACTGTTTTTAAACACAATTCTCCATGATTTTCTCTCGTACATTCATATCTGCTCGATGCGTATCCAAATGTAAACAAATGACGCCACACATTAGTAAATGGACAAAGTCCGACAATTATTTTAAGACATATTTTTATGTTTATACGTTCTTTTTATAGCTTTAATTTAATTTTTGAAACCTTTATCCTAGCACGATGTGTAACAATCTATTCTAGAAAACCAAAAGTTAATACACCTACTACATTAGTGTGATGGTTAACAAGATGGTCACCGAGTTCATTGTTAGCATAGTGAATTCGATCTATATTGAATGCCACATTTGTCGTAGACGTGCGGGTGCTGTAATGGATGGCGACTCGGAATGGAAAATAATGATGCCGAGTTCGAATTGCGGTTGGCTTCGCCACAGGTGAAATAATGGAACTGGTAAAATCATTGTTAGGCCCCCCAAAAAAAATTGTTACTGCAATATTCACTATGAAATAAGAAAAGAGTATTCTTACAATCCTAAATATTTATTCGGCTTTAAATAAACGAAAAAGGGTTGATAAGCCGTAAAAAACAAATGAATTAATTGCACTTTTTTTATATTTAAAGCAGAATTTCCTCAAAGACACATGGCACAGTGGATAAAGGCGTTAGTTAGATCCAGTGACAGGATCCAAAGAGTGTGAGTTCAATACCCGGTTAAGGCAGTGGAGAATTTTCAGAGGGGAATTAACAGGAGATAACTGATAACTGACATCCATTAAACATGGCACGTGGAACTAGAACAGTCTACCCCAGTGAGCGAAATAAAGCGTTCAGTTCGACATTCCAACCACCTGAAGAAGGCCGGAGCGTACAACGGCCGAAACTTTGTAATAAATATGGCGACAACGATGAAGACAATAGTCCGAATAATGTAAATAATACCTCATCTCAGAAATATAGACAGATACAGAATTTTCTAAGGACGAAAGAAAAAGCAAATTTTAAAAAAATGTTAGTATCTAAACGAATCTCCCAATTTATTTTAGAATTATGCAACAATAACGAAAACCTGAATATGGAATACCAGTCATTATAGGAGTACCTGGTATGCTTTCTTTAAACGGTGAAATCAAGCAAGAAATGTACGATGATAAACAGATTCTGCTTCGATATACCTAATTTCTTCAGTCTATAATTCAGACCTTATGGTTTAGTACTTTTGATGCAATGAGGAGGTACCGTCTAGAATACGGATCTATGGTGCCTTAGAATTATTTTTAGACTGACAGTAATGCGTTGACGATTGCATAAATTGAAGAAAATTACAGCAAGAAGGGCGGACATAATTAAAATGATGGTAAAACGGAGGAAAACAATTGAAATAATTTAATACGAAAGAGAAAAAAGAGAAGTAGATCTGAATTAACCTGCTATCGCGCTACACTCATTAGAACTCCATTGAACATTTCTATAAAACATTTTTGTGCATAATCAACTAAACGAACACATGAAATGAAAAAAAATAATACCCCGTATCAATAAACGGATATATTTTAAAAGCAAATCCTATTGAATCTCAGCAACTATTTTTTATAATTACATAAGGTTTGGTTTGGTTTGTTTTACGGTATGTCAACCTCAATGGTTTATTTAATCCTGGTAATATATTTTTTTTCAAAAATCTATTGCTGGTAACATTTTTGAAATCCATTAGACATGGCGCGTGGAACTAGAACTGTCTACCCCAGCGAGCGAAATAAAGGGTTCAGTCCCACATTCCAACCATCTGAAAAAGGTCGGAGCGTACAACAACCGAAACGTTGTGATAAATATCAGAAATCTATTGCTGTTAATAATGTATTGCTGGTAATAAATTTCCTTTCAAAAATATGGCAACAAAGATGAAGACAATAGTCCGAATAATGTAAATTGGGTAATATTTCTTCCTTCAAAAATGTATTGCTGTTAATATTTTTTCTTACAAATACGTTTGCTGGTAATATTTTTTTTTCAAAAATGTATTGCTGGTAACATTTTTTCCTTCAAAAATGTATTGCTGGTAATATTTTTTCCTTCAAAAATGTATTGCTGGTAATTTTTTTTTTTCAGAAATCCATTGCTGGTAATAATGTATTGCTGGTAATAAATTTCCTTTCAAAAATTCATTGCTGGTAATAATTCTTGAATTGTTGGTACTAAAACCTATTTTTACACTTTCATAGTGTTTTGACACCAGTTTGGGGTTAACAAGTTGCCCATAGCTGGGATCTCCCCCCGCCACCACCACCACCGCCACCAATAGGTGCTCCAACCCCGGGTCAGGGTGGACCTGGGAACACCAGCATTTAAGACCTCCTGATCAGAGGCCTTGCTGTCGGATGTAGTTTATCGTCTTACCCAGGACGGTTTACATAAGAAATATTGGCTTGACTTAATGAAAATAGCTTCTACACCCTTTAGATGAGAATTCGAATGAGACCTGCAAACCGTTTTGAACATGTCCTCTCGACAAGTTGAAGCACATTCTCGGTATTGGATGAGGTTTTGCAAGTTGGCCTAGTTTGTTGACACTGAAGTGACGGCAGTCAGTGGATGAATTGACTTCATTATCGGCAGAAGAATGAAACTGAGCGAGCCGGATAATCAGAGGAAGACGAAGACACATCGGCATTCATTCAGCTTTTGTCTTGGCTTTTTCTATCGATTGCCACTAATTTCCATCTAAATGGCTAACAATGAAATTAGGCGGGCCGAACATTTCGGTCGTGACTCCTTAAAAGATTTTACTATGTTCAGAGGCATGAGCGGCTTCGACCTGCGACTGACTGTGTTTTCTCCTTCTTATTTTTCGTATTATTGCCAATTGCTCTTTCAAAAAAAATACCAAGAATGGTAAATAGCAAACGTAGAAATCAGACTAAAGCACAATTACATGTCTGTATTTTGGACTAAGTCTGATTGCTTCTTCACACGGATAAGACATAAACTGTATTTCTTCTATGGTACGTGTACCCCCAGGACATTGACGATCATGGCTATCCAGTTTCATATCCTTTGTAGTTCTTTATAAATTTTGTCTTTTTGCAAATCTCTCCCAAACCCTGCTCTTGACTTCAATCTGTCATGTAGGTGTCAAATTTTCCAAGCCCACTTTTCTCGTTATGTGCCATGGAAATTTCAACTGTCTCTTCCTGGTGTTAAGTACAAGCGTCCTTTTTGTTTCCAATTGTCTGTCTAAACTTCGTCGTTGTTCGGCATATGGTATTCACAACATTCTACTGTAGAACCAGATTTTTGTTGCACCAAAACACCCCCCTCCATATGAGCAGATTGTCCAGTATTCTCTTCCATATAGAAGCATTGATATTACATTGCTTACTGAGCAAATTTCTTAAAACTGATGAACTTCAGAAACTGTTCTAGTTCCACGTGCCATGTTTAATAGATGTCAGTTATCAGTTATCTCCTGTGCCATGTGTCCTTGAGGACACATGGCACAGTGGATAAAGGCGTTAGTTAGATCCAGTGACAGGACCCAAACAGTGTGATTTCAATACCCGGTGGAGAGCTTTCAGAGGTAAATTAACAGGAGATAACTGATAACTGACATCCAATTAAACATGGCACGTGGAACTAGGTTTCAGTTCGACATTCCAACTACCTGAAGAAGCCCGGAGCATACAACGGCCGAAACGTTGTAATAAATATGGCGACAAAGATGAGGAAAATAGTCCGAATAATGTAAATAGTGTACATAATACTTCATCTCAGAAATATAGGCAGATACTGAAGAAGGCAGGAGCGTACAACGGCCGAAACGATGTAATAAATATGGCAACAAAGATGGGGACAATAGTCCGAATAATGTAAATAGTGTACATAATACCTCATCTCAGAAATGTAAACATATTCAGAACCTGTTTCCTTTTTTCTTTTCTATTTTCTTTTATTTTTTTTCTTTCTTTTTATTTTTCTTTTCTTTATTTTTTCTTTTCATTTTTTCTCTTTTACATTTTTTTTTCTTTTCTTTTTCTTTTCTTTTTTTTTTTTGTAAAAAAGTTGTTACTGCGAAAAGTGAATTGCGGTTATCGTAATGGTTACTGGCGCGGATAACAGAATCAGCGAACCGAGTTCAAGTTCCGACCTAGTCGGTTGCGTTCACTTTCGCACTAATCGTCGTCGTCGGCATCCGTCCGTCTCGAGAGACGATGGAGTAGCGCGGACTACGAGCCTGGGCGGGATATATGGAGAACTAGTCTAGTCGTCTAGTCCCCCCTCTCGGCCTTGCTAGCAGAGTCCAAAGGAGAGGATAAACCAATACAGTTTGGTACCAACGCGGCTGCAGGAGTTGCCGGAAGGTAGTAGAAAGTGCCGGGTTTGAATTTAGACCAGTTGCCATCCAAGGCTATAGAACCCAGTCTGTCCTGCTATTTATCCATAGCTGGAGGGAGAAGAAGAGGATTCACACCTTCCCCAAGGGTATTAGCACGTAAGTGAATGTAATGGATTCGACTGGAATTCGAACTCCGATTTCTCAATCCAAGCCGATATCTATTACTCCACCGTGCTTCCTTTCGCACTAATACACCTGGGAAAAGGCATGAATCCATCTCTTCTCCAGTTATGATTTAAATAGCAGGGTAGATGCTCTCTAGCTTTGAAGAGCAGTATGTCTAAGAGAAGGCCTTATTCAAATCATTGGAGCAAGCAATGGAAAACTACTCCGATATCTTTCCCAAGAACCAGCGCCAATTCACAGATAATAAAGAAAAGCAATCTATGGAGAGACATAATCGCATATTTCCTGAAACGGTATGTCATTTAAAAAAAAGTCTTAAATAGTTTTAAAATAAATATCCTTTTTTTAGAATGTTAAAGATTTTGTTTCTCCCATGAGAAAAATATTTAATCGATTTCTAATTTTCAGTATCTGCGCAGCCCCCCCCCCCCAAAAAAAATAACCGTCGGTACATTCGTGTAGTTATAAAATCCTCGTTACCCAAGTGGTATAATCATCTATTATTATGTCATCATTATGAAGCGACCTACAACAGGCTATGGACATTGTCTTTCTTTCCCAGCATCATAAAGAGAAAAGATATTGCGTAGTCCCTAATGTGCATAGCAGCCATTTATAGCTACAAGATGGCGGATTGAGTCATGAGAGGACCGACTGCGAGGATTAATTACCGACCGTTTGGTCACAATAAATATTTATAGCGTCAGTAACTCTAGACTTTATTATTTGGGATAGAAATTTGCCCCTCTATGGTCAAGCATACAAGGTCATTATGGGAATATTTTGATAGCATAAGAACGAATTAGATTACTAACAACGTGTGTTCTCGAAAAAAAAAAGAATAGATTAAGAATGAAAACACGAGTTACATGGCAAGAAGACATCTTCGGATGGGCATTCTTTTATGTTCAACCACATATCACTTCACCACCTGGCGGCAGAGGCTATTTCAACACAGGGGAGAAGATTCTGCCCGAATTACAATAGTTTTCGTTTCTTTCCGAGCAACTTTTTTTCGTCATTCATAGCAACCATTTTCAGTGAATGGAACAGGAATGTTTTGACCAGTCTCACATGAAGCGTGTTTTTTTTTTAAATTATTTTACCCCAAGCAAGGCAATAAAGCCAATAAGACGCAAGGAGATTACTGAGTCTTAGAAAATAAGAGAAAACTACTAGTGAAGACCTATTATGGTAATTTACCCACACACACACGGACTCTCCCAGCTATAAATAGGAGCAGGTACTGCCTTTTAGAGAGAGAAGTTTCCAGCAGTCAGCTCTGATAGTCGGACCGAACATTCTTGCTGTAACACTCTCATTTGTATATGTTTGTATTACTGTTTCTGTTGATATATTTGTTTAATTCCATTCCTCTCTTGTGTCTTTATTTCTGGCCCTAACAAGGCCACAACATGCATTGAGATATGAATTATTATCATCACCTGTAATTTTTTCTTGCCAACATTCAACTGCAGCGAAAAAAATTATTTGGCCCAAAATCATTGACAGCTGCACGTGGGAAGATTTAAACGCATAATCTCCATTAACTCAATTTTCTCAAAAATACACTTACATCCCTTATCCAGAAAAAAAGGCAGAATACAAGACGGTCCCCACAATACATCGATTTCAGTAATGAGATCACCCAACCTAATTCAGGACACGAAACGTAATCAGCGTAAAGAAAGAAAAAAATGTCACCGGATGATGTTAGTAATAAGTCGAAAGCCTAAAAATGTTCTCTACGAGGGCCAAAGTTGTAGGCATTAAAGTAGGAACGTCTGTAGGAGTCACAAAGAAAATTGCAAAAAGTTTAAAAGAATTATAAATTCAAGGAAAAATGGAAACCAACCTGATTACGACATTACTGAAATCGATATATTCTCGAGATCGACCTGTATTCTGCTTCTTCTTCTTTTTTTCTGGATAAGGGATGTAAGTGTATCTTTGAGAAAATTGAATTAACGTAGATTTTGCGTTAGAATTTTCCTATATACAACTGTCAATGATTTTGCGCCAAATAATTTTCTTTGGTTGCAGCTGAATGTTGTCAAGAAAGATTTACACGTGATGATAGCAGTACGTATCTTCATGTCAAAAATGGCTTACTCTCAAAAATTGAAATTTCTAGAAAACATAATGAAGAAACGGGGCTTGTAGAATTTGATACTCGTGGGTGTTGAGGGTAAGAAGGGCAATTATATACAGAGTAACCGACCTAGAAAAAAAAAACTTGCGTAAATGGATGACAAGAGGGTAAAAAGGCAAATATTCCTATAGGAAGGTGTGGAGAGCCATGATGGCCCACATCCTAAAAGGACGCGGCACATAGAAGAATTTATACATATGAGAGTATCTAGGGCATTTTGACATGGTGTAATGTTTGGCAAGCTTGATTCTTTAGATCAACTACGACTGGCTAATGACGACGATCCTCACTGGGTGCTACATACTTTCGGCCTTGTGCCACATCTAAGCTATGCTTATAAAATCATTTAGGCACTTCGACATGATGCAATGGTTAGCAAGCTTGTCTCGCTAGATCAATTACGACTGAATAAGGACTACAAGGCTCACTGGGTGCTACATACTTTCGGCCTTGTGCCACATGTAAGCTATGCTTATAAAATCATTTGGGCACTTCTACGCGGTGTAATGGCTAGCAAGCTTGGCTCGCTAGATCAATTACCACTTAGTAGTGAGTTCGATCTTTACTTCGTGCTCCATACTTTCGGCCTTGTGCCACATATAAGCTACGCTTAGAGAATAACCATGTCTTTTACGACAGTTTTATTTCGCTTCAGCAAATGTCGTCTTTCTCGTTGTTTTCCATACTTTGATTTGTATCTAAAGAATTTTACAGAACAGGCAGAAATTTTTACTTTTTAGATTTTTTTTTTTCTAATTTTTGTAAATATGAACAAATTGGTCTTTATTTTTCTCTACCCAGCCACCCCTACAAAAAAAAACACAGTATAGGCAGGATTTACGTCATATTGAGAAGATATGCTTTCAAGTCAATGTTATTACGACATCCAGAAAACAAACACAACTCGGTATGTATATTTTCATAACTCAGCAATTAAAAAACTCCCCTTCCTACGCCTTAATAAACGACTTATGAAAAACGAATTCAGAAGCAAATTTTAAAGGCGTTGTGAATATGCAGAAATTATGTGAAATTAATGCACATTTCTAACAGTATAAAAAACGGAGATTAAATCAAAACTCATTGCAATCGAAGCTATTTAAGTATTTTCATTACAACACATATTTTATTACTAATTTTCACGTGCCTCAACATTTTTGTGTTTTTTTTTTCTTTTTTAATTTTTTTTTGCTTTGTATCACCCTTTTTAGTCCGTATGTCGATTCTTTTTCGACAATTAAACAGCAGGAAGTATGGATAAACGTTCGGGGTAAATATATTCATACGAATTCCGACGAATTTATTTAATAGCTAAAGAACGGGTTCAGTTTAAAAAATACCATTAAAAGCGTGTACTTCCACATAAAAACTTAAAAAAACAACAGTTATTACTGTCATAATAATCAGATTTCTGTATTATTTTGTAGGTTTTTTTGTAACATTAAGACAACAAAAGCTAGGCAGAGTATTGCAAGACAGAAGGATTTCTTTGGTAACAAAGAAAAGAATACTGCGCTGTTACGTGACATCTGTCCTTCTTTACGGCAGCGAATGTTGGACGCTTTCCTCAAAGATGAAGAAGAGACTCGAGGCGACGGAGATATGATTCTACAGAAGGATGCTAAGGATATGGACCGAGCGTGTGAGCAACGATGAGATCTTTGAGAGGTTGCAAACAAGAAGGAGGCATATACTTAACATCAGGAAGAGGCAGCTGAAGTTTCTGGGACACATAATGAGGAAGGAGGGCTGAATAGATGGAAAGAGAGACAAGGGGAAAGAACCCGTGACATACCTGACGGACTTAAGCATGTGGATGAGAGAACGTGGTCTGGGGGAGGAAGCCTAGGGAAGGAACTTGTTGAGAGATGCAAGTTATAGAGGGAGGAGGAGAGCCATGATCGTCAACGTCCTGAAAGGACATGGCACATAAAAAAAAGAAAACAACAAACATAGCACTTCATAACGTAATTCCAATAGCACAATACTCTTTATACGCTATAATTTCAAATGAAACAATTTTCATTCCAGTCAGATTAATGCTTTCCGCGCAGCTTAATAAATAAAAGTATCCTTTGGCAAAAGTGTCTATTTGAGGAAGATCCTTACAGGTTCATTAGCGACACTTTCTTTGATCTATCTATACATTCTGCCATCAGCCGTCTAGACATACCTGTGACAATACCTTCGTAATGAAGCTCATTAACAAGATCTCTGGTAGCCCCTATTTGAAAAATATTAAAAAGATTGCGCTGTGTGGAATCGCTCCCTTACTGAGGAGAGTATAATATATAAAGTACCACTTCGCATCGGAATTTATGACGATAGAAACCATGTATTTGCTATCTTGGCTACCCGATGTCTCGTATAATGATCCGCTAAGCAAACAATACTATCAAGCAAAGAAGAAAAAAGACTACATCTTTGATGCAAGCAAACTAAACATCAGTGTCGTTAAAAAAAAACCTCCATATTGATATGGCTCTTCCTGGTGACCATATCAAGGTCCAAGAAATTGATAATGCTCAAAAAAGTACACTACATATCTATAAGTCAACCATTCGTCCATGCTTAGAATATTGCTGCCACATATGGTCCGATGCTCCTGTTATTTACCTTGAGCTTCTTGATAAGATCCAAAGAAGAATCTGCAATATTATCGGTCCTGATCTGGTAGTTCAGTTACAGTCACTTTCCCACCGCCATAAGGTTGTATCTCTATGTCTTTTCTATAAATTCTTTCATAATAATTGTTCGAATGAGCTCTTCGCTATGGTACGTAGAGGTTTGTTTTTTTATTTAAGCGCAGCACTAGACTAGCTTCGAGATCTCCTCAATTTACAGTTGAGTTGGCCAGATGTAGCCGTAAGTTCTATGCTAACAGTTTCTTCTGTCGCACTTCTCACTTTTACTCTTTACTTCCAGCCAACTTTAATCTGCAAAAAATTAAATGAAATGTCAATCGCTATCTACTGTCCTCCGGATTACTCTATTCTCTTTCTGTTCATCAATAATGTTTCTGTTCCTAATTGTTCCACACACTGTAACCCCTTGTATTTTAGTGGCATTACTGCTTTGCTTGGAGTGATTCTGATTAAATAAAAAAAAGTACACTGCCCTCCAGACTGAGGTCACCAGAATTAAAAAGGCAACTAGTGTTTTTTCTTGATTTTGTTTTTTGACAGCTTATCAAACTTTTATAAGTTATTTAAAGACAAAACTTATTTTTGTATTAAGAATTATTCGATTGTTTTACACGTGAATATTGTATTAACATTATTAAGATAAAAATGATTATCAGATACAAGTGTAACAAAATGATTACTCACACATGCTTAGGAGATAAGTAGATAGATTCTGTTTTCTTTTTAAGTCAATTTAATTACCGGAGTTTCTTAGGAATTTCAACTTCAGTCCATCTTTGAGTCAGATTTATGACCAGTGTTTTCAAGAACCCTATCTCCAGCTCGCCTTTGAATTGGCAAACATAAAATATTGTTAATGATTTTAGATAATCATAAAAGTAGAGTCCTTTGAAAAACTGACCGCCGATCGAACTTTTGAGCGATCTCCTTTTCTGGATCACAAGTGGACGAATAGAGGTGGTGAGACCCCAGCCGGTGTCTATAGAACGAGTTGTCAGTCAGGAGCAACAAGTGAGGAAGGGACCGGCAGTCAGTTAGCGAGCAGTTAGGGAGTCAGCAATCGCCGATATCAGGTAGTGAATGTGATGGTCTTTTTTTTTTCCGTCGCCGGAAGTTAGTAAGATAGCATTCCACTTTCACAAAGCCGAAGGAAAATTCGCTGGTTAAGTGAGAAATCGTATTGTTGCTATTTCTCAGCTAGTATCTTGAAAAGCATTTGTTTTTAATCTTTGTTGAATTCGATCACGGCCAAACCTGTGAACGTAGCAAATCGGGTGTATATGCAGACACAGCCGACCTTGAATGTCATCACAATTGTACAGTAACTGACGTGAGGAAGGCATTGCCATACAAGTCCTACTATTTAACGTTGATTTGGGAACAGACAACTTGGATTCATGCCTTCCCCAAGAGAATGTGACGAACATGAGTGGAATTCGAACTAAGTTCCATAATTTCTTATTCCGTACCATTATCTATTACACCCCCGCACATCCAAGCTTACAGCAACTGGTATTCCCAAGCGGTCACTGACCAGGATCTACGTTGCTTAACTTCGCTGATCAAACAAAAACCGGTGTTTCAACTTGATTGGGCCGTAAGCCGTCTACTATTGTCCCAGTTATCATTGGGGTGTTGGGGTCTATACCAGCGAACCTAAAGACCTATCTGAAGAAAATTGGAATGAAGTCTCGTATCACATCGCGTCAGAAGTCCGCTTTGTTCGGCTCTACAGATATTCTTAGAAAGGTGTTGTGTGTTTGAGGTCGTAAGACTAAATGGGGAACGCTCATAATGCAAGATCTCCGGTTGAAAAAAATCCCTGTTGTAGTTGGATCACTTGGATTAATTGGAAAAGATTCCAATAGACTCATTGAAGGGATTCCTGGAAGCCCATGGCTTAAAGAAATGCAAAAATGTTCTCACGGGCACAGCTCACATCTTACGAAGGGCTTTATCTATGTAAAATATGTGTTTTTTTTTTCCTTTTTTTTTAATTGGTCAGTGGAAAATGTCATGATGCCATTTCTAACCTTAGGTCCCTGGGTGGGACCCGGAACGAAATGTGTACACACCAGAAATCAAAGGCAATAAAATAATAATAATAGTGAAAGTAATCTCAAAAGAGTAGCACATGAGAACATCAACAACTTCTGTTGGAGTTTGAGCCCTCGGATTGGTTGGAAAAGATTCCAATAGACTCATTGAAAGGGTTCCTGGTAGCCCATGCCTTAAATAAATACAAACATTGTTCTCACGAGTACAGCCTACGCCTTACGAAAGGGCTTTATCTACATTTTTAATAATATTTTTTTAATTGGTTAAAGGAAAATGTCATGATGCCATTTCTGACCTTAGGTCTCTGGGCAGGACCCGGAAAGAAATCAGTACACACCAGAAATCACGTGAAATAAAATAATAAGAAATCCATCCCTTAAAGAAATACAAAAGATTGTACATCACACACCTTACGAAAGGCTTTATCTATGTAAAATGTGTGTGGTCTTAGTTTTATTTTTTTTTATTTTACAAAATTGAGTATACAATAGAAATCAAAGGAAATAATAATAGCAATAAAAAACAAATTTAAATTCAGAAGATATGGCATCTCAAAACTTAGACAATACTAGTTGTTATTGGTGTACAAGGAATCATATAAAAAAATCTGAAGTATTATGTTTCTCAACTCCTTGATGAATCGAGTTTGGTTGAAATGCAAAAGATTGCACTCATGAGTAATTCCTACACATCAAGAAAGTTTTATCAATGTGACAAATTATGGACCTATACTACTGGAATTGGCTTGCACATTATCATATATTCATAGAACGCTTGCACATTATCATATATTCATAGAACCCTGGCACATTATCATATATTCATAGAACCCTGGCACATTATCATATATTCATAGAACCCTGGCACATTATCATATATCCATAGAACCCTGGCACATTATCATATATCCATAGAACCCTACACATTGTCAAATGATTTCTTTTTCATATTCTGAATTTGACACCTGTAGAATAATTTCAATTTTGTACACGCTCCATTTGATGTCTCCATATTTTAACTGTTCGTAAAATTTATCTGTACCTATAGAGACACATTTTATATTTAATATTAACCCTTTGAGCCTCGCGTCCCTGGACAATTTGAACCCTTCTGCCTGAGCTCCGAAGTCAAAATTCGCAAATAATTGTTATGTAATGTTTCACGGTAGATATAAAAATAGTTACAAGTGTTTACCAAACGTTAAACCGGTGGCTAGGCATTAAGTCATTTTTTCTTTACCACCGTTCTCTCAGTGGCTGGAGATTAAGTCATTTTTCTCTACTTCGGTTCAACCGGTGGCTGGGCATTAAGTTCTTTATCTGTACCACCGTTCAACCGGTGGCTGGACATTAAGACATTTTTCTCTACTACTGTTCAAGCATTGACTGGACATTACGTCATTTTTCTCTACTATGGTTCAAACGGTGGCTAGGCATTAAGTACTTTTTCTCTACCGCCGTTCTACCGGTGGCTGAGCATTAAGACATTTTTCTCTAACACTATTTAACCGGTGGCTGGGCATTACGTCATTTTTCTCTACCACCGGTAAAGCGGTGTTCAGGCCTCAAAGGGTTAATGTAAATAGGAAATGCAAACTGTATGGATTAGTGGGAACATCAAATACATATCAGCAAATTTATTTAGCTAAGGAAAAATACAAAAATAGGTATGACTGTAGGAGGGAAATGGTTCGTTGATAACTCAAAATGTCGCTAGTCTCTCGCTATACTAACGCCTTTTCCATGAAAACTGTTCTGACAAGCTACATTCCTTCGTTCTATGAGTTGAGACCTTTACAGAGAAGACTCACTATGTCACGTATACACGATTGACTCATTTTCATTCCTTTTGTATTCCAAAGAATGAGTAAAAATAAGAAGGAAGTTATATTAGGACAGCTTCTTCCTAAGAAGCACAGTTTTGTGGAACAGACTTCCGAGGGGATGCTTCCCCAGTCTCTACAATTTTAACATCTTCAAGCCTCGGCTTAATCGTTACATACTTTCAACAACCTCATTCGGTAAGCATCTACCTTGAGTAGCTCTCGGGTCTTGTATTGGGTGGATATCAGTAAAAATAGGAAGATGAGGAACGAGAACTTACTTGATTGCATTAGCTTTCGTAACAGAAACGGTTAGGGTGTCGCCATATGAAACGGCAAAGGGTAGTCGAAGAGTCTCTGCCTTATTCGAACCCACTTCATTATTTTAAATTCTTGCGATTAAATTTAACCACTCAAAAATAAATTGGCTAGAAACGTTGTGAGAATAAAAAGAAAGAAACTAGCCATCTGTAGAATAATAACGCTGTGATGATTGATGAATAGCGAAGGTGGGTGTAGGTAGATAAGGACAAAGAAACAAGAAAAAAATGTCGGCTGAAAAGCGAAACACGAATTATTTCAAGGAAAAAGAAAAAGAGACGAGCGAAAATGACATCTCTCTTTCGGTGAATTGTTTCCAAATTTTTCCAAAGGTATTATTCTAGTGATTTATCGTCAAAAATCGGACAATCATGATAATTACTGTTTTTACTGATTCAATTGGCTAAAATACCGTTATGGCAGTTCCGAGCCAAAATAAGGGGAAAAAGGGGAGAGAACTGTGTTTAAATTGGAACGCGGTATGCTCATCCGAGAGAAAAAAAATAAAGCGAGGTACGTAACAGCTAAGATTGAATTGACGTGAAAAAATTTAATTTAAATTCTAACTTTGGAAAGAAAATAAAAATAAAAACTGGTTGTTAATAGAAAATGCAGTAATCGTTTTGTAATAGGCAAAAATAAAATGCTTATAAAATATTAAAGTAAAACTGAAGCTTGTGACGAAGATATTGGAGAAATAGAGGCCGAAAAAACACAAGAAGTGAAAGATGGAAGGGAGTCGATGGGCGAGAGAAAGAAAACCAAAATGAAAAGAAAAGGTGACGAGGAAATAGGAGAGGAGGTGGAACATAGGGAAGAAGGAAAATGTCTGATCGTGGACAGAAGAAATATAATATTGCTTATAATGTGAATGTGATTGGAAACAGACGTACATTTGTTCAGCTGCAAATCAAATTATCAATTGTCTGCTTCTCTCTGATAATGCCAGGTTTCATCCGCGAAAATCGTTGCTCTTACTTTTATATTGAGATTTTTTACTTAGTTTTTTCCCATCTCAAGTCTTTCTTTTTTCTTCTTTCTTTCTTTCTTTCTTTATTTCTTTCTTCTTTCTTTCTTTCTTTCAAACTTCCATTCCTTCTCTCCCTATTTTCCATCTGTCTTTCTATTTTGCCTAGCATACTTTCTTTTTCTGTACGCTAATTTTTTCTTTCTTTCTCCATCATTTCTCTCTCTATTCTTTCTTTCTTTCTTTCTCGTTCATTTTTGCTTTATTTCTTCCTTTATGTCCTCCATCATTTCTTTCTTTCTTTCTTTCTTTCTTTCTTTCTTTCTTTCTTACAAACTTCCATTCCTTTCAATTCCTTCTCACTTTCTGCTTTTTCTTCTTCCCATACTCCCTTCTTATTTTCTTTAATTTTTTTCGTGCGTTCATTATTTTTCTTCATTTTTCCCTCCTTTCCTTCAAGCTTGCTTTGCTTGTACTCTTCCTCCTTATTTCCTTTCTTTCATGCTTTCTTTCTTTCTCTATCCCTTTCATTCTTTCTTCT
The DNA here is from genome assembly GCA_964036315.1 of Acanthosepion esculentum. Classification (NCBI taxonomy): domain Eukaryota; kingdom Metazoa; phylum Mollusca; class Cephalopoda; order Sepiida; family Sepiidae; genus Acanthosepion; species Acanthosepion esculentum. The sequence continues at coordinate 120,885,451 of OZ038484.1, forward strand.
TCTCCTTTCTTTCTTTCTTTATGACTTTAATTTTGCTGTGACATTAACCATCTCTGACGCTATCTAACAAAATGACTATTTACTGTTTATTTGAATGTTCGACCGCAAAGAAGAGGAGGGCCAGCCCAGCTACAAGAGTGGGGGGGACTGGCCGGAGTGTTTGCGAGGCGGTCAGATTATAGAGTCGTTTGATGGGTGGCGCCATCTGGAGATTGTTGCGCTTGTCACTTGAGAATGGCAATGAGCACTGCCTCCAGACTAAAGACTATGGCAGTTTGAGGTAATGAAATAAGGTTATGATTTGCCCGTCAGAAATATCCACTAGCCTCAAAAACTGGACAGCATAATTTAGATGAAGTAGTCAAGCTAGATTGTCATTTCGGCAAAAGAAGACTTCGAGAAAAATAAAATGGCCAATTGAAATGGAAGATGAGGTAATGGCCGATGGCTGCAAAATGAGGTAAGTGAAAGGGGAGGCAAGATAAGGAAGTGAGAAGATGTGGCCGTTCGAAAAAGGGAAGCACTTCAAAGCGAATAATCATAATGAATGTTAACTCGTAAGAGAAATAATTCTATAGAATTCCCGCGTTCTATTGTCGGGGAGGAGTTACCCGATTTTTATGACATACACGATGATGATTCCAATTCATCCGAAGCGAAACCGTTTTGATCAACATTAATTGTACCTCCTTTGAATATATCAAGGGAAACCCCTTTCTTTTGTGCGATTTAGTGCCAATAACACAAGCACATGTTTCGCTTATAACTAATTTAACAAGTTATTTTATGAGGAAAGAAATTAATCTGTTTCTTTACTTCGAAATTATCGATTCAATGCTTTTTTTTTCAACAGAGAGCAGGTGGAATTAATTAACATGAAATATAATTCGTGCTTCAGCAAGGGGAAACGTAATGAATATAAAATTGACACGATTCATACTGTCGGGATAAAATAAACTATGATAGAAATCTCAGCTTGAAAATCAACCCATAGCTTTCTAAAAAGACGCGCAATAATCGCCCACCCCATCACCTTATAAAATTCAAAAGTCAAGGTTATATACAGGCTATAGACAAATAACCGTAGGAAGTTGATTAAAAGTATAGCTTAAATGGTTTTCAATGGGAGTTTCCAAGTCTCTAATCGACTAGTCTTCCTAGTAATATATATACAGGGGTTGGACAAAATAATTGAAACACTTGTGAAATTCAAAGAAAATATATTTAATATGGAGTTGGTCCTCCTTTAGCTTCACATACAGCTTTAATACACCTAGGAATGGAATCATACAGCTTCCTGACTTCATCCAAAGGAATTTTCAGCCATTCTTCCATTAACAGTTGCTCTAGATCTTTAAGACACGACGGTGGAGGATAGCGACTCCTAACTTGTCGCTCCAAAATCCACCACAAATGTTCAATAATATTGATATCTGGAGATTGGGGAGGCCACTCCATATGTTCTAGCTCACTTTCATGCTCTTCATACCAATTCTTCACCACTCAAGCGGCATGTATTGGAGCATTATCATCTTGGAAGGGGATAAAGTCTGGGCCATTGGATGAACATGATCACCCATATATATATATATATATATATATATATATATATATGTGTGTGTGTGTGTGTATGTGTGTGTGTGTGTGTGTGTGTGTGTGTGTGTGTGTGTGTGTGTGCAGGCAAATAGGAAAGAACACGTTAGGTAAATAATCCGGAGTTCTTTAGTATTTTTGTTTTTATTTTTAAAAAGACGGTGCTCCATACAGAAGTAGAGCTTATATCATAATATTTTTTTAAAAAATATGATTCCTTCGCTACATAAGAGTTCTCATGTTTCAAAAACGAGAGGACATTTTCGCTTGAGGATGAAACGGGGCTCGATACTTTAATTCAACTTAATTTTAATAATTATATTGAGGGTTCTGGCTCTTGTTTTTGAAACATGAGAACTCTTATGTAGCGAATGAATCATATTTTTTTAAAAATATTATAATATATATATATATATATATATATATATATATATATATATATATATATATATATGATAAAAATATATATTTAATGACATGCTATATGTAAGAGTAATGTCCTCAATATCAGGTACAGAACGTATATAAATATAAAAGTGGACACTGAGAAAGACACCGAGTGTCGACTGTTTATTCCATCCTTGGATACAATCTTCATGACCTGAAGATTGCGTTCAAGTATGAAACAGATTGTCGCCTCTCGGTGTTGACCTTAACGTCCATTATAGAGAGAAAGTAAGACAAACAGTAAAAATATAAACTCAAGCTTAAATACAATAAAAACATCAAATATAATGGTATCAATGCCAGAGTTGACACAGCTTAAATATAATACATTATTATAATAATATTAATACAATGTCAAAATATCTTTTAATATGACATATAATGATATCAAAGAAGAACACTTCGGCGTGGTATAACGGTTAGCAAGCTTTTTCTCGCTAGATCAAATACGACTGCAAAGTGAGTTCGATCCTCACTAGGTCCCCCGTATTTTTGGCCTTGTGCCACATCTAAGCTACGCTTAGAAAATAACTACAATAATATGAAAATATGCTACTCAAAGTTTCATGCAAAAACAATCATCAGGCAGATAAAATATTTCATCCACCAGATGATTGTCATCGCATGAAACTCCGAGTAATGTATTTTGATATTATTGTATTAAAATATATATATATATATATATAATTATTTTTTATAAATACGATTCCATCGCTACATAAGAGTTCTCAGAGTATTTACCTAACGTGTTCTTTCCTATTTTTCTATATATTTGCACACACACACACATATGTATGTGTGTGGGGGGGGTGATTGAAAATAAGTAACTCCCTATTTTATTAACATCATGTGACTTGGGGGGGGGGTAAAAGGAGCAAATCTATTATACCAAACCAAGACTTTAGAAGGACGTGAAGGGCGAATACAAGAACTTGTGTCTTCCGTACCACAGAAGTCCCTGGTGAAATCAGTTTACGCCATTCCTGGGTAGCTCTGAAAGCCGGTAATGCCCGTATCGTATTTTACTAAAACATCATGCTAAACGCTTTTCTCTCATATCCCTTTCTTATAAAAATCATAGTCAATAAATAAATTATAAGTATTTTAAAATGGGGAGTTACTTTACAAGCACCCTGTACATAAATGTGTGTGTGTGTGTGTGCGTGTTTGTGTGTGTGTGTGTGTGCGTGTTTGTGTGTGTGTGTGTGTGTGTGTGTGTGTTTCGAAATCCGATTTCAAACCAATTAAGTAAACTAGACTAAGATCGAAACGAAACAAAGACTTTTTTACACACCCTCGGACATTTTTACCAATACATACGGGTCTTCCATCGCAGAACACCTTATAAATAGCCATAACTGTTAGTTTTAGTGTGGACGCTTTTACCATCCTTAGCAGGGCCCATTCTAATTACCACCTAAAAGTGTTGGAGGCCATCTATATTCTATCATTAAAGCCTTCTCTATGTAAACAGAAAGACTTTGTATTAGGCCTGCAACTAATTACCATTTAAATACTTTTCTCCCCCCCCCCAATACACATTGTCCATTGTTCTTTTTTAATAATTTACTCTATTTAGCTCTGTTGAGCGAGGTACGAAACCGGTTAGCTAGCCCGTTTTTCATTTTTACTTTTTATTATCATGAGTGGTAAAAATAAAACTAATTTTTGTCTGTTTATGGCAGTGATAAAATTTTGTACCACAAAACATATCTTTAAACTTTTTAAGGACTACATTTACAATCATGAATGTGCGTGTAGCGCAGTGGCTATCAGCGCTAAAAGTGGGGCTGACGTGCCTTGCTCAAATTCCAGCCAGGTTTGTGTTCGTTTTCATACATAAATAAGAAAAATAAAGTGGAAAAAAATCTATTTCCTTTGGGAAAGTTATGAATACATCTCTTCGCCCACCCCGCATCCCCAGCTACGAGTTTTAATGGCAAGATAGACTGGGCTCTCCAGCCTTAGTGGACAAGCTGTCTAGAATAACAACAATACTGAATTCAAAACTAATTGAGCGTGGGGCTAGCCGCTACACTCCCTTTAAAACCGACATATAGAAATCAACCTACTCCGTCTAGAGTAAGAGTCGGCGACCTTTTGTTGACTATGTGACGACTTAGGGTTTTAAAATCATTCAGTGTGACAACAGCATACGTATTTTTATACACGTCAACGTCAATATATATATATTACTATATAGAATTATATATATATATATATATATATATATATATATATATATATATATATATATATATATATATATATATTTATTATAATTTTATCATATAGACAAAACCATTTTACTCACAACAAAGATGCAACTTGGTTTCAGTGCATTTTAACTGCACATCTACGGGTGAGGGTTGGAAATGGTTATGAACAATCCTGTTTGTAGGCAAGCCCGGATGTAAAACGTCACTTCCTTTTTCCATTTTTTGAGAAGAAAAATCTACTTACAAAATATACATAGAGTATCTAAGTGAAACAATAGTAGTTGTTGACAGCAGTTTTGTGTTGGGTGGACCGGGTAGTTAATGTTGAATGGTGTGTGGACATTTTCTTGATGATAAACATCGGTCAAAGTTTAGGTACGTTAACTCACAAGCGTCCTAAGTTTGAGAGGTAGGGGAGGGAAGATAGCGATAGGGGATAATATTACATTTGAGTAGGTAAAAAGATTTTCGAGTTATCTTTTATAATTATTAGGAGTAGTTATTTTTAGGTTTTTCTATAAGATTTCTATAGTTGGATTGCATTTCTTTATGTTTGGGTTATCACTATTTAATTTGTAATCGAAAGAGCGTTTTTTGTGTATATATAATTATAAAAGGTTCATAGTTATGGGATTGAGAATTTAGCAAGATTACTCTCTTTTGCTTTCTCTTTCCTTTTGCTTCTCGCTACAATTTCCTTCTCCATTTCACCTTTCCCTTCCTCTGTCTTCTTTCTATCATTCCGCCTTCTTTAACTATCTTTCTCTATATAGTTGCCTTTCGCTTTTTATCATTCTATCTGTTTATCTCTCTCTCTTTCACTTTCTCTATCTCCCTGACTATATATATATATATATATATATATATATATATATATATATATATATATATATATATATATATATAAAGATATTTTTGAAGGTACAAAATTTTATCACAGCAATAAACGTATGAAGCTTGATATTACTAGACATATTAAAAACGGGGGAAGCAACCGGTTTCGCTCCCGCTCATCAGGCTTTCAACGGGAGATTTAATTTAAATTAAAAACACAGAGAATGTACAATAAAAGAAAATGTAGAGGAGGAGGGGAAAAAATGAGCAAAAGGAGCTAGAGGCAAATGACAGCGAGCCCCAGCACTCACGTTGTTTGCACAAGGAAGGCTTGCGGGACCCAATATATATATATACATATATATATATATATATATATATATATATATAGTGTCATCCACGGACAGACTGTTTCGTTGTTTCGCTGTTTCACAACTCTTCAGTGAGGCTAGACGTCTGATTGCTTCAAGCAATATATATATATATATATATATATATATATATATATATATATATATATATGTATATATGTATATATATATATATATATATATATATATGTGTGTGTGTGTGTCTGTGTGTGTGATAATTATATGTTACTCTCTTTAATTCTTTTGACATCTTTCCCTCGCTCGCTCTCATTCTTCATACTCCATTTTACTTTCTTTACTCTCTTCTTCCTTGCGTATCACTCCTCTCTCTCCCCACTCTTACTTATTCTCTCTCTCCCGTTACTTCTCTCCCTCTCCATAGTTCTCTCTCTCTTTCTCTTTCCTCTCACTTTCCTCGACCCTTCTCTCTCCCTCTACCGTTATCTCTCTCTTTCTCCATCTCCCTCTCCCTAGTTCTCTCTCTCTTTCTCGCTCCCCTCTATTCTTCTTTCTCCATCTCCCCCTCTCTCTCTCTCTCTCTCTCTCTCTCTCTCTCTCTGAATGTGTTTGCATGTATAAAGAGCGTACAAGTATGCCTATTATCTCTCGGTGTTTAGCAAGTTCGTCTCGCAGGCTTTTTCGAGGTACTCTTACAACTTTGGCCTTATGCCAAACAAATATCAATAAATAACTGTAGTGTTTTTGCGATGTCAACGAACACTCGTTGCTACTTTTGTGATGTCAACGAATACTTGTTGTCACTTTCGTGATGCTCGTTGTAGTAGAGACTTTGTAATCTCAGATACAAGTACAGTAACGCCGTTGAACAATACTGGTGCCAGACGCCTTCGAATATCACTCGCACTAATAGTACTTGCTCGATGATACTCGCTCGAATAGTAATCCGTATAGTAAAATAGTATAGAAAGCTATGGTCCGTATAGTAATAGAGGATAGACTAGAAACAGAGATCAATTAAACACACGCTACCTCCCATATATGCGTTTTCTCTATGGTAACGTGGTCTACTTAATTCAATAATAGGATCGCCTGTGTTTGTTCTCTGGCCATCTATGTTCAAACACAAGTGTCGGCAGTGACACTTTATTCCTATATAATAAATGTGTATTGAGTAACTATTTTTACATATTTCTAAAAAGCCTTATCTTTGGGCCTACGACGCTTCCGCAAGTGAAACAATTTCGGGAATGATCATCTGCACTTTTAGGTTGTAATTTTTTTAATTTTTATTTATTTATTTTTTTTATTTTATTTTATTTTTATTTTATTTTATTTTTTTTTTTTGCAAACTACCCTTTCATTGGTTCAAAAAAGTTACAATAAAAACAAAGAAAGAAGTAGAAAGACCTATTCCTTGAAATCCATAAGTTGGCAGAATTCTTTTCTCTTCAATTTTAATGTCGCATTCTCGCAATCAGCATTTATATTTTTAGTCGTTTTCCCTCGTAAAATAAACATTCTTTGTTTGTTTTTATCAATCCGAGTAATAAAATTTATCCCTCTCTTCGACTAAGTACACTTACTAATTTAAGATATGCTCTAGTCCAAATAAAAATAAATAAAATGAAAAAAAAAATCCATTTATATGTTGGATGAATTTCAAATTTGATTTCTTAGAAACTGATACAAAAAAGTATTTCTCCACGTGACTCTTTCAACACGTCTGCTTAGAAAGATATACCCAAACGTCTGATCGAATGACATTTTACAGGTTAATTACTTTATTCGTCTATCATGTTAGCTTTCCTGATACAGCTGCGAGGGAATTCTTCAGACCAGACCACATGTGTAAAACAGGTGAAAGGAAAGCGATATCCAACCGCATCGCTAAAAGAAATACGGTAGGAAAAAAGCGCCAAAATTTTCTTGGCAAAATAAAAAGGAAGCAGCTTCCTTTTCGTTTCTCGGTGTGCCACTAATTCAATAATAATGGTGATTCGCAAAGAATTATTTGATAAACAGGATAATTTAATTACCCAACGCAAAGAAAAAAGCAAAATCTGTTTAAAACTAATTTGATATTCCATGACCATTATATAGATATCGATGTGCCACAATACAACATTTACAATCAGGACTTTAGAGATGTGGTTAAATAATACGACAATGCCCATTATATATCAATCAATGTGCAAGAAAACCTACATTCAAACTAAGATCTTTGGATAAAGTCTGCGATACAGACATAATTAAGTTAGATTGGTTGATTTTACAACATATCGACTCCTTATCAAAGTTTTATATGAAGCAGACAGTGAGAATCAAAATGAATACACAGTAATAATGTTCAACCATACAAGCCTCGCACGTCGAGATAGATAGATAGATAGATGGATGGATAGATAGATAGATAGATAGATAGATAGATAGATAGATAGATAGATAGATAGATAGATAGATAGATAGATAGATAGATGGGTCAAAAATAGATAATAAAAAATAAGGACAATAGATAATGAAAAATAAAATTCAAAGTCGTTTTATAGAAGATACTATCTGTCAGCGTTGATAATCCTTACACCAGATAGATAGATAATGGACATAGATAGATAGATAGATAGATAGATAGATAGATAGATAGATAGATAGATAGATAGAAAGGAAGGAAGGAAGGAAGGAAGGAAGGAAGGAAGGAAGGAAGGAAGGAAGGAAGGAAGGAAGGAAGGAACATATAGACGGAGGCAGGGGGTAAATAGAAATATATATAAATTACGCTTATATGCTGGACTCCCCCGTTGTATTCGAGTTGAGGGTCAAGCAACTCAGTTCCTAGGAACCTACAGCCACTTGCACATATGATTTGATTATAGTTGTGAAGGCTTTGTGCAGAACCAACCACACTTTTTGAAGGGCCGAATACGGAGACCTGGTGCACTACGCGCCACAAGATCCAACAAAACCTTCCGTAGGTTTTGAATTCAGAGTTGTCCTTCTCCTAGACCAGTTACCATCCAAGTTTTTCCTATTTTTTTACCCAAAGCTGGCGAGCGGAAGAGAAGAGGATTCATACCTTTCCTAAGAATATTAGCATGTAAGAGAAAGTAATGGATTCGACTGAATTCCTCAATCCGAACCGCTATCCATTGCTCCATCGTGCTTCCTCCTCGCGTACGTATATATATATATATATATATATATATATATATATATATATATATATATATATATATATATATATATATATATATATATATATATATATATATATATAGGGTGACCAAAAAAAACGGGAACTTTTTAACAATCCAATAAAACCAAGAGTGATGGAAGAAAAATATTTAATTCATAGTAATTGGAACCTTAAAACATGCCATTTAAGAAACAATTATGGAATTTTCATTTTTTTTAAATTACGTCCTGTAGATGGCGTCCTCCTGTACGAATGCATTCTTGAAATCTGCTGTTGAGATTCCTCATTGACTGCTGCAACATCTCAGCTGGGATACTGTGAATTTCATTCACGTTACTAAAATGGCGAAATGTTTACTTGCACAAGGTCACTGTCTCGCAGTGTTGCCACTTGCTCATGTCTGGCAATACACACTTCAAAAATTCCTGTTTTTTGTGTCACCCTATATATATACAATTATTTTAAGACATTTTTATGTTTATACATTCTTTTTTATAGGTACAAATATTTAAGTAAATGCTCTGTTTTATAATAAACAGTATTAACAATATTTACCGGCCTGAATGTCCGAGAAATTATCATAGAAAATATTCGTCCTCCCAAAGGAATCGAACCTGTATCCTATATGGAACCGTCATATAGCCTGACGTGCCTTTAACCGATTGGGCCACAGAGGATCTTCGATTAGCAAGGTCAATTTATAATGTGTGACGTCATTTGTTTACATGTGGATACGCTTTGAGCAGATATGAATGTACGTGAGAGATTCATGGAAGATTGAAGTTTAAAAACAGTAAAATTGACCTTGCAAATCGAACGATCCTCCATGGCTTGATCGGTTAAGGCACGTCAGACTATATGACGGTTCCGTATAGGATACACGTTCGATTCCTGTCGTAGGACGAATATTTTCTATGAAAATTTCTCGGACATTCAGGCCGGTAAATGTTATTAATACTGTTTATTATAAAACAGTGCATTTACTTAAATATTTTATCTATAAAAAAGTATGTATAAACATAAAAATACATATATATATATATATATATATATATATATATATATATATATATATATATATATATATATATATATATATATATATATATATATATATATATATATAATTAGCAGTAGTAAACTTATAAGTAACTACACTCGTTTCGGAAAACCTTCGGTTTCTTGATTTGCAAAAAATCAAATCAATATCGAAGGAAAAAAGGTATTAAAAAAAGAAACAGCCAAGAACATGAACGCCTGTCGAAAACAATCGTTCAGCATGCAGGTCCAAATCCTAAAGAAAAAAAACTGATACGAGTACGCAACTAACTAAATAAAGTGCTCTATACAGTAAGTAGAGCGGGCCTAGTTAAACCTAGAGAGCCAGACAAACCTACCAAGGTTTCACCTAAGCGGATCGTCAGGGAATATATATAGAGAGAGAGAGAGACAGATAAGGAGAAAGAGACTTGGGTAGCAGCTATTTAATAAAAGGAAATAGAGTATATTTTTATCATAATTTCTCGAATGAACAGACAGATATATGTAATACACAGCTTCAAATAAATACAGGACATCTATTTCAAATATGGACATCCACTAAAAATAACGCGTGAGGAAATAAAAAATTATTACAATAAGGCAGTCATAAAAAATAAATGAAATTTACTATAAAAGGAATCAGAATCAAATTCAGGAGCTTTGGAACGTTCCCCATATATAACAGAAACGTTAGAATAGAATAACGAACTAAAATAATCCGAAGTCTTCATTTTAATATTCAAAAGAAAAAAATATATTTACTGAAATTTCTTTTTCCTCATTTTCAGTGCCTATGTTTTTCTCGGGAATTTAAGATTAAGTATTTTGTATCGCATATAATATTCCCGTCGATAAACATCCGAGAAATCGATTAACTTCACCAAAAATATGTTAAACCATCATTCTTGTATGTATATATATATATATATATATATATATATATATATATATATATATATATATATATATAATTTACAGAGAAGAAACTATATTAAATCGATTTCCTTTAAGTAATAATATGAAAATCCGCAGTTTTAAAAACATAATAGTTCTAAAAATGTCTCTTTCAAATAAATCATTTAATTTTTATATATCTAAATACATATATTCGAACGCAAAGTACGACAGAAGTTTCTTGAGGGAGGTGGGTTAGTAATTTTTTTGCGGGGTGGGGGTTGCTTTTTGTTTGGTGTTTTTTTTTTTTTAGTTTTAATAGTGTGAAGCACCCAGTGAGAATCCAAATCGTTGACAAATATAATGATCTGTATGCTTGTTTTGTTAATGACCACTTCACCACGAGGCGACTAAACTTGTCATCTTAAAGGCTTATGGCCCTATGACATACAAACACCGGTTGTTGCGCGATCATCGAAGTTGAGCCACCTTGAGCCTGGTTAGTATCTAGACGGGTGACCATTTGCTGCAAGTGTGGATAATGTAATGGATAACGGCTCGTAATTGTAAACTGCTTTTTTTTTATAATTTTACTCTTGAGGGACAAATTTAATTATTATTAATGAATACATGTATTTAAAAATGTGGTTTGATTTGTTGATTCTGCTGGATATAAGTGGTTTAATTTGTGAGTATTTTGACCTCTTCACTTGACTTTATATATTACACGCTAAATAATTTTTTGTTTTGTCTGTAACTTTTCTGAGTTATCTCCCTGGTATTGACAATTGATTTTCAAGACTCACAATTATAGTAAAGATCTAAGAAGAAATGCTATAAATTATAAATTATGCGTTGTAATAAATATGGGGACAAAGATGAGGACAGTAGTCCGAATAATGTAAATAGTGTAGAAAATTATCCTGTTTAAAGTGTGTATCTCTTAGATTGTTTCAATTCAAGTTTTTAATTTTATTGACTTATTTTGTCAGTTTGTCACTTTATGAAAGCTTTTGTAAAAAAAAAAAAAAAAAAAAGGCAAAAATATGCAGACTTATGGTTCATATTTATATTATGGATTATGTCTTGGGTTGCTGTCGTTGAAAGTTCTCAAGTGATGTGTGCTTGTTAATATCAGACTATATAAAATGAAACCATACTGATGAATTTACTACACAAAGTAAGGTATTTTAATTGATCTGAATTTGTTTGATTCCGTCTTTTGAAATTCATATTATACTTACTATAACACCGAATTCTTCCATTTAATTAGGGAGAGGGAAAGAAAGAGAAAAATAATGTGACTAGGACTCACAATTATAGTTATAGATCTAAGAAAAAAAAATGCTATAATTTCTGACAGTATGGTTAAATAAATGCCAAATAATCTAACTTGCTGTAACTTGTATCCCTTTATTTGACATGGTTGCAAGGATTTTATGATAATGCACAACTAGTAATGTCAAGTGTTTAATACCTGTTACTGATTAATAAGTCTTGTTAGTGATAAACCTATTGAGAGAAAGGAAAGCTCTGAAACTGAGGAATGTATTGTTTTAGCAAGATGCAGCACTTGTGCAGACAGTAATAAATTACTGTAATATGTTCAGGAACTTTTTTACAATATAAAACTATTTTCTGGCTTTGAATAACCTGCAAAAGGTTGATAAGCCGTAAAAAATGAATCAATCAATCAATATCTCTATATAATTGTGGAATCTCTTTGGTGAGTGTTATATACTGTACGTATGAACACTAATGGGTATGTCCCAATCCTCATAACTACGTTGAACACTATTGTAAGTGGGGGTAATATGCTGCTTAATAGTGCACCACTAGCAGTGGTTTACCTACTTCATGCCGCTGGCGAGTATTGTTGATGTTATATGTTATATTATTTTGTTGATGTTATAAAGATTACCATTTAATTTCCAACCTCCGTTTTGGTTATTCTTCATTCAGTAACCTTTCCTAGGTTATAACATATAGATAGATAAATAATGAACAGAATGACATAGATAGATAGCTAGCTAGATAGATAATGAGCTGAATGCCATAGTGTTATATATGTAAGTGTGTGTGTGTGTGTGTGTGTGTGGAGAGGTGGGGGAGTAATATGCAGTCTGTGCTGGCAGCGTGGGAAGCTCTTGCTGTGTCAAACTCTGCCTTCGGGTAGAAAGGAACCCAGACGAGGCTATGCCGAAGGGCAGAGTCTCGCCTGGGGAGGTAGACAGATACCCGATCCCATGTATGCGGGGTCTACGGGCAATTTTTGCCAGAACCCACGGGATCGGATTTCCCCGCATTAAATTTAGCCTTGGGGAGGCAGGTAAATATTGTAACATGTCGTCTAAGTAGCCCACCACTAGCAGTGGTTTACCTACTTCACGCCGCTGGCGAGTATTGTATTTTGTTGATGTTATAAAGATTATCATTTCATTTCCAACCTCCGTTTTGGTTATTCCTCAATCAGTAACCTTTTCTAGGTTACAACAGTAAGTGTGGGTGGAATGAAAACACGTACATTTTAGAAATGTTTTGCTGGCTTCAAATAACAGGAATAGTTTTCTCCTTACTAGAAATCAATAGCCGATCATTTTTTCGATCTAGCTTATAAAGATACGGAATTAAATTCGATATCTGATTGACATTGAGCATCAGCTTGGAATAACTTTTAAACTTTGCTATGGATATTTGCTTCGCCATATTTAGCATTGTAAAAGAGCAAACAAAACGGATACGTTGGAACATTATACTATGTCCATCTTCTCATTTTTCAAACCAAACTTAAATATTCAGCATCCGACATTTTATCTATATTTTCACGTAAACAACTGCCATTGGTCAGAAGTATGTAACTCCTTAACGCAAACAAGCCACTAATTTTTAGACTAGAACAAATTATATTCATTGATCAGACATATATATATATATATATATATATATATATATATATATATATATATATATATATATATATATACAGGGTGTCCATAAATTTCGTGTGCACTTTAAAAAATGTATAACTTTATTTGTATTTGCGATAGAAATAATCTGTAAAAAATGTTATAAAGTTTAATGTACCTAGTTTTAAGTATAGCTAAAATAACTAGTGTGATTTCAGGCATTACTGTAAATCAGTTGACAAATGTTTTCCGTGAACTACAAAATCGTATTACCTTTTGTATTGCTAATGATGGAGGACATGTGGAAACTTACATAAAATTTCAATAAAACCTTAAAAGATATAGATTTACTTCTTTCTAATCCTTTTTACAAATTATTTCTATCGCAAATACAAATAAAGTTATAAATTTTTAAAGTGCACACGAACTTTATGGACATCCTGTGTATATATATATATATATATATATATATATATATATATATATATATATGTTGTAACCTAGAAAAGGTTACTGAATGAAAAATAACCAAAACGAAGGTTGGAAATGAAATGGTAATCTTTATAACATCAACAAAATACAATACTCGCCAGCGGCGTGAAATAGATAAAACACTACTAGTGGCGGACTACTTAGACAGCATATTACCCGCACTTACAACAGTGTCCAACATATTTATAAGGAGTGGGACAGAGCCATTAGTGTTCATAGGAACGGTATATAACAATATATATTTTGTTATGTGTCATGCGTGATACACGCTTAGGCGATCATGTATCATTCGATACATGACTGACGAAGCAGATTTTTTTCCCGCAGTAAGTTGCCATTTCTTTCTGCGTTAAACCAGTTGCCACCCAAGGCTATAGAACACGGTCTGTCCTGCTATTTACCCATAACTGAGGGGGAGAGGAGGATTCATACCTTTCTCAAGTGTATGTAATGGATTCGACTGGAATTCGAACTCGGCTTTCCGAGCCCCTATGCATTACTCCACCGTGCCTCTTAACAATATACATATATATATATATATATATATATATATATATATATATATATATATATATATATATATATATATATATATATATATATATATATATATATATATATAAGTGATAAGTATAAGAGGTTAACACTCAGAGGTGACAGTCTGTTTCATGCTGGACGCAATGAAACAGCCTGTCGCCTCTGAGTGTTGATTTCATTGTTCACTTTTATATTTATATTTACATACACTCTATATCTGATATTAAGCACTTTATCCCATAAATATAGCACACCTTAAAATTATATATATATATATATATATATATATATATATATATATATATATATATATATATATATATATATATATATATATATATATATATATATATATATATATATATATATCAAATAAGGTACAAAGGCCAAATGTGGGGCAGGATAAAGTGTTGATCATCAGTAGTCCTATCTTTTAACTTAGCTAGACTCAAAATGGCAACAGAACAATTATACCTTGAATCGGAAAAGGACAGCTGAAATTCCTTGGACAGATAATGAAGAAAGACGGCTTGGATAACCTAACCCTTACGGGGCATAGTGAGGGCAATAAAGATAGGGTAAACCAGCGAGTCACTTACAACGAGTTTGTGGGGATGGCGGAACGGGTTGGGCCGAGGCCTATAGCAAAAAGAGAAAAAACTGCTAAAGACACACGAGATTGGAAGTTGTGGAGAAACATGATTGCGTATATCGTGAAGAGACCCAGCTCAAAAGAAATCTCAGTCACTGACCCAAGGATTCGATAATATTCCCTTCACCTTCCCTTCACCAAAACATCACACTACCACTTTCCATTCTCTGTGAAGTCATCATCATGCCGCAAATGTTCTGTCCTAACTCCTAATAATTTTTAACCATTTCATCCCATACAAGCCACTAATAAACAAGGGTTTGCTGAGTGTGAAGGTATAAGGAAAAAAAGAATCATTATTAACCCCTTCCCCGGCGTAGACGTGTATATCTTTTTTCAAGACAAGAACGTATAAACAAGTCCAAAACATAGCATTCAAAAACCAGCTACAGACGTGATTATTCGATGATCTTGATTCTTTTTATGCCCTTTTGAGCTTGAAACGAGCCGAATTGTCAACTCATACGTCTGGTAAAGGTGTTAGCCACCGTTCGGGTACTTCAGGGTACCCCAGTTTCTTAGTTACTATTTTAAAAACAAATTTTAAAAAATCGTCTTAAAATGAAACATTCCCCCCCCCCAAATAATTGTCGGGAATGGGGTTAAGGTAAGAGAACAATAGAAGAGTAATCAAGAAGATAGTAGATAACGATTGACATTGCATTTACATTTTTTGAAGAAAAAAGTTGGCTGGAAAGCATGGAACCGGAAGAGATTCCTCCAAGCGAAATGTGCAACGAAATCAACTGTTAACATAGAAATTACGCTTACATCGAGCCAATTCAAGATCTGCGCTGAAATTCATAAAGTCTAGGTACCATGCGGAGAGTTCATCCGAATTAACACGAATCTTCCTGTGCCTTTTGTATAAATATAAGAGACAAAGATACGCTACATTTAGGCAGTGGGAAAGTGAGTGAAGCCGAGACACCAGATCAGGACAAATAATATTGCAGATTCATCTTTGGATTTTATCAAGAATCTCTAAATGTATAGCAGGATCACCAGACCATAGGTGGCTGCAATATTCAAAGCCTGGATGAATGATAGACTTGTAAATGTAAGATACTGGAGATAAAAATTGTCTAGCACGACTCAGGAAACCAAGTTTCTTAGCAGAAACAGTTTTTTTTTTGTTGTTTTTGTTTGTTTTTTTTTGTTTGTTTTTTTTTGTTTTTGCGGCTGGGGGGTGATAATAACATCTGTTACAATACAAAAACAATGTCTTAAATTTGATGTGCGCACTGAATATCGAATTTATTACACTTGTAAATTGCCTTTTGCGACGGACTTGCTAAAAACCGCTCTACAGTAGGCGCCGGTTTCAAGTTAGCAGTTCATCAGCTACATTGCTTTTTTTCTGTATTTCGGAATTAATAACTTCGAGATCAAATCGATGATTCCGCCAACGTCCTCCATCGTTGCTGCATGACACAAGGACCTTTGTGAATCGATTTCATCGATTTTTTGTATCATCCTATTGCCTGCTTTAGTTCGGTGAATTTCCTAGCATTTGATTGGCTGCATTGTTCTAACTGCCAAGCAAGTCTAATTACGAATTAAATCGGGTGCTTCATATCCTTCCAACAAATACTTATGCTAACCAATAGATACGCGTAGGAGAACAAAATGAAACGCTGATAACCCCTCTTCGATAAGCAAACGCTTACTTTCTTGTAATAGAAATCCTTACGATTAGCTTGGAGCTTACACGAGAGAATAAAAATGTGCTTATTTAAAATCGAAATCTTGAACGCTTACAGGAACCAGAATTTTCTGCCAGAATTAGCCGATTGCATAAAAAAAAACGATTTCCATCGAATTTAGGAACGGAGTTTATGAGCATAACATTGTAGTTTAGAGATATACGCAACTACCGGGAATCTTTCAAAATTGGTTTCTGTGATCTTTCACGGTGCGCACACACAGACACGCCTAAAAATGCATCGATTTTCTTTACGACGGCCGTACGTTGTCTTTCTCATATTGACTGAAAGAGAAAAGGGTGCAGTACAAACACACACACGAAGAGAACGAAACATATCGGGAATAGATACACATTTACAATGCCTACCATATTAAGTACCGCTGCCACATATGGGCAGGAGCTGCCCAGTCTTTACTTGCCAGCCTTGATAGAGCCCAAAAGCATCTGCGTGTCCTTGTGGGTAACAAATTATTTTCCACCCTTTTCCCACAGATGAAACGTCACAGGTCACACACTGCTCTATCGCTATTTCTATTGAAATTGCTCAGACGAATAACATTCCACCAGTTCTAACCGTCACGGCTAAGACCCGCCATGCTACACCCCTTGCGCAAATTAATCGAAACAACTGCTTTAATTACCTTTCTTTCACCATACAGTAGGTTTTAGAGCCCCTGGAGTGACAGGGTGTAATCGATTTCTATTTTTTTTTTTTCTTCAGATTAGGTAATTTGCAGTGGTGAGCAGTAATATGAATCTATTTTCGCAATGTATGATAAAATTTCTTTGGCCTTCAAAAATATTGTGCCATCTGTGATTGAATCAGATTTTTGTCACGCCCAAACATTATTGTCTCAACTGTCGATTAGTTATCCTACGGCCATTGTTTGCGATGGACGTTACTCCAAGGAAGCGTAAGAAAATTATAACGCTAGACAAACACAATGGTAAGCCTTACCAGTGAGCAAATCAAAGTACAATCGACTGGCTCGGAAACTCTCCTAATTTACATCCAATCGAGAATTTGTGGTCAATCTGCAAGGAACGACTTCGTGGAATGGACATACGAAGTACTGACATGTGCACTCGGTCATGTGTCACTGGAAAAATACAAAAAAAAGTAAATAGTAACGGAATAATTCGTTTTGTTTCAATTATTTTGCTCAAGGGTGTACGTAAATTGTAATTAACTACCCTCATTCCCTTTCGTATGGAGGAGATCTAAGTTCCACTCGAGCAGCTTCTTTCCGCGGGCCAATGCTCTGGGGAACCGACTCCAAGCTGGTGCTAACCTGTTCACGTCTAGAGTTAACCATTACCTTCCCCACATATCCGCATAAAGTTTGCCTCGTACTCTGCAACCCTCTACCTCGAGTGACTCCCGGGCTTTGTACAGGGAGAACATCACTGTAAAAAAAAGGGTAGATAATTAACAAGAAAAGTTAATACTGCGAATGGTTTCCGCTTTATCAAGACCTGCTAAAGAAAGTATTAAAGGAAATTGAGAAGAAATAGGTGTAATGGATAGCGGCTCAGATTGTGGAATCGGAGAGCCGATTTCGAATTCAAGTCCAATCCATCATATTCACTTACGTGCTAATAACCTTGGGAAAAGTATTAATCCTCTTCTTCTCCCCTCCAGCTATGGGTAAATAGCAGGTCAGACCGGGTTCTAAAGCCTTGGATGGCAACTGGTCTACCGCAAAAAGAAATAGCAACCTACTGCGGGAAAAAAACCTACCTCGTCGTATCGAAAGATACATGATCGCGTAAGCGTGTATCGCGCATGTCACATAACTGAGTGACTGAGAAGAAAGGAATAAACATCAATTTTAAGAAGATATATGGTCACATTAGCCCTTTCCTTATAAGGAAACATTTGGCTGAAATTAATAAAATCATCCTCTTAAAACATTTTTTTTTTCAGGAAAATACGTTTCTCAAGCCCAGTAGCTGTTATCGTTCTTTCCACTATTAATGGGGGCGTCCTTCTTAACCTTTCTAATTTGAAGTACTGTAAGACATCAACATCTTGATCGTCATTATTTTCTTTTCGACTTACATCTGATATCCAATTTATCTATTGCTGTTGTTGAAATTCCTCGAGTGATGTGGTTTCTGTTATTTGGTCCGGTTCGTTGTTTGTGATTCTGCAGCGCCAGTTCTACAATGTTCAAAGATGAATGGTCTTTGCCAAGATTCAGAGGTTTCATTCGCTCAAATTCATTTTAACCATTGATCTTAGAATGTGGTTGTTTACAACTTACAGTTTAGATATTGCATAGGATGAAAGTCTCGATCTAACGAGGATATTTAAGAAGATGACTCGAGTTTTCAGTTTAATGTTTTGGGTTTTGTAACAATCATTGTTAATCTCCAAGATATTGTTAATGCAATATTCCCCAGCAAAAAAAAGTTATTATTCATACAATCGTCTTAAAATGACCCACAAAGTGTTGCTAAGCCATCAAAGATACAAATCAATAAGTCTATCTCTTTGAAAGAATTTTGTATGGACTGAAATAAGTACAGTAGAACCTCGGTTCACGAATTTAATTCCTTCCTGAAGGCCGTTCGCAACCCGAAATGTTCGTAAACCGAAACTATTTTTCTAATAGGAATCAATGTAGAGAAAAAAAAGTCACAGTACAATAGAATTTGGAAAAGAAAAGCACAGCAAAACACACGAATGTATACAACACGGCGGACGACTCAGAATTTATTCCGTTCGGGTTTACTCGAATCGGCTATGTTGTTCGAGAACCGAAATTTTATTCGTTAACCGAGGCATTTTCATCTCGAATATTGTGTTCGAAAACAGATTTGTTAGACATGTGAGACGTTCGATAACCGAGGTTGCTCTGTAGTAATTTGATGGCGCAAGATCAGATGATTATGTCTGGTGTAGTGGGGCATCTCAATCAGGCTGTACCAATTCCTGTCGGGTCTGAAAAATTGTCCTTTTGGAAGACTACTTCCGATTATCCTGTTCCAAACGTCTTTCATCGATTGCGGCCTTTAATCAGTCCAACTGGGAACAGTACTTATTCGAATCTAACTTTTTCTTTTGCAGAAATAGCTCATAACGCATGATGGCCCTCCAATCCACCCAGATACAGAGCTTCACCTTATGTGTATGCAAACCGGCTTTTGAAGTGTTTAACGATGGTTCGGTTTGTTTTCCGTAAGAACTTTTCACTCCATATTGTTATAAGCAATCTATGTTTCATCGTCTGCGTTTGATCCGTTTGAAGAGAAAACAGCAGAAGGAAATGTAGTTATTTTTTTCTCAGTTAAGATGAAAGGTTTCAAGCGTCATAAGCGATTCACGTATCCAAGTCTTTTCATATGTCTTACAAAGCTCATATGAAATATGTGGAGTATCTCAGATGTCGAGTGTCGTATGACTGGGCTTATTTTTAATGAGCGTTTCTAATTTGGCCATCATCAACAACTGCCGGCTTATCAGACGTTCTCGGTGTTCCGGCTCAAGAGTTCCACTCCTGAAATTGACGAACCACATATGAACAGTACTCTCAGCTACTGCACCTTCTTCGTAAACGGCACATCAGTACATATCTTTTGTTCTTTTTTTGTTTGTTTGTTTGTTTGTTTTGTTTTGTTTTTTGTGACTCAACAAACACTTGTTTGACACTTTTGTAATGCTCGTTGTAGTATAGTCTCGATGTTTAGCAAGTTCGTCTCGCAGGCTTTTTCGAGATACCCTTACAAATTTGGCCTTATGCCAAACAAATATAAATAAATAACTGTAATGTTTTTGTGATGTCAATGAACACTCGTTGCTACTTTTTTGATGCGAACGAATATTCGTTGTCACTTTCGTAATGCTCGTTGTAGTAGAGACTTTGTAATCGCAGATAAAACTATAGTAACGCCGTTGAACAATACTGGTACCAGACGCCTTCGAATAACACTCGCAGTAATAGCACTTGCACGATAATACACGCTCGAACTGTAATCCTTATAGTTAACCAAATAGCGGAATAGTATAGTAAATACAGTAGAGAATACCGGTCCGTATAGTACTAGAGGATAGACTAGAAGTGCAGATCCGTATAGTATAGAGCATAGACTGGAAATAGCGATCAGTATAGAGTATAATGTATAGTATAGAGGATGGATAGTGAGAGTTTAGACGTCGCGCTACTTTCTGTTTATACGTTTCCTCTATGGTCACGTGATCGACTTAATTCAATAATGGGATCGCCTGTGTTTGCTCACTGGCGATCCATGTTCAAACTCAAGTATCGGCAGCCACACTTTCTTCCTACATAACAGCTCTGTTTTCATTTTTAGCTTTTCGGGAATAAAAAAAATCACATGTCGAAAATGCATCTTATTTTCCTGCTTTTTCAAACATTTCAAATTTATAATTTACACTGTCTACATTCAAACTTTTGCCCCCCAACTTTGCCATTGTCACAACGTTTTGTCCGCTGTGCAGTCTGCTCTTCATCAGTGGAACGAGAACAGTCTCACCCCTTAGATACAATAGAGTGTTCAGTTGAGAATTCACTCTAGGTTAACCAGATCGATATACACCTGTTGAAGACCGGAGAGCAGAACGACCGAAATGTTGTGATAACAACAACAAAGATGAGGACAATTGTCTGAATGTAAATGGCGTAAATAATGATAACACCTCCTCTAATAAATTCAAACAAAACCTTTAAATACACAAGATAGAAAGATGCTTTAAAATGCCATTTTTTCTAATCTGAACGTTATGCATTTCCCCGACGTATGAAACGAAATTTTGTCTTCGAACGCCATCTTGTTAAAAACGTTCCTGCTCAACATTTTATTTTATTTTTTCAAAATGTCCAAATACCTCTCTCCGAGAAATGTTTTCCAGACATTTTCGGAACGATGACCGTCACAGTGATTGCTTATATCGATTTCGGGTTAATGAAAGCAATTTTGCCGGGTGCTATCAAAGACTGATCAATAGGCTTCGATTAAAGTTTCAGCAAATGCGAGTGTACGATTGTGCCTTAGTTTATGCGAGCGACATCCAACGACATAACCATGACTCATTCAGTAGACTGAGGCCGATTCTCTTTGCCACCAACAAACGGGCGACTAATGAACTCCTATATTGCTTTAAAAAAAAAAGCTTTTAGAGTTCACTGCATTCGCGTCGAGATGAGCTCACCTTGTACAAGGAAAAAAGCCTGTGAAATCTCTAATTGTTTTTTATGTTCGTTTTTATTTATTTATTTATTTTTTTGTTTCTGTGTTTTTGTACTAATGTTCACCAATTCAAGGCTCAAGAATCATGCAGAATAAATCAGGGGTCAGCAACCTACGGCACGCGTGCCACACATAGCACGCCAAGCAATTTCCAATGGCACGCAGTCGTAAATGACATCACGAAGTCCGAACAAATAACTACTACAATGCAAATATAGCTGTTTCAATTTTAATATATATTAAAGCATGTATAAAGGAAAGACAGTAGGAAAACTGTAGTTATAGCCGACTCGTTTCGTCCAATGTGAACTTTTCGAGGCAAAAAAACGAAATTAATTTATTGAAACAAAATATTTATAAACAATAAACAAAATGTCGCTGGCAATTAGAAGTATTTAGAAACGCTATTTTATATCCATATGGTCAACTGAAAAATTACGCCAATTACTTTTTCTGAAGAGAATATTTTCACTTATAAAAATATCGTTTGCATTTTTGTGTTGATGGATTCAACCATTTTCTTTTGATTTCTTGATATATTTGTTGTGTACGTTGACTTGGGAGAATAGTGATTCTGTTAGCGTTTCTAAATTACAAGAAATCGGCCATTTTTCTAGCATCGTTCGCAATGGATATGTTCCACCTGGTGCCTGGGTACCAATAGAGGCTCAAAGCGTGAAGCCTCATTGAGAGTACAGACGTTCATCATAGCTGGAGAAAATTCAGTGTCTCCTCGGTGATGATGAAACGTTACTAACTTGGCTTTGGAGGTAGTGAAAATAACAAGCCAGTCGTTGTCCCACTTCGTTGTCAGAACTTCTTCAGAGGAGACATCAGTTGCCACGATCGGATATTTATTTTTTAATCAATTCCAAGGTAATAATGCCACTAAGACGCAAGGGACTACTGGGAGTGAAGGAGAATTAAAGAGACATTAGAAGGAACCAGAAACCCAATCCTAAACAGGTAACAAGGGATAAACCACTATTCCGAGGAGGAGTGCAAACCGGACGATAGCGGAACCTATCTACACCTGCTGAGCAGAAGACCCCCCCAAAAAATAGCGAATAAAAATAATTAATTAATAACTCAAATTTCATACTTCAGTAGGAGAGGTTGAAGTAAACTTTTGAAGAAACCAGAAACCCAATCCCAAATAGGAATGAATGGATAAACCTCTACTCCTGTTCAAAAGACCGGTGAGGAGTGTGAACCGGACGTTAGACAAACCTATCTTTTCCTACTGAGGAGAAGTAAAAACAACAATTAAATAATTAGTAAATCAAATTTCAGAGTTCAGGCGGCGACGTTAGAAATATAGAGTTTAGTAGACTTTAGAGGGAACCTGAAACCCAGTCCTAAACAGGGAACAAGTGATAAACCTCTACTCATGCTTGAGGAATATGAACCTCGATTTTTCCTTGACAAGATTGTAATGACAAAAGTACGCAAGAGTAGGCTTTAAGAACGCTTTATTCTACTGAGAATATATGGTTCACATATAGTGTCCTTTTATAGGCCCAGTAAACAGAAATAGCTGCCGGGTGTAGTTTATCGTCATATCCAGGACGATCTCGTTTGGCGGAACATCTATAACAACGAATAAAAATCTTTTCAAAATCGTATTAATAATCTGTCTCATGATCAATGTCGATCAATCCACAGCCCCACCCCTATTTTGATTACTTTTAAAGCCGTTGTTTTATGGATTGGTTTATAAAAATAAATCTGAAGTTCTTTCTGAATTGGGTACCAAAAATTTATACGTTTAGTTTTTGTTTTATTTCAAGAAAACAAAAATATATGTAAAAGGAAATAACATGCTTCTAATGACAAAAGTACGCAGGTGTAGGTTTTCAGAAAACTTTATTCAACTGAAAATACATGATTCATGTATAGTGTCCTTTTATAGTCCCAGTAAACAGAAATAGCTGCCGGGTGTAGTCTATCGTCATATTCAGGACGATCTCGTTTAGCGGAACATCTATAACAACGGATAAAAATATTTTCAAAGTCGTATTAATAATCTGTCTCATGATCAATGTCGATCAATCCACAGCACCCCCTACTCTATTTTGATTACTTTTAAAGCCGTTGTTTTATGGATTGGTTTATAAAAAAATCTGAATTTGTTTCTGAATTGGGTACCAAACATTTATACGTTTAGTTTTTGTTTTATTTCAAGAAAACAAAAATATATGTAAGAGGAAATAACATGCTTCTAATGATAAAAGTACGCAGGTGTAGGTTTTAAGAAAACTTTATTCAAATGCGAATATAAGGTTCACATATATTGTCCTTTTATAGTCCCAGTAAACAGAAATGGCTCTGTGAAAGAGGAAAGTAACAAAACAAGGGGAGACCACTCTTGATTATTCATAACAGTGGATTAATAGTCGTAAGATATTTAATTTGCCAGAATTTATGTGATAGATCATTGTTAAATAGGTGAGGGTAATTCTTCCAACATTTTATTTTGCGTGTTTACAACAGCTAATAGCAGATATAATGAGAAAAGTACGCAGGTGTAGGCTTTAAAGACGTCTTTATTCAGCTGCGAATACTAGGTTGGCGTAGAGTGTCCTTTTATAGTCCCAGTAAACAGAAATAGCTCTGTCAAAGAGGAGAGTAACAAAACAAGGAGAGACCACTCTTGATTATTCATAACAAAGATGTCTATCATATTTGAATGCAAATGATTGCGGCGATTTTTTTTTTTCAGAAATCTTAAATAATCGAAATTTTCGCTAATTTCTGTTGCGAATCAGAAATCGTCTTTCTATTCCCAGAGTCTATAGATGCTCTGTTTTTATTTCTGTCATTCGGTCGATGTCGGGTGATCTGTTTCTGGTACAAAAATCGAAAGCTGAAAAGGTCTCGTCTTTTTGGCCCCAAAGTAAAATTTACAGCACACGGCGATAAACAGCAGAGAAGAAATAAACAAAGAATGAGTTCTGATTGTTAAACAGCCAAAAATACATGCGTGGAGATGTTGTTTGAATGGGACCGTCAATGGTGGCTGTCGGGGAGAAGCCGGCAAAGGAGTGTGTTTCCAGAAAAGGCATAGCGAAAAAAAAAAAACTTCTGTTTGATTAGATCAGAATTTGTCCTGTATGGACCTTGCTCGCTAAAAGACGCAGCGGGAGAATGGGCTGAGTCTGGCCATGGAAAGCTGCATGGCCAATCAGTTTTTATTCTTTAAGTGAGTGCCTTTTTGTATATTTGTTGCATTTTACTATCTTGCGGAAGACGGACTGGACTGTTACGTTCGGAGCGATGAATCACTCACCGATTTGTGCTGTGTGAGGCGAAAAGGGAAATACAAAGAATAAAGATAGGTCTGCGTGTTAGTGTGTTTTTAGATTCGGAATACGTTGGTGCATTGGTAGCTGTGTGTGTGTGTGTGCTTTCATAGTGCGTCTATCTGTAGAGAGGAAACGTCGAAAATAGAGAAAGAGAAGGATTCGCCGCTGCATCCGATTCCAAGCGAAATAAATAGCTGAATTCTGCGAATAATTGGCCTGGAAGTATTGTGATCTAAACACTGGAGGCAAATGGTACGGCTTCCGATGGAGATCTAAAGCAAACCATTCATCAAGATCGATAATTCATAACATGCCTAACTTGAAAATATCGAAGTAACCATTCCGTCATTTTGCCATACTATTGTTGATAGTCTTTTCCCCCCTCTTCTTCTTGGCAACCATTCACCATTTTGATTTATCGCGCGCTTGTATGGACTAAAAGAAAACAAACAAAAGAAATTTAATTTTGGGAAAAAAAGATAAATTACAAGAGTTTAATAATGAAAAAATTTTAGAACGATGTCAATGTTTGTCCTTGAATATTTGAGCAGGATATTCTAGTCTTTCACAAAATTCATCTCCATTGATTTACGAAGATGCGGGTGTGAGCAGTTATATGACGGTTGGATAAAATGGCGGAAGTTTGTGCAGGAGTTTTTGTCAGAAAAATATTAATCCTGCAGCAAAAACAAAGAAAACTTTTAGTCAAATTTGGCGAGAAATTTTTGGCTGGAAAAACATTTTGTCTCTCAGTTTTTTTAATCTGAAAAGTATTCTATTTAATTATTTCAGTGTATTCATTTTTTTAAAAAATCACTTGTATTTATTTCTTTATCCAATGAGTATTTTTAATGCAATATTTAATCCAAATACGCCAATATCATGCAGCTCTGCCCCTGACCAATCTGTGACGCTTTCTATACTACCACAACCTTTCAAACGGAGTACTTTCTAAAAAAATCATTATAATTATTTCGAGAATTATTCGTAGTAACGTCATCATATTTACTGTATCAGTCAACTATTATGCTACCAGCTGTACGTTTTTGAAAAATAATATTACCAGGTATACGTTTTTTGAAAAAAAATAATATTACCAACTATACGTTTTTGAAAAAAAATATTACCAGCTATAAGTTTTTGAAAAAAAAAAAAATTACCAGCTATACGTTTTTGAAAAAAAAATATTACCAGCTATACATTTTTGAGGAAAAAAATATCAACAGAAATAGATTTGACAAAAAGATATTACCAGAAAAAAGTTGTCGGCATTAAATGACCCATTGATGTTGATGTGCCGTAAAACAAACCAAACCAAACAAACCAAACCAACTAACATTCTCTTTCGTCTTTCTCAATATCGGTCTGAGTTTATGAGATGGCGTATTTTCAGACGTCTGTGGATTATTCGGATTAGTTTTGTCATCTTTGTTGTTTGAAACACTGTGTTCCGACCGATACAGTCTTCGGTTTTTCATAGTCTGCTCTAAATTTCTGACGAGGCATTTTGTCATTATTCCATGATTTAATCAATTTAGTGTCATTATGTAAAAAGACCGATTAGAAATTTCCAATAAGCTGTAAGGTAAGGTCTCGAAAATCCATGAGGCTCTCTCCACTCACACGCAGCCAGATTCCGGCTAACCTATAACAGAAAGATCATCACTTTTAAAGTAGTTTAATTGACTTGCGATGCTCACGATTTGCTAGGAAGGAAACAGATTTGCACGTTCACTGACCTACAATGCCGGCGTCGTCCAGTGTAGAAGCCTATATTTATTTATTTAAAAAAAAATACAACACAGGTGTGTTTTGGCCAACGAAGTAAATCTCCATTTCTTTCTGTACACCTGATCTACGTTGAATCGATAAGAACACATTGACCGGCCTGCTCTCCATTCTTCTTATGATGACCGTTGAATTTGGAAATCCGTGAATAGTTATGAACATCTCTCATCTAGTTTATAATATTTTCATAAACAAAGATAGATCTTTTCACTTAAAGTTTACAACTTTGCAATAAAATGGTCGAAACACACTGAGCAAAAGTATAAATAAAATCAAAGATATTAAAATATTGCAAATAATTATAAAATAACCTCGACGTGTAGCTCATAAATTTCTACTATTGCTCATTGTATATATGAATGGATGGGAAATTCGTTTTTTAAAAACACGATTTTAGTTTGGGGATCCCAATGCCTAGTTATTTGGAGAAATTGTATGTTCTAGAATGGAATTAATACTGACTCTGTGCAATAATAATTGTTACCTCTAATGTATAAAATATGTATTCAAATTTATCAACTAATATGGGCGTATAAGCTGTCATGGTTTTTTAATTAAATATGGAATATACAGTAAGAATTAAAAGGTTTTCCATTTTGATTAAAAAAAAAACTTGAATACATATGTTTTGCATTGAAGACACGGGATTTACAAAGATTTCAAAGTTTCATGGCTGCAATTCTTTAAGCAAGTGATTCGGCTGTTACTCTTCTCAAACTGTCTTCCTTGGTTAAAGACATATTCTCATGGGATTGCAATCAGGAGAGTTTGCAGGTGAGATCCTAACTGGGATGTCTTTGCCTTCAAACACTTCCTTGGTGATGTTAGCATTGTCAGTCCCCAGCGAAATATAATATTCATCCAACAACTGTGGCCAGGAAGTAAAACAAGTTTGTTGTCAAAATGTTCTAACGTAATTTCCGACTATTTCCTAGCCAGTTCAACTCTACGCTTTTTTTTTACAGAAAAAAGCTCCCCATACTATAACAGATCTTCTATCAAGTGATTATTTAGAGAAAAAAAATATTGCTTCTTCTTCCAAAGATTGCATTCCATCGTCATCATCTAAATTGAACTTCTCGTCCAAAAACTCTTCCCTTTTCTTTGCACCAATATCTTTTTCTTCGGGCTACTCGATGCGGCTTTTCTTCTGAGCATCAGTCAAAGAGAGAACTTTCTTCCTGGAACGAAACACGAGTTCCTTTCGAGGGCTTCTCGAGTAATGTTCGCCTTTTGATTGCCGAAGGCGACGACTGCCTGCAGCGGTCAATTTTTGTGGCTCTTTCTGGCCGTTTCTTAATATCAAGCATTTAAGTTTTGGGGTTTGTTTTTTGTTTTTTAATTGCTGATGGTGATTCTAGAAATATTTAATTGTCATGCAGTAACCGAATGTTTTTCTTTTCTTCATAATAAACAGACATTTTGCTTTGTACTCTTTTGTTTTGTTTTTTTCTGAGTTTTGTTTTCCTCAGCATCTTCAAATGCGAAGAGATGCAGCTTGTGGTGGATGCAGTGTTCAATGCAGCGAGTTTGGTCCCTGCAGCGTTTTATGCAGTGTGTCTAGTGCAGGCAATGTTCAAATGACAACTGACAATTTCTAGCATGATTTTGAACAAAATTGCATTGAGAAAGTTGTAGAAAATATCAGAAAATATATTTTTTACAATTTTTTATTCTATTTATTTGCACCCTCCGAATATGTGATTTTTTTCCAGATTGGGATGGATTTAAAATCGAATCCCCTTTTCATTCGAATCGAATTGCGCTCTTTGACCAATACCTGAGAGCCTTCCAATGTAGAGTAAAAGTTACTGATATTAGTCTGTTTGACTATTATCATAAAGTAGTGTGTTCAATCCTCACTTGACATCTTTATACAAAATTCGGCTTTAAATTGATCCGTTTTTACGGATTATCAACCCTTTCAAGGATATTTAAAGCCAGAACATCTTTTCAGATTGTAAGATTTAAAAAAATAATAATAATGTTTTAGTAATGCAAATCTTACTAATTAACCCATAGCTTGGGGGACAAGAGGTGGATTCATACCTCTCCCGTGCATATTTGTGAGCCAGTGAATATAACGAATCCAACGGGAATTGGAAATCAGCTTCACGATTAACAATCCCGATCCCTTACCCTTACACCGTCAGCACACCCCAGCTTACAGCATCTGGATTCCCAAGCGGCTACTCATTTAGATATTGATCAGGCTTGATGTGGCCAAAAGGCTCGGAATTAAATGACCGATCAAGAGTTGATACGTCGTGATATCAAGTCACCAGCTAATCCTTGAAATTTTTATATTTGTAGATTATCTTACAATTATTATCTCCAGTATAATCCAAATAATTCATGGGATAACGACTTTTTTCTCTCAGACCTTCAGTGGAAAATTCTGCTGAAAATAACAAATTTAAGTATCAGAATTATTTCAGCGATTCTAGAATTAATCTATAGGGGTGGAAAGCGAAGATTGTAGGAGTAGAAAAAGAAGCAATAATAAAAAAGAAAAACAATTTATTTTATTTTCAAGTATTTATTTTCGAAATTCAAATCCCTCGGTTGGAAAACTTACTAAGTCTTATCCAGTAAGTCTTCTACTCGAATCGCATATGTGTTCCCATTCATTCACTTTCTAAGCCCAAATTCAACAATCTAAAAAAAAAAAAGATTAAAATACGATTCCAGATCGCTTTTCAATGCATTCAGTGTAATTTTATTTAATAAATAATATCAATAAAAAAATTTCATTTAAACGTTTTTCAAGATGACATAAAATTCTCTTGGCTGATATATCACTAAAATATAGAAGAAAGGAGTTTAGTAGAAAAAGTTGATGCTTATAATACAAACGGAAAGAAACCCTTTTCATGGCAAATAAATAGAAAAAGAAATGATGAAAATAGGTTTTACACAATGTTTTGTTTTCTTAACCACATAAATCTTCATTATTTACATTATTCAGACTATTGTCCTCATCTTTGTCGCCATATTTATTACAACGTTTCGGCCGTTGTACGCTCCGGCCTATATTTCTGAGATGAGGTATTATGTACACTATTTACATTATTCGGACTATTGTCCTCATCTTCGTCGCCATATTTATTACAATGTTTCGGCCGTTGTACGCTCCGGCCTTCTTCAGGTGGCTGGAATGTCGAATTGAACCCTTTATTTCCCTCACTGGGCTAGACTGTTCTAGTTCCACGTGCCATGTTTAATGGATGTCAGTTATCCGTTATCTCATGTTAATTTCCATCTGAAAGTTCTCCACTGCCTTAACCGGGTATTGAACTCACACTCATGGGGTCCTATCACTGGATCTAACCAACGCCTTTATCCACTGTGCCGAAACGTTGTAATAAATATGGCGACAAAGATGAGGACAATAGTCCGAATAATGTAAATAATGTACATAATACCTCATCTCAGAAATATAGACAGACACGTAAATCTTGTTCCACTATTTTTGTCTCTGATTCTTACCAGTTTATTTTTAATAGAAAATCTATTCTTAACATCAGAGTGATCAATACTAATGCCTATTGTTCATAGATTACGCAAAATCATTTGATATGCTATTAAAAAAATCTATTTACATTGTTCGGACTATTGTCCTCATCTTTATTGTCATATTCACTACATTTCGCCCGTTGTACGCTCTGGCCTTCTTCAGGTGGTTGGAATGTCGAACTGTACGCTTTATTTCGTCCATCGGGGTAGATTGTTCAAGTCCCACATGACCCAGTGGATAAAAGAGTTGGTTGGATCCAGTGACTTGACGTAAGTTCAATACTTGGCTACGGCAGTGGTGAATAAAAAACTTGCAAAGTTGAGTTTAAGGGAGATAACTGGGACATCAAGAAGGGGCACGGCACGTGGAACTAGGACAGTCTACCCTGGTGGACGAAATAAGGTGTTTAGTTCGAAATTCCAATCACTTGAAAAAGACCGGGTCGTACAACAACTGAAACATCGTGAATATGACAACAAAGATGAGGACAACAGCCCGAACAATGTAAATAGTGTAAATAATTAGAATACCACATCTCAGAAATATAGACAGATAGTGAAGGAGCGAATTTGGCAATCAAGATGAGGGCAACAGTCCGAGCAATGTAAATAATGTAAATAATTACAATACACCATCTCAGAAATAGAGATAGATACTGAAGAAATCCGGAGAGTACAAGAGTCGAAACGTCGTGAACATGACAATAAAGATCAGGACAATAGTCCGAAGAATGTAATTAATGTAAATAATTACAATACCTCATCTCAGAAATATAGATAGAAAATAGATCTATTTGAACGCTTAGGAAAACTATATTTATTTAGGAAAGATATTAGAATACTCCCTAGAACTGGAAACAAACCTTCTTTATTCGAATGGAAAACTAGTTGGTAAGTATAACAATAAAGAAAGAGGCATAAGGCAAGGGTGAGTCTTCTCGCCGGAATTAACTTATAGAGCGAAGCGATCCCAAGAGAATTACAAAACTTACCAAGATTTATTATTAGCTTACAGAATCATACCAACAGAAGATGTACAGACGATAAACTCAGAAAGAAAACTACAAAGACTAGGACACAAGGCCGAAAAGGAAGCAAGAAAAAAGGTCCAACTATTAACAGTAAACAAACAAACAATGTATGGTCGTCAGCAAGTGGGACAATGTGAGATGCGAAATGGTGACATCAGGATCAAGCAGGTACAGATGTGAAGAGTGTCCATAACTGAAAATGGAAGATTTGGTTTGGTTTGGTTTGTTTTACGGCCTATCAACCACAATGCGTTATTTAATGCCGACAAAATTTTCTTTTTTTTTTTTTTTCAAAAATGTATAGCTGGTAATCTTTTCAGAAATGTATAGCTGGTAATATTTTTTTTAAATGTATAGTTTGGTTTGCTTTGTTTTGTGGCTTTTTAACCTCAATGGGTTATTTAATGCTGACAAGATTTTTATTTCTGGTAATATTTTCTTTTTTCAAATATTTATTACTAATACTATTTTTTTTTAAAGTATTTATGGTATTAAAATCAATTGTTACACTTTCATAGTGTTTTGAGTCAGGTTGTCAACTATTTGCCCATAGCTAGGACCCTAACAAGTGCTACCATCCCGGGTCAGGGTGGACCTGGGAACACCAGCAACTCAATATATATATATATGTGTGTGTGTGTGTGTGTGTGTGTATGTGTGTGTGTGTGTGTGTGTGTGTGTGTGTGTGTGTGTGTGGCACTCTCACCTTGCTTGAAGCGAAATGCTTAAAAGAAAACGAATTGTCCGTGAGACGACAGCTAAAACAGCTGCTTAAATGGCAATTTAATTATTTGATAAAGCAATAACTTCGCTATTGGTGGATATTTATCATTGCAATAATTGATTATCATGTATCTATGAATAGGTAATCAATTCTCAACTTATGTAATTGTGCCCGAGATGAAAAAAAAAGGCGCTTAAATTTGTTTGATAGTTCTCGACTTCCACAGTCTAGTTTCCAACACGAGTATCAACTCGTCCTGGTTTAAGGAGACATATGCTTTCATTTAATGAAACTAGCATCTTGTTGCTTTTCAAAAGTGAAATAGGAGAAAGTTTCAAACCAAATACAAGAAACAAACGTCGACATTAATGCTTTCCATCCCTTTAATGACCTTCTCCGAAAAAATAAAGTTACCGGGAAATGTAAACACGGCCATTACGAAAGGTGCAGGCCGACTGCCTTCATTGTAATGATTCACTAATGAAGACAACAAGCCGATATACTTAGACATTGACAAAGCCATCAAAAAAGATAATGTAATAAAGAAACAAGATGTCTCGCAAATTAGTCTATTTTATTGGCCCAATTATGACTTCGCAATATGGCCAGTGAAAAATTAAGCCTCGACATCAGCACGCGTTTTTCCCTCTTCAATGTTTCTTTGCTGACAATATTTAGAGAATGCAAGCCGCTAATGGCGGCTGAATGAATGTTTTATCTTTGTTTATAAGAAACGAGCGAAAGAAAGAAACACAAAGTCTGGCACCCATCCATAAAATCCACACCCTATACACTCTGCGGTAAAAAGAAAAACAGAGACAAGTCGATGGCACAGGATTATATAAATATACTTGAAAGCAAATTTCTGAGAGAGAAATAGAAATGTAGACGTGAACTAAATCGGGTAATGTCATTAGATAGATAGATAGATAGATAGATAGATAGATAGATAGATAGATAGATAATGAACAGAATGAGATAGATAGATAGATAGATAGATAGATAGATAGATAGATAGATAGATAGATAGATAGATAATGAACAGAATGAGATAGATAGATAGATAGATAGATAGATAGATAGATAGATAGATAGATAGATAGATAATGAACAGAATGAGATAGATAGATAGATAGATAGATAATGAACAGAATGAGATAGATACATAGATAGATAGATAATGAACAGAATGAGATAGATAGATAGATAATGAACAGAATGAGATAGATAGATAATGAACAGAATGAGATAGATAGATAGATAGATAATGAACAGAATGAGATAGATAGATAGATAGATAGATAATGAACAGAATGAGATAGATAGATATATAATGAACAGAATTAGATAGATAGATAGATAGATAGATAATGAACAGAATTAGATAGATAGATAGATAGATAGATAGATAGATAGATACCCAAAAATCATGTGGCAATTGGTAAAATTATTATAAAAATATAAATGTTATTCCATTTTTCAACAGTACCGCAATACATATTTATATGTGTGCGTGTGTGTGTGTGTGTGTGCGCACGCATATGTTTATATATATATATATATATATATATATATATATATATATATATATATATATATATATATATATATGGTTAAAACTATAGTTTTAAATTATGCTATATTTATGGATTAAAGTGGTCAATATCAGGGAGTGAGCGCATATAAATATGAAAATCAATATTAAGATCAACGCTGAATGCCGACAGTCTGTTTCCTGCTTAATCTTCAGCGTATAGGTGTTGCTCTTTGGCTCGACTATTTATATAGGTTGGTTAATGGGGCATGATTGGTAGTTTTGTGGTATTATTCTAACGGTTATTGGGGGACGGTAACGGTTATGTTATAACGAAGAAAAAATATGCATAAGAGTAACTGAATGTCCCTGGAAACAAAAAATTACGCACACAAAACATCCTTTACAAATAGTTAATACGCGAACAGCACAATGCTTTTTAAACATATATAGAAAAATAAAAACGAAAAGCAAATCCCACTATCCTCACATAATGGAAAATAAGGAAAACAGTATCAACCTACAATAATAAATTCAGAATAATACAATAGACATACCCATAATGCACCAGTGAACAGCATATATATATATATATATATATATATATATATATATATATATATATATATATATATGTAAGTATTAATAATGGACTCTCCCGTCTGTTTCGAC
Organism: Acanthosepion esculentum; assembly: GCA_964036315.1. Classification (NCBI taxonomy): domain Eukaryota; kingdom Metazoa; phylum Mollusca; class Cephalopoda; order Sepiida; family Sepiidae; genus Acanthosepion; species Acanthosepion esculentum. The sequence goes on from OZ038484.1 coordinate 120,920,080, forward strand.
GTATGAGGATCTGACAAGTTAATTGATTCAGTTATGAAATTTTGTGCGATAATCTTTAAGTGGCACTTAAGACCCGCTAGTGATTTACAAAGGAGGTTGCATATGGAGCAAGAGTAGGGATTGTGGGATGAGATCACTGTTAGATTGGCTGACCTTTTAGATCCTGGTCTCGCTTCTTGAAGACGATTCAGACAAGCTGATTGAAAACTGCTGAGTCAACTAAAACACGTTCATCTCCATTCTACCCGCTCCAAGGCTATATATATATATATATATATATATATATATATATATCCTGACCTGGCATCTCGTCTTCAGTCACTCTCATCGAGTGAGTGACGAGATTCAAAATGTCGTTTTTCAAGGTACATGCAACGTCAACTTGCAGGCTATACTGGTATTTGGTGTCCGTGTCGGGCCCGAAGATTTCATTATTCCCTCGTAGCCTTAGGGGTGTTGTCTTTGACGTCTTTAGCCCTTATGAGTACAAGAAATTTCCGTGCACGAATTGGATTTATTATTGTCTAGACTATTTATTTATGCTGGTCAGTGGTGCATTATGGGTAGATCTATTGTATTATTCTAACAGTTACTGGGTGAGCTGTCAAAGTTTGTTTTGTTTTTTCAAATTAGTCTAGAGCCTTTTGAGTGGAAATAATTGTGGATTCGAATGCAGTTTTGTAGTTATTTTATAGTGTTGTTTGTTAACTTTGTCAGGACACTAACTCTTCGGATAGAATTGCTTTAAACTGGTCGTCTATTACTGGTTGAGTCAAATAGAAGTATACTACGGAATACATCATCTAGTGTAGACTTATAACAGTCCCAGTTACCTAAACATATAAACAGAACCGTCATATAGCCACAGA
>OZ038484.1:120925948-120955948 GCA_964036315.1 Acanthosepion esculentum
TCATGTCATCATTTTCGCAAGAAGCAAAACCCAGAAAGAGAGTTACTTTAGGGTTTTACGTGTGTTTTTTTATATTCGAGCTGCTGCTAATACAAGGTATATTTAAGCTGCTACTGTTAAGTTTTATTTTAGAGCTACTACTGATAGTTTTGTTTTAGTGCTGCTACTATTACTATCTTTAAGGTCACTACATTAATTTAAGTAAATTCATTGGACCGTCTTCGTATAATGTTTTTTTAACTATTTTATTATTGATTATTACAAATGAAAACAATAAGATATTCTATGACAATTTAACAAACCTCAAGGAGCCTCATTGTCTTGAACGTCTATTGGAACTCAAGCTCTCCGAAGACCTCAAATGGAACTCATATCTCCGATCTATTGCTAAAGATGCTGGAATGATAGATAGGTGTTCTCTCAAGCAGGGTCCTTATCTTGATCGTCTATTGGGACTCAAGCTCTCCGCAGACCTCAAATGGAACTCAGATCTCCGATCTGTTGTTAAAGATGCTGGAAAAATGGTCGATTCATTGTACCGCTCTAGTAATTATCTGACACCCCCTGCTATACTGTGCTATACTTTACAAGAGCAAGACCAGACCAAAAATTGCTGTCATATTTGGGCTGGAGCCGCCCAGTCCTAACTTACATGTCTTGGTTGAGTTCAAAACATCTAAGCGCCCTTGTGGGTGATGAATTATTTTCCACCCTACAACCCCTTTTCCAGAAATGAAACGTCTCGAACCTCTCGCTACATTATAGCTATTTGCCTGGGATGTATTCTGACGAGCTACATTCATTTGTTCTCTTAAATAATATTTTAGCAAACTATTATTTTTAATTGGGAAGTGTATCTATGCTCTGATTTCCTCAGGTTGACCTTAGGGATCAGATACAAGACAAAATAAAGGAAGTCGATTTTGATTGGCTGAACTAGCGTAGGAATGATACATAATATATAAAGTTTCTTTTTCAGTTCAAGCAATGTAGACGTGTTGACTTTCATGTCTGGAAACTTCCCCCCCCCAATGGAGGGTAAGAACGCCCCCCCCCACTGGATATAAAGATATATATGACAATGTCAATAAACTAGATAAGTTAAAATTCCCTTGTGCTGAAGTTCTTTTATCTCTGGACTCAAAACAACTAGTGAATACCGGCCGTGAGAGAAGAATCAACTTTATTATTATCGAATGGATGCCGTCACCCCATGAACACAGCCACCAAGGGATTATGCAAAAGTCCCTCCAGCATTGACCTTTACAGCTGCGGCCCACCGTGTCACGTACACAAGAGTGAATCATCCACATTCCCTTCGTTTTCCATTAGTAAGAAGTAATTTCTACTAGGACAGTTTCCCCTTAAGAATTACTGCTCTCATTACAATCTTCACTACTTCAAAATGGCTGGAGCATTAAAAAATGTTTCAATGCAGACTGAGTAACTACTTAGGAGAATTTCTATTTACACACATAATAATTCCCCTCAAGAATTACTGTTTTCACTACAATCTTCACTACTATAAGACAAGGGTTAACCGTTAATATTCTCACATAGCTAGACTTTACTTCTTATCTTTCCTCATAGTCATACAACACCACACATTAACACTTTATCTTGACTGGCTCTTATGCTTTTAAAAAGTTTCCATTCTCATTGATTACATGAAATTTTATTGTTCCTTTGTCGGCATTATTCCCCTGTTTGATCATTAGTTTTTTTTATCTTTATACTTAATGGTGAACGGGTCTTTCTTGCCTATTGGACAGGCGAAAAGAATATTGGGACTACGACTATTGCTTACCCTGTTGTATTCAGATGTTGAGGTGTAATTTCCTCGACAATCTTGATATCTCTAATTTATTTTAAAGGAGATACGATTTACAGTAGAGATTTCTTGCACCTGGTACTACAGCAATATAGACGAAAATCAACAAAGCCTGGTGGTAACGGCAGGTTGGGCTGAGATGGCCTGGATTAATGTTGCTACGACGCCAAAACTGTGTCTGAACCCAGGGTCATCGGCTTCAGTACTTGCTGGAGGCACCGCAGTTGTTACAGAAGTTGAGTTGTAAAATCCTATTTATACGGCTTAACGTTCTTTCCTATGACTTCATTTACGAACTCTGTGAGAAAAGAATTTTGAAGAACCGGTGATATAACTTAGCAACAAATTACACGAGGCATTATTCTGTGTATCTAAATAAAAAAAATCTCCCATGTAGTTACTCAGTTTGCATTGAAACATTTTTGAGTGTTCCAGCCATCTTGAAGAAACGGTGACATAGCTTAGCAACAAATTACACGAAGCATTTTTTTGCGTATGTAAATAAAAAATCTCCCATGTAGTTACTCAATTTGCATCGAAACATTTTTGAGCCACTCGTGAATTACAGTAAATTGCATGAGTTACGCGGATATGTGGCAAAGATAACGATTAACCCTAGATAGGTTAAGATTGTAGTGATCGGGGAAGCATCCTCTTGGGAGTCCGTTCCAAAAAGCAGTTGCAAAGTAAAACTTACATCTCACCTATGGAATATGAAGGGCAAGAGGGGTAGTTCACTACAATGTGCGTGGCATACAGAGTCTTAACTGTGAAGCTTAGGCTTTGTGGAACTAAGAAATATAGTTCGTTCGAACACTTTCCATGGAAATAGCGATAGAGCAGCTTACGGCGTTTCGACCGTGGGTAAAGAAGTTTTAGGGTGGAAAACAATCTGTTATCCACAAAGACGTATTCGTTTCCGTGGCCTTGCGGGAGATGAATTATTTTTCACCTTTCATTACGTTAAAAATATTGGCGACATTTCTTACCTGAAATATTTGTTGTTACTCAAGGTCACCGTAGACACCAAGTAGAATTCGTATATACGATCAATTGGTAAACCCTCTTGAAAAATGGTCGACTCTCTGTACCACTCCAGAAACAACCTTTATGCTCTAGCTTTAAAAGAGCCAGATCTCACCAAATATGTTGTACTAATGCCATAATTCGGCTGGAGCTACACAATCCTCAATTCCAGCCTGTTGGGAGTCCGTTCCACAAAGCAGTTGCTGAAGTGGAACTTACATCTCACCAATGGAATATGAATGGCAAGAGGGTAGTTCGCTACAATGTACGTGGCATACAGAGTCTTAACTGTGAAGCTTAGGCTTTGTGGAACTAAGAAATATTGTTCATTTGAACGCTTTCCCTCGAAATATCAATAGGGCAGCTTACGGCGTTCCGTCTGTGGAAAAAGAGGTTTTAGCGTAGAAAAAGATTTGTTATCCACAAGGACGTTTTTGGAGTCTGTCGATAATGGAAAGAGATGACTATGCAGCTTTTACCCTTATATGGCAATAGTAGATCTGGCTCTTGTAAAGATAGAAGATAGCATGAGGAGTATAGTATTTACTGGAGCGGTACAGGGAATTGACATATTTCCCGGCATCTTTAGCGTGTGTACGACTTCGACTTCATGTCTGGCGTGGGCTGAAGTCTCAATATGCGCTCAGGACACGGAGCCTCCTTGAGAGAGCACTCGTTCATCGCGATAGGGGAAAATTCTGGGTCCACTCGTTGATGATTGAAAATAAAATTTACAATTATTTTTCACGGGAAGAAACTTAAAGATAATTTTGGCAAGGGATTGGTTTATCATATATTAAAGAATTTATAAGTATATAATTGTATACTGTACGATAAGAAAGCTATATCAGCCTACTATTCTGGGAAATCAATGATCGCTATTTCCATGACAAATGTTCTGATTAGCGCCCCTCTATAGTTCCACGAAGTCTCATTTCCCCGATATTCCAAGAAATGCCACTTTGTGAGACAGACACTACTGTGAATTCTTCATAGAAAACTACAGTTTTAACCAATTCAAGACATGGGTCGATCGCTATCTATCTCCTTTACCCCCATAGACTTCACTTCCTATCATCACTCTCATTCTTATCACTATCTGATCCAGTAACCCTCTACATTTATTGGCCCTCGAGCCATTAGTGAATTCTGGTAGGAAAAACGAGTGATACATTTTTTTTTTTGCTTTGATTCATTTGACAGTTGAATGCAAGATATCTACTATTTCCACCACTGGGCACAAGAGAGATACACTTGAATCGACATAGATAGATAGATAGATAGATAGACAGACAGACAGATAACAGATAACAGATACAAATACAGAGATGGCAGATAGAGAGAGATAGACACAGATCATAGATAGATAGATAGATAGATAGATAGATAGATAGATAGATAGATAGAAATACAGAGATGATAGATAGATAGATAGATAGATAGATAGATAGATAGATAGATAGATAGATAGATAGATAGAAATACAGAGATGATAGATAGATAGATAGATAGATAGATAGATAGATAGATAGATAGATAGATAGATAGATAGAAATACAGAGATGATAGATAGATAGATAGATAGATAGATAGATAGATAGATAGATAGATAGATAGAAATACAGAGATGATAGATAGATAGATAGATAGATAGATAGATAGATAGATAGATAGATAGAAATACAGAGATGATAGATAGATAGATAGATAGAAATACAGAGATGATAGATAGATAGATAGATAGATAGATAGATAGATAGAAATACAGAGATGATAGATAGATAGATAGATAGATAGATAGATAGATAGATAGATAGATAGAAAGAAATAGATAGATAGAAATACAGAGATGATAGATAGATAGATAGATAGATAGATAGATAGATAGAAAGAAATAGATAGATAGATAGAAATACAGAGATGATAGATAGATAGATAGATAGATAGATAGATAGATAGATAGAAATACAGAGATGATAGATAGATAGATAGATAGATAGAAAGAAATAGATAGATAGAAATACAGAGATGATAGATAGATAGATAGATAGATAGATAGATAGATAGATAGATAGAAATACAGAGATGATAGATAGATAGATAGATAGATAGATAGATAGATAGAAAGAAATAGATAGATAGAAATACAGAGATGATAGATAGATAGATAGATAGATAGATAGATAGATAGATAGAAAGAAATAGATAGATAGATAGAAATACAGAGATGATAGATAGATAGATAGATAGATAGATAGATAGAAAGAAATAGATAGATAGATAGAAATACAGAGATGATAGATAGATAGATAGATAGATAGATAGATAGATAGATAGATAGATAGATAGAAATAGATAGAAAGATAGATATAGGGATAAAAACAGATAGATAGATAGATAGATAGATAGATAGATAGATAGATAGATAGATAGATAAGATTGGGTATAGAAAGAAAAAATGGGTATTCGAGTAGGAATTAATGACGGGAAAGTAAAAACAGTGAGAAAAAGGAAAGATCCCGTGGGATTGTCGATTTGATGGAACGAGATTTGAAGACATCAATTCTAGATGCAAGGAAGGCGGCGAACAGGAATGTTATCTGCAATAGTTTTGCCAGAGTTGAGTGCAGTAAGGGTTTGGGAATTATATATGCTCTTTTTAAGAAGATCTATTTAGCTTCTGTCAAACTGGGACTGCTCTCAAAATCCTCTGCAATTTTGATAAAAGTTCTTACATACATACATATATATATATATATATATATACACGCTTGATATTATTAATTTTTGACATGCTTATATTTGCGCAGGCGAATTTGGGAAGAGGCACCAGTTCGTTGTCGTTGTTATAAGCGACATCTGAAACGAGGCGCCGTTGCCTTGGCGACGCTGGCATTGCCCTACTTAGGAGCGACATTATCGATTCGCGTCTCTAGCTTCAGCATCCGCCATGACAGCCAATGACTTTGCACTTTTCTTCTGCCTTGTCTTCTCGATGCAAACACTGTTGGTTTGGCATTCTCGGGAGACATCAGCAAACATGCTGTTGGTGTTAGCTGCTGAAAGAAGACGTTCTGCTACTACTGCTGCCGTTGCTCCTGCTGCTGTTGCTTCTGCTGTCAAGAAGCTATTTTCGTTATTGTCGTTGCCCGTTGTTCTGTTTCTGACTTCTTTTCTTTTTTTTATTTCAGCTTTTGTTTGTCTCTTGCTTTCGTATCAGTTCATTTGTTCATCATTTATACTGTAATCACCGTCCCTTTTTCTTGTTGAGGCCTGGTCGAATTCTGTACCTTATTATTATTCTATACAACGCATTGAGAATGACGACAGGGCTTGCAACGCCCTTTTAAAAGTTGGCCTTGGAATATCTGTGTGCTCATCCGGATGACCCAGTAGCTAAATTTTCATATGGGAGGACATTGACCTAAGTTCATGAGCAGTTATTCAAGTAGGTTTTTGTCCACGTCTTCATTTATATATATATATATATATATATATATATATATATATATATATATATATATATATATATATATATAAGTGAACATAGAAGTCAACACTTAGAGAAAGAAGTAAATCTATATTTTTTAATGTTTTATTGAAATTTTATTTAAGTTTCCACATGTCCTCCATCATTAGCAATACAAAGGGTAATACGATTTTGCAGTTCACGGAAAACATTTGCCAACTGATTTGCAGTAATGCCTGAAATCACATTAGTTATTTTAGCTATATTTAAAACTAGGTACATTAAAGTTTATAACATTTTTTACAGATTATTTCTATCGCAAATACAAATAAAATTATAAATTTTTTAAAGTCCACACGGACTTTATGGACACCCTATACACACACACACACACACATATATATATATATATATATATATATATATATATATATATATACACATATATATGTAAAGAAATATAGTCTTAAAGTGTGCTATGTTTATGGGATAAAGTGCTCAATATCAGAGATAGAGCGTGTGTAAATATAAAAGTGAACATAGAAGTCAACACTTAGAGGCGACAGTCTGTTTCATGCTAGATACAATCGTCAGGCCACCTATATAAATAAAAGAAAGAGGTTATAGTAGTTCCAACGAGAAAAAATGTGTATATTAAAAAGAAGAGAGAAACCGCAAATGTTTTGTTTGTAATGTGGATTTTTTTTTTTAGATATTATGCTTTATTTTCCATGATTTCGCTACACGTGTTTCCAGTCTCGCGACCGTCATCAGGCAATATCATTGCCAAATATTATTAAAAATGATTAATTTTTTTCTTATGTTTTTCGATGTTAAATATTCTCGATATGAGACATTCGCTTTTTTGTGTTCGTGACCCAAATGTCATTCTTGAACTGGCAGTGAAAAGTTCTGCGTGAAGGGTTATTAAACAATTAAGATTGGTCCGAGAAATGGTGAATGAGTTATCGCCATTATTATCTTTTAATAACCCCTGTGTGTTCTTAGATCTATTTCCATTTTCGTTTGTTTTTGTCAGCATGCGGGTATATATGTATATTCCCTCTTCATACATACACACTGTCTCATTACGAGGAATTAGTAAACACATTTGTACACATACACACATATATGCACACACACACACACATATATATATATAAATAGAGAGAGAGAGAGAGAGAGTAAAGGTAAAAAATTCGTTGTTATATAATCTAAGTGGGTCATAATAATATAAAATATTAAAACTGACACGCAAAAAGAGCTCAATATATTTATTATAACAGAGCATACAAATTACATAACAGAGAAATCAAAATCATGAGGTAATTTTGGATTTATATATATATATATATATATATATATATATATAGTAGGAGAGAGAGAAAGAAAGTGAATGAGAACGGAAGAGATGGAATAATTATACGCAAAAACGCTAGTGTAGGTGGCGATAGATAGATAGATAGATAGATAGATAGATAGATAGATAGATAGATAGATAGATAGATAGATAGATAGATAAGGAGCATAAATAGATATAGAGAGGATATAGTGAGAGATAATGGACATAGATAGATAGATAGACAGATAGATAAGGAGCATAAATAGATATAGAGAGGATATAGTCAGAGATAATGGACATAGATAGATAGATAGATAGATAGATAGATAGATAGATAGATAGATAGATAGATAGATAGATAGATAGATAGATTCGAAGAGACTGAGATAAATTGTTATGCTTGTTTGCTTGGTTGACATTATCAAGTTAGCCTCGCTGGTCATAATAAATAAATTGCTTTGAACGAGTATGGCCAGTGGGTCTTGGCGAAGACTACATTTCTATGAACATTGCGAAATGGCGCTGCTGAATCACAAGAAAGTAACTGAATAAAGAAAGAACAAATAACCTAAACCTCATCCCTTGAGGACATTCAACAGTAGCAATAGCTAAAACGGATATCACATGTAACTCGAAGATGTATAATAAAGATGTCGACGTTTCACTACTTCAAATCAAAGGTTAGGAAGGAAATCCCTATTAGTAGTGGAAAGAGCTACAACACTTAATGAACTTTGGAAACCTATTTTCCTGGAGAATTGTTTTAAGAGAAACATTTTATAAATTTCAACCGATAACAGTACTGTCTGCCGAATGTTTCTTTATAAGAAAACAGCTAATATTATTGTTACCATTCTCAGTAGGCATCCATGCTTACAGTAAATATATTTATAAAAATGCTCGCATAAATTTGAAAATGTCCTCTCATTTAAAATAGATTAAATACTGCCTGCTCATTAATGACATTTAAGTGCGTGTCTTTCCGTCCTTTTTTCTTGGCTGCTTTTTTCCTTTCTTAAATTTTTCTTTCAATCTTTCTACAATTGAAGCCCGTATGACTTTTCTTCCTTTGTTACAAGATGGCGTTTACTTGCGCCTTTGAAAAGAATCTTTGTTTAGATTGACTTACGCCCTGTCATCTTACCACATTCGGCTGAATAAAACGTGAACTCTGCATCAAGCATTCATCTCGACCGCACACGCGGATTAACCGACGCTGCCAGATGGCATGAAAATAGGCCTATAATTCCCACACAAAAATCTATAAAACGTTGCAGAGAACCTATTGATATTATCTCATTTATCGATAATTGACTATTCCCGATTAATTAACATTTTGATATGTCATTCGCTAGTCACTGATTTCTTCTTTTTCGCTTTAACAAGGGAACTTTTTTTTCTTCTTTGCGGCACTTCACACGAAGCTGAAATTTTCCCACGAACTCTTAAAGAAATAACAAAAGTTACAATGGCGACCGTTTCAATTTTCAATTTTCTCCGAGAATGTGCCGAACAAAGAACTGGCTTCATTTCACCCTCTTACCGTGACGTTCATTGATTTAAAAAAAAGAGAGAGAGAAAATGAAACACTGCAGCATTTACAATTCTGAAGACATCAAAATGAAATTAACACGTGGACGCACAGGAAAGTAGAATTCGCTTCGGAAAGAGTCATAAGCGCACAAGAAGCAAAAAAAAAAGCTATATCTTAATTTTTACTTGAGTGCCTCATACGTAACACCTTATAAGAATGAACATTTTCGATTAATTTTTCTTTATAAATACTTATATGTTTCCTTGCTATCCGAATCTAGAGCATTCCTATTAAAAGTTTCGTAACTTGAAATGGCGTAAATCGAAGAATCAGTTTCAGTTCATATATATGAGAAAACGTTTCGAAATGAAAAGACAAAAATATTATTCGCTTATCTGTGTATGCACGCTAACACGCGTATAAACTGGCTAATATCCAATTATTTAATATATATCTACATTTACATATATATATATATATATATATATACATATATATGTACATATAGATGTATATACATATATATACATATAATATATATATACATATATGTACATATATATACACATATAATATATATATAAACATATAAACACATTGATAAAATATAATATATATATACATATACACATATATATATAAATATAATATATTGTATTCAAGGATACCCGTCTACTTAGCCGGCTAGCCATTCCCTATTGTAGACGCTCGCTCAGGAACAATTTTGTTTTCTTCACACCCACAGAGCATACCTGTGGTTTATATTGCAACTATGCTGAGCAGACCCTACACCGGGGGAGAGAGCGTGTTATCTAGAATGATCAACAATTTCAACAAGGCCAGTGGTATGATTTTCAGTCACTTTCCGCACGCTGGGATCGACCTCGATCCAGTCCGATAACATCAAGAAGTTCCCTTCGTGGCAAATCGGCCATGGTGAGATTGGAACACAGGTCTCATAGTCAGAAAGCGAACGTTCTAACCAGTCGTGTCTGTCTGTCTGTCTGTCTCTCTCTCTCTCTGTCTCTCTCATATATATATATATATACCACTATAATCAAATCCGATCATAGAGTCGATCATATATATATATATATATATATATATATATATATATATATGATCGACTCTCCCGTCGAATTCGACGTATGAGGGTCAGGCAGATCAGTTCCTAGAAACTGAAAGCCCGACACCCACACAGGATTTGATTATAGTGGTGAAGGCTTTGTGCAGGGCCATCCACACTTTTTGGAGGGACGAATACAGGGACCTGGTGCAGCGAATGCCACAAGGTACCCAAACGACCCTCCGCAGGTTTTGAATTCAGAGTTGTCCTTCTCCTAGACCAGTTGCCATCCAAGGCTATAGAACCCAGTCTGTCCTGCTATTTACCCATAGTTGGAGGGAGAAGAAGAGGATTCACACATTTCTCAAGGATATTAGCACGTAAGTGAATGTAATGGATATATATATATATATATATATATATACAAAAATATATACATATATATACGAAACGAATTTTCCCCACATCTCCAGGGAACTGTGTCTTCTGTCACCTAAACGGGGGTGGGTGGGATGAAAATGAAAAACGGAAAATATGGGGGGTTAAATTAAATAAAAACGATGACAATGATCATTCTCTCCCTAGCTAAGTCAATTAATGTTTAGAATGAAAAAAGATCGGAAACTGCTACTATAACCTAACTTGGTTTAGTTGGTATGGCTTTTCCGAACTAATAAATCCTTCAACCAGTAGGCTCGAGATGCTACTCGAGATTAGCATCATTCATTCGTAACTGTTCAGACCCTCTATGGAATCTCTAGAAGCGACTGCTCAGTCATAATATCCTACGATCCCCAAGTGATCAACTCAGGAGTTCCTTCGAGGTTTACTTCACATTCCAACCTACTGTAGAAGTAGGAAGAAGGTTGGACTGTGAAGCAAACCTTGGGGGACTCCTGCGTTGATCACTTGGTGCTCAGAGGATTTTATGATTTTATTAAGAATGTGCCTAAGATTATGCTCTAGTAATCTGTGAATATCTATGCTAATAATATAGGTGGACCTCGGTGGGGGTAAACATGGCTGGTCGCGTCACTGCCTCAGAAACCAAACTAGTGACCATCGACCATCACCGATCGGGCCCAGATCTTTCAGCAATCGCGATGAATAGATGTTTCCTTAGGGAGGCCTCAAGGACACATGGCACAGTGGATAAGGGCGTTGGTTAGATCCAGTGACAAGACTCAAAGTGTGTGAGTTCAATACCCGGCTAAGGCAGTGGAGAACTTTCAGAGGGAAATTAACAGGAGATAACTGATAACTGACATCCATTAAACATGGCACGTGGAACTAGAACAGTCTACCCCAGTGCGCGAAATAAAGGGTTCAGTTCGACATTCCAACCACCTGAAGAAGGCCGGAGCGTACAACGGCCGAAACGTTGTAGTAAATATGGCGACAAAGATGAGGACAATAGTCCGAATAATGTAAATAATGTACATAATACCTCATCTCAGAAATATAGACAGATACCGTATTTCAATTTAAAACAGAAAGGGAGAAGGGGCAACTTGCGCAGCGCGTCGTTCAATCTTGGAACGAAACAAAAATATCGCAACCAGAATCAATCGCAGAAGAATCACAAGAGGTTCTCTCGATTCCAATAATAACTTGGTGCAACCATTCTCATCCTATAGCGAAATTTATTTATGTATAAATTGCATAAAATGTGGCACAAGGCCGTAAATGGGGAAGTCTGGTTATCGCTGTTCTTAACTTTAACTTAACTATTGACAATCACTGACGCAAGCACACTTTTTTATAAAACTCACATTAATACATTTATACAAAAGCATATACATACCACAATTTATACAAAAGCATATACATACCAAAATTTATACAAAAGCATATACATACCAAAATTTATACAAAAGCATATACATACCAAAATTTATACAAAAGCATATACATACCAAAATTTATACAAAAGCATATACATACCAAAATTTATACAAAAGCATATACATACCACAATGACCAAAACAACGCATTTTCTCCACGTAATCATAAAATTCATACCCTATATTTCCAAACATGTCGCGAAAGGGATAAAAATTACATATGATTTTTATTTAAATAAAAATAAACTCCATGATAAGAATGAAAAAATGCCTTAGTTTGGGACCTTCCGCACGACAAACGTATGGCAGAAATGTAAGTTATCTGGACGATAAAAATTTTTTTAAAAAAAACAGTGCGAAAGTTTAAAAAAAATAAAATTAAAAGAAAAACAAAACGAAATGAACCCACCACTCCAGAAAACTATGCTTTCTGTCATAAGCGGGATGAAAAACGGAATATGTGTGGCGGTGTGGGGGGGGGGGCTAAAAAAACGAAAAATATTGAGGGTGGACTGAAAAAACAAAAATGGCCAATGACGATTTACGTCCGAATTAATCAATTTTCAGAAGAAAAAAAAAGGAACCTAACTGGTTTGGGCAGGCATGTCTTTACCCGGAGGATATGTACTCCCTATCAACCGTCCACCTTTTAGCAAATTCCTCGGAAAGTCTCTGTCTCCCTTCCACGTCGTCGGGGTTGGGTTGGGGCAATGATTATTTATTGCATATAAAAATACAAATATGTCACAAGACCAAAAAATGTAGAAGGTGGATGGTTTATTGTCACAGTTCTAAACTAGTCATATTCGTAATAATCCTTACAGCACTATACACATTTATGCAAAAATACATACCACAACATTGCGAAAAAACGCATGCTTTCCATAGTAATTTTTTATAAGCGTAGCTCAGATGGGGCACAAGACCGAAAGTATGTGGCAGAGTGGTGAGGATGCAACTCAATGCTCAGTCGTAACTGCGCCAACGAGACAAGCTTACTAACTATTACACCACGTCTAGGTGCCCAAAAAGATTTCCTAAGCGGAGCATCAATGTGGCTCAATGCCCAATGTATGGAGTACCCAGAAAAGATCGAACTCACTCTCTAGTCATAATTGATCTAGCGAGACAAGCTTGCCAACCATTACACCACATCAAAGTGGCCACTCTTGCTCTAAACTAATACCCCAAATTTTCAAACATGTGAAAAGGGAGAAAAAAGTGATTTTTATTTATATCCTAAAAATGAAACCCATGACTTGAATGAATATATATATATATATTTGTAAATAAATGACAATAAGAAAACAGTAATTGCTGACACGTTTCGTCCAATGCGGACTTTTTCAAAGCAAGAAACGAAATGAATTTAATCAAACAAAGAAAATTAATAAAAACAAAAAACAGACTGTTTTCTTATTGTCATTTATTTACAAATATTGTCTTCTCTAAAAGTTAAATTTGAGAAATTTTCACATATATATATATATATATATATATATATATATATATATATATATACAGGGTGTCCATTAAGTTCGTGTGTACTTGAACAATTTTATAACTTTATTTGTATTTGCGATAGAAATAATTTGTAAAAAGGATTAGGAAGAAGAAAATCTATATTTTTTAAGGTTTTATTGAAATTTTATTTAAGTTTCCACATGTCCTCCATCATTAGCAATACAAAGGGTTATACGATTTTGCAGTTCACGGAAAACATTTGCCAAATGATTTACAGTAATGCCAAAAATCACATTAGTTATTTTATCTATACTTAGAACTAGGTACATTAAACTTTATAACATTTTTTACAGATTATTTCTATCGCAAATACAAATGCACACGAACTTTATGGACACCCTGTATATATATATATATATATATATATATATATATATATATATATATATATATATAACAAAAAAGATGTTAGTATGAGACCCTCCTCACTTCTAACCTGGCAGAAAAGCAATATATCTAAGCGAACAAATTCAATAGGAACGTGTAAAAACAAATAATAAAAACCGAAAACGAAAGTTTCCCACCGAGACAAGGAACTCTGCTTTCTGTATCCTAAAAGGAGGAATGAAAACGGCAAATGTCGAGGTCTAAAAATCAAAAATGGGGGCAATGACAATACACACTAAGTTAACTAATTTTCAGTGTCATTAAAACTCGGAGTCTATTTCGGCTTAATGTGCCTTTATTAAACGTAACTGAACAATCAAGATTTACTGCATATAAAGTACAATTGTGGTACAAGTCCGAAAATGGACGGAGGCTGGTCACCATTTACTATGTTATAGCTAGCTAATCAGATCCACGACCTATTCACTCGTTACAATTTGCACATCCACCACAAGAACTCATCCATCATCATTCAATCCTACATATACCACAATACCGCATACACTCAGGAACGTACAAAAACAAACCCCATGACATAAAAAAAAATTAATGAGCATAAAATTCTATATATAAAAATCTGTAAATGATACGCAATGAGGAAACTAAAATATCAAAACTAAAGCACAAAATACAGATAACTGATGTTAGTTGAAACCGTCAAACTCGCAAAAAATGTAATCTCTCTCATTTTGGCTAAGATTTATTTATACAAATCATTAGGCAGGGGAGGTAATCGGGTTGTCTTAACACAGACAAAACGCAAAAGAGAACTCTTTAATATTCTAACTGGATTGGTCTGGCATATTTTTCTCAGAAGAACTAGTCCTTCAACCAGTCAGCTCCATTTACTCAATGTTCATTAATGTAAAAAGTACATAAAATGTGTCGCAAAACCAAAAAGGAAAGGCTGGTCTTTACTATTTCTAACCTTTAACTAGTCATATACGCTGACCCAAACATGATTAACCTCGCACTATAGTGCCACTTTTAAATAAATACATATATATACCACAATCACCAAAACCGATCATTCTTTCCATGGAATCCTAAACCTAATATCCTATATTTACAAAAGATATGGCAAGCGAGGTAAAAATTTTACATGATTTTTATTTATATAAAAAAAAATTAATCTCATGATAAGAATGAAAAAAAAAATATATATATATATATACAATGTGAGAAATAATGCTACTATAGGACCCTCCTCATGGCTGACCGATGACAAAAAAAGGAAAGTAACTGAGCGAAAAAAAAAAAAAAAAATGGAAAAATTTAGAGAAAATAACAAAACAGTGTTTACAACTCTCCATAGAACTGTGTCTTCTACAAGATAATGGGAAGGGAATGAAAAAAACAGAAAATGTGGAGAATAAAAAAAGTCGGTGGGTTAATTACAGTTCGTTCGCACTAGTTGTGCAACAGTTATCCACCTTTCACCAGTCCGAGATTTACTTGACCAACCCCTACTAAGTCAGGTTGTGACACAAGGTCGGTTTTTAACGTGGAGACCCGAGTGTTTCCATTCGGACCGCTGGTCTAAACTTGGTCAAAACTAGTCATAGCCAATTATACCACAGCTACGTAACAGATGTCACGCAACGGTGGGAGAACGCAAGGGAGAAGAGAAGGCCTCCG
Organism: Acanthosepion esculentum; assembly: GCA_964036315.1. Classification (NCBI taxonomy): domain Eukaryota; kingdom Metazoa; phylum Mollusca; class Cephalopoda; order Sepiida; family Sepiidae; genus Acanthosepion; species Acanthosepion esculentum. Next base: position 120,941,610 of record OZ038484.1, read on the forward strand.
TAAAGGAACAGATACTACATCTGCTGCATCCATTCCGACGGAATCCTACTTCTACTCTGCCAATCCCTCCAGAAAAATCTCGAAGGAGAGACCCATCCGGGAGGGAAGCCAACACACACTGTGTTTACTCGTTCCCCCACCAGGACGAGATGTGAAACAAGTAGGGACCCGAACGCGTGAACTCGAGCAAGGGACAAAAATTTCCCACAGCTCCTGCAACCTTCGGTTGCGCCGGCCTCAGTGCGAGTACCGATCCCTTCCTCTGGCGCAATATAGGATAGCGTGGCCTTGGACAGCTGTTCCCCTGGGCTGGGCACCTCTCAGTATAATTTTCTCAGTTGCCCCTCTGTCCTTTGGCATAAAAAGCCCCTGATCGCACTCTGTCCAAAGACAGAGATGCAACTGAGAGATGATAAAGAAACGTGTTAGAAACTCCTCCAAAGAGGAATTGAGATTTAATTGACCCCCACCCTGGTCATAGCTCGTCTAAGCCGTGATGCCACCAGCACAGGGACGGAGCCCTGTGACCGGCAAGTATCCTAATGCGTACACCCCTCCAGGTATTTACTTGACCCCCCCACTGAGTCAGGTTGTGACACAAGGTCGGTTTTTAACGTGGGGACCCGAGTGTTTTCACCCGGCCCGCTGGTCTTGGCTGGTCCAAGCTAGTCTTGGCTTGTCATAGCTGGTCCAGGCCGGAGCCGGTTCAAGCTAGTCGTAGCCATGATACCACCAGCGCAGGGACAAATCCCTACACCAGGCAAGTATCGAGTGAAGCTCTCAGCCAGAAGGCCGTCCAAGCGTGCGATCTGGGAACAGATACTACGCTTTGATCCGGCCCTCCAGGCCGAGCAGCTCTCCACTCCAAGGAGAAATTTACACACTAAAGCCAACGGTATTTAGTGTCCTCCCCACGAGGGACAGATGTGGCACAAGGCCGGGTTTAAAGTGGGGTACCCGAGCCCGTAGGCTCGGCCAAAAATAGCCCGTAGATCCCGTATAAACGGGATCGGGTCGGTCAACCTCCCCGAACGAGGCTCTGCCCTTCGGCGGAGCATCGTCCGGGTTCCTCTCTGCTCACAGGCAGAGAGTTCGACCGTTAACTCCTCAACCGGAGTGGAGTCATCAACCAACACACAAACCTTTTAGCAGTCCGAGGAAGAAAGTTTTTCTCTCTTCAGTCCTTCAGCCAAAAGGCCAATCACAAACTACTTCCGGTTCACCAAACTCTTCGCTCTTCCATAAAAACGGAAGTAAATGTAGTAACGGTTTCTAACAAAAAAAATTACGACACTTCCGCCTGCATTTGTCCTTAGTCGAGATTTGGTAGTCCGAACAAGTACCAAACTTTTTTTGTCTATTGTGGATTTTACCAAGATGAACATTTTTGAAACCCCCTAGACTCCAGTAAGTTATTTTGATTCATTTAGCTAATTTTTTTTAAAACTAATTTTTTATATCTTTTTTTTGCTTAATTTTTCTCATCTCCAGTTCGGCTATTTTGCCGTTTTTGCATTTTGAATTTATTTATCCGTTGTATTTGCATGTTGTTTTTTTTAAATAATTTAATATTTTTTTTAATTTTTACATCAAATCTTTATATATTTTTTTACCTTGTGGTCGGACTAGTTTACTTCGTTCACAAAAGTTTTGTTTGTGCCTTGTTTAATTTTTATCCTTGATTATTTTCCACCGAATAGGAAATTTATTTTAAAAAATAGTTGTTTGGCTGGAGCGAAAAAGATTTTTTTTTTTTTACTGGATATTTAATTATTTGCAAGATAGCTAACAAAAGTCTAGCCATCCATCAGAAAGAAATTGGTTGGTCTGCTTCCAATGCAGGCCCTCCTGATAAAAAAAATAATTTAAGCCAACCACACCATTGAAAGATATTTCTAAAATTTATGGAAGATTAAGATGCTAATAAACTGGAAATAAGGTTCCCGAAATTTCAGTCGCCTCTCAAAAAGTACTCCAGAATCTCAGAAGTTTAACAATATGGCGACCGTTGTAAATGCTGGGGAATTAACTTCTAATTTGAGTTAGCCACCAAAATGTATCATCAACGTAGCGGAGTTTCTACTCGTCTTCCCCAACCGGCAGGAAAAAAATTATGGCCTCCTCCTCCTCCTCAATGACTAGGTCACTTACGCCTCCCCATTCTTCGATGACCTCCCCCTCGAGGATGACCGCTTCTTCCCCCATCTCTGATGACCGCCCTTTCCCCCCTCTCCGAAGATGTCGCATCCTCTGGCAATAATCGAAACCAGAAAACTAAAGCGATATTGTCTTGTTTGAGGATTCTTGTATGGTTCACACTCTCCCTCTATACGGGTTTAAAATTAACGTTTCCTTAGGACATCGCCGGCATTTCCCTCGAAGTCATCATAAAGATTGAAATGGATCATGCTTTTGGTGTCATTTCCCCGGACATATTTAGTCCGGAAGATCAATCTTCATTGACAATGGCACTCTTGTGTGAATGTCCAGGCTATGAGGTTCGTTTCGCTGGGCGAGAGTCAGTCGCGACCTACAGCGCCTGGAAATAAATATTTGTTGTTTACAAGAGACACGATTTAATGCCAATAGTTGGAGGCATAGTTTAGAAATAATGAGAAAATGTTAAAATGAATGAATAGAAGTCTACAATCAATGAAAGTTTAAAAATACCTAACTGGATTTACTTCTACGAGGTAATTATAAAAAGGCTCTGGGAAAGTATTAATGTTCTAATTATTTTCAAAGTATAATTTTTTTTTTATTTTAATTATCAGAAATATATAATAATTTTTCTTGTAATCCTCGTTCGAACAAACCCGCGATTTGTGCGAAAAAATACAAATATACCTGTTTAGAAAATAGTTCTCCATGAATATATATATATATATATATATAATCTCCACGAGACCGCTAAAAAAAGAGCATAGCATGATGAAAAAGACGCCAAACTTGACGAAAACAAAATTTATCGTCTAAATGTTTATTATTAAGAGGAAAGATCAAAGTATTTTGATATTTTTTTTACATTTTTTAATCGTTTCTAACACGTCCGAAAATTTCGTTAAAAATCTTGTTTTTTTTTTTTTTTGTGTTTTGTTTTTTTGTCAGCAAAATTGACAGATGGTAACCGTTTTTTCCCATTTTATAAAATCAATGAAAATCTCAGTTTGAAATTCTTTTAAATATCAATTATCATTTTTTCAAAACTTATTTTAAGAAAATCGGAAATTATAATGTTTATTTAAAATATTTTGAACCAAGCTTAACTTAGCTTCTGCGTCGAAAAGATGTAATTTGAAAATAAAACAAAGCAGGTCATAAACTTTTGCGTCACTTGACAGGTGATGAATGACATATTGACGGATTCCGTGAGGATAATTTGTTCTACGGAAGGAGAAAACTGAAATATTTTACATTTAGGTGAACAAATTATTTACCTCGTTATTTTTAAGGAAAACTTTCAGCGCTCTAATTTTTTTGTTTTTTGTACTTAGCTTTCACCTTTACGTTTACGATGCTTTATGGGAAATATTTTATAAAGAAATTAAAATAAGACTGTTAAGAGTTAGATTAAATTTCATAAGAAAGGTATCTAATTAATTTATAGGCACCTTTCTTATGAAATTTTATCAGAAGTGTACATAAAATACTATAATTTTATGTACATTTACTATATTTTACTGTGTTATTTGTATTTCCATTCATTTTATTATTAATTTTGATATTTCATTTATGGAAAAAATGCCATAACTGAGATTAATATAAAAATAAGATCATATAAATTTCATAAGACGATACTGATACTTGTAGGTACCCTTCTTAGTTGAAATTGAAAAATCAAAAACTTCTCCACACGTATTTCGCAAAAGTAAAGACCTTACTTAATTGTATTCTGGTTGGCCTTCCGTACTTTATAATTACAGCCCGATTATAAACATAAAATTACATTTCTTAATTACTGCGGATCTTCTGATTAATCAAAACTAGGTATGTCCAATATTTCGCTAAAAAGTGGTATACCTTGACGAAAAAAGGTCCCCAAATTGATAAAACAATTTTTAACGTTTAAATATTTGTTATTAAAGAGGAAAGACCAAAGTATTTTCTGAATATTTTTTCAGATTTTTTAATCCTTCCTATAAATGTTAAAAATTTTATTAAAAAATCTTGTTTTTTTTTTTTCAGAGTCAAAAAATTTCGTAAAATCGAACTTATCGACATTTCTGTCGGAAAGATCATAGTTTTTTAGTTAAAAAATCATGAAAAATCAATTAGACCTTTTTCTTTTATCTTAGGAAATTTAGAATGATTAAAGTATACTTAATGTAATTTGAAAGAAACATTACTTATATTTTTAGCAGAACATTTTTTAAGAGAAATATTTCCCACCGTAGTCGTTCCTTTTTTTAGCCATTGACAGGCATTAATTGATGTACGTCAATATATTGACAACTTACGGCAGGGGAATTTATCGGATGGTAGCGCAGAAGTGATATAATTCGTTCTAATTTTAAGTGAATCTGGTTAGTAGATTTTTTTTAAAAAATTCACTTTCAAATTTTTTTTTTTACCTTACGTTTGAGGAAGAATTCTGCACTGAAAATAACATTTAAATTATGAAAGAAAATCAAATTTTACAAGTAAAAATAAAACAGTAAAAAAATACATTGAGGTTTATTATTTCAGTCATGAAATATTTTTCTGAGAATATAAAAATTACATGAAACACCATTAATTGAAACTGGTTAACTTAATGAAATGAGATTTTATTTCTTTTTATTAAGGCAAATTTTTTCTATTAATAATTATGATATGGCAGTAATGAGTTTTATTTTATTTATTAATAAAATTAACATGCTATGTTGGTTTTGTTTGACTCAACAAGTATTTAGAAGTAGCGAGCTAACTCCAGAAAATTTAAACTCCAAAAATCGTTTTAATTGATAATTTGTCGTGTGGATAATAATTCCAAAGTAATGTACAATGAATTTATGCATTCGATTTCAAACTTGAAAATTTGGGTGGACTTCCAAGGGCATTTTTTTTTTGTAATTGTAAATAGTCGATATTTTCTTTTATCCCACTATTCGATTATATTTGAAAAGAAAAAAATTGAAAACAATACGACGATATTCAGAAAACTTGACAAGCGTTGTTGTTGCTTCTATCAAGGGAAACTACTCTCGTGACATTATTTCAAAGTGTGCATCCATACTTTCGATGGAGACGATTTTAAATACAATTTTGGAATATTAAAAATTATTTTAAAAATATCAATGGTTGTCAGATTTTAATAAGCTTTCAAATTTATGATCTTTAAAAAGTAGAGAACATAATATATCATTTCCATAAGGTTGCAGAAAGAACTTAATTTATAAATATATAACAACCTTTTGTCATATTGTCACTATTGTGTATTTAAAATTGAAACCAAAAAAAAGATTAATGTAAAAATTCATTTTTCATCAAAAAAAATTTTTTCTTTCAGATAATAATTACCTTCGTATATATTATTCAGAAAAGCCATTAAAAACTTTCTTAATTAAATATTGTCTTAGTTTTATTGGGTTTTGTATTTTTACAATTGAGGTAAAAGTTTGGACAATCTTGGACATTTTTTAACAAAAAAATCGATGATTTAGATTTTTCAGAGTTTTGTGCATTTAATTAAAAAAAAAATTCAGGTTGCAAATAAAATTTTTTTGAGTTTTCATAGAATTAAGTTCGAGGAGGGTAACAGATATAAAAAAAATATTTATACCATGACTTTCAAAGAGACAAACATTTCTAAAATAAGTTCATTCATTTCTGAATAAGTTCTGAAGATTTCATTAAATTCCAACAAGTACTTAATTTTTACAAGAATTTACAAATGTGTCTTTCAACTGAAAAAAAACAACTAAAAAAAACGCTAAAAAGGCCTAACTTGGACATACCTAATCAAAACGATACAATTTACAACGCGCTAAAAAGATCTATCTCATAAGGACACTTAGGAAACCTGATTCGGCTTTTAACTAATTTTAACAATTTAAATGTAAAAATCTATTATAATTAAAAAATAACAAATTGTATTAAAAATTCGTTTTCATCGAAAAATGTTTTGCTTTCAGAAAATATTGTCTATATTCATAAAAACAACTAAAAGCACATAAAAGCATTTGAAATAATATATTTGTTTTATTGAGTTTTGTATGTTACAATTCAGAGCTGATTTTAAGGTAAGGGGGTTCAATTAAAACCAAAAAAAAAATGATTTGCATTCCTCAAAGTCATGTGCTTTTAACTATTGTAATCACTAAACCTGACGCGATCGAATTTCTAGCGTGTTCATAAAATTAGTTGGGGGGGGGGAATAAATATTTCTGCCATGACTTTAATAAAAGAAAACAATTTCGATCATCTGTGAATAGTTTATGAAAGTTTCATTAACATCCGACAATTATTTTTATTTTGCAAGATTTTCCAAATTAATGTGTCATACAAAAATAAAAGTGCTAAAAATTGCATTTGTTATTTTACTAGTTCCGGTGATTCAAAGAGAAACAAAGGATTTTTAAATGAAAATTCATATTGTTCTAAAAAGGAAAAGTTTTTTAAAATAAACTTTCATCTTTCCTCTTAATAACAAATAATTAGACGATAAAATTTTGTTTTCGTCAAGTTTGGTGTCTTTTTCATCATGCTATGCTCTTTTTTTAGCGATCTCGTGTAATATATATATATATATATATTTTATATATATATATTATATATATATATATATATATATATATATATATATATATATATATATATATATATATATATATAATATATTATATATATATATATTAGTAATGGATGCGGCCCACGACGCGAATGAATCCGAACTTTTACTACCGATAACTCCATAACGGTAGATTTTATCAAATTTATCAAGTCATTTTCGGAGGAAGCATGTACACTTACACCTAAATGGAAATATTCGAGAAATTTTTATTGCAAACTGAGTACTGGTCCTAATCTGCAAATTAAGCATATATGGTTAGCGATTTAGTTACCCCAGGGAAACATGACATTTTAATACGGATGGAATATCATATGGGATTAAACGGATTTTTTTCTTCATTGTAAATCATTTATACGAACTGGAAGTATTTGAATAGAAATAGGTTGTGTTGGACAATGCCCCATATGAGAGGGACTAAATGTAAAATATGAAGTGAACAATAATAGATTTGACTCGCGTGACTAACGTAGTGAAAAATCGGTTCATTGGTGCATGGTGAATTTCCAAGCCATAACCAACAATTCGTTTGACGAACACCCAAGACGCATTTTGACTTGACACAAATCAGCGGGAGGCCTCAAAATCCACATAGACTAATTGACCATCAAACGCAGAAAAAATGCCAATGTGCTGACTGCAGGAATCATTACCTCCCATTTATAGGCAATTTATGGGTAAAATTTAAAAAAAAAATAAAACTCAAAGCAATGCTTAAACTGAAATATGATAAACTGTGAGTAAATGAGTGAATGGGTTAAGGCCGGTCTTCACTGACTAACTTATACTTAGCTAATCCGATTAGCTAGGTATAAGATAGTCAGCGAAGACCGGCCTTAACCCATTCCCTATTTTAGGCCATGTGCCATAATTGTATTTTTTTATGGAATAAATCTTGACGTAATGTGTGGCACAGTAAAAGAAAACGCATAGGATTAGAGAATTATAAACTAAACAAAGCATTAAGAGATAGAAAAATGTATTTAGAAACAAAGAAGAATTATATATTGACAGGTAATACCGAGCCGCGAGTTCGATCCTCAGCGGGTTCCCTAATCAAAATACGTTATTGGATAATCCCGGCGGAGACATGTTATATATGTAGTATCTCATCTCGAATATGGCATCGAATATTAAACAGTCTCCTCACAGTTAAAATCACTGGTATGTTTCCACCGACAACGACTAAGAATACCATGGGCACATCACCAATGGACTACAAAATACTGCTGAGAATTTTTTTTTTAAATACCGCTGTTTAGAGTGGTTGATTTTTTTTTTTTTGTTTTTTTTTTGTTTTTTTTTTTGTTTAACATGTCTCCGCCGGGATTATCCAATAACGTATTTTGATTAGGGAACCCGCTAAGGATCGAACTCGCGGCTCGGTATTACCTGTCAAGCGCATTATGCTCTCTAACGAATACCTCACGCCTTGAAACTTTGAAGATATTTTGAGGAAAAATGTTTTAACGTGGGGCACATTGAAAGCAAGAGATGTGAGTTTGAGGAAATGGAAAGCAAAACAAAGAGCATACACTTAATAGTTATTAAGGGCATGAAAAGACAGGAAACCGTGGAGAGCCATGATCTCTCACCTTCAAAAAGAATATGGAATGTAAAAGTGGGTAATTTTAACGTTGGCTAATTAAATCTATTGAAAATGTATAAAGTTACTCGTTGTATGAAGCACTGAAATAATTTTTGCTTAATTCTCTCCTCTCTAATATAGTCGAAAAGTAGGGGTTCTTAAACGTGTGGCCTTATCCAGTCAAATAAAAGGGACAGGTGATGATAATGTTTTGTTAGATACATGTTAAAATAATTTTTTTTCAATAAAAAAAAAAATACCACGATGCCTATATCCAAGAATGTTGTTTGAAAAACCTTAACTCAAACTAACCACTACTTTTTTCTCTCTATCCTTATCGTCTGGATTCTTTCTTTCTCTCTCACTCACACTCTCGCAAAAAGAGACAGATTTTTCTTTATTGAAAAATATTTATTTGGCTTCACCCGTATTAAAAAAAAATGTGATTGGTTTATCATTTCCAGGAAAGATTGGGATATTTTCATCAACCTTTCGAAAATATGATCTGTTATTCTTTTTTTTCTTTAACTTGTTCTTTATTAAGGTAAGAGTTACATCTACCCGCTCATCCACCCGTTGTGTTGGGGAGTACACGTTTTATATAGATTCGTAATTATTAGAAGAAAGACTTTTGAATTTCACTTGAAATGCGAGCTGAATAAAATATGGCTTCCTTTGCAACGTCTCGGCTGCAGCGTTCCTATTTGGAAATATAGCAGCGCTTGTAAGAGTTCCACAGTCCATCGAATGCCATTCTCGCAGAATGACGTTTCCCTATTCTGTAGTTGGAATGGCAAAATAATTTCTAATTTCCATGAAAATATGAATAATGGTAAACACGATGTCACCCTCAAATATTCGAATAATCGAAATATGTAATCATGATTGCAGAGTAATTATAGAAAACGGTAGATAACAAAGCTGGCGTTTGCAAATTATAGTCGTGGCTGATATTAATTGAATGTATCCTATCCCTCTGAGCTTGTTAGGAAGGGAAAAATGAATGATGATAAAAAAAATACAAGGTCTAGTATAAGTAGCGTCAGGTGATCCAGAAGACAGTCAAATCACCCGTCTTGATTTCGATCATCACACAGGAAATGAACAAAAGTGTGAGAAAAGCAAGCAATACTGGAGGGGAAAAGATTCTCTTCTAATGTCTGTAGAACATTGAATCCAGAATATGGCTTTAGTTCTGTAGCAAAAAATGTTCGTTAGACTTTTTGTTTCAGCAATATTTAGTATGTTTCTGGGTATAGATTTTTCATTGAGTGGACGTTTGGAGTGGGGGGCTCACTCTCAAAGATATAATCTCCTTTTCCAAAGTTCTTTGTAATACGCAGTACATATAAAAGACAGAAGTTGCTCTATTAAAAGTTTTTTTGTTGTTGTTTTTTTTTTTGGGGGGGGGGGGGTTGTTGATTTTGTTGTTGTTGGGTTTTGTGTTGTTGTTGTTGGGTTTTGTGTCGGTGTTGTCGTTGTTGGGTTTTGTGGTGTTGTTGTTTTTCCATCTGTAAAGAATTCATATCTGCGACTAGTTCGGTTATTATTGATGGGGTAAGCGCCTTCTAACTCTTAACAATGTCTTTTTCCTGGTTTTGTCCGTCACCTGTTTTAACCAAATAGTAGTTTTACTAGAAGAGATTTTGCACGTTATATTGACGATCTTTGAGGTATAGGAGTTGAACTATTTTTACTTTATGCGAGACTTGTCAATTTCTTGTCAAATGCATCTACCTACACAGTAAATTAGTGCTCAACGCCGACACAGTGCAAATACGCTCGATAAAAGACAGCTCCAGTCGCTACACAATTTTCACATTCACGCGATCTTCAGGCAAATAGAATTTATATCAATCGCTAAAAACGATGGTAAAATGATCTTTCTTGGACTCTCCAGAAAGTACCTGTTATATATAATTAACAAAACGGAGACTTCAGAAAGGCACGGTAATATTTTATTTCGCGAGATCGATAAAATTCGATTTCGCTTCGTCAGACCTTACGTATTACCAATTAACTTCATCACACACATACACACACACACACACACACATATATATATATATATATATATATATATATATATATATATATATACACACACACACACACACTTTAGAATCTCTTCGTATGTACAAGGACTTATCTTTGAACTCTTGGCATTCATAACTTATTAGTTCTTCTGTAAACACGTTATGCTATATAAATTTTTTAGAATATATTGTCTTTTGACCTTACATTTTTTTCACAAGGACTCTTTGGTATAGGGGGGAGATACATTATTATTACCATAAGGTAACCTCGCATACCAACCACCGTAAGCATTCAATAAACAAAGACTTATCTACCAAAGCTGAATATTAACTATATGAGCTACTCTCAAAACAAAGACAATATTTTAAACTTATATGGGTTTAACAGAGCTGAATTTCTCGTGCAGTAACGTATGGGCCTTAGTCAGAAACTATTGGTAAAGGCTTTTGCTGCATCTGATAGACGGTGATATTGAAATTCAATAGGGCTGTGTAAACGGTGTGTAGGATTACTGACAGAAACCCGACATGTTTCTTTGAGGACACGGTGGAACAGGAATTGAAAATCTTAGATTGGTGTAGAATGGTATGTTCAGTGCTTGAAAACTGTCCTAACGCACCTAACGTTTCATGTAGCTTAATTTCATTCATCGTAAATACATTTCCAGAATCGCTCGCGTGATCAGCACGTTTTACTAGTTTGACATAAGTTTATGAATTTTGGCATTCTAATTGTTTTTTTTTTCCTATGACGCCAATTTCCGATAAGCATGGTTTAACTGATATGTCTATGGAGATTCTCATCGATTCTCATTCGGAATAAGGCCATAGTAATGTTATCCGAAATCCAATCGCAGTAGTGGTCTTCTTTTTGAAGATCGAAATCGATAGAATGGAACTGGACTAGCATATTACCCATTGTTCTACTGGGAAGAGGGACAGTCCTGGAAAACTCGTTTGTCTGGAAAAGATCGGTGATTACTGAAAGAAAATTGACAGCAGATTTTCTTTTTCGCAAAACATTGCTATTAATAATTTTCCATTTTTAAAAGTTCCGTTCCTCTCTTGATTTGAAAAGACATTTGTCGCAAATTAACGTTTGACCGCAAGGACTTTTGGACTTCGTCAAGGCTTGAAAGTCAGGATTGTGCCGCTTTATTCCAGATATGACAGTAACACTCCATTTCTTTGCCTGATCTGACTTTTTTTTTCTTGCCCCTGATCCGACATTTTTTTTTCTTGCCCCTGATCCGACATTTTTTTTTCTTGCCCCTGATCCGACATTTTTTTTTTTTTTTTGTGAAGGTTTCTAAGTTTCGAATTCATCATTTTCCTTTTCGTGTATATTTCCTTCAATGAAGGTTGGGTTTATATTCTTCCACTGATGCACACCGTTCAATTGCTGAGGTGGTAGACTTTAGTGAGTTAGATCTAGAAAGCTATATTTTATACAGGATTTTAATAAGGATATAATTAATAAGGGCTTTATTTTAATTTCTACAGCATCTGGTTTATCTGTGACAGTCTGGGAAACATACACACACACACACACACACACGTATATTTTTTATTGAAATTGGAGTCGATCTGAGTAGCGAAATTAGATCAGAGCATTTTGTTTACTGATGGGAAATCTTATCTAGGGCAGAAGTTGTACCCATTGGATCTGGGTCATTAGAAGACAATGAAATGGTCGAAATAATTTCTATCAGTTAAAAATTGAAATAGAGCTTAGTAAGCTATAAGGAACTTTGGAATTCACATGATTTTGGTTGAAGCAGCCAGAACCCCGTGATAATCGCATGCGAAATAGTAGGGCCAAGGGTCGATTATGACCAGCCGGGTTTTTCTATATAAATGCGTAGTTATGCTGAGAGAGACGGGAGAAAATTCTTGGCGAAACTGGAGAAGAGAATTAGCTCGGGCAAGTGTTGGACTAGAGACTGGAGAGTCGAGTTGGAGACGAAGTGACGTCGTCCGCTAACATGTACTGTCGATATACGTACCGCTGCTTCTGCTACCACGATTATTACTACTACTGTTACTACTGCTAAGGAGGAACGCCACTATAAACTTTAGACCCCGCACAGAAATCTTATTCCCCCCATCTCAAGAGTCATATATCGTTCTGAGACGATTTAACAAGTTAATCACAATACACTCTCTGTGTGTGTCTAGAATCCAGTGTATGAGTTTTTACGTCAAATACTTTTCTTTTCTGTATCCCGTTTCTTTTCTCTACTATTCTTTTCTGCTATATAAAAGACATTAACAATTCAACCAGTGAATCGTTATTTGTCCAGCTTTCTGCAGATATTAATTTTTTTTTTTTTTTTGCTGCTTTCTAAATTTCTTAGCACAGACTCTCCATCCGTGTCTACATCTTCAGTCGACTGTGAATGGATGAACATCGCTTCTGCTTTCTGGATCAAGCCAATCACAATGTGGACAGGAAGCTGGATTAAACCAGTGGGCCGGTCGAATGATCTACGGATGCTCAGGAGGCCTACGGCCACTCCCCTAAGTTCGGTTAGGACCGAGTAGACACTTCAACCCAGAGAGTAAGACGTCAGAGGTTGAGGGACTGGGGCGAAAGTGTTAGGTATCATTTTCATCCCAAGAGATTCTAACGTCCTGAGAATGAACGAACTTCTTGACACGAAACTGTACATTTTCTCATTCGAATTATACATTATGTAACAGGATTGCATCTATTGGCTAATTTTTAAAAGGCAATATATACAATCAGGGGAGCCTTGTGAACTTTTGTTGGTTTTGAACAATTCATACCGTTTCCAAAGTAATACCGATTTTTAACTCCTTATTTTCTCTATTAAACCGGTCTCACATTGAACTGAGGGTAAACCCTTCATCCTTATCTTATCCAGATTTAATATCGTGACTAGTTCACTACGAAACGCTGCTACTTTTTCTCATACTTAAAATGCATTTTTCCACTCGATTGATATATCTTGTTACTCAATAAGTATCGTTGTGACGGAGTAGACTGGCGCCGAAAAGGCTTGACAAATCTTACAGATCACAATACGATTAAAAATGACTTCATGGATGTAGTAAAATAGATTTCAAAACAACTCGGCTCTTTGATACCAATTTATTCTATACTTCCGGTAAATTTACTGGTGGGATTACTGGCTCCATATAATACATAATCAGTCTAGATTAAACGAAATTCTTACTTGAGAAATGGTTTACGATCACATCACATCCTAACACCAGTACCTGTATGATCACCAAAGTTGCGCTTGGCGTCATCTCGGATGTGCGCTTGGCGTCATCTCGGATGTGCGCTTGGCGTCATCTCGGATGTGCGCTTGGCGTCATCTCGGATGTGCGCTTGGCGTCATCTCGGATGTGCGCTTGGCGTCATCTCGGATGTGCGCTTGGCGTCATCTCGGATGTGCGCTTGGCGTCATCTCGGATGTGCGCTTGGCGTCATCTCGGATGTGCGCTTGGCGTCATCTCGGATGTGCGCTTGGCGTCATCTCGGATGTGCGCTTGGCGTCATCTCGGATGTGCGCTTGGCGTCATCTCGGATGTGCGCTTGGCGTCATCTCGGATAATGGCTCTGAATGAAAAATCTGAGAGACTAGTTCAAAATCCAGTTGGGTTTGTTATTCAGTTACGCGCAACTACCCATGAGAAAGGTATGAATCCCCCTCTTCTTCGCCAGCTATGGGTTAATTATCAAAATACCGCTAAACAAAAACAGCCATGACTTGAGGAATAGAAGATCATTGTCGTTCCCTTGTAGATTTCTTAAAATTATTCTACTTAGTCGATTGCGAAGTGCTTGCTTCATGTTCTATTCCTTCCTTCCTTCCTTCCTTTGAAACTTTAAAATGGGATCAAATTGTCACGTTGTTTTTAGTGTGCATTACTTATTAGAATAAAACCGTTTAATTTAAATGGTTACTAACGTTTG
>OZ038484.1:120958448-120995948 GCA_964036315.1 Acanthosepion esculentum
CTCTCTCGCGCTCGCTCGCTCGCTCTCTCTCGCGCTCGCTCGCTCTCGCGCTCTCGCGCTCTCTCTCGCGCTCTCGCGCTCTCTCTCGCGCTCTCGCGCTCTCTCTCGCGCTCTCGCGCTCTCTCTCGCGCTCTCGCGCTCTCTCTCGCGCTCTCGCGCTCTCTCTCGCGCTCTCGCGCTCTCTCTCTCTTTTCATATGTGGTAAAAACATGCAATGATAACAGCAAAAAATTTCAGTATGAGCACTGGTAAAAATGGTTGCGGAGGTTTATAATACCCAGAAATTCATACACAAATGTCCTCAAGGACACATGGCACAGTGGATAAAGTCGTTGGTTAGATCCAGTGACAGGACCCAAAGAGTGTGAGTTCAATACGCGGTTAAGGCAGTGGAGAACTTTCAGAGGGAAATTAACAGGAGATAACTGATAATTGACTTCCATTGAACGTGGAATTGGTCTACCCTAGTGAGCGAATATAAAAGGTTCGACATTCCAACCACCTGAAGAAGGCCGGAGCGTACAGCGGCCGAAACGTTGTGATAAACATGGCGACAAAGATGAGGACAATAGTCCAAATAATGTACATAATACCTCATCTCAGAAATATAGACAGACATTTTAGTGTGTATTTACGATAGAAGTTATTGTAATAATTATTATTAATCACATTATACAAAGCAGTTCACTTTTTCAGAATGGAATTGCAAACTGATATAACACTAATTTTTTCCATTCCAGTAATAATAACCTCAGTGACAGTTTATACAGTTTATACTTATATTTTAAGTTTCCATATAATTCTCAAAGGTTGAAGGACATTAAAAAATCAGTATTCTTCTGCTTAGGGACATTGAAATAACAATGTATGGTTACCTCCTTTTTGTGCACGTAGTTTCATTTTTTAATTATTTTTTTTTATGATGTGTTTCTTCCTCGCATTTTCCCAAAATGCGTAACGGTGACAAACCATTTTGAATCTATTTATTTTAGATATCTCCAAAATGGATACTATTTCTTCAATGAAAGTAAAAAAATCAACATACTTTGTTTTAAAATAATAATTCGATGTGTGCTCGTCCAAATGTTGTGCAGGTATATAAAAAGACGTCCCTGAAGGTGTTGTTTCAGTAAAAACATGCATTATTGAGTGTGAACATACGGAAAAATCGGCCGGTGTTTTGTCAAAATCAATTCAATGAGTTTTTTTTTAAGAATTTGTGGTTGTATAATTTAATGAAATTGGTTATTTTCTTTCAAATTCGATAGAAAAAATAATTCTAAACTTGATATTTATTTTTTTAAATAATTTTTCAGTGCAATTTTGAAATTAATCAAAATTTACTGTTAACGTTATTCACAAGAGTTTATTTTATTAAATAAAAATAAGTTTGAAGATTTTAAACATTGTAAAGTTTTAATGTCATTTTCATGATGGAACCATTTTAAAAGTACTTCTATTTTTATCCTCTAACAACTGTTAATTTATTTTTGGTATGGATGTATAAAATGGAAATAATTCTGATATCTTACGTTGACTGACTGACTATTCAATATCGGAGAAATATGACGTTAATCTAATTTCATATCTCCCGTTCAGTTAGGATAAAAAAAAAATTGTTCATTATTTGATAGTTTTTAACCGTTACGTCTTGAAAACCCAACAAATATAGGGTGCGATGGGTAAATTACCACCATTTTTATATTTTCGCGCATGCGCGTTTATTTTATTTTTGTCGACTGCATAGTATAGTAGGGCCGGTTGGTCACCGTCTGTGAGAAAAACAGCACCATGATGCAATTCACTCCGCCAGAAATTTGGAAACGACATGCTGTACTGCTTGGCATTCTCACCAGACGCTTCAATACGAACATTTCACTGTGTTTGGACGTCAATGTAGAGGATTCGGAATGAATTGCAGGAGTCTAATGGTGATTACGAAGGTACGACACCTCTGAAAGCTTACTCCGTTTTGATAAGAACTCCCGAATTTGTTGATGAGGGCCTCAGACTCAACACGGAGGCCTACATCAAGTGCCTTTGAGGTGATAGTTCTATGGTTCAAGAGGGTGGCTGCTGGAAGACCCTATGTCTGGCAACAACCGTGCCACACATGCCGGAGAACACAGTCATGGCTATTTCTGCGACCATATCACCCCTTATACCTAGCCACCTACACTGAACCTACCTTGATTATTATGTGGGTGGGCGGGCAGTTGAGCAAGAGATCAACAAAACTCCTTGTAACACCAAAAGATAAACTGAATGCAAGGATTAAGGCAGAAATCCACCAATTTAAACAAGGAGACTGTCCAAAAGAGATGCAGGAGATTCCGAAGGCGTCTGGAGGCCGTGGTTGAAGCCAATGGTGATTTATTGAATAAATTTACTCTGTAGTATTTCAAGATATTTTTGTGCAATTTTGGTAAATATATCTGTTTAAATGAGACATCAGTGTTGTTTTCATTTTGCGTAATTTAGACGACAATTTATCAATCGCACCCTTTATTATAAATTAACATGTCGTATGAAATAGCAAACAAAATGTTTGACTCTACGCCAATTTCGGTAATACAGTTTATAATGTAAGCAAATCTCTGAAAAAAAGACTACATAGCATAACGGAGTTAAACAAAAGAATGCCGAGTACCATTACTTATATCCTTGCTTGAACCATCTTCTAATGCTCTGGAGGGAGCGGCTGGGGAAAGAAAACGTTGCTAGTGGGGGGGGGGACACAATCTTATAGAAAAAGTATATTTGGATGAGTTACACCACGGAAAGTGAGAGTAGCCCTACATCGAGTCACCTCTTCGTCACCGTTGGTATGATGCTTGCATGGTATCGTAACGGTTCAGGTTCGATTCTCGGTAGGGGATGAGAACTGCTGATGAGTCCCAAATATAGCACGAAACAGCCGTCCAGTGCGTTCTGTTGAGGATTCTTCTAGACACGATGAATTACTCTTTATTTTTATTTATATATATATATATATATATATATATATATATATATATATATAAAAGGCTCAAACACTAATACTCTATGGTTATAATTTATTACATTGGAATCGTAATCACGATCCAATTCATCAGACCTACAAATTCAAAAAAAGAAATCGGAAACTATAACTCCAGGTATAAAAAACAAAATTTTAGTGAGAGTGGGAAACAAGTGTGAGAGGGAATTGTATGAAAGCTTTAGAGAGGGGTGTAGCAGAAGAACGGGAATGGTCTAAAGGTGAAGGTGGGGATTAAAATTTAACAGTTTTAAAGAGGAGTTAAATAACGGTTTAAATGACTGAGATACAGATATTTATGAATTATTTTCAGATGCATAAATCGCTACCGATTCGCTGACCTAAAATTAAAAAACACACACCGGAAACGTGTGGATATATTTGTGGTGACACTACGCACAATAAAAAACGATATGATCTAAACTTAAAATCCAGCCAAACCATGGAATAGTAGTGTTTGAGCCTTTTATATTATATTCTTACTCTGTCCTGGACATTGGGTTCTACCTGGATTCTATCAACTTGGGAATTTATATATGAGAGAGAGAGAGAGAGAGATACTCAATAATTATATATATATATATATATATATATATATATATATATATATAAACACTTTTTCTCTTTCTCCTTTTCCTCTTCTACTCTCTTATATATCTTATGTCACTTGTAGACGTGAAATTTTCTTCTTTGGTTGGAGGCGAGTTGAAATTAAGGATCCAATAATCACATGTAATGTTCTCGTGCAATAAAGACTCGCACTGAAATGTAGTTCAGTAATGAAATAATGCATCTGCACAGACGCCGCATATCCTGCATAGGTTGTGTTTGAACTTTGTACTAATCATATTCATAATTCCTTACTTTAGTCTATCGTCTCTATGAGATCAATACTTGAAACAAAGATGTTCATATCGATTATAGAAAGTTCTGTTTACTTTTTTAATGAATGGTTCAGCAGGAAATAATTTACGTAATGTTCCGTCATAAACGACAAAGTACTGGTTAGCCACAAAAGTAACTTTATCCTGTTTTGAGGTCGTCAGATAATATATTAACTGACGACATCAAAACCTGATGTTGACGCCATGATAGTAGAGACTGGATCCCCGCTAACGACCCACGTCTTTTTTGACTTGTTACAAATAGCACCAAAGTAGCAGTCTGGTAAAATAGTGTCTGACATGAAAATGCGTACGAACAAAGAATACATCTATTGATATACACCGACACTTGCAGAACAATTTCGGAGATCTAAAATTTGTTAGGCGTTAGATGATGCTGTACAAAAAAAAATTACAAAATTTGTGTGTGTGTTTCCGATAGATCTACTTCAGAATGAAAATCGCCTTCATCAGCTCTTCCGTGACTCTGGTGACTATGCAAAAACTTGATCTTGCTCTATTCAGCGGTGCTATTGAGCTCTCTGTATCTACTGTAGTTTCCGTGGAAACAAAATCGGAGCACCCCTCAGGCGCTATTACATTTTGCACCCCCCCCCCCAACGTTGCTTCCTGTCATTCAGCAATGATTTGCCCCGGGTACGACAGTCTGGGAACAGTTCTGTTTTTTGTTGTTAATTATAATATTTAAATTAAAATATAAATCTTGAGAAACAAAATCAACGTTTGTAAAACCCTAACCGTAATCAACGGGGGTGCGAAAGGGCAACAGCACCCACTCCTTGTTTATTTAAAATTGTCCAGGTATTATGTTGTTGGTTGGGGTGGAAATTAGTCGAAAACTACAAATAAAAGAAAAATTATTAAAAAATAAATAAGTAAACATAACTTTCTGGAGTGTTAAACGTGTATGGGTTGAATTTCTAAGTGAAAAGCCTGTTAGATTATCAATGAAACGAAAATTCAGAATATGGAGACAGCAGTCTGTTGAAGTGTCTGTACTCGAAAGCGAGAAAGACAAAAATTACGCGTGTATGCGGGAAAGTGAAAGCTTATGGCAAGTTTAAATTTACTGCTTGATTTTTGAGGGTCCATTCTCGTTTTGACCTCCTCACCATCAAAAGCAACAGAAGAAAAAAAACATTACGAGTCTCCTGTTGAATTAAGACACTTCCTAACTCCTCCTTTGACGACTACTCTGTCACGACTTGCCTGCAAACTCAATTCTCTGGTTTACTCCTTGCTATCCATTGGGCAACAATCAAATAACCTTTTGCTCCATCTGTTATTATCCCTTTTAGCTATTTATCCTCCCCACCTACTTTTTTGTTATTTAATCTATGATATCTCGTCTCTTACAGAATCTGTTCTCGGGTCTATACAGATCTTTCTATCCCATCAAGTCATCTCTAGCAATGGCGTTTCCATTGAAATTTGCCATTTTGATTTTTTTTCTCTTGATTTTGTTAGTTTCAAGGATTCACTCATTTATTTTAAATATTTCCCTCATTGACAATCTGTTAATAATTTATAATTTTCTTTCCAAAATTTAATTTCTTGGCTACCTTGATAATTCTAGATTGCAGCTACTTCCTCTTAAGCAAATTTCTATTTTTTGTCATTTTGGTTTTATCACTGGTGTTTTGATCAAAACTTTGTTTCATTTGTCCTTCCTGTTATGACAACCAGAAAATAAATGATTTCCGTATCCAAAAGTCAAAAGGTCAAATTAAATTTTGTACCGACGATGATAGGAATAAACAAGGAAATATTTACAGAATCGGAAGTTTCTTTTTGGGAAGTAAACATTTCTTTTTCAAGCTTATATTTTTCCATATTACAGATTAATCAATTCGTTCTGAATCCTATATGTACAATTACATACACGTATGGTTGATTTCAATTTATAAGTGTAGCGTTTCCCTACGCTGCCATAAAAGCTATTCGGGAAACATTTTAACAAAGATAATTGTCATTTTGAGAAAGGACAGTCAGAAATGATTTCCCGAAATATCTTTATCTCCCATTCATTTTAAGAGCGTGGTTTTCATTGAAGTGGTCTTCAGAGTGATGCAAACGGAATCTTCAAATTTCAAAGTCCATCAGCAGAAATCCAAGTGTCTTGCAAATATTTTTCTTATAACGATATTATTTGGAATGAGGACATTGTTTAAATAGGCTCCGACAAAGAAGAGAAAAAATATAGAAAACCCGAATGCAATTATCACTAATGCGAAGCTGAAAGAATGAAAAGCAAAACCCGCTTGCAAAGGAAGAATTCAAAGCCGCTGTTGATAAACATTTATGAGAACGGCATTCTCTGAAGTGACTCTTCATATGAATGAGGAGAAAAAAAAGTAATCTGAAATAAGAGATCCGTGTATCCACACGAACGATTCGAGGAAAAGATTTCAAGCGAAAAATTAAGGAGATTGGAAAATTGCAATTCATAATAGTCACAACTAAAACTGCTGCTCATACCAGTCAGTATTTAACATCAATCAAGAAAGCTTTTGTTTCGAGTAGAGAAAATTTGGACATTTTGGGAAGGGGGGTATCGGCCTTTTCTCCAGTTATTATTGTATACAAGCGCTTTTTTTTTTTTTTCATTTTTCTCGCTATCCATTTTAATAGAAACGAAAGTGGATCAATAAATTCAAAGCCTAACACGTATTTAATATGCGAATTTTTATCTGACATTTTCACTAATATTTGATCTGTAAGATGAATATTCGACATCGAATTAAGTGCACTGACAAGGAAGGAAAAAATTAAATATTTGTGAAAAAAATAAATGTTTTAGGAAAAAGACACCGATTTCAAAGCCGTTGCAAAAGGCTACGAGAAACCACTCGACTATCTTTCCTGAGAAGTCATCGCAATTCACAGATAAGAAAAGAATCAGTGAAGAGACCTGATCATCTACGTAAACTTAGCATTTTCAAAGAAATTCCATTTAGGTTTGGAATAGGTGGTTTGTGTTTTTATAAAGGATGTAGAATATTGGTTAGCTTGCAAGTGGTCTGACACACAAGTAGACTGTAAATGAGGTAAAATTAGCTGGCTTGCTTTTCCAAGAAGACAGAAGGCGGCCATTTTAGTAGGTAATTCATTTGACCTCTATTAGGTTGGTGCAAAAATAATGTCGTTATTTACATAAGTAACATATGTGAGAAAACGACATTATTTTTGCACCAACCTAATACAAGGAAGAGGCTATTTTTCCTCTAAAGTAGACAAACATACTTTTAGGTTTATTTTACCGGTTTCGGTAAAATAGACCGCCAGGCTATTTTGCCGGTAAATATTTTTATTATGAAGGTAGGTAATATTAAAAAAAAAAATAACACAGATTTAACACAGAAGTTTATTTTCAACATCAATTAAGACAATTTAAAATCTTTTCCTCCATTTTGTTAAAGCCATTTATTTAACATCAATAATTAAAAGAAATATCAATGCCTCTGAATATTTTAAGCACTTCAGGCATAAGTTTCTGCAAATTCAAAATTCCCCCTTTGGGCAGTTCTCTTGTCAAATACACTTCAATACACCCACTGAAGAAAAGTCACAAAATCCGTGTAGTTTAAATTCTGCCTATACAGCTCACAATGGCCGATTGGTTAAAACGTTCGCATTCTGACCATGAGACTCGGGTTCGAATCTCACCATGGTAGATTCGATTTGTCGAAGGTGCCTGAAAACCATACCACGGGTTGACCAAGATATGGCGTCGATAGCTGTGCTAGCACGAGGTCATCGTGGGCTTGAGCCTGCTAGACTTATTTAAATTGTTGATCACGCTAGATAACACGCTCTTTCCTAGGAGGAGTCTTTCTGATGTTATCAGACTTTGGAAAGTGTCTGGAAACCATACCACGCCTTGTGAGTGAAATACGGTAGACAGAACCCTTGCTGTGCTAGCACAGTTATAAGTCATCATGGCCGAGGGTTTAAGCTAGATCACGCTAGATAACACGCTCTTTCCCAGAATTTGTAACTACGGTCTGCTCAGCACAGTTGCAGTATAAACCATAGGTGTACGAGTTGAAATGTGAAGATTGCCGTACGAGTATAAACCATAGGTGGACTCTTCGGATGTTGAATAAGCACAAATGCGTCTGAGCAAGCGTCTGCAATAGGGATTGGCTAGCCGCCCTAATAGACGGGATTCCTCGAATACGAGTGCCCAGCTATATACAGCAAACACAACCACGATCTCAAATATAATATATTCTTAGTTCTAAAACACAATTTATATTTACCGGCAAAATAGCCTATTCGTTTAATATAAGCTCTTACAATTAGAAACTAACTCATTGATTTCGCATTTCACTCTGTAGCCGGGTTTTTTGAGCTTCCGTAAAAAGATTTCAAAAGCTAGATTTTCAGGGAGACACTTTTTTTTCCATTAATAAAATAGACGCGTTTTTCTAACGCTTATTTTTTAATCATTTGGCTGTATGTCAAGCTAAGATAAACTTATAAAACCTATTTGTTTTTAGCTATACCTTATCTTGATACGTTACAGACTGTTCATATCAGTCCGTAAAACTGAGAATATTGAGAAATAACTCTTGAAAGACATGAGGCCTACTGACCAAAATACTTTTTACTCAAGATAGCGATAATGTATTTTGTTTAATGAAATATATTGTGTGGATGTATATATTAGTAAATGTTATATAATCAAGCTACTCCAATCGAATGCATCACAGGCAGTCTTAAAATATCTTGACTGATTATTTTCATTGGATCAAGGCTGTCTAATGCTGAGAGACGACTTAGTGTTGCCCACGCTATGATAACTAATGTCACGTGTACTACCGATTTTTTTAAAGTTGTAGGTGGAAAAACTCATCCGCGGCGACAGGTTTGGTTTGGCGACTCATGGGTGCGTGCGGGATATTGTGGATGCGTCTGTGAAGCATTTCCTTCCAAATCAATTCTTTCAAAACTTTAAAGATTAGATTAAACTTAGTCTGTAGTGACTTTTGCTGTTTTCATTCGATAAACATAACTTGGCTTCACGATTGCCGTACGAGTTGAAATGCGAAGATTGCCGTACGAGTTGAAATGCGAAGATTGCCGTACGAGTTGAAATGCGAAGATTGCCGTACGAGTTGAAATGCGAAGATTGCCGTACGAGTTGAAATGCGAAGATTGCCGTACGAGTTGAAATGCGAAGATTGCCGTACGAGTTGAAATGCGAAGATTGCCGTACGAGTTGAAATGCGAAGATTGCCGTACGAGTTGAAATGCGAAGATTGCCGTACGAGTTGAAATGCGAAGATTGCCGTACGAGTTGAAATGCGAAGATTGCCGTACGAGTTGAAATGCGAAGATTGCCGTACGAGTTGAAATGCGAAGATTGCCGTACGAGTTGAAATGCGAAGATTGCCGTACGAGTTGAAATGCGAAGATTGCCGTACGAGTTGAAATGCGAAGATTGCCGTACGAGTTGAAATGCGAAGATTGCCGTACGAGTTGAAATGCGAAGATTGCCGTACGAGTTGAAATGCGAAGATTGCCGTACGAGTTGAAATGCGAAGATTGCCGTACGAGTTGAAATGCGAAGATTGCCGTACGAGTTGAAATGCGAAGATTGCCGTACGAGTTGAAATGCGAAGATTGCCGTACGAGTTGAAATGCGAAGATTGCCGTACGAGTTGAAATGCGAAGATTGCCGTACGAGTTGAAATGCGAAGATTGCCGTACGAGTTGAAATGCGAAGATTGCCGTACGAGTTGAAATGCGAAGATTGCCGTACGAGTTGAAATGCGAAGATTGCCGTACGAGTTGAAATGCGAAGATTGCCGTACGAGTTGAAATGCGAAGATTGCCGTACGAGTTGAAATGCGAAGATTGCCGTACGAGTTGAAATGCGAAGATTGCCGTACGAGTTGAAATGCGAAGATTGCCGTACGAGTTGAAATGCGAAGATTGCCGTACGAGTTGAAATGCGAAGATTGCCGTACGAGTTGAAATGCGAAGATTGCCGTACGAGTTGAAATGCGAAGATTGCCGTACGAGTTGAAATGCGAAGATTGCCGTACGAGTTGAAATGCGAAGATTGCCGTACGAGTTGAAATGCGAAGATTGCCGTACGAGTTGAAATGCGAAGATTGCCGTACGAGTTGAAATGCGAAGATTGCCGTACGAGTTGAAATGCGAAGATTGCCGTACGAGTTGAAATGCGAAGATTGCCGTACGAGTTGAAATGCGAAGATTGCCGTACGAGTTGAAATGCGAAGATTGCCGTACGAGTTGAAATGCGAAGATTGCCGTACGAGTTGAAATGCGAAGATTGCCGTACGAGTTGAAATGCGAAGATTGCCGTACGAGTTGAAATGCGAAGATTGCCGTACGAGTTGAAATGCGAAGATTGCCGTACGAGTTGAAATGCGAAGATTGCCGTACGAGTTGAAATGCGAAGATTGCCGTACGAGTTGAAATGCGAAGATTGCCGTACGAGTTGAAATGCGAAGATTGCCGTACGAGTTGAAATGCGAAGATTGCCGTACGAGTTGAAATGCGAAGATTGCCGTACGAGTTGAAATGCGAAGATTGCCGTACGAGTTGAAATGCGAAGATTGCCGTACGAGTTGAAATGCGAAGATTGCCGTACGAGTTGAAATGCGAAGATTGCCGTACGAGTTGAAATGCGAAGATTGCCGTACGAGTTGAAATGCGAAGATTGCCGTACGAGTTGAAATGCGAAGATTGCCGTACGAGTTGAAATGCGAAGATTGCCGTACGAGTTGAAATGCGAAGATTGCCGTACGAGTTGAAATGCGAAGATTGCCGTACGAGTTGAAATGCGAAGATTGCCGTACGAGTTGAAATGCGAAGATTGCCGTACGAGTTGAAATGCGAAGATTGCCGTACGAGTTGAAATGCGAAGATTGCCGTACGAGTTGAAATGCGAAGATTGCCGTA
The DNA here is from genome assembly GCA_964036315.1 of Acanthosepion esculentum. Classification (NCBI taxonomy): domain Eukaryota; kingdom Metazoa; phylum Mollusca; class Cephalopoda; order Sepiida; family Sepiidae; genus Acanthosepion; species Acanthosepion esculentum. The sequence continues at coordinate 120,969,309 of OZ038484.1, forward strand.
CGAGTTGAAATGCGAAGATTGCCGTACGAGTTGAAATGCGAAGATTGCCGTACGAGTTGAAATGCGAAGATTGCCGTACGAGTTGAAATGCGAAGATTGCCGTACGAGTTGAAATGCGAAGATTGCCGTACGAGTTGAAATGCGAAGATTGCCGTACGAGTTGAAATGCGAAGATTGCCGTACGAGTTGAAATGCGAAGATTGCCGTACGAGTTGAAATGCGAAGATTGCCGTACGAGTTGAAATGCGAAGATTGCCGTACGAGTTGAAATGCGAAGATTGCCGTACGAGTTGAAATGCGAAGATTGCCGTACGAGTTGAAATGCGAAGATTGCCGTACGAGTTGAAATGCGAAGATTGCCGTACGAGTTGAAATGCGAAGATTGCCGTACGAGTTGAAATGCGAAGATTGCCGTACGAGTTGAAATGCGAAGATTGCCGTACGAGTTGAAATGCGAAGATTGCCGTACGAGTTGAAATGCGAAGATTGCCGTACGAGTTGAAATGCGAAGATTGCCGTACGAGTTGAAATGCGAAGATTGCCGTACGAGTTGAAATGCGAAGATTGCCGTACGAGTTGAAATGCGAAGATTGCCGTACGAGTTGAAATGCGAAGATTGCCGTACGAGTTGAAATGCGAAGATTGCCGTACGAGTTGAAATGCGAAGATTGCCGTACGAGTTGAAATGCGAAGATTGCCGTACGAGTTGAAATGCGAAGATTGCCGTACGAGTTGAAATGCGAAGATTGCCGTACGAGTTGAAATGCGAAGATTGCCGTACGAGTTGAAATGCGAAGATTGCCGTACGAGTTGAAATGCGAAGATTGCCGTACGAGTTGAAATGCGAAGATTGCCGTACGAGTTGAAATGCGAAGATTGCCGTACGAGTTGAAATGCGAAGATTGCCGTACGAGTTGAAATGCGAAGATTGCCGTACGAGTTGAAATGCGAAGATTGCCGTACGAGTTGAAATGCGAAGATTGCCGTACGAGTTGAAATGCGAAGATTGCCGTACGAGTTGAAATGCGAAGATTGCCGTACGAGTTGAAATGCGAAGATTGCCGTACGAGTTGAAATGCGAAGATTGCCGTACGAGTTGAAATGCGAAGATTGCCGTACGAGTTGAAATGCGAAGATTGCCGTACGAGTTGAAATGCGAAGATTGCCGTACGAGTTGAAATGCGAAGATTGCCGTACGAGTTGAAATGCGAAGATTGCCGTACGAGTTGAAATGCGAAGATTGCCGTACGAGTTGAAATGCGAAGATTGCCGTACGAGTTGAAATGCGAAGATTGCCGTACGAGTTGAAATGCGAAGATTGCCGTACGAGTTGAAATGCGAAGATTGCCGTACGAGTTGAAATGCGAAGATTGCCGTACGAGTTGAAATGCGAAGATTGCCGTACGAGTTGAAATGCGAAGATTGCCGTACGAGTTGAAATGCGAAGATTGCCGTACGAGTTGAAATGCGAAGATTGCCGTACGAGTTGAAATGCGAAGATTGCCGTACGAGTTGAAATGCGAAGATTGCCGTACGAGTTGAAATGCGAAGATTGCCGTACGAGTTGAAATGCGAAGATTGCCGTACGAGTTGAAATGCGAAGATTGCCGTACGAGTTGAAATGCGAAGATTGCCGTACGAGTTGAAATGCGAAGATTGCCGTACGAGTTGAAATGCGAAGATTGCCGTACGAGTTGAAATGCGAAGATTGCCGTACGAGTTGAAATGCGAAGATTGCCGTACGAGTTGAAATGCGAAGATTGCCGTACGAGTTGAAATGCGAAGATTGCCGTACGAGTTGAAATGCGAAGATTGCCGTACGAGTTGAAATGCGAAGATTGCCGTACGAGTTGAAATGCGAAGATTGCCGTACGAGTTGAAATGCGAAGATTGCCGTACGAGTTGAAATGCGAAGATTGCCGTACGAGTTGAAATGCGAAGATTGCCGTACGAGTTGAAATGCGAAGATTGCCGTACGAGTTGAAATGCGAAGATTGCCGTACGAGTTGAAATGCGAAGATTGCCGTACGAGTTGAAATGCGAAGATTGCCGTACGAGTTGAAATGCGAAGATTGCCGTACGAGTTGAAATGCGAAGATTGCCGTACGAGTTGAAATGCGAAGATTGCCGTACGAGTTGAAATGCGAAGATTGCCGTACGAGTTGAAATGCGAAGATTGCCGTACGAGTTGAAATGCGAAGATTGCCGTACGAGTTGAAATGCGAAGATTGCCGTACGAGTTGAAATGCGAAGATTGCCGTACGAGTTGAAATGCGAAGATTGCCGTACGAGTTGAAATGCGAAGATTGCCGTACGAGTTGAAATGCGAAGATTGCCGTACGAGTTGAAATGCGAAGATTGCCGTACGAGTTGAAATGCGAAGATTGCCGTACGAGTTGAAATGCGAAGATTGCCGTACGAGTTGAAATGCGAAGATTGCCGTACGAGTTGAAATGCGAAGATTGCCGTACGAGTTGAAATGCGAAGATTGCCGTACGAGTTGAAATGCGAAGATTGCCGTACGAGTTGAAATGCGAAGATTGCCGTACGAGTTGAAATGCGAAGATTGCCGTACGAGTTGAAATGCGAAGATTGCCGTACGAGTTGAAATGCGAAGATTGCCGTACGAGTTGAAATGCGAAGATTGCCGTACGAGTTGAAATGCGAAGATTGCCGTACGAGTTGAAATGCGAAGATTGCCGTACGAGTTGAAATGCGAAGATTGCCGTACGAGTTGAAATGCGAAGATTGCCGTACGAGTTGAAATGCGAAGATTGCCGTACGAGTTGAAATGCGAAGATTGCCGTACGAGTTGAAATGCGAAGATTGCCGTACGAGTTGAAATGCGAAGATTGCCGTACGAGTTGAAATGCGAAGATTGCCGTACGAGTTGAAATGCGAAGATTGCCGTACGAGTTGAAATGCGAAGATTGCCGTACGAGTTGAAATGCGAAGATTGCCGTACGAGTTGAAATGCGAAGATTGCCGTACGAGTTGAAATGCGAAGATTGCCGTACGAGTTGAAATGCGAAGATTGCCGTACGAGTTGAAATGCGAAGATTGCCGTACGAGTTGAAATGCGAAGATTGCCGTACGAGTTGAAATGCGAAGATTGCCGTACGAGTTGAAATGCGAAGATTGCCGTACGAGTTGAAATGCGAAGATTGCCGTACGAGTTGAAATGCGAAGATTGCCGTACGAGTTGAAATGCGAAGATTGCCGTACGAGTTGAAATGCGAAGATTGCCGTACGAGTTGAAATGCGAAGATTGCCGTACGAGTTGAAATGCGAAGATTGCCGTACGAGTTGAAATGCGAAGATTGCCGTACGAGATCACACAAATATAAAAAAATGTTTTCTTTCTTTATTACTAATTATTCTCTGTTTTCATTTAATAATGTAATTTCGTTTCATTCTGATAAATATAATATTGCTTACTGAAGATAAAATCGAATCGAGCGACTTGGGACGCATCTGATTGGCTGCTTGTTAAGTTAAGCATCAATTTCAAGTGTTCAAACGGATTCGATCTTTGGAACTATTTTTTTTTCTTTTATGTTAATTTTAAGTTTAGAGTATACAAAATGTCCAATAACCTATTTCATTTTGTTTTTTTTCAAGAATAAAGATATTTTTTATTTGCATTTAAAGATGGCACATACAGCAGAAGAAAATAGATGAAGTGAAGAATGGGTAGAGGAAGAACAAGAATAGAAACATGAGGAACAAATATAAGTAGAAAGTTATATATAAGCGGATAAAGAGGAAAATCGATATAGAAGAATGAGAAGGGTAGAGGAAGAAGAATAAGGAGGAAGGATGAGAAGGGGAGGGAGGAAAAGGATGAGAAGAAATTTCTTAAAGTAGGAGGTACACTGAAAATTTAGCTGCTTGCCCAAACTCTCAAAATCTTAAATTACCAAAGATCTGATTTTTTGGAATTTTCTTTTTTGCTTAGGCCGAATTAATTTCAGTCCCTATATAAAAAGAATTCGATTATAGACGATTTTGGTAAATTCATATCGCCAAAGCGAATATATTCAGTTATCAAAATCCTCAAAATCTGACTATAAAAGTCGAAGGTAACTCTTTCCCCCCACTCTTTTTCTTTACAGGTAAATGGGGTAATGAAGAAAACTCGCAGAAAACCAAATCAAAGAAAATCACAAAATTTTAGTCCTACCGTATTTATTTGGGAAATGAATCAATTCGCCTCCATCTGCACTTAACGTTGGACATTTTAACAAAGAGTGCTTTTAACAAAATGGAAGATGAGACAATCTGTTTGCAGAAACCTTTTTTTTTTCCAAGTTGTAAGAAGAAATTTTTCACTCTGAAGGAAATCACATAGATTGAAATAATAAACCTTTTAAATAATTAATCAATGAACAGTAATATTCTGATTTTTAATTTTTGTTTCAAATGTTATTTTAAAATTCTAATTAATTTATTTAGAAACATTCGACGCTGGTCATATTTTCATAATAATTGATATATTTCCCACTGAATATACCTCTATGATTTACGAAATTTGAGTTGGAATTAACTTATTTGTATCCAACGTAAAATAATTAGAATGCTAAGTCGTGTACTTAATGTTTTAGAATCGTCCAGTAGCTACCACTAGCACGCAGGAGGTTACAGAGACTGAGTGAAAGAATAAAGGGGGGTGTTTGAGGAAATCATACAGAGGAGGATGGGGATGAGGATCAAGGCATTAGAAGATGTCGATTGACATTACATTTGAATATCTGAAAATTATATCTATCGGGGGAGCAAGTAGGAGGAAGGGAGTTCCACTGGCGGAAAGTGTCAGCGAAGCAGCTGTTGGAGTAGAAGAGGTGGTTACAGTTCAGCTGTTTCGACAGTGAAAGGGTGGGACCGAAATACCAACCTAGTAGCACGCTTAAGTTCATGCAGATGGGGCACCAGTGGAAATAGCTCGTCAGAGCAGTTACCATGAAAATATTTCTAGAAAAGATAGAGGGAAGCCACATGACTGAAAGTGAGAAAGTGACTGTGGACGAGATGCCAGATCAGGATCTATCACATTGCATATCCGTCTCTGTATTTTGTTAAGGACCTCGAGATGAACAGCGGGGGCACCAGACATTATATGGCGATAGTATTCCATGCATGGACGAGTAAACGTAGATTTGTAGAGGTGAAGGATGGGCTCAAAAAGCTCTTGGTGCGACTCCACCTCAAGTCGGTGAGACCAAGAAGGCGCCGAGAGACGCTCTCGTGGAGTTGGCCATCAGCCATACACATAGAAGACAGGGAGGGTTCTCTATGGTGGGTAAATGAGAGCAGTTTCGATTTCAAGGCATTAAAGTTACAAGCCATTTCCTGCCCCAGTCAATCGCAGGTTGGAGGTCTTTTTCGAGACCGGCAGCCATGTTAGTTTTGACAGCGATGCCGGATTTACTATTAAGACAGGAATAATAAATAGTAGTGTCGTCTGCGTAGATGCCTACTTGGGAACTGATGCCTTTGTTTTATTATTCTTATTTTATTATCGCTCATTAATGTTTGTCTCTAATTTTTTCCAGTTTTTGTAATATCGTGTTGGTAATTTAATCAACAATTTATAATTTTCACCTATTCTCAGAAGAAGAAAAAAACTCTAGGTGCGGCTGATTTGAAATCAGCCAATCTCCATACGTGATTTGAAGTATTCGGTAGTTCCAATATTTCGGTGAATGAAGGCATCCACTTTACTTACTAATGATCAAGTCCTGCAAAAAGCAAAGCACCGCTTCATATTTGATCATAGGCACCATCTCAGTGTTTAGTAACTAGATCGGTGACACAAAACATCCTTTACCAATAATAAGTACCCGAACAGTAGAATGCTTTTAAACATTTGGGCGATTAAAAAAAATAATCGCCCCAAAAATATCATGGAAAATAAGGAAAACAGCATCAGCCTACAACAATAAATCCAAAAACTGTAAACCCTGTCTGGGAGCACAAACTACTAAATAAACAATCAGAACTCATTTTAAAATGCAGACACGAAAACAAATTTTAATACGTTACTTAAAAAATCCAAAATTAAAAACGAACAAGAAGGAACAAATAAAATAAAAAGTAATCTAAATTGATCCAAAACAATAACAATAAATAAGTAAATATATTATGCAAATAATAAACAAATTACCAACACATGAATGCAAATAAACGTAATAACAATAAATCTAAACTTCATACAAATTTATCAAACAACACTATAGTCAAAAACTACTATTGGGTGGAGATTATTGTGGATCACCACAGTCATTTCCACCTAATAGCCTCTTGAATAATTCAAATAATAAACGATATACCCGCCAGAATAATCGTTAGAACAATACGATAGACTACCCACAATGTATCACACACACACACACACACACATATATATATATATATATATATATATATATATATATATTAGTCCAGAAAAAGCAGAACGCATATGGGCTGATCTTTACATACGATCTATCCCATATATTGAGCACTTTAATTCATAAATATAGGATACCTTAAAACTTATATATGCTTTGACAAATTTCATGTCAGTGTCTTTGTCGCCCGCAGCAAGGCTGAGCTATTATCACACTTAAGAAAGCACAAATTAAATGTCTTTCCCTTACCTCACTTACCATATATATATATGACATTTTATGTTAACATTCTTTTTATAGATACAAGTATTTAAGTAAATTCTCTGTTTATAATAAACATTTGTTTACATTTGATACCCCATGAGCAGTTATGAATGTACGTGAGAGATTCATGGAAGATTGAAGTTTATAAGCAGTAAATTCGACCTTGCCAACCGAACGATCCTTTGCGGCCGAGCGGTAAGGCACGTCAGGCTAAATGACGGTTCCATATAGGATACAGGATCGAATCCTCTCGAAGGACGAATATTTTCTATGAAAATTTCTCGGACATTCAGGCCGGTAAATGTTATTTAATACTGTTTATTATAAACAGAGCATTTACTTAAATATTTGTATCTATAAAAAGAATGTTAAACATAAAAATGTCTTTAAATAGTTATTGGACTTTGTCCATTTCATAATATATATATATATATATATATATATATATATATATATATATATATAGCTGCTGTAAAGCTTTCAGCCTGAAACATTTCCTAAGATAAGTATTTCAATAACTAAGCGTTAGATTAATTTTTAAGGGTTAAAGAGATTTGAGAAACTGTCAACTGTGCTGGACTGATGAATATTTGAAATAACGTGCACATTCTATTTGGTCGGACCGAGAACATTTCAGCACTCCCTCTTAAAGTGTAAACTGGTTTGATGGCTTCATCTCAACTGAGGACACAAGGAGTGTATGTTTCTTTCATGTGCTGGATCCTAGGTAAGAGCTACCGATAAATCCTCAATTCAGGCAGGAAAGTGATCTCCCAAACAGTTCTCATATTTTGGAAAATATTTTGAAGATTAAAGCAAAAATATGAAATATCGGCAAATATTCAATTGCCTTTTTTCTTCTTCTTCGTCTCATTGAATCTTCAACGCTTAACATTGAAAAGAAAACATGGTTCCAAATTTTACTCTTTAATTAAAAATACCAGATTTAATCTCGAAATGATTTAGATAGTATGTCGACGAAAAACTAAGTTAATTTCTCCCAAAACGAAAATGAATATTTAACATGACATTTATTTCCGATAAATATTTTTGGCAAAGAAAATATGATTTGAAGTTAGAAAAGATTAGCAAATCCGTAGAGATTCTTCAAATCTATTTTGCAAGATTTTGCTTCGGTATCTCTGCTTTGTAAATACTTACTCGCCAGTATGATGCATCGAGGTTTTATTTGTTAATTTTTTTAAAAGCGAAGGCACTTTTTTAAGATGTGATTCGATTTTATCATTGATCAATACCTTCTGATAACAAATGGTAGAAAGCTGAATAAATATTTATTTAAAGCTAAAGATATAGCTATAAAGATATATAAATGTGTGTGTGTATATATATATATATATATATATATATATATATATACACACACACACACACACACACACACACACACAATCTAACATAAAATATTTGTCTACCCTATATTTTCTCCTTGAAGACGTCAGTTTGTTAGCGCTCTCTCTCTCTCTCTCTATATATATATATATATATATATATATATATATATATACTCAGGGACGGGGTGAAACTAGTGAAAAGGTCTTGGCCTGGTCCACTTTACAAAACATCAAAATTTTGGGTTGCCTTCTTGCTCGGAACCCGAAACATTTTCTGTACCAATATACACACACACACACACACACACACATATATATATATATATATATATATATATATATATATATAGCAATTCACCTCAAGCAAGGCGGAAGTGACAATAGTACGCAGTGGGTCTATAGAGACTGTAAGGGAAAAGACTGGCCATAGGGAGGGGTGGAGAAAGATAAAAAGAACTGAGGTCAAAGCATCAGAAGATTTTGATTGACATTACATTTAAATATAGTTATCAGGGAATCAAGTAAGAAGGAAGTTCCACTGTCGGGAAGTGCAAAAGCTGTTGGAGTAAAAGAGGCGTTTACATTTAACTGTTTTAACAGTGAAATGGTGGGACCGAGATACCAACCTAGTCGCACGCTTGAATTCATGCAGTTGGAGCACCATTGAAAAAAGCTCGTCAGAGAAGATACTATGAAACTATTTATAGAAAAGACAGAGGGAAGCCACATTACGTCAGTGAGAAAGCGGTTGGAGTGCGATCACATTGCATATCCGTCTTTGGATTTTTGTTGAGAACCTCGAGATGAACCGCGGGGGAACCAGACCATATATGGCGACAGTATTCCATGCAGACGAATGGTAGATTTGTAGATGTGAATGATGGACTCAAACAATTTCTGGTGCCACACAGAGAACTAACTTTCCTTGCGATAAATGCAGCAATTGATTCAATGTAGTAGTTCCACATCAGGCCAGTAGCGAACGTGAGACTACGAAGGCGCAGTGAGACGCTCCTGGAGTTGAGGATCAACCATGCTGATAGGAGGCAGGGAGGTTTCTCTCCTTGAGTAAATGACAGCAGTTTCCTTCTGGATGCATTAAAGTTCACAAGCCATTTACTCCTCGAGTCAACCACAGATTGGATATCATTTTCGAGACCAACGGCCAGATTAACTTTCTCAGAAATACTGGATTTGCAATTGAGACAGAAATGGTAGTGTCGTCTGCGTAGATGCTTTACTTGAGAACTGATGACGAGAGGAAGCTCAGTGATGAAGACCAGAAACTGTAGGACCAAGTATAGAGCATTGAGGAACACCAGCGTTCCTCTGGAAGGAACTGGAAGAGAATCCGTTCAGGACGACCTTTTATTTCACGGTTAGACAGGAATGATTGGTTTAAATGAAATAATCGTCCTGTAATACCGTATCCGTGAAACTTGCGTAGAAGGCCAGCATGCTAAACCCTGTCAAATGCCTTCGGTATATCTAGAGCAAAAGCTCAAGCTTTGCAGTTATCAAGGGCTTGGTATACATATTCAGTTATGGCCGTAAGCATATCAGCGGTAGACCAGGCGAAGCGAAAACAATATTGTTTGTCAGAGAGCAGATCGTGGGAAGTGAGATGTTTAACTACTTCGGGTTTGATTAAAGCCTCGAAGACTTTGCCGAAGAGTGACAGAAGACTACTGGAACGGTAGTTAGATGGGTCAGAAGGGTCCCCAGATTTCTTAAAGACCGGTACGACAGAGGACTTCCAACAGGCTGGAAAGCAAGAATCGGCGACGCAATAGTTGTAGAGTTTAGAGAACTGGAGCCATTTAGATTTAAAAGCAAAATACCTCTTTTACGAAAAAAAAAAACAAATGTGGAATTATAAGGTCTGTGGGCTTTACTCAGATCAACCAATTGCTTTTACAACTAAATAAATCGTTCACACGCCAGTAATTTACAATCGCTTGATAAGATCCATTAGATACGCATCGAAACGCGGCTGCAATTGTGTAGCGATTTTGACATGTTTTCGATGTAATGTCCTAACATATATTAGTTTAGCATTACTATAGAATTCGGTGAAAGTGCTCGGTTGAAAATTCCCTCTTGCAATTGCTTCAACAAGTTTCAAATCTGATGGATGAAGAGCTGCACAATACATACAAAACTCTGTTAACTCGGAATATGAAGCGTTTGTCTGTGTTGCGCAAGAGCGGTATTAGTTTCAAATTCTCTACAGTCTACTTATCAGTGCTTAAATAAAATGCCCCCGAATGTCTTCACGCTTCGTCGAAGATTTTGGCAAAGAAAGTCTAATCTATGTTCTTAATGAAAACATTAGCAATATACATGAAACGTGGCGTTAAGATTCATTAATTGCCAACTTTCCATTTGACGAAGAGAATGAATTTAAAAAAAAAAAAAACCTATTTTCATTTTTTTGTTTTTTTTGTATCAGATACAAGACTTCCTTTCGGAATAATATGACCATCTTAGTGTAATCTTAAATTTAGTAACGTCTGAAAAGAATAGACGCCTGAATATCTCGTACGTAAAATAATTGCATATTCCATCCTGGACTCCAAATTAACGTCGACCAGTCAAGAGTATGTCGTTTAGGGTCTTATTTCGAATGTTCCTCCTTCTTGCGTCGGGTTGTCTTATCTTCGTTCAGCTTGGTTCACTTGCTGTTTAGGTTGGTGCACCGATTCTTTGCACCACTCCCACCCAGATTCTGCAATCACCTTCCAAGTAAACTCTTGAGGTACTTACGTCTTTTGACGTTCTGATGTTACACCGAATACAAGACCTGGTTTGATATCTCTTAGGGTGAAATCGGTGCGTTTGGGGTTCGCTACAGATTAACTTAGATAAGATTGCTGATGGACCATAAATTCGATTAAAACCTCTGGTATTTGCTGGGATTCATCACATGCAACATTAGTTACATCCAGTACTCTACCTCAGATGTTGCGTTCTCTGGCCTTTTTCTCTTCTCTGAAGTACGGAGACGATGTGTTTTCCATTACTAGGAGAGTAATTTGGTTTTCTACCCTCCTCTTTGTTGTTTTGATCATAATATCAATGAGGGACGAACAGTTTTCGAAACAACAAAAGTAAGAATGCTTGTCTAAGAAATATGTTTTAGAGAAGTTTGTATCTATCAGACGGTTTTGACATAAAATCGATATTTTATGTATATTCTTTATTGATAACCTTTTTCAATCATAAATCGAACAAGACTCGTACGTATTTACTCTACAGATTAACACGTCTAAAAGGTAGCGTTGGCTTGACACTGGCTCTAAATGGTAGCGTTGGCTTGACACTGGCTCTAAATGGTAGCGTTGGCTTGACACTGGCTCTAAATGGTAGCGTTGGCTTGACACTGGCTCTAAATGGTAGCGTTGGCTTGACACTGGCTCTAAATGGTAGCGTTGGCTTGACACTGGCTCTAAATGGTAGCGTTGGCTTGACACTGGCTCTAAATGGTAGCGTTGGCTTGACACTGGCTCTAAATGGTAGCGTTGGCTTGACACTGGCTCTAAATGGTAGCGTTGGCTTGACACTGGCTCTAAATGGTAGCGTTGGCTTGACACTGGCTCTAAATGGTAGCGTTGGCTTGACACTGGCTCTAAATGGTAGCGTTGGCTTGACACTGGCTCTAAATGGTAGCGTTGGCTTGACACTGGCTCTAAATGGTAGCGTTGGCTTGACACTGGCTCTAAATGGTAGCGTTGGCTTGACACTGGCTCTAAATGGTAGCGTTGGCTTGACACTGGCTCTAAATGGTAGCGTTGGCTTGACACTGGCTCTAAATGGTAGCGTTGGCTTGACACTGGCTCTAAATGGTAGCGTTGGCTTGACACTGGCTCTAAATGGTAGCGTTGGCTTGACACTGGCTCTAAATGGTAGCGTTGGCTTGACACTGGCTCTAAAAGGTAGCGTTATACGACGTCAGATTCGTTAAACAAGAGACTACTAATGGGCATTTTATGAACACAGATAATAAGATAGTTTTAGATAATAAAACCATTTTAATTTCTTGCTGTTCATCAATATTTAAGCTGACGAAAAATATTTTCTTGATATTTCAATGCAACATGAAGATTTATAGAACAAGATATTAGGATCATTTAACACAAATATTTTTTTTACAGATCCTAGTCTCGTAAGTTCCTGGGTTGACTACATATTGCCAATTATGGAAATGGCTACGGCCTATTTGTTTGAAAATCAACATTTGAACCTCTAAGAAATTTGTAACTCTGCCCCTTACACACGCAAACACACACCACTAAGTCGACTCTAATTATAAGTAAATATCGCTTTTGAACTGGATTCCGAATTTTCTTATTTAAAAAATACGTTGATTTATTTACAGACTAGCCGAAGGCGCATTAGAATAGAGACTGATGCTTTTAAATATTAAGAAAAATATTTACATTATTCGGACTATTGTCCTCATCTTTGTTGCCATATTTATCCCAACGTTTCGGGCGTTTAAATAAAGGGTTCAGTTCAACATTCCAACCAGCTGAAGAAACGTTGTGATAAATATGGCAACAAAGGTGAGGACAATAGTCCGAATAGTGTACATAGTCTCATCTCAGAAATATAGACAGATACTAAATTAGTAAGAAACAGAAAAATTTTTAAAACAAAAGCAGGCCGAAACTGTTATGTAATATCAGTCGTCCAATATGGCAGTGGATGCTGAACAATCTCCTCTCGGATGAAGAAGATACTTAATCAAAAGAAATGTTGTTCAACAAAAGCATACTAAAAATACCACAGACCGAAAAACCAAGAAGTTCTAGAGAAAACGAAAACAAATAGGATACTGTATCAGGAATATATAGTTGAAATTTCTTGGGCACATAATGAGGAAAAAGGCTTGAAAAATTTGATACTCACAAGAGATTTGAAAGCAAGAGGGACAGAAGAAAAACGATGCATACTCTACCTACCGAGCTTGAGTAAATGGATGGAGGTGCAAGGTTTGGAACAGATCAGTTATGTGTCATGCGTGATACAAGCTTAGGTGATCATGTATCGAAAGATACATGACTGACGAGGCAGATTTTTTTCCGCAGTAGGTTGTCATTTCTTTCTGCGGTATACCAGTTGCTATCTAAAGCTATAGAACCCAGTCTGTCCTGCTATTTACCCATAGCTGGGGGGAAGAAGACTCGTACCTTTCCCAAGGGTATTAGCACGTAAGTGATTGTAATGGATTCGACTGGAATTCGAACTCGGCTTTCCGTGTTCTCAATCCGAGCCGCTATCTATTACTCCACAAGATAATTTATTAAGAGCTACAAAGAAAATGAAATTGTGGAGAGCCATGATCGCCAACGTCCTGAAGCAACGGATTTCGTGTGCTTTTTACACTGTGCCTAATCTTGTGCATAGCAAATTAATTATATTAGGTACCTCCACAAGATCGCTAAAAATAGAGCCTAGCATGACGAAAAAGACGACAAACTTGACGAAAACAAAATTTGGTCGTCTAAATGTTTATTGTTAAGAGGAAAGATCAAAGTATTTTCGGGAATTTTTTTTTGCATTTTTTTAATCGTTCCTAGCACGTCCGAAATTTTCATTAAAAATCTTTTACTTTTTTTTTTTTTTTTTTGAGTCAGCAAAAATGACAGATAATCGATCATGGCAATTATCTTTTTCCATTTTATAAAAAAAATGAAAATCTCAGTTTGAAATTCTTTTAAAAATAAATTATTTTTTCAAAACTTATTTTAAGAAAATCAGAAATTATGTTTATTTAAAATATTTTGAACCAAGCTTAACTTATCTTCTGCGCCGAAAAGATGTAATTTGAAAATAAAACAAAGCAGGTCATAAACTTTCGCGTCACTTGAAAGGTGATGAATGACATTGACGGATTACGTGAGGATAATTTGTCATACGGAAGGAGAAAAGTGAAATTATTTACATTTAAGTGAACAAATTATTTACCTCGTTATATTATATTAAAAATTCATTTTTCATCGAAAAAATTTTTTGCTTTCAGAAAACATTTCCCATATTCATAAAAACAACTAAAAGCAAATGAAAGCATTTGAAATTAAATATATTTGTTTTATTGAGTTTTGTATGTTACAATTCGGAGCTGATTTTCAGGTGGGGGGGGTCCCATTATAAACAAAAAAACATGATTTGCATTCCTCAAAGCCTTGTTCTTTTAACTATTGTAATTGCTAAAGTGGACTCGATCGAATTTCTAGAGTTTTCATAAAATTAGTTATGGGGTGGGGTAATAAATATAAAAAATATATTTCTGCCATGACTTTAATAAAAGAAAAAAAAATCATATAATAACTTCGATCATCTGTGAATACTTTCTGAAAATTTCATTAACATCCGACAATTATTATTTTTGCAAGATTTTCCAAATTAATCAGTCATACAAAAAACGTGCTAAAAATTGTATGTTATTGTACTAGTTCCGGTGATACAAAGAGAAACAAGGATTTTAAATAAAATTTCAGAATGTTCTAAAAAGGAAAAATTTTTAAAATAATTAAAATAAACTTTGATCATTCCTCTTAATAATAACAAACATTTCGATGATAAAATTTTGTTTTCGTCAAGTTTGGCGTTTTTTTCATCATGCTATGCTCTTTTTTAGCGATCTCGTGGAGGTACTTAATTATATGTATAGCACTACTGGTTTTAGCTGTATCTTATCGTTTTAATTTTATTTTTCTTCGCCACTATGGAAGCCCAATAGTCGCAGGCTAGTTTGACTTGTACTAAAATCCGGTTTTCCTAAGGTCGCATCGGGCAAAGGAATCACTTTTCATCGCACCGGATAACTTTTGCCATTTTGTTTACTTCCATTTTATAGTAGTTTTTCAAATATTAGACTTTTCTTTTTAATCATTTCACCCCAAGCAAGGTGATAATGCCACTAGGATAGAGGAAGTGAAAGAGAACGAGAAGACTTTAGTGAGAAAAAGAATGAAGGAGCATGTTTCAGGAAGACAGAAAATGGCGATTGCTGTATTTAAGTCTTTGAACATTATAGGTGGCAGGGAACCAAGGAATCGGGATTTCTACAGGCGAGAAGAGCGAGAAAATAAACTATTAGAATAGAAGTGACAGTTGCATCTAGCTAGTTGAACAGTTCTTACAGTCGACGAACTAAGGAGAGAAGCTCTGCAAGCAATCTGGGATTGCAAACGAAATATTTGCCGCAGATTATTTCCACAACGCAGAGAACAAATCACTGTAAGTTCAGACTCTAATACCGGGGGCAGAAAGAAATGCCGAAAACTCGATTCGCAGGTACTATCTCACAAATCACAATGCACATAACCAATCAGAAAAATAACTCGCTCTCCGACGAATGCAGTAGTCAAAATCCACAAACTTTCTACACGATTCGAGAACACCAACTGCTTTTATCGGCCGACCATTTTTTTTTCATTCGATAGCTGGAGAGGACGCTCAATTTTTGCATATCAAAATACTTGTATAGCGATTCTTGCGACTGACTTGTTTTTTAATTTAAATATTTCTTCTTCAGCATGTCATGCGTAATACGTGCCCTTTTTTTTTTTTTTTTTTTTTTTTTTTTTTTTTTTTTGGTAAGTAATTTTCTTTTCCGCTACATTTTCCGTCGTAGGATACACGCGACGCGCTGTCGCTTGGTTTGACAAGGTAAGTCGCCGTTTTCTTCGCTATAAGCTCATCAGAACAAATGCCATGGAAATATTTGTAGCAAAGACACAGGAAAGATAGAACACGTCGGTGTGAAAGTTACTGAAGTCGAGATGCCAGATCAGGATCGATTGCATTACAGATCCTTCTTTGGATTTTGTCACATCACAAGATATGACACGTTTGATAATTTTGCAGCAATACGCGCTTAAAGGTTTTAGACGCTTTTGACCAACATTTCATTTCATCGTTATCCGTAAGGAATTATAAATGTAGGACTACCTTACACTTAAGTAAAATAATAGCATTAATAATATTTATTAAGAATCTATTACAGGAAATATCAAGTTTTACAGAAACATTGCTGACAATTATTTAGTTACATAACAAATATATATAAAGAATATAAATTTTGATGCTATATTCGATTTGTTGTTAGGTATTTTTCATTTTCTCCTTTGTTATTGGCAGCATTTTAGAATACTTTGGTTGAAATTCTGAGTTTTCCTAAGCTGAACAAACTGGAGCTATTTCGTTTACGATCTGTTACCTCTTTTTTCCAAGGTTGTTTTTAGATCGCTTTCTTCCAGTCATTTTGATGGGCAATAGAGAAATTCTGGAAGTTAGAATATATATTTATTCCACTATTTACATTATTCGGATTATTGTCCTCATCTTTATCGCCATATTTATTACAACGTTTCGGCCGTTGTATGCTCCGGCCTTCTTCAGGTGTTTGGAATGTCTAACTGAAACCTTTATTTGGCTCAGTGGGGTAGACTGTTCTAGTTTCACGTGCCATGTCTAATGGATAACAGTTATCTCATGTTAATTCCCTCTCTCCAAGTTTTCCACTGCCCTAACCGGGTATTGAGCTCACACTTTTTGGGTCCTGTCACTGGATCTAACCAACGCCTTTATCCACTGTGCCATGTGTCCTTGAGGACATCTGTGTATGAATTTCTGGGTATTATAAACCTAATGTCTTCAGCAATCATTTTGTACCAGAGATCATATTGCAATCTTTGTTGTTATTATCGCTTTTCTTTGGAATTCCTTAGTACTGGTTCCCATATTGTATTCATTTCTATGCTTGGTCGGCTCAGGAGATTTTTGTGGCCTAGCATATGTGCTGATTCCTTAAGTTTACGAATTTTCCAATGGTGTTCTTTGTCTATGATCTCAACCTGATCCCAAAGAGGGCGGCGAACATCAGGACAACCTTCAAAAGCTGGACGACACTTCGCAGTTAGAGTAGAACATCGCTAAGGACTGTGTATACGCTATCCCGTGCAGCTGCGGAAAGAAATATAAAGGAGATGGGCCGCCCCCTTAAGGTAAGCCTTCAAGAACACCAGAAATCTGTAACACGAGGGGAAGTGGAAAAATCAGGCGCGATAACCACATATGGAGAGAAAAGAGAGATCACTGGTTCAAAAATAAAATCTGTAAAAAGGAATATTTTAAATTAATATACGATCAAAAATGAAATGCTTTTGGCAAACAGCCTTAACGATTTCTCTATAATTATGTAACAATAATGTAATAAGCTGTAGATTTGTCTGGAATATATTACCTCACCTCATCTCATTTCATGGTTACGAATTATAAGCCTAAACTGAGCTTGAAATATTGTGTAATCGGCTCTAATTTTTTGTAAAATATTTGGATATGACAATGAATAATTTGCAGTGATAAAAACGCAATTTTCGAATTTTTGTTGCTCTTCCGCCGATCACGTCATATACAGTAAAAGAATCAGGCCAGATAACTCATCCAACAGCAAGGCCTTTGATCAGGAGGATTTAAGGTGCGTGGAACCACCACTTAATTGCTGATGTTCCTATGTTCAGCCTGACCCAGGGTGGTAGCACCTGTTAGGGTCTCAGCTACGGGCAAATAGTTGCCCCCCCCCAAAAAAAAACGGGGGTCAAAACACTAAGAAAGTTTACAAATTGGTTTTAATACCAGCAATACATTTTTATAAAATTTATTACTAGCAATGAATTTTTGAAGGAAAAAAATATTACCTGTAATACATTTTTGAAGGGAAAATATTACCTGTAATACATTTTTGAAGGGAAAAAAATACCAGCAATTAATTCTTGAAGGGAAAATATTGCCAACAATAATATATTAGTAGCAATAAAAAAATCTTGTCGGCATTAAATAACACATTCAAGTTGATAAGCCGTAAAACAAAACTGTGCTACTATAGCGTGAGGTCTATCTCGTGCCTCTCCCATCACGTGACCATTAGGTCAGGAGAGGTCTAAGACGGATATTTATATCTATCTCACATTTTCTTAACATGTGAAAAGGAAGGTAGACCTAACGCTATATTAGCACCAACCAGGTAAGCCAAGCCAAACCAAACCAAAGCAGATATGGCAGCAGTATTTACTAAACGAACGAATGGTAGATTTATAAATGGGTAAAATAGATTTTAACATGAATTATCTGGCACAAAGCCAATTTTCCTAGCAATTGATTCAATTTTATAACTCGGCTTCATATCAGTTAAAAACGAGTTTTGTTGTATTTCCCTGTTTTGGATTTGCGTTCTATTTTTATACTTTATTTCTCGAGTGTCGCTCGCTTGTCCCGTGTTTCAATTAGGAAAAAAAAAGATATTAATACGGCGGAAAAGACATAAGTTGAGTCCCATCTGGGTCTGCATAATTCCGCGCCAAGAACAGACAAGTTAAATAACGAATGTGTAATAAAAGCTTAGATTTAAACACAGGGTTATTTTAACGAATGCGTTTATTATATTCGAGCAGAATGACGCAGTCAGTTAATGACAAGCAGACGAAATTGGTCCTGTTTCAACGTTTGGTCTTCGTACAACGTTTTTTCTTCACTGCGCCTGCGCGAATCAACTCTGACTTGTAAATGTGAATAACACCACTTGAGAAAATCTGTTCTTTCTTTTCTTCACGTACTTTTCCCGACTTCTTTTTTTTTTTTTTTTTTTTTTACTTGAGACAAGCCGGCGTTCAAATAACATCGACCATACCGAACAAGCCAATCATTTCTTTCGCCTGCTGGGTGTCCGCTGCTATCAGCCATTCCTATTGCTTTCTGAGTAACAGCGATGGCATATCCAACTGCGGCGATGTAATAAAGCCAATATCTCACTGCGATGGAAACTTTTAACGCAACGCTTATGATTTTGCCTTGTCGCTTCGCTGCTTGTTTGACGAGTAACCTAAGTTTATGTGACGTAGTTTCCTTGCATGCCAGGCATGCTATACGTGGCAGCAATTAAACTGACTTCGCTTGCTCCACTCCCTCTACACAAGAAATGCCGAAAAGGAAATCATGCGAACTATTTACCTCCCCTACAATACAAACACACGTATGTCTCTTTCTTGCGCGCGCAATCGTTCTCTCATATATACGTATAGATGGTGAAAAGTTCTTGGTTCTGCCAAGAAACCCACTCTTCCCAAAAAGTCTGATATTCTCTAAGATGGTGGTAAGTAAGCCAGGCCGTGGAGTTTTCAGCACCCCTGTGTGCGAGATATATAATCACTTTAAATGTTATTTTTAGTGGATAATCGTATTTGAGTAGGCGATGTTTATATTTATTAAACAGTATATTTTCTTCTATCGGGCTAAAGAAAAATTTGCGCTCTTCGACAGGAATCGAACCGGCGTCCGTCGGGGTAGAGGAATCTAACCTTTATCCCAGCACGCCTTACCAACTTGACCATGGAGAAGTGATAAAAATATGTCAGATTAATAAAGGATTCATTTTCATATATATATATCGTTAGAACAAATAAAAATTAATCTAAATAAATGAACAAATTAACAAATCGCCCCGCTAAAATAACCGTTAGACCTAATAAAAAATAAGCATAAATAAGCAAAACCAAGTAAAAATAATCAATCCAAATAAATAAAATAAAATCGCCCCCCCCCCCGCCAAAATAACAGAATAGACTACGGCAAGCAATCTAAACATTGGACGAATAAATACCTTTAATTATCTTCCAAGACCGAAACATAGTATTAAATAAGCGACCTGAGCAAATTCCCTCATCAAAATTGTTTTTACTACGTTAATAAAATATCAAAAACCGAAAAGAATAAATAATACAAAATGAAAAACAAGTAAAATAAATTAACCCAAACAAACAAGCCCTCTCCCAATAACTACCAGAACAGATTACCCACAATGCACCACTGACCCATATATATATATATATATATATATATATATATATATATATAAATAGTCGAGGAAAAATCCAACATTCGCGGGCTGACGATTTCGTCTAGCATGAAACAGCCTGTCGCCGCTGAGTGTTGACTTCAATGTCCATTATTATATTTATATTTACACACGCTCTACTCTGAAATTGAGCACTTTATCCCATAAATATAGTACACCTTTAAACTATATTTCTTCATATATATATATATATATATATATATATATATATATATATATGACTTTTTTATGTTTATACGTTCTTTTTATAGATACAAATATTTAAGTAAATGCTATGTTTATAAACAGTATTAACATTTACCGGCCTGAATGTCCGAGAAATTTTCATAGAAAATATGCGTCCTTCGACAGGAATCGAAACTGTATCCTATACGGAACCGTCATATAGCCTGACGTGCCTTAACCGATTAGGCCACTGAGGAGCGTTCGGTTAGCAAGGTCGAATTTACTGTTTTTAAACAATTCTCCATGCTTTTTCTCTCATTCATTCATATCTGCTCAATGAGTATCCAAATGTAAACAAATGACGTCATACATTATGAAATGGACAAAGTCCGAAAATTATTTAAGACATTTTTTTTTATGTTTATACGTTCTTTTAATAAAAATTTTATAAAAAAAACGTCTTAAATAATTGTGGCCCAATCGGTTAAGGCACGTCAGGCTATATGACGGTTCCGTATAGGATACAGGTTTGATTCCTGTCGAAGGACATATTTTCTATGAAAATGTCTCAGACATTAAGGCCGGTAAATACTGTTTATTATAAACAGAGAATTTACTTAAATATTTGTATATATAGAAATAACGTATAAACATAAAATATGTCTTAAATAATTGTCGAACTACCTCCATTTCATAATATATATATATATATTATGAAATGGAGAAAGTATATATATATATATAAAACCATATATATATATATATATATATATATATATATATAAAACCATATATATATATATATTATGAAATGGAGAAAGTATATATATATATATATATATAAAACCATATATATATATATATTATGAAATGGAGAAAGTATATATATATATATATATATAAAACCATATATATATATATTATGAAATGGAGAAAGTATATATATATATATATATATAAAACCATATATATATATATTATGAAATGGAGAAAGTATATATATATATATATAAAACCATATATATATATATTATGAAATGGAGAAAGTATATATATATATATATATATATATAAAACCATATATATATATATTATGAAATGGAGAAAGTATATATATATATATATAAAACCATATATATATATATTATGAAATGGAGAAAGTATATATATATATATATAAAACCATATATATATATATTATGAAATGGAGAAAGTATATATATATAAAACCATATATATATATATTATGAAATGGAGAAAGTATATATATATATATATAAAACCATATATATATATATTATGAAATGGAGAAAGTATATATATATATATATAAAACCATATATATATATATTATGAAATGGAGAAAGTATATATATATATATATATAAAACCATATATATATATATATTATGAAATGGAGAAAGTATATATATATATATATATATAAAACCATATATATATATATTATGAAATGGAGAAAGTATATATATATATAAAACCATATATATATATATTATGAAATGGAGAAAGTATATATATATATAAAACCATATATATATATATTATGAAATGGAGAAAGTATATATATATATAAAACCATATATATATATATTATGAAATGGAGAAAGTATATATATATATAAAACCATATATATATATATTATGAAATGGAGAAAGTATATATATATATAAAACCATATATATATATATTATGAAATGGAGAAAGTATATATATATATATATAAAACCATATATATATATATTATGAAATGGAGAAAGTATATATATATATATATAAAACCATATATATATATATTATGAAATGGAGAAAGTATATATATATATAAAACCATATATATATATATTATGAAATGGAGAAAGTATATATATATATAAAACCATATATATATATATTATGAAATGGAGAAAGTATATATATATATAAAACCATATATATATATATTATGAAATGGAGAAAGTATATATATATATAAAACCATATATATATATATTATGAAATGGAGAAAGTATATATAAAACCATATATATATATATTATGAAATGGAGAAAGTATATATATATATAAAACCATATATATATATATTATGAAATGGAGAAAGTATATATATATATAAAACCATATATATATATATTATGAAATGGAGAAAGTATATATAAAACCATATATATATATATTATGAAATGGAGAAAGTATATATATATATATATATATAAAACCATATATATATATTATGAAATATATATATATATATATATATATATATATATAAAACCATATATATATATATTATGAAATATATATATATATATATATATATAAAACCATATATATATATATTATGAAATATATATATATATATATATATATAAAACCATATATATATATATTATGAAATATATATATATATATATATATATATAAAACCATATATATATATATTATGAAATATATATATATATATATATAAAACCATATATATATATATATTATGAAATATATATATATATATATATATATATATATATAAAACCATATATATATATATTATGAAATATATATATATATATATATAAAACCATATATATATATTATGAAATGGAGAAAGTATATATATATATAAAACCATATATATATATTATGAAATGGAGAAAGTATATATATATATAAAACCATATATATATATTATGAAATGGAGAAAGTATATATATATATAAAACCATATATATATATTATGAAATGGAGAAAGTATATATATATATAAAACCATATATATATATTATGAAATGGAGAAAGTATATATATATATAAAACCATATATATATATTATGAAATGGAGAAAGTATATATATATATAAAACCATATATATATATTATGAAATGGAGAAAGTATATATATATATAAAACCATATATATATATTATGAAATGGAGAAAGTATATATATATATAAAACCATATATATATATTATGAAATGGAGAAAGTATATATATATATAAAACCATATATATATATTATGAAATGGAGAAAGTATATATATATATAAAACCATATATATATATTATGAAATGGAGAAAGTATATATATATATAAAACCATATATATATATTATGAAATGGAGAAAGTATATATATATATAAAACCATATATATATATTATGAAATGGAGAAAGTATATATATATATAAAACCATATATATATATTATGAAATGGAGAAAGTATATATATATATAAAACCATATATATATATTATGAAATGGAGAAAGTATATATATATATAAAACCATATATATATATTATGAAATGGAGAAAGTATATATATATATAAAACCATATATATATATTATGAAATGGAGAAAGTATATATATATATAAAACCATATATATATATTATGAAATGGAGAAAGTATATATATATATAAAACCATATATATATATTATGAAATGGAGAAAGTATATATATATATAAAACCATATATATATATTATGAAATGGAGAAAGTATATATATATATAAAACCATATATATATATTATGAAATGGAGAAAGTATATATATATATAAAACCATATATATATATTATGAAATGGAGAAAGTATATATATATATAAAACCATATATATATATTATGAAATGGAGAAAGTATATATATATATAAAACCATATATATATATTATGAAATGGAGAAAGTATATATATATATAAAACCATATATATATATTATGAAATGGAGAAAGTATATATATATATAAAACCATATATATATATTATGAAATGGAGAAAGTATATATATATATAAAACCATATATATATATTATGAAATGGAGAAAGTATATATATATATAAAACCATATATATATATTATGAAATGGAGAAAGTATATATATATATAAAACCATATATATATATTATGAAATGGAGAAAGTATATATATATATAAAACCATATATATATATTATGAAATGGAGAAAGTATATATATATATAAAACCATATATATATATTATGAAATGGAGAAAGTATATATATATATAAAACCATATATATATATTATGAAATGGAGAAAGTATATATATATATAAAACCATATATATATATTATGAAATGGAGAAAGTATATATATATATAAAACCATATATATATATTATGAAATGGAGAAAGTATATATATATATAAAACCATATATATATATTATGAAATGGAGAAAGTATATATATATATAAAACCATATATATATATTATGAAATGGAGAAAGTATATATATATATAAAACCATATATATATATTATGAAATGGAGAAAGTATATATATATATAAAACCATATATATATATTATGAAATGGAGAAAGTATATATATATATAAAACCATATATATATATTATGAAATGGAGAAAGTATATATATATATAAAACCATATATATATATTATGAAATGGAGAAAGTATATATATATATAAAACCATATATATATATTATGAAATGGAGAAAGTATATATATATATAAAACCATATATATATATTATGAAATGGAGAAAGTATATATATATATAAAACCATATATATATATTATGAAATGGAGAAAGTATATATATATATAAAACCATATATATATATTATGAAATGGAGAAAGTATATATATATATAAAACCATATATATATATTATGAAATGGAGAAAGTATATATATATATAAAACCATATATATATATTATGAAATGGAGAAAGTATATATATATATAAAACCATATATATATATTATGAAATGGAGAAAGTATATATATATATAAAACCATATATATATATTATGAAATGGAGAAAGTATATATATATATAAAACCATATATATATATTATGAAATGGAGAAAGTATATATATATATAAACCAATCGGCATATTCCGCTGTACCAAAACTTTGAGCGTAATTCCTTTCACTTTCATTTCGAAATGGATAAATAGTGAAAAATAAATAAAATTTTACCCGATTGCTAAGTGAGGAGTAGATGTTTAGTGTGTGTGTGTAAATTCTATACATAAACTCGGCAGATACACAAGTCTTTGCATGTTTGTATATTCCAATTGTATATGCAATTACCTTCCCACAATTAATTTTAAAGGATCTGGCACTACCCCCATTCTCCGAAAAGGCTTAATTCTTAACGCCCCAGAAAAATTCATATGGGGAGT
The DNA here is from genome assembly GCA_964036315.1 of Acanthosepion esculentum. Lineage (NCBI taxonomy): Eukaryota > Metazoa > Mollusca > Cephalopoda > Sepiida > Sepiidae > Acanthosepion > Acanthosepion esculentum. Next base: position 120,994,600 of record OZ038484.1, read on the forward strand.
ATCTTTCCACAACTGGGGTACGCATGAGAAAAGATAACCGGAAAGAGTGTTGCGTCGGAAAGGGCTGCTTCCAAATAAAGAAAATCTTCGATCTCTGTTGTGAGAATTATCAATAAGAAATCAATCCACTTGGAAGAAGCGGCATAAAACGCATTCAATATAGATATTTACACGGAGTAAATGCATTTGTGTAATTTATTTGCGAAAGGCGCTTAAATTTGCATAGGAAACATGTCCTGGTAAATTGCTCTCGGCATCTCTGGTCGCACTGTTATTACACATAATGTAAGTCAATGCAAATTATATTTGCGAAACGAGAAGGAAATAGATGATTGATGCCATCTATATGTCATAATAAAAGTATCAGATGGCGGAAAGTAGTCGTGTTACAGCTCATCTCGTATCAGAGAGTGACATCCCGACACCCAGCCCGATTCCGAGATTGTGCTTCTGTGAGTGTTGCGTTTCGATTCGAAATACAAGTCCATCAGCCCGGCGCCATTTGGTTGTCAGGTGCTATCGAGAATAGTACTGAGACCCCTCGCAATGGCAACAAGCGAGAATTTCTTTGGCCAGACAACACCCACCATTTCTCCAAATGTTGATAATGTTTGACCCTGAAAAGCAAACGTGTAAATTCTGATTTATATGCGTTCCTCATTCAACCCGCGGGTTTTTAACCCCAATTTAATGCAGAGAAAATAAGCACTGAGTTGGGGGTTGGGCAAATCTTGCTGGAATAAACTTTTATTAATATTACGTGAATTACTTGGACTGCTACCATTTTTGTCATTTTTATTTTAATTACTTATCTGAATTGTCTGAAAAGTGGTTTGGTTTTGGTTTACTGCATATCAACCTCAATGGGTTATTTAATGCCGATAAATTTTTTATTGCTGATAATGTTTTTCTTCAAAAATCTATTTCTGGGAATATTTTTCCTTGAAGAAATCTATAGCTGGTAATATTTTTTTTTCAAAGAATGTAAAGCTGTATGTATTGCTAGTACTTTATTTTTTTTTTTAAGTATTGCTGATAATTATTTTTCCTTAAAAAATGATTGCTGGTAATATTTATTTTTATTACAAAGTATTTCTGGTATTAAAATCTATTTTTACACAACTTTGGGTGTCACATATTTGCCCATAGCTGGGACCTCAACAGGTGCTACCACCCCGGGTCAAGGTGGACCTGGAAACGCCAGCAATTAAGAGGTGGTTCCACGCTCCTCAAAACCTCCTGATTGCTGTTGGACGTTGTTTATCGTCTTACGCAGGACGCGGACGTTGTTTATCGTCTTACGCAGGACGCGGACGTTGTTTATCGTCTTACCCAGGACGCGGACGTTG
>OZ038484.1:121005948-121050948 GCA_964036315.1 Acanthosepion esculentum
TCTTCTGTTACAATGAACGGTTGTAGTTTCAACGAGGCTCCATGCTTTGAAGGTCTGTTAAAACCCGAATTCACTCCAGAACTCGGGCGAAACTCATCCATACGCTTCATTGCCACATATGCTGGGAGAATGATCAGATCCTCGTAACACTCCAGTAAGTACATTACCCTTTATCCAATATTAGGCCAAAATAGAGTAGTCCTCTCATATCTATTTAAGCGCCATACTAGATTAGCGGCAAGTTTTCATTTTACAGTTGCAATGGGTAGATGTTACCGTAATTTCTATGCTTCAACCGTACTTCTCGATTGTGAAACTCTGTACCCGCTTCTTCAATATAGTTTTTCAAAAATGTAAATGCAATGTCTATCGTTATCTTATCTCCTTAATGCCTGTTCTTTTATTGTTCGCTCTCCTTAATTTTTTTCTTAATCTCTAATATTCACTCTTGCATCTTAGTGGCTTTATTGCCTTGCTCTGAGTGCAATGCTTAATAAATCAAGTCTGACAGCTTAATAAATCAAAAGTCTGACAGCTTAATAAATCAAAAGTCTGACAGCTTAATAAATCAAAAGTCTGACAGCTTAATAAATCAAAAGTCTGACAGCTTAATAAATCAAAAGTCTGACAGCTTAATAAATCAAAAGTCTGACAGCTTAATAAATCAAAAGTCTGACAGCTTAATAAATCAAAAGTCTGACAGCTTAATAAATCAAAAGTCTGACAGCTTAATAAATCAAAAGTCTGACAGCTTAATAAATCAAAAGTCTGACAGCTTAATAAATCAAAAGTCTGACAGCTTAATAAATCAAAAGTCTGACAGCTTAATAAATCAAAAGTCTGACAGCTTAATAAATCAAAAGTCTGACAGCTTAATAAATCAAAAGTCTGACAGCTTAATAAATCAAAAGTCTGACAGCTTAATAAATCAAAAGTCTGACAGCTTAATAAATCAAAAGTCTGACAGCTTAATAAATCAAAAGTCTGACAGCTTAATAAATCAAAAGTCTGACAGCTTAATAAATCAAAAGTCTGACAGCTTAATAAATCAAAAGTCTGACAGCTTAATAAATCAAAAGTCTGACAGCTTAATAAATCAAAAGTCTGACAGCTTAATAAATCAAAAGTCTGACAGCTTAATAAATCAAAAGTCTGACAGCTTAATAAATCAAAAGTCTGACAGCTTAATAAATCAAAAGTCTGACAGCTTAATAAATCAAAAGTCTGACAGCTTAATAAATCAAAAGTCTGACAGCTTAATAAATCAAAAGTCTGACAGCTTAATAAATCAAAAGTCTGACAGCTTAATAAATCAAAAGTCTGACAGCTTAATAAATCAAAAGTCTGACAGCTTAATAAATCAAAAGTCTGACAGCTTAATAAATCAAAAGTCTGACAGCTTAATAAATCAAAAGTCTGACAGCTTAATAAATCAAAAGTCTGACAGCTTAATAAATCAAAAGTCTGACAGCTTAATATGGTTTCAGACAATTTAGAACTACTAGATTGTCATAAATAATTTCCGTTTTTTTTTATCTTTTTTGTTTGTCTATCAATCTTATTCTTAAAGTTCAATTACATTTTATTTTTAAAAATATTCACCATTTAGTGATTGAAGAAAATATTCACTTTTAAGTAATATTAGTTTTTTTTCTTAATGTTTTCTCCCTTCAAGACATAGGTGATCAAGACTCTCCACAGTTTTCTTTCTTATCTGTGACCTGCCGTGTATTCATGTGAAAATAGATAGATTTTCTATTGCCATCTCCATGACTTGGAATTAGGTTTACGACCAGATCATGTTGAAACACTAGTTCCTGTACGATGACCAAAGTTAAGCCTGGTCAGTACCTTGATGGGTCATCGCTTGGGAAGTTTCTGTAAGCTTGGATGTGCGGGTGGTGTAATGGATAATGTAACGTAATTGTTAAATGGAGAACCGAGTTCCAATTCCCATTTAGTTCGTTATATTCACTTACGCGCAAATACCTTTACGAACAGTATGAATCCACCGTCCTGGGTAAGACGTTAAACTACGTCCAGCAGCAAGGCCTCTGATCAGGTCCAGCCTGACCCGGGATGGTAGCACCTGTTAGGGTCCCAGCTATGGGCAAATAATTAACTATTACCAGAAATACTTTTTTGAAAAAAATTATTACCAGCAATACAATTTTGAAGGAAATATGTTACCAGAAACAGATTTTTGACAAAACAAAATATTCCCAGCAATAAAAAATTTTGTCGGCATTAAATAACCCATTGAGGTTGATATGCCGTAAAACAAAATAAACCAAACCAAACCAGTATGAATACACCTCTTCTCTCCCCAGCAATGGGTTAATTAGTAAGACTTGTATCAACGAAAACATTATCTAAAAAAGTTGTTACAATTTAAAAATATTTCCTGACTTGAAAATTATTTACAAAGGGCTGATATGCTGTAGAAAATGAATCAATCAAATGTTTGCAATTTGGTTTTCTGTTTTTAAAACTAGTTGCTAGAGGGTTTTTTTCTACCCTGAAGTTTATTTTGTAGCTGGAAACTAATGTCTGATACTAATGTCTGTGCTATAGAAGAAAGTCACGTGGTTACTGTTTGAATGCATTGGAATGCAAGAGAAGAGACAACATGAGATGATGAGTCATTCATATTGAAAATATTATTGCTGAAACTCCTATCCCTGCTATAAAAGGAAAACACGTAGCTAATATTTAAGCGCAAGATCGTGATAAAGAAATGTCAAATCTAGAAAACGAATTACTAAGGATTCAATAAGTATTTCTCTCTACTAAAATTGGTTTAGTATTAAAGCAGTGTGGCTGTCTATCTACACAAGAATGGCATATGAAGCCAGCCGATGTATAAAGTTTCAGATGGCTTTAAAATAACTTCTCAGGATTTTTTTTTATTGCTTTTCTTCCTCAGAAATGAACTAGAAATCCCACTCGTATTTATTACTAGCAGACCCAATCTTGACTAGGCCGGCGTCCCGGGTGGGTGGGTGAGTGAGTCGCCAGACTAGGCCGGCGTCCCCTTGAGTGAGTCGCCAGACTAGGCCGGCGTCCCGGGTGGGTGGGTGGTTGAGTGAGTCGCCAGACTAGGCCGGCGTCCCGGGTTTTGAGTGAGTCGCCAGACTAGGCCGGCGTCCCGGGTGGGTGGGTGTTTGAGTGAGTCGCCAGACTAGGCCGGCGTCCCGGGTGGGTCGCCAGACTAGGCCGGCGTCCCGGGTGGGTGGTTGGTTGGGTGAGTGAGTCGCCAGACTAGGCCGGCGTCCCCCTGAGTGAGTCGCCAGACTAGGCCGGCGTCCCCCTGAGTGAGTCGCCAGACTAGGCCGGCGTCCCCCTGAGTGAGTCGCCAGACTAGGCCGGCGTCCCCCTGAGTGAGTCGCCAGACTAGGCCGGCGTCCCCCTGAGTGAGTCGCCAGACTAGGCCGGCGTCCCCCTGAGTGAGTCGCCAGACTAGGCCGGCGTCCCCCTGAGTGAGTCGCCAGACTAGGCCGGCGTCCCCCTGAGTGAGTCGCCAGACTAGGCCGGCGTCCCCCTGAGTGAGTCGCCAGACTAGGCCGGCGTCCCCCTGAGTGAGTCGCCAGACTAGGCCGGCGTCCCCCTGAGTGAGTCGCCAGACTAGGCCGGCGTCCCCCTGAGTGAGTCGCCAGACTAGGCCGGCGTCCCCCTGAGTGAGTCGCCAGACTAGGCCGGCGTCCCCCTGAGTGAGTCGCCAGACTAGGCCGGCGTCCCCCTGAGTGAGTCGCCAGACTAGGCCGGCGTCCCCCTGAGTGAGTCGCCAGACTAGGCCGGCGTCCCCCTGAGTGAGTCGCCAGACTAGGCCGGCGTCCCCCTGAGTGAGTCGCCAGACTAGGCCGGCGTCCCCCTGAGTGAGTCGCCAGACTAGGCCGGCGTCCCCCTGAGTGAGTCGCCAGACTAGGCCGGCGTCCCCCTGAGTGAGTCGCCAGACTAGGCCGGCGTCCCCCTGAGTGAGTCGCCAGACTAGGCCGGCGTCCCCCTGAGTGAGTCGCCAGACTAGGCCGGCGTCCCCCTGAGTGAGTCGCCAGACTAGGCCGGCGTCCCCCTGAGTGAGTCGCCAGACTAGGCCGGCGTCCCCCTGAGTGAGTCGCCAGACTAGGCCGGCGTCCCCCTGAGTGAGTCGCCAGACTAGGCCGGCGTCCCCCTGAGTGAGTCGCCAGACTAGGCCGGCGTCCCCCTGAGTGAGTCGCCAGACTAGGCCGGCGTCCCCCTGAGTGAGTCGCCAGACTACATCCAACAATGTCTCGGATCAGGAGGTTTTGATGACCGTGGAGCCACCGCTTATTTGCTGGTGTTCCAGGTCCGCCCTAACCCGGAGTGGTAGCAGTTGTAATGTCCTCACAGATGGAGATGAGATGTGAAACACCAGCGACATGGTTCGTATGGTATACGAAAAAGTTTTAAGACAAAAATGGAAGCGAAAAAAATACTTGTACTTAGAAACGTTTGAAATTTGTGTGACGTACGGAGGAAAGGGTTTGGGGAATCTGGCACTCACAGGAATAGAATATATGGTAAACTTCTGTAAATATATGACAGAAGGAGGACTGTGAATATAAAGGAGATAAACATTGCTTCGAGATACAAAGAATAAGAAGTTGTGGAGAGTCATAAATGACTATCCCGAAGGGAAAGAACATAAAAGTAGAAAAAAAGTAGGGATTTGCTTCATAGTACTCAACGGCGTCTTTGATTTTCAAATACTGACTTTTATATTAACAACCACCCTCTAGCGTACACACCTGGAATAATGGCGCAACACGGTCTTCCTACTTAGTTTTATCTTTTACTTTTGTATTTGTACTACGCTAAAAATTTAAAATACAATCCTGCATAAAAATTACCGATATATCCGACACATGGCACCGGATCCCAGATCTCTATTATTCAAAATTCTGTTCCTAAATCCAAAAGAATATTTAACAATGAAATGGTTAAAGGAGACACAAGTAGCCATATTCACGTATTCGTCTGGCCATTTTTTTATCTTGAATTATTTAAGCTTCTATGAAACAAATTCACAGAGAAATATTTAAGACTAAAATAAAATTTTAAAAAAATATTAAATATCTTCAAGCAGCGAATTTCAAAGATGCACGACGATTTGGCGATTGGCGACAGAACGGGGAACTTTAGAAACAGTTCTTTTGATGTTTTACTCTTTCATTAAGAAACACATCTTTGTCGTCTGCCAGTTAAACCTCTTGAAATACTGGAATTAGACCTCACAAAAATATAATGCGGTTGTATTGATTTTTCAAATCGCTTCTAATAACCCACAGCCCAAAACCAGGAGACAGTTCTAGAGATTCTGGATGACGCCAAAACAGCCTGGAACGATATGGTTAATATTCTGTCGTTGCGTTTATAAGCGAGGCAGCCATGAAATATTTGCAAATAGATTTGGTTCAATACATTTCTGAGAGACAATTTTCAAAAGAAGACTTTTCTATTAGCGTGTATCAAAAGTATTTTGGTTCTTAATAAATTGAGAACATCTTGAGTTTGTATGTTTTTGACATTTTATATACAGATCCGGTATCTGTCTATATTTCTGAGATGAGGTATTGTAATTATTTACACTATTTACATTGTTCGGACTGTTGTCCTCAGCTTCGTTGCCATATTCACGACGTTTCGACCGAAGAAGGCCGGAGTGTACAACGACCGAAATGTTGTGAATATGGCAACGAAGATGATGACAATTGAAATAGTGTAAATTGACTGGTCCGCTCATAAAAATAGTAAAAATAAAAATGATGGGGGGTATATTTTTGTATACTAGAATTCATTAGACTTTGCTCAAGCCACGTCATTTATTAGAATTGAGTTTGTTTTTTTTTGTTTTTTTTAACCAATTTAAAAAGGGAGTCCTTTCATAATATAAATACAATGTCAAATCGATCCTCGACTTTTTAAAGTTTTCTCTTAATTTTTTATTTTTAAATTTAGAGATCTGAAATTTGAAACTGTGCTTACATATTGCGATCATCCCAGAACACCTCATATAACCTTCCTTATTGATATTAAATCAGATTCAAGCCATTTTCTCCTCCCTGACGTGAATCGCATATTAGATTTAACAGAATATATTATTCGACCTTCGTTTTTTCTGTCTGTAGTTCTGAATCGAAGCGTTTTGATTATTTTCTATAGTTTTAAAACTGTTGTCATTGTTGGACACATAATCATAAGGTTTGGAGAATTCAACTGCCATGGGGTACATCCAAATTAGGCGAAGCAGCAAATGAAAGCGGTGGATAATCTATTTGGCAAGTTCGAGAAAATGAATGAATGAAGAAAAAGACAAAAAAACGAAGGATCTATAGTAGTTTTAAAAGCATAAACAGAAAGGAAAGAAGTTATCAGCCGCGTCCTGAAGTGAAGAGTCAGTTCGAGAGAGGGTATGAGTTCGAGAGAGAGTGAGTTCGAGAGTGAGAGAGTGAGTGAGTGAGTTCGACTGATAAATGTCCTCCCCAATATATATATATATATATATATATAATGTCGTATCTGGTGATCTTTAGAAACTGATTTGAACTTTTCAACTAAAATATCACGAGTGTTGAATATAAGAGAATGGTGGCCATAAGAAAATAACTTCTAAAAATTGTTCTCAATTCTGATTGTCCAATACAATTTTAAATCCACTTTTGACCTACATTCATCCCCTTTAAATGAATTTTGAATCTTTTAACTGCATTTAGATCTATTTAAGAATCTTTTACATATTATCCCCAACTTCCTCACCTTTGTCTTCATTCAGCCAAAAATTTCAAGACAGTCTCTCTCTCCCCCTGCCCTTCCCCCTTGCCCATGTGTTAATCAGACTCTTGATTCCATTCTGCTTATTAAACTTCCTTCTATATAAAAACCCGATTCTAACCGGGGTATCTTTATTTTTGTTCGACTCACACTATTTCCATCATTCGGGCTGTTGTCCTCGTCTTTATTGCCACATTCACGACGTTGCGGCAGGTGATATAAGTGTTGGAATTTCGGACCCCGGGGATAGATTGTTCTAATTCCACATGCCATGCCTTATTTGTAGATCTCCGTTTCAGTTAATTCCTTTTAGTATCTTAACTTTCAAAGTTTCTGTGCCCTCTGCTGTGGCCAGGTATTGAACATCCACTAGGCCACGTGTCCTTAGAAACATCTGTGAATTTTAGGGACTTATAAACCTAATGTTTCGGTATCATTATTTTAGAAGAGCTCATATTACAATTTCTGTTATTGTTTTTTTTTTCTTTCCTTTTTTTCCTCTAGCTCTTTGTTTCCATCTGATATTTATTTCTATGTTTGAGTGGCTCAGGAGATTTTTCTGGCCTAGCATATGCAATGATTCCTTAAGTTTTCGTATTTTCCGGTGATGTTCTGTCTATTATTTCAATTTCATCCCACAGAGGGCGTTGATCTCTCTTTTTCCCTCCATATATGACCAGCCATGTCTGATTTCTCGTTTTATGGCTTTCCGGTGTCCTTGCAGTCTTAAGGGGTTGACGCGTTTCTCCTTTATATTTCTTGCGATGGCGTACACACAGTTCTTAAATCATGTTCTCCTCTATGGGGGGGGTCTTACTCGGAAGAGATATCTGCATAATTTTGAACCACTGCTGAAGTGATATGGACCCCAGATCTCTTGTATCTTTTCCGATAAGCCCTTCATATAGAATAGGAAGACCGAGGCTTTTTTTTCTGAGTATTGTTATCGTCTTTTACCCTTCTATCTCAGTTTTGGGGCTGCTGTTATATACCCAGGGTACTTCAGGTATGTTCCTTTTTTTTTTTTTTTGTCGTTTTTGTTGTTGTTGTTTTTGTTGTTGTTGTTGTTGTTAGGTGTACCTACTTGTATTGTATAACGTACAAATTTCCTGTTTTACAGGACTGATGTACACTCACTATAAAATACCTTTTTTCTTCTATACAGATTGTATTCCCGAGGAAAAATGAATGGCCATAACAACAAATAAAATAAAAATACTCAATAACAAATTTTGCAATGATATCTGATTTCGAAATCACGAAAATCTTCGCAGTACCTCTTAATCATTTTCTTATCGCTAGTATTTTTGAGAAATGCTGTAATAAAAAAAAACTACGTACGATGTCCCATGAACTTGGAACATAATCTGAGAAAGTTGAACGCTTTAAGACTGTTACTACTACAAATATACAATATGTGAAGCTAGATCGGATAAGAACGTGGCTATGTAATTAAATGCTAGTTCGTTCCTGTAGCCTAATCGGCAACGAGCTGTCCATGTCCGATTTTTCTCATGTTGCGTATTTAAGGGTTATAGAATATAAAGATGATTTATCGTTTAGATAAAAAATACTTTAACTTTTTCTCTTGTGTATTTGATGTATTTTTCCACAATTTTCTTGTTTCTTGGTAGATGTTTTCCTATTTCAGTCTTTGTTTCCCGCCAACATTAACTCAGTTCGACTACGTATAACAAATTTTCTCGTTAATCAACCAGAACACGATGTTTCTGTTTTACTAATGTGTCAAAGTTGACTTTGTATCTTTTCCTGTTCGCTCCATTTATCCTCTTTAAAGAGTCTTCCCGTCAAAGCAGAAAACATTCAGTCCATGTTTCTCTGACAACGCCACTCTGTTATATTTCCTCTTTTTAAAAATTTCCAACCGAAATCAATTTCAGGCTCTTCAAAGAAATAATATTGATTTGCCTTTTTTGTTTTTATTTCTTATATTTTATTTTATTTTATTTTTTGGACTTGATAACACCTTTTCCTCTCTTTGGCTTATCGAACATTTTTTTTTTAATACACAATAACCCTGTTTACTTTCCGAAAACACCTCGATGGCATCTCTTATACTTTCTCTTAAAAAGACTGTCATCATGTGGCAATAGAACAAGATATCGCCCCTTTTTTATTGCGTCGTAATTACACCAATTTAATGAGAAAAGAGGACGCCTTGCACGCATGCGCGGATGTATGAGGCTGAGCGATCAGGACAGGATTATGCCTTTGTTGTGTCAGTTTTTGCTCATTCCGTACGATGACATAAAGGCGTATGTCTTTCAAATTCCTCCGTTCATAGCGCCATTTTGCAACAGAATGAAAATCTGAAGAAAAAGAAAACATCAGACAACGTTTACCTAATATTCAATAAACAAACGGCAGAATTCCTATTTTCATATTTCTGCACTTAAAAAAGAAGAAAAATATTGAACTGTCGCAAAGTTATGATCAATTGTATTCGAACTTATTGAAATAAAATCGTAGCATAAAGAAATACTGTATGACGCGAAAACATTTTCAAATTTCAAAGATGCTGACTCTTGTCATCAACTATTGCCACTAATTGTCACTGGAAACGGTAAGCATAGTTACGAACTGCCAAAAATGATTATGAAATTGTGTTAAAGAACGGTAAAATTAAAACCATTTTCTGAGAGAGTTGAAACAATAGAGATCATAGATCACTCCAATTCAGTATTTAGAACAAATACTTCTAATGAAATACGTACACCTAAACATTCATTATAAAAAAAATGAGATAACAGCAACAATTTTCTTGACGCTGCACACTTCAGCCAACCGATACATAGCATTGATGATATCGGATGCGTGTTTTCAGTGTCTTCTTTCGCAAATCGGACTTAAAGTACATTTTCAAAATAGAATCACATATTCAAGGATTGAACATGGAATTGTGTTTACTCAGAGAGCCTTTTAACCAACGACAACAACATTCACAGGAAGAGCGAGTCCCACTTTTTTTTATGTCTCGTCTCGTTGAAAAAGACAGACGTGTCCGAAAATTCCGACTTTAAAAATCTCTCTTCGTGCTTCAATTTAGTCAAAAGGTCTAATATATAATAAATATGACCAATCTTATTACCAATATTGACATTTTTTTTTATTCCTAGAATTTCTTAACCGGCCTTATATATATATATATATATATATATATATATATATATATATATATATATATGACACCTCCGCTTAGTGTAATGGTTAGCAAGCTTGTCTCGCAAAAAAACCGTTACGACTAAATAGTGAGTTCGGCCTTCACTGGGTGCATCATACTCTCGGCCGTGTGCCACATCTAAGCTACACTTTGAATATCATTTCGGGCACCTCGAGGTGGTGTAATGGTTAGCAAACTTGTTTCGCTAGAACAATTACGACTGAGTAGTGAGTTCGATCCTCACTCGGTGCCCCTCTACTTTCGGCTCTGTGCCAAATGTAAGCTACGCTTAGAAAAAAAAAATATATATATATATATGCTTCGTTAAACAATACACTTTTATGGCATTTTATTAACTTTTCTAGTAAGTGAACCAGTGTTTCGTTTTAACTTAAGTGGAAAATTTTTCTGTTGATTTGCATGATTTGATATCTCAGAACTTTATGTATACTACGATAATAAATTGTGTGTAAATGCTATTGTAGACAGTTCAAAAGTTGCTGAAATGTAGATATTTTCAAAATTCACCGGAAAAATTGTGTCCGTTCTCATAATTAAGGGTTGTTTTTTGGTTGTGTTTCTAGGAGCTACCATTATTTTTAAGGGTTATTTTTGGGGTTGTATTTCTAGGAGCTAGCATTATTTTTAAGTGTTATTTTTGGGGTTGTATTTCTAGGAGATAGCATTATTTTTAAGGGTTATTTTTTGGGTTGTATTTCTAGGAGCTAGCAGTATTTCTAAGGGTTATTTTTTGGGTTGTATTTCTAGGAGCTAGCAGTATTTCTAAGGGTTATTTTTGGGGTTGTATTTCTAGGAGCTAGCAGTATTTCTAAGGGTTATTTTTGGGGTTGTATTTCTAGGAGCTAGCAGTATTTCTAAGGGTTATTTTTGGGGTTGTATTTCTAGGAGCTAGCATTATTTCTAAGGGTTATTTTTGGGGTTGTATTTCTAGGAGCTAGCATTATTTTTAAGGGTTATTTTGGGGGTTGTATTTCTAGGAGCTAGCATTATTTTTAAGGGTTATTTTGGGGGTTTTATTTCTAGGAGCTAGCATTATTTTTAAGGGTTATTTTTGGGGTTTTATTTCTAGGAGCTACCATTATTTTTAAACGCATTTTTACAATTAGAAGTGCAGTCGGAGATGCATATCAATTTTGTGTTTTTCGATTTGTGTATCGAGTATGCAACAAAAAACAATACAAGTATATAACCATTGCAGCTAAAACCAAAATGCCACGTATACAGGAATGAACGAGATTGTCTCTTCCGTTGACAAGGGAGAGATTTCATTCGGGAATTCTATACCTTATGAAACAGCCTCCGGATAATGTGCTTCTCTCATTACTGCAATCCTAACCTCAAGTTTTGGGTTAATCTTTATTTAGTTTCAACAAATTCCTTCAGTAACACTCTAGCTTGAATGGCATTTGAGCTTTGTATTGAGTGAGCAGCATTAAAAAAAATTCAAGCGACCTTTTAACGTGGATTTCGTGAAATTCTCTCATGTAAGGTAATCTGAATTCTACCTGAGTATTCCATCCTGCGGACCAGATTTTTTATTAGTAATTTTCACTACTTTTCTTATGAATTTATCACGACGTTTTTTTAGCCAATCGTTTCGTTGCTAACTCATCTATTGAGAATATTTCACTGAATCAAATCGGTCATTACACGAGGTTAACGGGCGAAAACCCCGCGAGTTGCGCATTTTATAATTATGATTCTGACACAGATAAGACAAAGGGAGTAAAAGAACATGTTGCGGCTGGAGACATTTCTCAGCGGGTTCTCTCTCTTATTTTCTCGCCAATTCAACAACAGATGGTCGTGAATATGCAGGCAACCATCGCTAATCAATTGATCTCTGTCCTCACGTGCGTCAGACGACACAAATGTCAATAAGGTTTGGCTTGTGCTTTAATTAAAACATTATTTTTAGCTGGAGAAAGACACAGGTGCATCAATTTCGTTTTCTCATTAGAAGCTTACTTATCGCTAGAATAAAAGGGTTCAAATGATGGGAAAACGAAAAATAAATTGATCTTTTTCCCTAGATATCTCTTTTTATCTTTTTTTTTTTTTTTTTTTTTTTTTTTTGTCGTATATACCCGTATATAATTCCAGGGTGTAGAAAACAAAAGTAAGCATTAATGGTCGCGAAGGAACAACACATCTTTATATGAGATGTGCAGATGTTCTAATGGATAGCGACTTGGAATGAGAAAATTAAAAAGCAGAGTTCAAATTACAGTCAGGTTTGTTGCATTCACTTACGCACAAAAAGGCATAAATTCATCTCTTCTTGCCTCAGCTATTTGTTAAATAGCAGGGTAGACTGAGTTGTCAAGCCTTGGTTAGCAATCAGTCTAAGAATGACAACTCTGAATTCAAAAACGTACGATAGAGATACGTTAAGCAAACCTTCTATTAGGTTTCGTCCAAAAGTCCTTCATCAAAAACCACTTCTTGAACAACTGTTGCGTTCGATTATTTTTTGTTTATTTTTTGTTTATTTTTTTTTATTCCTTTAATTTCTTCTTTTTTTTTAGTTTAATATAATTTTGTTTAATTTATTTTTCGTTTAATTTCTTTTGCTTATTTTCTTTTGCTTGCTTTTTTTTGCTTAATTTGTTGTTTTTGCTTTTTTTGCTTAATTTGTTGCTTTTGCTTAACTAAACTAATATACTTAATTTTTTCTGTTTAATATTTTGTGTGTTTAGATGGCATTTAAAGAACGAGAACAGACGGTATGCGAAACAATTGTAATCTTTGTTAAAATCTGTACATGAGAGCTTACGGCCACATCGCGTTGAAACAACGGTTCCCGTACGATCACCGAAGTTAGTGTCGAGCCTGATCATTATCTAGATGAGTCACCGCTTGAAAATACCATATGTTGTAAGCCTGGATGTGCGGATGGTGTAATGGATAATGTTTCCGAATTTTTAATCGGAGAGCCAAGTTCTAGTTGAGTTTATATTAACTTACGCGCAAATTGGGTAAGGTATGGATCCATTACTCTCTCGGTTATAGGTTGATTAGTAAGACTTGTATTATTATTCTTCGTACTGTGTCTCCTCGGGACGTAGGCGATCATTGCTCTCCACAACTTTAGGTCCCTCGCAGCTCTTAATAAACGTTGTCTTTCTGTTATTTCTTCTAGGACCTGGTCGGCCATCCATTTACTCAAGCTCACTATGTTAGGCGTTTTCTCCGGCTCTCTTGTCTCATGAGTATCAGATTTTCCAAACCCTCCTTCCTCATTATGTGCCGCAGAAACTTCAACTGTCTCTTCCTGATATTAAATATTTTTTGTTTGCCTTTACTCCAAACTTTCGTCGTTGCTTACATATTCGGTCCACAGTATCCTCAGCGTCCTTCTGTAGAATCACATTTCTGTTAGCCCAAGTCTCTTCATCTTTGAGAAGATGCCCAGCACTCGCTGCCATAGAGGAGGACAGATATCACGTAGAAGTTTAGTACACTTTTCTTTGTAAAAAAAAAAAAAATATTTAAACTATGGCATTAAATAACCCACAGATGTTGATATGTCGCAAAACGAAAACACTCGGCTTTACTCGATAGAATAGTTCGCGAAAAAATTTTAGTTTCTGATTTGGAAAACTTTAATTTACAACATCTAAAGCACGAAGACGTATAGTATTTGATGCCATATGAAAGCTCCAGCCGAACACGGAACGCTGCCCCCGTGGTTAACGATTACTACGACGGTGCAAACTACAAATATTTGTATCTTATCTAAATCCATACTTTTATTTCCAGTGCCGTGTCTCCTAAGGGCGTGGGTGATAATGGTTCTCCACAACTTCATATCTTTTCTAGCTCAAATCTCTGCCCCTCTTACATTTAGTAGTACGTAGATGGGTGTGACCGCATATGACTATCGTGTGCTGTAAGCTTAAATGTGTGGGTGACGTGACGGGGGAATCATTAGTGCTGAGTTCCAATTCCGGTCGGGTTCGTTATTTTTCACTTAGCAGCAAATGCCCTTGGGAAAGGCATGAATACACCGCAAATTCTTTTCTCATTGTTTTCCCAGAAATTTATACTTTTTGATTCTATATACAAGTTTCCTTTTTCTTCCCATATTCCTTAAAACATCCTCAGTAATCACGTTACGTCTTTATGATGAACCACATCTTTGGTGCCTCAAGCCTTTTCTGTGAGTTAATTGTCCACCATTCACTACCATATAGAAAGATTGATATTACATAGCACTCAACACTCTACGGTATATGGCAATATGGTAATATTAGGCCTTTCCTTATAAGGAAACATTCGGCATTCATTGACCAAGCAGCCAGTGCTACCCAAGTCATGCTTTTCTTCACTCCCTGGCTATCTGGCTGGGATCAAAGCATAGTATCTGTTCTCTTCATTTCTAACAGTAATGGTAATATTGGACGTTTCTTTATAATGAAACATTCGGCATTCAGCGTCCTGGGTATGACGATAAAGTACATCCGCGTCCAGGGTAAGACGATAAACTACGTCCAACAGCCAGGCCTCTGATCAGGAGGTTTTGAGGATCGTGGAACCACCTCTTAATTGCTGGTGTTCCCAGGTTCACCCTGACCCGGGGTCGTAGCACCTGTTAGGATGCCAACTAAGGGGCAAATAGTTAACCCCGAACCTGAGGTAAAAAGCATTATGAAAGTGTAACAATAAGTTTTAATACCAGAAATACTTTGAAAAAGAAATATTACCAGTAATACGTTTTTGAAAAAAAATATTTTAAAAAATATTACCAGCTATACGTTTTTGAGGGGAAAAAAATATTACCAGCTATACGTTTTTGAGGGGAAAAAAATATTACCAGCTATACGTTTTTGAGGGGAAAAAAATATTACCAGCTATACGTTTTTGAGGGGAAAAAATATTACCAGCTATACGTTTTGAGGGGAAAAAAATATTACCAGCTATACGTTTTTGAGGGGAAAAAAATATTTCCAACTATACGTTTTTGAGGGGAAAAAAATATTACCAGCTATACGTTTTTGAGGGGAAAAAATATTACCAGAAAAAAGTTGTCGACATTAAATAACCCACTGAGGTTGATATGCCGTAAAACAAACCAAACCAAACCAAACGGTATTCATTGACCAGGCAGCCAGTGCTGCTGTTGGTTGAAATTCATAAAACCTTTTTCTTAAAACAGTTTTTCACGAAATAACGTATGATACGTTAAAATATACATCCATTAGAAATAACAAATATGCAGTTCACTAAGTGCATGAAACTAGTAAGCTTTAAGAAAAAAAAAAGATTCCTTTGGCAGAACATTTGGAAATTCTTCGAAATGAATCTTTTAGTAGAATGGAATTTCTATTATTGCAATCAAAGATCTATAGAAAATAACGGCAACCATTTTGATATTATCACAATAAAGTTAATCCATAAAAATGAGATATTCATGTTGACGCGAGCCTGTAGTTGATATTGGGTGTTGGCCCTGTTACCCTGACAACAGATTCCACAAATAATCGTTCGTGACGCTATTGTTTGTCATGGCAATGGCCAATGTAAACATTAATCGGAAAAACTGGGGTCAATCTGAAATACAAGACCGAAATTAATGGTCACAAATCCAGAACCAATCTTTAGATCAGATCAATTTATATAAGTGTATATATCGAATTATAGATAGACTGGGGAGAGATTAAGAGATTGGTAATAAAAAAATATGAGAGATAAAAACAAATACATGTATAGCTAGATAAAGACCTAGATATAAATAGCTCGATATATATAGAGAGAGAGAGAGTGGCAGACAAAGGTAGCTCGGTGTAGAGAGTGGCAGACAAAGGTAGCTCGGTGTAGAGAGTGGCAGACAAAGGTAGCTCGGTGTAGAGAGTGGCAGACAAAGGTAGCTCGGTGTAGAGAGTGGCAGACAAAGGTAGCTCGGTGTAGAGAGTGGCAGACAAAGGTAGCTCGGTGTAGAGAGTGGCAGACAAAGGTAGCTCTGTGTAGAGAGTGGCAGACAAAGGTAGCTCTGTGTAGAGAGTGGCAGACAAAGGTAGCTCTGTGTAGAGAGTGGCAGACAAAGGTAGCTCTGTGTAGAGAGTGGCAGACAAAGGTAGCTCTGTGTAGAGAGTGGCAGACAAAGGTAGCTCTGTGTAGAGAGTGGCAGACAAAGGTAGCTCTGTGTAGAGAGTGGCAGACAAAGGTAGCTCTGTGTAGAGAGTGGCAGACAAAGGTAGCTCTGTGTAGAGAGTGGCAGACAAAGGTAGCTCGGTGTAGAGAGTGGCAGACAAAGGTAGCTCGGTGTAGAGAGTGGCAGACAAAGGTAGCTCGGTGTAGAGAGTGGCAGACAAAGGTAGCTCGGTGTAGAGAGTGGCAGACAAAGGTAGCTCGGTGTAGAGAGTGGCAGACAAAGGTAGCTCGGTGTAGAGAGTGGCAGACAAAGGTAGCTCGGTGTAGAGAGTGGCAGACAAAGGTAGCTCGGTGTAGAGAGTGGCAGACAAAGGTAGCTCGGTGTAGAGAGTGGCAGACAAAGGTAGCTCGGTGTAGAGAGTGGCAGACAAAGGTAGCTCGGTGTAGAGAGTGGCAGACAAAGGTAGCTCGGTGTAGATAGCTTTCTTTGTTTTTTTAATCGGTATCGCGCTTGACATTGCATTTAAATTTTTGCAGATAAAAGTTGGTTAGAAAGCATGGATCTGAAAGTGAGTTCCACAAGCGAGAAGTGCGAGAACAGAAACTGACTGATAGTAGTTACAGTTAATTTACCTAGCTCAACTGTAAATTGATGAGATCTCACCGCCAGTTTAATATTGCGTTAAACTCATAATCTATGTACCATAACAAAGAACTCATCCGAACAAGTGACATGAAAGTATTTATTAAGAAAATGCACAGAAAGGCGGCCTTACGGCGGTGGGTAAGTAACAAAAGCCGAACCCCCAGATCAGGACCAATAATATTGCTGATTGTTTATTTAGATCTTATCAATGATCTCCGGGTAGATAACAGGAGCACCGGACCATATATGGCAGAAGTATTCTAAGCATGGACAAATGGTAGACTTATAGATATGCAAGATAGCTTCCGGAGAAAAAAATTGTCTCACCCGACATAGTGGACCGACTTTCGTAGCAGCTGATCTAGCAATGGATTCAATGCAATCTTTCCACCGCATGTCAGCTGAGAATGTTAGCCAGAGAAGGCGCAATGAGACACTTAATTGGAGGATAGCATCAGCCATACTGATAGCAGGCAGAAAGGGATCTTTCAAATGATCAATGAAGAGAAGTTTAGTTTTGGAGGTGTTAAAATTGGTAAACCATCTTTTGCTCCAGTTAACGACGGTCTTGAGGTCGTTTTGTACATCAGCAGCCATTTTGAGCTTCTCTGGCTGATCAGCTTTATTATCGAGGCAGGAGTAAATGGTAGTGTCATCAGCATAGATGCCAAGTTGGGAGCTGATGTCATCGGATAGGTCGTTAATGAAGATTCGGAACAGCGTAGGACCAAGGATAGAACCCTGGGGTACACTCGCGTTGGTACGAAAGGATGTAGATGAGTGGCCTTTCGGCACTACTTTCATTTTACGATTTGATACGAACGACTGGATCAGCTCAAAAATACCGTAACTTAAATACGTAAATACCGTAAGCTTGTGGAGAATACCTGAATGCTAGTCTCTGTCAAAGGCTTTCGAGGTGTCCAATGCTACAGCCCGGGCTTCACTGTTTTTATCCAGAGCATAATACACACTTTCCGCAATTATTGTTAGTGCATCAGCAGCTGATCCAGAGAAACGAAAGCCGTATCGCTTGTCTGAGAAAAGGCCCTGTGATGAGAGATGCTGAACTAAATCAGCATTGGTTTGTGACACCCGTACTGGTCGCGGCACCATTTGTGACACCCGACCTCTGTTCAGTCACGACGCCAAAATGTGACGTCGGTCCTTTGTGACGGGCTAACCCTGGGACATCGGTTGAAGTCTGGTTGGGTTCTAGTGCCAACTTGTCGTACTCGGCTCGCCTCCAACGCCTGGTCACCGAAGCAACTGCTTTGATCTCGATTCAACCTACCCACGTTGTGATTTGATCTTAGGTTGACGAGATCAATCAAACGTCGGGCCGTAGTGCCAGCCGAATCCGGGTCAAGGTGATACTGCACAATAATTGTAGACAAAAAAAACAAAAGCACAAACAACAACTTCAAGGCGAGCGACTGGTTAGGAATAGTGATTAATTTTATGTCGGTTTGTTGAGTTACAGGAGTGCGTCTCTCTCTTTCTCTTCCAGCCCAAAGAAAAAAATGTGGATTGTAAGACTTTTGCGTTCCTTAGCTACTTCTAGATATCTGGGTTGTTTTTCAATAAAGTCGTCTCTGGTGGGGAATATAAGTCAGACTTCTATAATTTGTTCTTGGTTAGAAGTCTAAGTCGGAAACTTGTTTTGGTGGGAAATCTAAAGCCGGACTTCAACAAATTTGTTCTTGGTTAGAAGTGTGTCGGAAGGCATGGAATCGTGCGGTCACCTGTGCGAGGCGCGTCTCTCTGCGAACTGCACTGCTCTTGGACTGCTCTCTCCTTACTGTACTGTACTCACTCTTCTCACTCTCTGTCGTAAAACACCCGAAGATGTTTGCTTATATGGACGCCGATCAAAATCTGGCGTGGGGTCGGACGTGGTGTGGCCACCACGTTGATTTCAAATCCCCAATAAGTATTTTCTTTGTTTTCGGTCAGAAATATTCATCATTTTCCATTTTTGGAAATCTTCTTCCACTCCCACCCTCTTCTGCTCTCATATGGGTATCTCACCATACTTTAGAGGGCGTCAACGGTTTTCCCACTTCCTCGCAGTAACATCTCATACCTATCCTCTCAATGGGCGGTGGCTGCCTCCTCCCTGCGTCACATGATCACCTCCGCCTGGCTATTCGGCCAATAGGCGTCAAATGGTAATCTCAATTTTTATCCAACTTCACGGCATATGAATTTCCTCAATTTAAGTTTTTCGCCAACATTAAGTGGACGGGGTTTTGGCGAAAATTGGGTTAATTAAAATAAACACAATAACATGGCTCTTGTTATCACAAACGAATTTCAACAGAACACAGATGTCCTGTCCAGCCGACCTCTCCTGCTCTGTGTGCGGTCGGCAGACGACCCACCGAATCATTTCCTGATAACACAAGCCCTGGATATCACGACACAGTTAATGCCTTATCTGCCCAAAAGCTCTGGTATTCTTCAAATAATTTTTACGACAATGACCATCAGAATTTTTGTGGGTGGCCTTTTCTTTCTTTTATCATCTAAGTTATTAAGTCCTGTCCCTCTGTTTCTTCCTTTTCTTTCTCTTTTTCCTTCCTTTTCTTTCTCTTTTTCCTTCCTTTTCTTTCTCTTTTTCCTTCCTTTTCTTTCTCTTTTTCCTTCCTTTTCTTTCTCTTTTTCCTTCCTTTTCTTTCTCTTTTTCCTTCCTTTTCTTTCTCTTTTTCCTTCCTTTTCTTTCTCTTTTTCCTTCCTTTTCTTTCTCTTTTTCCTTCCTTTTCTTTCTCTTTTTCCTTCCTTTTCTTTCTCTTTTTCCTTCCTTTTCTTTCTCTTTTTCCTTCCTTTTCTTTCTCTTTTTCCTTCCTTTTCTTTCTCTTTTTCCTTCCTTTTCTTTCTCTTTTTCCTTCCTTTTCTTTCTCTTTTTCCTTCCTTTTCTTTCTCTTTTTCCTTCCTTTTCTTTCTCTTTTTCCTTCCTTTTCTTTCTCTTTTTCCTTCCTTTTCTTTCTCTTTTTCCTTCCTTTTCTTTCTCTTTTTCCTTCCTTTTCTTTCTCTTTTTCCTTCCTTTTCTTTCTCTTTTTCCTTCCTTTTCTTTCTCTTTTTCCTTCCTTTTCTTTCTCTTTTTCCTTCCTTTTCTTTCTCTTTTTCCTTCCTTTTCTTTCTCTTTTTCCTTCCTTTTCTTTCTCTTTTTCCTTCCTTTGTCCTCGCAGAGAATCTGGCATATCTCAGCACCAAACTTCAGCGAGAAAGTAAAAATGATTATCTTGATTTGCACTTGAAAATAACAAACAAAAAATCTTTTTCACCGATACCCTGTTTTGGGAAAATAACAAAACAAAAAGAATATCGCTCAGTATGTCTTTCGTTATATCTATCGGTTTAAGTAATCCCCGTAATTAACTTCTGTGGTTAATTAATTAATTAATTGGTTAATTAACCTGCCGTTTCTAAATAGTGTTACAGGTTAAAGCCTCTAGGACAGGGGTTCTCAACAGGGGTTCAATTCACCCCCTGGTTGTGAATTTTGGATTTTCAGGGGTGGATTGTGACCAGAGTAAGTTTAGTGGGAAAGGAGAACAATTATAGATTTTGGCCTGTCACCTTGAAAAGGAGTGGGTAGGGCATTCTGACAGGAGTGAATGGGGCAAGCAAGGTTGAGAACCCCTGATCTAGGAGTTTTCCAAAAAGAGTTAGAAGGCTAATAGGCCGATAGTTGGATTAGGTCGGACGGTTCACCAGAGTTCTTAAAAACTGGAACAACAGACGATGACTTCCAGAAAGCAGGAGGCAACGAGGCATTTATTATACAGTTTAGAGAGAACAGGAGTCAGTTCTGAAGCACACTTCTTAATGGTTATTACAGGGAGGGATACCATTGGGTCCACATGTATTGTGGGGATCAAGGTTAGAGGTGATAGCAGAAACCATAGAAGGGGTTATATGCATATCACTCAACAGAGATTCAGTTGGAAGTTAGGCAAGGGTACTCCAGATGGGTATTCAGCTTTCTCAACAATAGATGATAACACCTCAAATCGGTTGAAAAGGTGGGAAATAGAGAGACCTTTTTAACAACTGAGAAAACAATGATCAGTTGGCCAGTTGATTCAACACCTGCATTTCTCAGGAAAAATATGCTTGCTGCGGTCTGGTCAGTTAGTGGCAAAAATTTGTTCTGTCCATAGCTAGGTACAGTCATATGCGTTGTATACAACTATATCAGTCAACATTTGGATATAATTAAGTGCGTGTGTAAGATATGCCATTTTGTTGTTTTAATTGTAGGAATGTCTGTTAATTATTCTTTTATTTTGAATTTTATAGTCTTTTTTGGGGGGGAGGTTGTTTTTTTTGTTTTCTTTTTTGTTTTTGTATCTGATATTCCGTGTATATTGTTCTCTCCATTGCTATTAATTATCAAATTTTTTAGTTTGCTCCCGCAACCAAAACCTGGATTTTAATTTCCTTTATTTATATATATATATATATATATATATATATATATATATATATATATATATATATATAAGGCTCAAACACTAATATCACATGGCTATAATTTATTACATTGGAATCGTAATTATGATACGATTCCAATGTAATACATTATAACCATGGAATATTAGTGTTTAAGCCTTTTATATTATATTCTTACTCTGTTCTGAACATTGAGTTCCACCTGGATTCTATCCTCTAGGAGATATATATATATATATATATATATATATATATATATATATATATAAAGGCAGGATGTGTGTGTGTGTGTGTAACGAATGCACATGCTCCAAGTTAGCGGTAAGGCCAAGACCGACTTTGCATTTCCCAACTCCCATCGATAGTGGAAATAATCGATTTTTTTATGCTTCTACGGCAGTTTTCATGTAGTTTTCGGCCATTTTCTACTGATCGTTTTGTGTTCATTGTGTTTAGTTCTTTTTTCGTAACAGATTTAATGTTTAGTATAGAGCTTAGAAAAATTCGCAGTGTGAGAAGTAAGCCATGTAGCAACATCAGCACGGCAAAGGGCACTCCTTGAAAGGCAAGGAAGGGCAAAAATATTTTAAGTCAAGTGATAACGATTGCTGTATGAGTCGTACGATTTTTGAATGAAGCACGGGCAACACTGCTAGTGTATATATATATATATATATATATATATATATATATATATATGGCACCTCGAGGTGATGTAATGGTTAGCAAGCTTGTCTCGCTACCGAGTAGTGAGTTCTATCTTCACTGGGTGCCCCCTACTTTTGTCCTTGTATACAGCTTCTAATGCTCTGGATGGCGCGTCTTGGGAAAGACGTTGCTCTTGGGACCGGTTCCGGTGGGTTACATATGCTTGAATGAATATCACCACCGGAATTGAAAGTAGCTGCGCTATATTGAGTCGAGTTAGTTCCCTCTTCGTCGCCGAGGCCCGCTGACCTCGATAAGCAGCCAGTGGTATGATGCTTACGTTCTATCGTAACGGCCCGTGTTCGATTCTCGATAGCGGATGCGCGGTGCTGATGTGCTCCGAAATGGACGAAACCGCCGTCCAACGCTTTCTGCATTCTGTTGAGGATTCTTTTTCTACACTCAATTAATTATATGAGAAATATATATAACCTCTGTTCAAAATTTTTCTTCCGTATCCCTTCAAGACTTGGGCGATCATTACGCTGTGTTTGATCCCTTCCGGTCCCGCGCAGATCTTGTTCTGCCATCCATTTATCCAAGTTCTTAGGAAGATTACTCGAAGCTTCCCTCTGCCTCCATTATGCTGCGAGTGTGTAATTATCCACGCACTTTTTCCATATTATGTGCACTGAGAATCTGAAATTATTTTCTAAGTATAAATGTCCTTCTTGTTTCCGTTTTTTTTTTCTTGAAACCTTCTTGTACTCCTGCTCACTCTAAAATTTCTCGGTATCCTTTTGTAGAACTGCATTACTATTGCCTAAAGTCACTTCAAACGTTAATGAATTCTCTGGCATTTACTGTCATATAAAGGGTCTGATATTAGATTGCAGTCCATCACGCTTTTCTTATTCTAACGAAATTTTCTTGATTCTTAACACTTTTAGCATATCTCTTAGTGCATCCAATTTCCTACGATAGGCGTCCTGGGTACGACGTTAAACTGCATCCAACAGCAAGGCCTCTGATCAGGAGGTTTTGAGGAAGCGTGGAACCACCACTTAATTGCTGGTGTTCCCTGACCTGGGGTGGTAGCACCTGTTGGGGTCCCAGCAATGGGCAAATAGTGAACTTCCAGGTCTTTTCCAGCACATTTCTTTTTGGCAAAACAATATTACCAGCTATACGTTTTTGGAAAAAGAATATTACCAACTATACTTTTTTGAAAAAAAAACCTTTTCAGCATTAAATGGCCCAACGAAGCTCGATATGCTGGTTAAACAAACTACCTATCCTACAATAGGTGACATATCAATCTGTAGGTAAAATATCTTCCAATTTGTCATATAGGACATAAACGAATAGAATCGCCCGTTTATGCAAATAAGCGGAGTTGAGGAGGGTTACCATTAGAACAACTGCTAATTGTGCCTTCGTGTAGTAAACCTTTTATTTCATTACTTTCTTACGAGTTTGTCTTCCAGTATCTGTTTATATTTCTGAGATGAGCTATTATGTACACTATTTACATTATTCGGACTATTGTCCTCATCTTTGTCGCCATGTTTATCACAGCGTTCAGGTGGTTGGAATGTCGAACTGAACCCTTTATTTCGATCACTGGGGTAGACTGTTCTAGTTCCACGTGCCATGTCTAATGGGTGTCAGTTATCTCCTATCAATTCCCCTCTTAAAGTTCTCCACTGCCTTAACCAGGTATTGAACTCACACTCTTTGGGTCCTGTCACTGGATCTTAACTAACGCCTTTATCCTACACATACACAGATATCCCCAAGGATAAAGGCGTTAGTTAAGTCCAGTGACAGGACCCAAAGAGTGTGAGTTCAATACCCGGTTAAGGCAGTGGAGAACTTGGGGAAGGGAATTAACAGGTGATAACTGACATCCATTAAACATGGCACGTGGAACTAGAACAGTCTACCCCAGTGAGCGAAATAAAGGGTCCAGTTCGACATTCCAACCAATTGAAGAAGCCTGGAGCGTACAACGACCGAAACGCTGTGATAAACATGGCGACAAAGATGAGGACAATAGTCCGAATAATGTAAATAGTTTGCCGTCCTTATTTCTATTATCTTGAAAACACGAGATAGAACACAATTCAAAGATTAGAATTAAAACATTGCATTTGCATCTCTAATTACAAAGCTCGAAAGACACAGTAAAGGGTTGCCGTCAAAATGGTAATGAAGAACGTGTGGATATGAGAATAAGGTGGAAACCTAATGCGTGACCCCTATGTAGTGGTCAAGATTTAAGTGTTCCAGGAAGCCTTCTCGTGGTAGTCTTCTTCACAAAGTTGCAGTTCTTGGAAAAAGCCTGAGTGTAATTATATTCTTACAGCTTAGAACACAGAGGGAACTAGGCTGATTTGACTTGGTGGAAGAAAACCCTGTCTGCTATGCAATTAAATCCGTATCAGTGGAGAGAAGAGATGGATCTATGGGGATCATCATCATACACCCTTACAAATTCAAATTTCCAACAGCATTCATTCATTGGACAGGAAGCAACGCTACTATCTTATGCGACAGTTTTGAAATCGCTATATCTTCATATAGTAGATTTTGTGCATTTTTGGGAGAATCGGCTCCCAGAAATTTCTCCAAAGCTCATGCACTAATTGGTCAGTATCGATTAATCAGATTCCCTCCATGTGGAAAATTATTCTTCCCGTGCAGCACTCCTGGTCCAATGATCACCTATAAAAGCAAGCGAAAAGAGGAGACGCACTAGTGAGACTTTAGCTGCCACAGAAATCCACGTCAGTTGAAGCTATGCGCCCATCTTCTCACTCAAAATTCACAAACTGCATATTCTTTCACACTTACATAATTTTTCCCCTTGCACAGCAAAACTGTTAAAAAAAACGTAACAAACTAATAACTCTTTTCTTTCAGAGAACTTTAATAGAATTTGATAGTCAAAGAGAAACAACTCTCGTCTTCCTCTTTGCATGCTTTTTCTTACACATTCTTTATTGTATGCATTGTTGAATACAATTTATATATATATATATATATTGATACCTTTGCCTTGTCCCTTTCTTCACATCAGTTTGGTTTCCTAATCAAAATTAAATAAATGTGGTGGAAGTCCGCCACAGATCCATGCCTTTTCCAGGGGCATTTGGTCAAAAGTGAACGCAAGAATCTAGGCTGGAATTTGATCACGTCTCTTCGATTTCCCTCTCTGCACCGATAATTGTCACACGATGCACTCATCCGTTTATAAAATCCACGATACTTGCGCAGTTTTCAAAGCCCGACATTGCATTGAATTGGACCGAACAAATTCTTCATAACCTTGATTTCTTGACGTCTATACAAGACAAAGTTCTTTCTAGAGCTTCACGTTCTTCTCTTGGGCAGAAAAGAATCCGGTTTTCTATTTTGACTCGCGTTTATCTGAACTCTGTCCAAGTACTTTTATAGTAACGGTTGGTCCCATGTTCATAATAGAATAACACTAATTCTCCTGGGTTCGCCAACTTCAGTGTCAGAAGATTCAGCGCCATATTATATTTGAATGATAGATTCGATCTTTCATTGTGTATGACAATTTGCCTCCCACTACACTCTCTTCTCCTTACCGAACTGCGGACAGTTGCTGCACACGCATGCGCCTGGATGTGGTCAAGGAATAAAGAACCAAATAACGCGAGTATAACGGCAAAAGAACATTTTCTTCTAATAACGCCCTTTTCCATTTTCTTTTTACTTTTCATTCTTTAAGTTATGCACGTTTTTTTTATCAGTTTCCAATAGTTTTTATTTTTATTTTGAGGGCTTTAATCTTCTTTCGATTCCTCTGTTTTCTTCTTCTACTCCACTTTCTTCGTGTTTTTTCTATTCCATTCCTTTTCTATTCCATTCCTTTTCTATTCCATTCCTTTTCTATTCCATTCCTTTTCTATTCCATTCCCTTTCTATTCCATTCCCTTTCTATTCCATTCCTTTTCTATTCCATTCCTTTTCTATTCCATTCCTTTTCTATTCCATTCCTTTTCTATTCCATTCCTTTTCTATTCCATTCCTTTTCTATTCCATTCCTTTTCTATTCCATTCCTTTTCTATTCCATTCCTTTTCTATTCCATTCCTTTTCTATTCCATTCCTTTTCTATTCCATTCCTTTTCTATTCCATTCCTTTTCTATTCCATTCCTTTTCTATTCCATTCCTTTTCTATTCCATTCCTTTTCTATTCCATTCCTTTTCTATTCCATTCCTTTTCTATTCCATTCCTTTTCTATTCCATTCCTTTTCTATTCCATTCCTTTTCTATTCCATTCCTTTTCTATTCCATTCCTTTTCTATTCCATTCCTTTTCTATTCCATTCCTTTTCTATTCCATTCCTTTTCTATTCCATTCCTTTTCTATTCCATTCCTTTTCTATTCCATTCCTTTTCTATTCCATTCCTTTTCTATTCCATTCCTTTTCTATTCCATTCCTTTTCTATTCCATTCCTTTTCTATTCCATTCCTTTTCTATTCCATTCCTTTTCTATTCCATTCCTTTTCTATTCCATTCCTTTTCTATTCCATTCCTTTTCTATTCCATTCCTTTTCTCGGTGCTACTACAGTACGATGTCTATCGAGGCATTTGCGACCTGCCGTAAATGACTATGCACTCATCATTGATGGAAAATGCTCAGGAAAAAATCATGACCTGTTTACTGTTCTTATAAATGACATTAAATCTGTTTACAAACATTAAAATCACTATTTGATGATTTAAAAAAAAAAACTAACATATTTCATACCTCCAACAGTTGGTCAATATAACATAGTAGAAAATTGACGGTAGATATCATACTATATTAGCGCGCACACACACACACACACATATATATATATGTATATATATATATATATAACAGGGGAGTGGTCACATAAGTTATTAGTATCAAGAACTGAGATTACATTACGAAGAGACAAGATGGAGTATGAAGAAAACCTCCGACACAATCCCTTCCTCTTTCTGTACTTCTCGTTCTATTATATTTAAAAATCACTTTTCATTGATTCGCTTTAAGTCTAATAATTTATTTTTGGGAGCTGAACGACAGCCTGATAAATAGCATGGGAAGAGCTTCAACCCCTACATTTTGCAGAAACTGAGAACTATCCAGAAGATTATATTTGGCCTCTTGGCCTCAATCTGACATTATTTCATCTGAAATTGTATCATTTGTCCAAATTCGTTATTAATTTTCAAAATAAAGCAGGAAACTTCATTTTCCGTTTGTTCTTTCAGAAACATTAACTTCTAAAACTTTTATATCGGACTTACATGCACAAAAAGTCTATAGAATTTCATTCTAGAAAATAATTTAAAATAAGACAAAATAAATGTATAATAATACAATATATATATATATATATATATATATATAAGCAAATGTGTGGATGTAGATCCGACGGTATGATGAAAATGTGGAAAAGACAAAGCAAAATCCGAATATGTGAGTTTACTGTTTTTATTTTGTTTTTGTTTTTGTTATTCTGTCGACGTCAGACGTTTCGGTCAAATAGACCTTCTTCGGGACATGGTTAATGGAGACATATTTATATTAGATTTAAGTTTGACCAAGAAAGAATACTCTGACTTTAGAATTTCAGTTTTTCTGTTTCTGACCAGTCCTGTATATATCGTCTCTTCATCAAACTTAAATCTAATATAAATATGTCACCATTAACCATGTCCCGAAGAAGGTCTATTTGACCGAAACGTCTGACGTCGACAGAATAACAAAAACAAAAACAAAATAAAAACAGTAAACTCACATATTCGGATTTTGCTTTGTCTTTTCCACATTTTCATCATATATATATATATATATATATATGATGATGTACTAATATAGTTAATCATTTGCGACCTGCCGTAAATGACGATGCACATATTATTGTTGGAACATGCTCAGGAAAAAACCATGACCGGTTTACTGTTTTTATAAATGACATTAAATCTGTTTACAAACATTAAAATCACTATTTGATGATTTTTTTAAAATTCTTTGTATAACAAATTGTTAATGATTTTTAATACATAACCAGTTAACTGTTGCCTTTAACCCTAACATATGTCATACTTCCAACAGTTGGTAAATATGATAACATAGAAAATGAATAGTAGATATAATACTATAGTAGAAAATGGACGATATATTCACTATAGTAGCACCCTTTTCATATTAACTTTTACTTTTGAGCTTATTTCTCCACCTCTCTCTCTCTCTCTCTCTCTCTCTATATATATATATATATATATATATATATATATATATATATATATATATATCTTTCGTTCATTCTTTCTCTTCCTCTTCCACGCACATATAAACATTTCAACTTGTTTCTAATATTTTCCGTTTTTATCTTTCTCCAATTTTCATCTCGTTACTTGGCATTCTATCTTTTTCTGTAATTCTCATTTTGTTTTAATGCTCCCTTATTTTTGATTTGTGTCAGACAAAACTAAGGTAAAGTTTCTACGCGAACTTTTCTCTCTCACTTGTTCTTTTCGACATCGAAGACAATTCGATCCACTAGAAAGTAAAAAAAAAAAACGAAAAAATCCAAACAAGATAATTTGTTTTATTACATTTCAATTCGCCGTCTTTAGATTTTAAGTTTCTTTATTTTATTATTGTTATTGGAAGGTAAACGGCTCACTTCAAAATCTTCATTGTTAACATTTCCATTTACGCATGCGCACAGTCATGGAAGCGAGCAGATGTTAACAATATCGCCGAAACAAAAATATTGAATAAACGCTTTAATGAATGCATTTGCCAGCTTATTTCGCTGATTGATTTAATGAATACTTTCTTCCACATTTATTTTTCGTATCTTATTCGTGTTTTTTGCTCGTTTCATTCTTGAAATACTTTAAATAAGTATGTTTTCCCTTGACAAATGAAATTGCTTATGTCTTTTCGCGGTTCTTACGTGTCTCTGTACGTGTACCTGCCCCTGTGGTCTTGTGCGTATTTTTGAACGCGTGCGTATGTCAATGCGTAGGTGTCTGAGTTTGTGCACGTTTGTGTGCACACCCACGCTCCAAAATTTCTCTTATTTCTCTCACTTTTCTTTCAGCTTAAAATGAACGAATGAGCATATTGAATAGAAATCTTATAAATTGCAAAAAGGCATATTTGGCGACTTAAATTCGATAAACAATTTTATATTTCACAAGAAAAAGTTTTATGGGATGGAGTCGACAGCACCCACAGACCTTATTCACCCTCAACTTTAGCAACCAAATTTACAGTTGCCTTATCAATTCCCCACTATACATCTTTTTTCGAGAATGTTTTTATGGTTTTTTTTTTTCTCTCTCTAAACTTGAAGACAGCGAGCAATTTTGTAGATTTTCCAAGACAGAGATTTAGAATTTTTTACATTTTTTCTCTTTCTGATAGCTATGAATAAACTGAGATATATATATATATATATATATATATATATATATATATATATATATACTTAGGTACCTCCACGAGATCGCTAAAAAAAGAGCATAGCATGATGAAAAAGACGCCAAACTTGAAGAAAACAATGTTATCGTCTAAATCCTTCTGTTTAGAACAATCTGAATTTTCATTTTAAAATCCTTATTTCTCTTTGTATCACCGGAACTACTAAAATAACATATACAATTTTTAGCATTTTTTTTTTTTTTTTTTTTTGTATGTCACATTAATTTGGAAAATCTTGCAAAAATAAAAATAATTGTCGGATGTTAATGAAACATTCAGAAACTATTCACAGGTGATCGAAATTATTATAAATATGTTTTCTTTTATTAAAGTCATGGCAGAAATATTTTTTTATATTTATTACCCCCTCCCCTAACTAATTTTATGACAACTCTAGAAATTCTATCGAGTCCACTTTAGTAATTACAATAGTTAAAAGCACAAGGCTTTGGGGAATGCAAATCATGTTTTTTTTTTTGTTTTTAATTGGACCCCCCTACCTGAAAATCGGCTCTGAATTGTAACATACAAAACTCAATAAAACAAATATATTATTTAATTTCAAATGCTTTTATTTGCTTTTATGAATATGGGCAATATTTTCTGAAAGCAAAAAAAATTTTCGATGAAAAATGAATTTTTAATATAATTATTTATTTTTTAACTATAATAGATTTTTACATTTAAGTAGTTAAAATATTATAAAATTAGTTAAAAGCAGCATCCACTTTCGTAAGTGTCCTTATGAGATAGATCTTTTTTAGCGCGTTGTAAATTGTATCGTTTCGACTAATCAGAAGACCCGCAGTAATTAAGAAATGTACTTTTATGTTTATAATCGGGCTGGAATTATAAAGTACGGATGACCAACCAGAATACAATTATGTTGCGTTATTTGAGTTAAGCATTGTTCTCCGCTGTTAAGGCCTTTACTTTTGCGAAACACATGTGGGGAAGTTTATTTGATTTTTCAATTTCAACTGAGAAGGGTACCTAAAAGTATCAGTATCATCTTATGAAATTTATATGATCTTATTTTTATATTAATCTCAGTTATGGCATTTTTTCCATGAATGAAATATCAAAATTAATAATAAAATGAATGGAAATACAAATAACACAGTAAAATGTAGTAAATGTACATAAAATTATAGTATTTTATGTACACTTCTGATAAAATTTCATAAAAGTACCTATAAATTAATTAGATACCATTCTTATGAAATTTAGTCTCACTCTTAATAGTCTTATTTTAATTTCTTTATAATATATTTTCCATAAAGCATCGTAAACGTAAAGGTGAAAGCTAAGTACAAAAAACAAAACATAAAAATTAGAGCGCTGAAAGTTTTCCTTAAAAATAACGAGGTAAATAATTTGTTCACTTAAATGTAAATAATTTCACTTTTCTCCTTCTGTAGAACAAATTATCCTCACGGAATCCGTCAATATGTCATTCATCACCTGTCAACCTGCTTTGTTTTATTTTCAAATTACATCTTTTCGGCGCAGAAGCTAAGTTAAGCTTAGTTCAAAATATTTTAAATAAACACCATAATTTCTGATTTTCTTAAAATAATTTTTGAAAAAATAATTGATATTTAAAGAATTTCAAACTGAGATTTTCATTTATTTTTTTTATACAAATAGAAAAAAATAGTTGCCATCTGTCAATTTTGCTGACTCAAAAAAAGATTTTTAACGAAAATTTCGGACGTGCTAGAAACGATTCAAAAATGTAAAAAAAAAAATACCCCGAAAATACTTTGATCTTTCCTCTTAATAATAACATAAACACTTAAACGATAAAAATTTTTTTTCGTAAAGTTTGGCGTCTTTATCATCATGCTATGCTCTTTTTTTAGCGATCTCGTGGAGGTACCTATATATACTATATAGATACGGGGAGAAAAAATCTTAGGTAGAGAAGAGATGAACAGATAGAATAGAGATGCGAACAGACTGTCGTAGATGCGAAATGCGTTTATTAAATATGGACAGATTAGATTCGAAAAATACCAACATAAAAGTATGTCACTTCGTTTTTGTTTTTTGTTGTTTTTTGTTGTTTTTTGTTGTTTTTTGTTGTTTTTTGTTGTTTTTTGTTGTTTTTTGTTATTTTGTTTTGTTTTTTGTTGTTTTGTTTTGTTTTTTGTTGTTTTGTTTTGTTTTTTGTTGTTTTGTTTTTTATTGTTTTGTTTTGTTTTTTGTTGTTTTGTTTTGTTTTTTGTTGTTTTGTTTTGTTTTTTGTTGTTTTGTTTTGTTTTTTGTTGTTTTGTTTTGTTTTTTGTTGTTTTGTTTTGTTTTTTGTTGTTTTGTTTTTTGTTGTTTTGTTTTTTGTTGTTTTGTTTTTTGTTGTTTTGTTTTTTGTTGTTTTGTTTTGTGTTGTTTTGTTTTGTGTTGTTTTTTGTTGTTTTTTGTGTTGTTTTTTGTGTTTTTTGTGTTGTTTTTTGTGTTGTTTTTTGTGTTGTTTTTTGTGTTGTTTTTTGTGTTGTTTTTTGTGTTGTTTTTTGTGTTGTTTTTTGTGTTGTTTTTTGTGTTGTTTTTTGTGTTGTTTTTTGTGTTGTTTTTTGTGTTGTTTTTTGTGTTGTTTTTTGTGTTGTTTTTTGTGTTGTTTTTTGTGTTGTTTTTTGTGTTGTTTGTTGTGTTGTTTGTTGTTTTGTTTGTTGTTTTGTTTGTTGTTTTGTTTGTTGTTTTGTTTGTTGTTTTGTTTGTTGTTTTGTTTGTTGTTTTGTTTGTTGTTTTGTTTGTTGTTTTGTTTGTTGTTTTGTTTGTTGTTTTGTTTGTTGTTTTGTTTGTTGTTTTGTTTGTTGTTTTGTTTGTTGTTTTGTTGTTTTGTTTGTTGTTTTGTTTGTTGTTTTGTTAGCATTTCATCGCAAGCAAGGCGGGAGTGTCACTGGCACGCAAGGGGTTACAGAGGGTAGAAAAAAACAAGAGTAAAGAGACGTGGCGTGTTTGGGGAGAGTATAGATAGGACGGGGATCGGGATCAAGGCATCAAAAGATGTCGATTTACATTACACTTGAATATTTGAAGATTATTGTTATCAGGAAAGCGAGGAAGAGAATCCCACAGACGAGAAGTGCAAGAGAAGCTGTTGGAGTAGAAGAGGTGGTTACATTTAACTGTTTCCAGACTGAAAGGGTGGGACCTAGATGCCAACCTAGTAGCTCGCTTAAATTCATGCAGTCCGAGAACCAGAGAAACAAATTCGTCGGAATAGTTACCGTGAAAATACTTGTAGAAGAGACAATGAGAAGCCACGGCACGTCTGTGAGAAAGCGACTCTCGACTAGATGCCAGATCAGGCATCATATTGCATATTTATATGAAATATAAATAAATAGATGACATTATTAAATTGCTATTGCCATTTTTACAACTGTAGTGAATGTCATGCCGTCGAAAATGTACAAAACTAAATTTTCGCTTTATAAAAGACTTGTCAATGCATTCGTTTTCGCTCGGCCCAAACCAATGTTCCCGGGGCAAATTCCACTTGCATATTTCGCAAACCGAAAATATTTTATAGGTTGAATAACATGAGGCGGTTGAAATATTTACTCCCACATAATGGTAAGACATTAGTGGCGATGTTAACTTCATATAGCTAACGTCATAGTATTATTTGGAAGGTATTTCTGCCGAACCGCGAGTGAGCGTGTGTGTCTGTGCGTAATATTATATCGTATAGGTAATAAATCCGTTGGTGTATAATCCTGGTGGATCCTAGTAATTTTAATTATTAAAACTGATCCACAGACAGCTCGATGTATTTATTATAATAGAGCATATGTGATTTTTTTTGGCCGTCTCGAAGCGTCGTTTTAAAAGTGGCCGTCTCGAAGCGTCGTTTTAAAAGTGGCCGTCTCGAAGCGTCGTTTTAAAAGTGGCCGTCTCGAAGCGTCGTTTTAAAAGTGGCCGTCTCGAAGCGTCGTTTTAAAAGTGGCCGTCTCGAAGCGTCGTTTTAAAAGTGGCCGTCTCGAAGCGTCGTTTTAAAAGTGGCCGTCTCGAAGCGTCGTTTTAAAAGTGGCCGTCTCGAAGCGTCGTTTTAAAAGTGGCCGTCTCGAAGCGTCGTTTTAAAAGTGGCCGTCTCGAAGCGTCGTTTTAAAAGTGGCCGTCTCGAAGCGTCGTTTTAAAAGTGGCCGTCTCGAAGCGTCGTTTTAAAAGTGGCCGTCTCGAAGCGTCGTTTTAAAAGTGGCCGTCTCGAAGCGTCGTTTTAAAAGTGGCCGTCTCGAAGCGTCGTTTTAAAAGTGGCCGTCTCGAAGCGTCGTTTTAAGCGCCCGTGCGGCACCTTTTTGGAAAGTGCCTAAAAAAACAGGCTGAGTGGAAATCTTGGAGGCCATCGACAGCTGTACTATCACAAGTCATCGTGGCCGATGGCTTGAGTGTGCTGGCCTTGTTCAAATAATTGATTGCGCTAGATAATACGCTCTTTCCCAGAAGCTGTAACTACGGTCTACTCAGCATATTTGCAGTATAAACCACTGGTGGGCTCTGTTCAGTAAACACAAATGCGCCTGCAATAGCGATTGGCTAACCGCGCTAGTAGACGGGTATCCTCGAATACGAGTGGCCAGCTATACATACATACAACTTTACAAGGCAATGTTTTTGCAACGTTACAAGATAACGTCTTCAAAATTGTAGCAACATCATTTTGATAGCGATTAAATGTCTTGTGGGTCATTAGAATTATAGAATGAATATTCTCACTCAGTATTTTCAAATTTCAGCTGTTTATTTAACAGGTGACTGTCATAGAAATAAAACAAAGGTGGGAGAGAACAGTGGTAATCTTTAAAAAAAGAATGATTGTGTAGGGAAGATATAACTCTGATGTAAATAAGTATAAACCACCTAACGTTTATATATACAAAAGTATTCGTGGAAATAAGAAACATCAAGATGTGGAAACAACAAACTAGTATTATTACCTGGTAGGTATATGGAGCAGGAGGCATGAGAGACAGTAATACTGAGTAAAATTGTTAGTTTGGGATCATGGATCGAAATGCGATACAATGAGAAAATAAAGACATAAAAAAAATTCTGGAATTGAATATATGTATTCCAAGAGAACTAAAGCAACAAAATTATTGGCTAAACTTAAAAAATTTCCGAAACACAGGAAAACTCCAGAAAATAGCCATGCTGAAAACAAAATGGAATTTGTGGAATCTAAAGATTGGTGGGCGGAAGAAATTAAAAGCACGACACAACAGACTGGCTCATCAACGTCAAATCCATTTGAAGAATGGAGAAGTCATAGAACAGATAAGCAGAAGCAGAACAAGCCTCGTCCAAAAGACGCCGAGAAAGGAACCACGCAAACAACTATAGATACATCGAAGCTCGCAAATGTAGTCTCCATTCTCATTTTACGAGACGACTGATAAATTAACTTCAACGAATGTTCACTTTATTTGTTTTTATCAGTGCCAATGCTGAGTATTAATGTCGGAAATAATTATTTATGAAATTTTAACATATACAAGTATACTTCTACTTTCACAAAGGGTCTTATTGTATGACGTACGTATATATATTAACCAATTAAATGTCAGATCTACGCTAAATAGAAAAATAAGTTCAGAGGGTGGAGGTGGGTGAGTTATTTTTCATATATATATAGTGTAACCCGGATATAAGAGTTGTCGGGACCGGAGAATAAGTCTCTTATATTATATATACATTAACACAGGCTCTAATTTGGGACCAGAGAAAATCTCTCTCTTATATCCGGGTTACACTATATATATATATATGTGTGTGTGTATATATATATATATATATATATATATATATATATATATGAAAAATAACTCGCCCAACTTACTTTTCTATTAGAGCGTAGATCTGACGTTTAATTGGTTAATCAAGACATACCCCCAAGTCAATTTTAAATTCTGACCTTATGTCCCCACCTTTTAACTTTCAGAAAAGAGGTAACTTTGTTTTTTAATTTCCTTAAAAATCATCAGTTACGTACCATCGCCTGAAGAAATGCAGTCATAGTATTGAAATCTGAAAGCTTTTGTCTAGCGATTTCAAAATGTTTTTTTATTATAATCTTATATATATATATATATATATATATATATATATATATATATATTATAATATATCTTAAAGTAAAAACTTAGAATACACCTTTTTTATACAAGGTGGTCACTAAAAGACAATGATATAAAACAAAACTTTTTACAAGAACGCGTTTCCTTTTTTCTTAATTTTGAGTCATGTATGGAAACATTTTTAAATCCATTTTCAGAATTTTCTGAAACGATGTTCTGGCAATGCCGAGTTGAGCAGAGCTTCGACGGGTAGAAGTTGATGAGTCCTCAAGGACACTCTGAAGCACAGCTTCGACGGCTGCGTCAATGCGCCCAGTGCACTTGGGACCTTCTCCCGGAAGATTGCCGACTGGACCAGTTCTTTCAAACCGGGCAATTGGGTTCTGAATCATGTTATCGCAAGGAGATACTCTGACATTAAAATGCTGCCGGTATTTTCCTTGAGTTTCAATAATTGATCTTTCATTGAAATAGAAAAATTCTGTGAGTTTTATTCCTTGCTGGCATCATGCGTAGTCATTTTAATCTCTAAGGAATGCTCTATAAGTTGTAAAAAAGAAAAAACTGGAAACTAACAAGTTATTACTTTTTCAAATAATCAGTTTTTCAGTGCCCAAACTATATATGTGTAATGTTAAAGACACATTTTTTTTTTCTTATTTGAAATCATTTTATCCCCAGCAAGGCAATAGTACCATTAGAATTAAAAGGAGTGATAGTGAATGAGAAGATCGAAGATGGGGAGGATTGAGGAACAGGCAAACAAAAAAATTGGGACAGGATTCAAGAAGACAGAAGATGGCGATTGATGTTGCATTTAAATTTTGGAATATTGTACCGGGTGGTTCGAAAGTCTTGTCACCCCCTACCAAAAAGTAATGAGAGCATTTAAAACAAGTACAAAACACATGAACTGGATTCAGTTTATTCACTTTCATTGACGCTGTCACACATCGAGAAGGTCTGTATGAACACCGTCATTTTCGCGGCACTAAATGATGTGGCGCCATTATCTGTGTGATATTTAACGAATCTGTGCTTTGCTGATTGTTTCAAAGGTCTCCGAACGGCGTCCTTCAACTGATTGGTATTCTGGTATCGTTCATGTGAAACACTCACCTTGATAATACCCCGCAGAGCATTGAAATAGGAAATTAAATAATCTAGGGGTGACAAGACTTTCGGACAACGTCGTAGTTACCAGTGAAACAAGAAATTGGGATGAACGCTCCACAGGTGAGAAGTACGAGAAAAACTGCTAGAGTAGAAATGACGATTGCATCTAGCGGTGATATACAGTTGATAATCTTAATATAATTTAGTCACCGAGTTTATTCGATATTAAAAACCTGGCAGTGGATATAATATCTCCCCTAAATGTTCTTCTCTCTCAGAATCACTCACCAAACGTCAGGTAGACTTTGCTACCTGTCATTCCAGATGCATCCCCACATATCGAGGTCTTCCGTTAGTATAAATAGCGAGATTGTATACATCGCCACTAGGCCGGTCGCGAAGCTTACGTTTGGTATTCCGCCGTGGTCAACCGTGTGAATATTGTTCATGTTTAACGTTGTTAAATTTCGGTGATCTGATGAGAACCGCTGTTTCAACTTGATACTGCGGTAAGCATTCCTCCCTAAATCAACTGTTCAAAACCTCATTCGTATGTTCAAGAGAGGATGATATTGCAAATAAACCTGCGTATCGCATGAAGAATATAAAACTTCATATATCTGGCACAATCTTAACTGCTCGCTGCCATTGAAAAGTTAACATGTTTAAACTACACATGAATTATTTTTTTTTTTTTTTTAGAATAGGTGAAACAAGGTCTTAAAGAGGATGCAAGCAAGGAGGAGGCTTATACTTAACATCAGGAAGAGGCAGTGAATATTGGACGATTTCCACAAAGATGAAAAAGAGACTCGAGGCGACAGAGATGTGGTTCTACTGTAAGATGCTAAGGATATCATGTACCGAACGTGTAAGCGACAATGAGGTCTTAGAGAGGATTCAAACAAGGAGGTGGTTTATACTTAACATCAGGAAGAGGCAACTGAAGTTCCTGGGACACATAATGAGGAAGGAGGACCTGGAGAATCTGATACTCACGGGTGAAGAGAGGGAAAGAGATAAGGAAAACAACTCATGTCATACCTAGTAGCTTTAAGCAAGTGGGTGACAGAACGTGGTCTGGGGGAGGTGACAGAGAAGGAACTTGTTGAGAGCAGCAAGGTATAGAGGGAGTTGGAGAGCCATGATCTCGTACGTCCTGAAAGAACACGGAACATAGAACAAAAAGCTCAGTTTAATTTTTATTTTCTTCATTTCAACGTAACGTCATAGAAATTTAGTTAGATTCTACCACGTTAATATAAAGATTAACTTTTATTTTTGTAGGTGCTGTTAACGCGTTTCTGGTGGTTTTAAACGAGAAAATCTCCGTGTACGTGTGTGTCAGTGTGCGTGTGTCCCTGGGACGGAAGTTAAATTTTGTCAAATTTGAAAGCTCAGATACTACAAAAGGCTTTGCCCCATGGAATTAACGACAAACTGATTTCACTTGACAGTTTTTTGTTTTTTGTTTGCTTTTTTTTTTTTGTTTGCTTTTTTTTTTTTTTTAAATTCATTGCCTTGAGAAATAAAAGGTGGGATTTCCTTTTCTTTTCCACCTCGTCAAAATTGTTTTATAATTCTTTTTGTTAACCCCTTCTACTTCCCCCTCCCTTTCTTTACTTGAATTCCTTTGAATTCGACATTTGGAGAAACTCGTTCATTTTACAGCTTCATTTCTTTTGCTTTTATTTTTATCCACTCATCTCAACAAAATAAGATGTTGTTGCCCAATTAAATACGCGACCATAATTTTTTTATAAAAATCTTATCTAATACTTATTTATATTAAATTTGGAAAAAGTTAATTCGAGACTTCAAGCAACAGATTTTTTTCTTTCAACTGATACTGTGAATACCATAAACAATTTTTTCTCTATCAACTGATACTGTGAATACCATAAACAATTTTTTCTCTATCAACTGATACTGTGAATACCATAAACAATTTTTTCTCTATCAACTGATACTGTGAATACCATAAACAATTTTTTCTCTATCAACTGATACTGTGAATACCATAAACAATTTTTTCTCTATCAACTGATACTGTGAATACCATAAACAATTTTTTCTCTATCAACTGATACTGTGAATACCATAAACAATTTTTTCTCTATCAACTGATACTGTGAATACCATAAACAATTTTTTCTCTATCAACTGATACTGTGAATACCATAAACAATTTTTTCTCTATCAACTGATACTGTGAATACCATAAACAATTTTTTCTCTATCAACTGATACTGTGAATACCATAAACAATTTTTTCTCTATCAACTGATACTGTGAATACCATAAACAATTTTTTCTCTATCAACTGATACTGTGAATACCATAAACAATTTTTTCTCTATCAACTGATACTGTGAATACCATAAACAATTTTTTCTCTATCAACTGATACTGTGAATACCATAAACAATTTTTTCTCTATCAACTGATACTGTGAATACCATAAACAATTTTTTCTCTATCAACTGATACTGTGAATACCATAAACAATTTTTTCTCTATCAACTGATACTGTGAATACCATAAACAATTTTTTCTCTATCAACTGATACTGTGAATACCATAAACAATTTTTTCTCTATCAACTGATACTGTGAATACCATAAACAATTTTTTCTCTATCAACTGATACTGTGAATACCATAAACAATTTTTTCTCTATCAACTGATACTGTGAATACCATAAACAATTTTTTCTCTATCAACTGATACTGTGAATACCATAAACAATTTTTTCTCTATCAACTGATACTGTGAATACCATAAACAATTTTTTCTCTATCAACTGATACTGTGAATACCATAAACAATTTTTTCTCTATCAACTGATACTGTGAATACCATAAACAATTTTTTCTCTATCAACTGATACTGTGAATACCATAAACAATTTTTTCTCTATCAACTGATACTGTGAATACCATAAACAATTTTTTCTCTATCAACTGATACTGTGAATACCATAAACAATTTTTTCTCTATCAACTGATACTGTGAATACCATAAACAATTTTTTCTCTATCAACTGATACTGTGAATACCATAAACAATTTTTTCTCTATCAACTGATACTGTGAATACCATAAACAATTTTTTCTCTATCAACTGATACTGTGAATACC
Organism: Acanthosepion esculentum; assembly: GCA_964036315.1. Classification (NCBI taxonomy): domain Eukaryota; kingdom Metazoa; phylum Mollusca; class Cephalopoda; order Sepiida; family Sepiidae; genus Acanthosepion; species Acanthosepion esculentum. The sequence continues at coordinate 121,045,628 of OZ038484.1, forward strand.
ATAAACAATTTTTTCTCTATCAACTGATACTGTGAATACCATAAACAATTTTTTCTCTATCAACTGATACTGTGAATACCATAAACAATTTTTTCTCTATCAACTGATACTGTGAATACCATAAACAATTTTTTCTCTATCAACTGATACTGTGAATACCATAAACAATACGTGTGAATAGAAAGAAGTCTTGAGGGAAAATAGAAGCTAAAACTGCAAGTATCAGAAAGAGACCTTTAAAATTTAACACTCTCATGACCCACTCAGGCGAGAGAAGCAAGAAAAAAACACGAATAAACTACCTATCGAACTTTTATCAATGGATAACAAAGACAAAAATAGATGGCAAAGAGTCAAAATTTACTTAGAGTAACAACATCTAGAAAGTTGGAGTTGAAACCTAACAGAATTCAAGAAAATTTCTAAAATACCTGATTAATTTACAGTTATTCAGATTAACTCATTCCAATACAGGGTCAATTCACAGAAATTGTGAGGGGAAAAAAAGATTACGTTGCGCTATTCTTCCAAGTAAGGGCAAATAAGCACGAACATTCTGGCATCGTACTTTTTCTTGTGACGTCTCTTCGGGACACAGGCGATCATGATTCTTACTATTCACACGGCGATTCTATGCTTTGTTTATCAGCTCACAAACCGGCTTGCTTTGCGCATGACAAAGAGATAACCTTTGACGTTGCGAAAGTGATCAACGAAAAGTATTGCCTCTTGAGAGAAATTAACTTTGGATTAACTAATTATTTAAAATGGTTAACTAATTATCAGTGCAAATTTGCTTAACTTGTAGATTTCAAAGGAAGAGAATACAAGAAATGGGAGAGAGTGAACTAATATACCGGCGTGGATTTGCAAATGAAAATCAGTATTTGTTTTTAGTTTTTTACGTTTTTAGAGGGGTTTTTTTACGTTTTTAATTTTTTTTTTTACGTTTTAGGGGTATTCTTTTCGTTATTTTTAGTTTAGTTTTCGTTGATTCTTCTATTTTTTTTTTTTTTTTCGTTGTTTATAGCTTTTTTTCGTTGTTTTTAGTTTGGGTTTTCTGTCGTTGTTTTTAGTTTGGGTTTTCTGTCGTTGTTTTTAGTTTGGGTTTTCTGTCGTTGTTTTTAGTTTGGGTTTTCTGTCGTTGTTTTTAGTTTGGGTTTTCTGTCGTTGTTTTTAGTTTGGGTTTTCTGTCGTTGTTTTTAGTTTGGGTTTTCTGTCGTTTTTTTTTAGTTTGGGTTTTCTGTCGTTGTTTTTAGTTTGGGTTTTCTGTCGTTGTTTTTAGTTTGGGTTTTCTGTCGTTGTTTTTAGTTTGGGTTTTCTGTCGTTGTTTTTAGTTTGGGTTTTCTGTCGTTGTTTTTAGTTTGGGTTTTCTGTCGTTGTTTTTAGTTTGGGTTTTCTGTCGTTGTTTTTAGTTTGGGTTTTCTGTCGTTGTTTTTAGTTTGGGTTTTCTGTCGTTGTTTTTAGTTTGGGTTTTCTGTCGTTTTTTTTTAGTTTGGGTTTTCTGTCGTTTTTTTTTAGTTTGGGTTTTCTGTCGTTTTTTTTTAGTTTGGGTTTTCTGTCGTTTTTTTTTAGTTTGGGTTTTCTGTCGTTTTTTTTTAGTTTGGGTTTTCTGTCGTTTTTTTTTAGTTTGGGTTTTCTGTCGTTGTTTTTAGTTTGGGTTTTCTGTCGTTGTTTTTAGTTTGGGTTTTCTGTCGTTGTTTTTAGTTTGGGTTTTCTGTCGTTGTTTTTAGTTTGGGTTTTCTGTCGTTGTTTTTAGTTTGGGTTTTCTGTCGTTGTTTTTAGTTTGGGTTTTCTGTCGTTGTTTTTAGTTTGGGTTTTCTGTCGTTGTTTTTAGTTTGGGTTTTCTGTCGTTGTTTTTAGTTTGGGCTTTCTGTCGTTGTTTTTAGTTTGGGTTTTCTGTCGTTGTTTTTAGTTTGGGTTTTCTGTCGTTGTTTTTAGTTTGGGTTTTCTGTCGTTGTTTTTAGTTTGGGTTTTCTGTCGTTGTTTTTAGTTTGGGTTTTCTGTCGTTGTTTTTAGTTTGGGTTTTCTGTCGTTGTTTTTAGTTTGGGTTTTCTGTCGTTGTTTTTAGTTTGGGTTTTCTGTCGTTGTTTTTAGTTTGGGTTTTCTGTCGTTGTTTTTAGTTTGGGTTTTCTGTCGTTGTTTTTAGTTTGGGTTTTCTGTCGTTGTTTTTAGTTTGGGTTTTCTGTCGTTGTTTTTAGTTTGGGTTTTCTGTCGTTGTTTTTATTTTTTTTTTTTTTGTTGTTGTTTTTAGTTTTTAATAAAAATGCAGGTAATTACTTAAATACCGAAATCGGATTTAATTCCGTTTGAAGACAATATTATTCTAACACCATGCTACTGCAGTACTTGCATCCTCCTCTTGGTTGTTTTGATTAAAGTATTTCAAACATTTTACTTCGTCGCAACTTCCGTTCACTTCCTGGGTTGGCCTATTTTCAACCACAAAAAAACAATGTCGATTTAAAGAAAATATGTTTAAGCGTGGGAGTAAATAAATACCTGTACACGGATTGCATTAATCTGTGTACATGTGTATGAATATGAGAGAAAGTGTGTATGATTTGTTTACTTGTATGAGCGTTCGTTCAAGTGTTCAAGCCTCGGTGATTCTCTACGCACCAGTGATCATCGAATGAATATTTATGCTTTAAATGGTGGCCAGCATATTAAAATAAGTAATTGTGAAAGCGTGCCTACGGTTCATGCGCGTTCCGTGTTTATTTCCAGTCCGGATGGTTGGCGGCGGCAGTGTCGGTGTCGGCGGTAGTAGCGGTCCTAACCAACTTAGGCGTAATCCCCTTACCGTCTTCATTATCCTTCCTTGACGCAGTTGCGACAAAACAAAAAAAGGATCAGATTTCCTCTTTGGTCTGGCCCATCGACTCTCTTCATCAGAATTTTAAAAAAAATAAATAAAGTCAAATGAGAAAACTAGAGAAGAAAAGGTGCGAAAAAGTGGGTAGAAATATCAGGGTTTTGTGGGGGAAGCGGGGAACAGTGCGTCAAGAGAAGGGGGTGTCAGTCGTGACAGAAGAAACCTTAGAGATTGAAAATTCTGTCTGTGTGAGTCACTCTTGTCATATGCCTAAGACAATAGCAATCATTTGGAAACCATAGTTAGTTTCTGTTGATGGTGAGGAGCTTTTAAGGGAGTGGGAAAGTTTGGAGCACAACAGGGGACTGACAGAAGACAGACACACAACAAAAAATTATTAGCGACATTGGAGACATTGTTCTTTTTCAGTTTTTTTTATTACTTTTATTTATTTATTTATTTATTTTATTTTAAGCGCAGATTTACCTAATTGCGGGATTTTTGATTAGCAGCGGATGTCCCTGACCGTATCGCTGATAGACGGTATTTTTTACTTCCTTTACTTGTCCAATTTGAAAACGTCTCATTTTAATATTTTCTTCGAAGATATTACGATTCTTTGGTTGGTTGTTTGTTTTGTTTATTTTTTACGACTGAGTGGTTCATACATTAAAATAAAAATAAGACAAAGATAATTATTATTGAAAACAGTTTTGCATTTGTCAAATGACATGGCATGGTTGTTTGCGTGTGAGAGGAAGAAAGCAGAAAACATGGCAGTTGGATTTGTTAGTGCCGATAACAATTTTGTGTCTTAAAGTCAAATTTGTTTGTACATCTTAATTCAAACGGCGTACTCTCCCTCTCTCTCCCTCTTTATATATTCTCCAGAACCGGAGTGATCATGGTTCTCCACACCTTCCTGACTTTTGTTTCTCCCCATCTTTAATTGCTGGCTAACGACCATTTCGCGTTGAAACGGCCGTTCCTGCACAATCACTGAAGTTAAACAACGTCGAATCTGGTCAGTACCTATATGGGTAACCGCTTGAGAAAACTAGTTGCTGTAAGCTTGGATGTGCAGGTGGTGTGATGAATAATTGCTCGGAATTGATAATCGGAGATCCGAGTTCCAATTACCATTGCGTTCGTTATATTCAAATATTCTTGGAAATGGCATGAATCCACCTCTTCTCCCCCACAGCTATGGATTAATTAGTATGACTTGTATCACGAAACCATTATTATCTCAAAAAATTATAAACATAATTTCTTTAAATAAACTACATACGGTTGATAAGCCCGTAAAAAAACGAATCAGCCAATCAACGCTTTTAATTAGAAAATACATCTCTTTAGTAAGCTCTTTCTGGTTTTGTACTTAGTTGTATTTGGAAGCTAAAAAATATTTTTAATTAAATTATATAATTTAGTTGAATTTTTTCCAAGATTTATACAATTAAATTACAAATTACTATTTATATATTTATTCTTTACACCATTGTTTTATGGAGGTGAGACGTGTACATTATAGGCTAGATAACGGTCGACCTTGAACTTGAAGATGAGTAATCGGGGAAATATCACCTTGGGAATAGGAAGGGTATGAGGATGAGTCACCTCTGTGTATCTGGTATGGGGGGGCTTAGATGTGAAGGTCTGAACTGGTGGAAATAAGGAATGTAGATTGCCTTAATATTTGCCATGAAAATAGCGATAGAGTACTGTAACTGTGAAAGATAGGAAAATGTATTAATTCCTTATCTGAAAACAAATATTTCTGACTAATTTCGAAGTCACCAACACTCACTCTCGCCTGTTAAATAGCAGGAAAGACTTTGCCCTATCGCCGTGATTGGTAACCAGTCTAGGGTAGAAATTAAAGACAGTCTCCTGTGGGAATTCTTCTGCCAAGGTGCATGGCGGCTAAGGATTAACAGTCCAAGCGTTTTAACAGCGTTAAAATCCACTTTCGTCTATTATACAAAGACAAGAAACATACCTGAACGATGGTCGAGATAGTTGCTCTCCACACTGTATGATGTCGACGTTCTTTGCTACTCTTGCTTTCGGTGAGTGTCAAATTCTACAAGCTCTTTTTCCTAATTCTGCGTCACAGAAATTCCATATCTAGTGGAGTAATGGATAGCGGCTCGGATTGAGGAATCTGAGAGCGGTGTTCGAATTCCAGTCGAATCCATTACATTCACTTACGTGCTAATACCCTTGGGGAAAGTATGAATCATCATATTCTCCCCTACCTCAGCTATGGGTAAATAGCAGACCGAGTTCTATAGCCTTGGATGGCAACTGGTCTACTGCAGAAAGAAATGGCAACCTACTGCGGGAAAAAATCTGCCCGTCAGTCATGTATCGGACGATACATGATTGCCTACGCGTATATCACGCATGGCACATAACTTATTGACTGAATTTAAAGTACAAGTGCTCCACGGGGTGGTGGTGACTGTTAGGGTCCCAACTATGGGCAAATAGTTAACCC
>OZ038484.1:121062134-121072134 GCA_964036315.1 Acanthosepion esculentum
TTAGTCCTTTGTTATTAATTTTTAAATTGCTCCAAGAAAAAATCTTTTTACGTCTCCAAATTATTTCCGTTTCACCTCAAAATAAAACATGGAAACTTCATGAAGACTGGAACGGAGAATGTTTGTTTTGCAAAATATTGATACTGAAGACTGTCTAAGATAACGTAAATGATACTGAAGAATTTTTTTCATTCTTTTTGTGTTTTTCATTTTTTATTTGGCTGGGATGGTGTAACATTTCCTTCTGAGTGAATAAAATTTGCCTATTCGAAGAACCAATTCCATCAGTTAATAGTCTTCGGTATAAGAATATTCTATAGAACGGGAGAAAGAATAAATTGACTAGAAAAGTAATTCTTTTTCTGCTTTAGGACCCAGAACTGAACGCAAAAGAAATAAAAAAACAGGAAATTCTTTTAATAATGAACACTAAGCAATGTTTCGAAAAAGGATTTTTTCACAGTTTTTGCCACAGACATTATCATCTCACACCAAACAAGGCAATAAAGCCGCTAAGAAGAAAGAGGTTTTTTTTTAGCTGGTAATATTTTTTTTTCAAAAATGTATTGCTGGTATTTTTTTCCAAAATCTATTGCTGGTAATAATTTCTTCCAAAAATGTATTATTGATATTAAACCTATTTTTACACTTTTATAATGTTTTGATCCCAGTGGGGGGTAAATATTTGCCCATAGCTGGGACCCTAACAGGTGCTACTACCATGGGTCAGGGTGGACCGGGAACACCAGAAACTGAGATGGTTCCACGCTTCTCAAAACCTCCTGATCAGAGGCCTAGCTGTCTCATGTAGTTTATCGTCTTGCCCACGACGTCAAGAATTAAGAAGACACAAGATAACGATAGACATTGCATTTAATTTTTTAAAGATCAAATTCGACTGCAAAGCAGGAGTGACCCACAGGCGATCAGTGCGATAGAAGCTATTAGCATAGAACTTACGTTTACATGTAGCCATTTCAACTGTAAAAAGATGACCTAGTATTGCGATTAAATGCATAAAGTCTAGGTACAACTAAAGGAAAATTCATCCGAACAACTACAAGGAAAATATTTGTAAAAAAACAAAAGGTACACGGGGGTTAAATTATTCGGCGAGAAAGTGACTGAAGCCGAGATGCCAGGTTAGGCATTTTATAAAAGTTAATAGGGAACACCATAGGCTATATGACAGGACGAGCAAGCTGGCGATGAATACAGTGTCGCTACTTGTACTTCTGGACTGACATGTCACAAAACCTACCCGGTGAATGGTGAGTAGGTGATCCAGATTACTATGTAAATTCCTTGTAAATTGATCTATGAAGTCAAAACAAATCTGCTCATACGACATGTTTGAAGAGGTAAGGTCTTATGATCAAACTACGCTGAAAACATCTTTTTCTGTTCGACCAACGGGGTTAAATGTCGAACTCGATCAGTACTTAGATAAGGGACCGCTTGTGAACACCGGTGTGTAGACAACCTCCTATAATCCAAAATGTTTCGGTTTTAAATAACTCAAAAAGAGTTGATAAACTGTAAAAAAAAAAAAAAAATTAATAAGCTCTTAAAATATGAAAAAAAAATTTCAAAATCATAATCTGCAGTCCTTTTTTTTTTTCTTTATATGTTACTATCGATTGCGAATTAAAAATGAAACTTTTTTTACATTTTAAAAGAACATATTTGTTTTGGCTTCCACTAACTACCAACTGACAGATGAGTTATGAATTGAAGATAGAAAGATCAAACAGGTGCAGGAGTTCAAATATCTTAGTGTTTTATCAAAGGATGGAGAATGTGATACCGAGATTCAAATAAAGCATCCCAAATCATTGAGATCCCCGACAAAGCATGTGAACCTGATGATATCCCTGTAATAGTCCTTAAGAAATGTGCTCCCGAACTGGCTCCTGTTCTCTCTAAACTGTACAATAAATGCCTCACTGCCTCTTGCTTTCCCGCCTGCTGGAAGTCATCATCTCTTAAACTCCGGTGAACCGCCTGGGCCTTCGAACTATCGGCTTATTTTTGGTAAACTACAAGAGACCCTAATCAACTCTCAATTGGTTAAGCATCTTAAATCTCGTTTCAGACATGTAATATGGCATTCGCTTCTCCATGCTGATGTAATAACGATTATTGGTGAATGGGTCTATCAAGTTTTAGTTAAGAATGGTGACGCTCGGGCTGTTGCTTTGGATATCTTGAAGGCATTTGACAGGCTTCGGCATACCGGCCTTCTTCATACGTTGAAATGTTATGGTATTTCCGAATTAATTTTTTAGCTGATTCAGTCTTTCTTATCAAATGGCAACTCTTCTAGATAATTTTGTACTTATGCAGGTTGTCTCCCAGGTATCTATCCTTGGACCTACTTTTTAATTTCATCAAGGACCTTCCTGACGACGTCCGTTTTCACCTTGGTATCTATGCTGATGGCACAACCATTTACTGCTGACTCGATGGTAAGTTTGATCGTTTCGATAAGGTCAAATTGTCAGCTGATCTTACAAATGACCTAGAGTTAAGTGGTGCAAAAAATGGTACGTTAATTTGAATACCTCTAAAACAAAACTGCTCTCTATTAATCATCTGAGAGACTCCTTTCTACCTTCGATCAGTATGACTGATGCTAACCATCAGGAGAGTGGCTCGTTACGCTTTCTCTGGTTAACATTCTCAACTTTTTGCTTAATAGAAAACTAAATGACTATTACGTTAAGTTTCGATACATCCTTTTGCTTACTAGCTGTTTAGAACGCAAAATGCCTTTGATGTAATGGAATAACTCGGCACCCCCATGAATGATTATACTATAGGTAGTAAGTACCTATAAAGTCAACTGTCTACGAGAAACGAGTGAGAATGAAGATGCAAGCATGCCCGACCTTCCAATTAGTGGCACTCACTACTAGATTGACCTGTGTGTATATCTGTACTGTATTTCATATTGTACTTGTTGTGTACAATACACCTTTCTTCTAGTATCCACCTGGTGTTATTTATTTATTCCCTTAGTACAGAATATAACAGTTCCGACGCGAATTGTCGGAACATAACAGCTTTATTACAAGCTAGTGTTTCTGTCACTATTTTTGTTTAATATCAGTTTAGAAAACAATGTTTGATCATTACGATAAGTTTCTATACACCCTTTTGCTTAATAGCTGTTTAGAACGCAAAATGCTTTATTACAAGCTGGTGTCTCTATCCCTCTTTTTGTTGAATAGCTGTTTAGAAGGCTAAATATGTTGGGTTATTGTGGTTCTATCCATCGTCTCGGTTAATAGCTGTTTAGAAATCTAAATTTGCGACGCCTGATGAAGTTCTCAAAGCTCGGTGTTAATCAATGAAATCCTTTCCTCCATTGAAATGGAAAGTCTAATTGTTGGAAGTTTGCTTTTGCAAAGTTAATTGGAGCTCTTCGTTCTTCTTTGGAAAATTGACAGGCGCCTAACTACAAGTCTTAAACAAGAATGCCAACTGATCGCTCGGCCTAAGGGTTGTCATATAAGACAAAAACAAACGGTCTCCTTCAACGTGGAAATCTTTCAGAAAGATGGCAAACAAAGCAATTTGCATGGGCGGTGTTTTGATTAATCAGAATATTGGCCTTTTCACCATCCGGACTTTGAATATTGTCTTGTTCATCTGACAAGCTACATGCGATAATTGGCGTCTTTTCTTGTCTTTCTCGATTGAGTAGGAAAATGTAGCGATAGAATGGAGACAGTTGCTGAAGAGGAGGCGAGGGGATATCTAGCGGGAACAGAAGCTGTCTACTGAGAGGAAATAAATGCCTGAACAGGCCTTCAAGCATCAGCCATCTTTTTCAGTTTAGATTTAAGGGCAACAGACAAAATCGTTCATTGACAAAAAGATGGCGGCAACGTTTTGTCATCAACCAATTGCATGTCAGTTGGCTTAGTAAAAGTGTCTAGTTTCGAGTAAAACAAAAAAAATTCACATTCAGAAATTTCTGGGAAACACTTTGAAATGGTTTCACGCCGCTTAAACAAATTCAGAAATCTTTGACAATGAATATCATTTTTGAGCAGAGAATCACAATTTGTGAGATCTAGTGTACAATTCCAGGTACAAAATCTGCAATGTGAAGTTAAATCCCCCACTCCCTCTGATCTTACGATGACACCACTAAAAAGAAGCATTGTCAGGCCTGTGACTCTATCAAGGCTCCAATGTAAAATAATAAAAGCCTTCTAAAGATGTGAAATAAAATACACGGAAAGCCGAAGAATATATCGACCGAAACGTTATGCTAAAAGAAACTTAAGTGTAGTCGGTAGTATAATATATGAAATAAAGAAAATACAGAATTTCAATAACTACAAAAGTATCGGATAATGGGGACGGCCAAAATATGCTAAAACAACAGCAATAATATTTCGCAAACTCGATGGAATTACAAAAATATTTTCTTGCAGAGTTCCAGAAATAAAGTTGGTTCTTATTGGCATTTCGATAATTTTATAATTTGTCTTAATCTAAGACATGTAATTGACCCGTAAATGGTGAGAAACTGTCACACACACACACATGCTATACGGTGAATTTTCTTTAAGTGTAGCTTAGATGTAGCACAAGGCCGATAGCTTATGGTACCCAGTGAGGCTCGAACTAACACCTCAGTCGTAAGTGTTCAAGCTTGCTGGTCATTACACTACGTCACGGTGCCCTACATGCAAGCCATATGGGACGAAAAATGAGAAAATACTTTTTTTTTTTAAAGTTAGTTTTATGCAGGAGGCTCGGTGGAGTAATGGATAGCGGCTCTGAATTCCAGTCGAATCCATTACATTCGCTTACTGGGAAAGGCATGAATCCTCTTCTTCTCCCCCCCAGCTATGGGTAAATAGCAGGACAGACCTGGTTCTATAACCTTGGTTGGCAACTGGTCTACCGCAGAAAGAAATGGTAACCTACTGCGGGGGAAAAATCTGCCTCGTCAGTCATGTATCGAAAGATACATGATCGCCTAAGCGTGTATCAAGCATGGCACATAACTGAGTTTTATGCTTATTTTCGCCTTAATTATATCCAAACACTCTAGAGAAAATAAAAGGATATTATGTTCTTAAATTTAATATTTATAATACTACTTGAAGCTTTTCTATGCATGATCGTGTTGTGAATCCTTGCATCAAGTTGTCACCATTTTTTGCCTCTTTTCACTTGGGGGAAATACGCATATTTTAAATCATTTCACCGCAAGTAAGGTGATAATGCCACGAGAACATAAGGGGTTACTGCAAGTGGAATTAAATGAGAAAACTTTAGAAGGAACCAGAAACCCAATTCTAAACAGGAAACAAGGGATAAACCTCTACTCCTGTTCAAGAGACGGGGAAAGCATATTAACCGGGCTATAATCGAACCTATCCAGTTGAAAGTGAGACTAGCAACTATATTCTGTAAAACTTACTATAAAACCTATAGCAGCAACAAAAACTATAGCCTCTTTTCTTTTCGGCAAGTATGCAATCTTTTCATTTTTCTGGCAAGTCGATAATGCCACTAGGACGCAAGGGGTTACTGCATGTGAAAGAATAAGAAAACTTTAGTGAGGAGAAAGGACAATAAAAGCACAGAATTTAGATAATGATTTGGTGTTACAGTCTGCAAAAAATTAAATGTATGAGGCAGGGAAGCAAAAAAATTGAAAGGGAGTTCCACAGGTGAGAAAATTTATTAGAATAAAAGATACGATTGCATCTAAGCTAGTTCAACTGTAAACGGTGATACCTTGTCGCCATTCTAGTAATACTCTTAAATTCATGCACTGTCTATTGTTTATTCATTCAGCCTTTTATTTACAGGCAAATCCTGGAGGAAATGACGTAAATTTCCAGTTAGTCACTTAGACTCAAATCCTGAATGAACCTTTCATGAACAAGTTTAAATCATCAACGCTGATCTTCAAAGACACGTCAGCTGATTATCCCCGACGTTTAATTGGTTTGGTTTGTCTACTTTTAAGGCATATCAACCTCAATGGGTCATTTAATGCCGACAACTTTTTTTTTTCCTGGTAATATTTTTGCTTTGTCAAAAATCCATTTCTGTTAATATTTTTTTCTCAAAAATGTATAGCTGGTAATATTATTTTTTTTCAAAAACTTATAGTTGGTAATATTTTTTCAAAAACTTATAGCTGGTAATATATTTTTTCAAAGACGTATAGCTGGTAATATTATATTTTTCAAAAACGTATAGCTGGGAAATATTATTTTTCCAAAAAGGTATAGTTGGTAATATCATTTTCTTTTCAAAAACGTACAGCCGGCAACATTATTTCTTCAAAAACGCATTATCCGACGCCTTGCTGTTGGACGTAGTTTTTCGTCATACCCAGGACGCCCGATGTTTAATACTTATTTCTAGAAGAAATATACAGTTGTGAGGCATCCAAAAGGAACTGAATTTACTGTACATGGCCTGCGAAATAAGTTAAGAACTGCTTTACAGCGAGCAGTGCATTTTTCACTGCTGTGACTTAATATTCCCCGTTGATTGGTTGATTTATATGGAACAGCGTCTGGAAATAGTTTGTCATCTATCTGATTGGGTGTCGTTTATATTGGATTTCAAGTTTAACTTTAAGCTTCAACATATTCACCATTGCTTAATGTATGAATTCCGAAAAGTTAATACTACTACAGAGGCATTAAAAAAAAACATTTATACAGTGTATACGGATTCAGCCGATGCTTATACATGTCAATTGTGGCTTAAAATGTTTGAAAATGGCGACTGTAACCGATCCGACATGTTTTTTTGTTTTTGTTTTGTTTGTTTTTTTTAAATACGAGGAGAAATATCTGTCTATATTTCTGAGATGAGGTATTATGTACACTATTTACAAGGACACATGGCACAGTGGATAAAAGCGTTAGTTAGATCCAGTGACAGGATTCAAAACGTGAGTTCAATACCCGGCTAAGGCGGTGGAGAACTTAAAGAGGGGAATTAACAGCAGATAACTAACATCCATTAAACATGGTACGTGGAACGAGTGAACCCCAGTGAGCGAAATAATGATTTCAGTTCGACATTCCAACCATCTGAAGAAGGCCGCAACGTTGTAATAAATATGGCGACAAAGATGCGGACAATAGTCCGAATAATGTAAATAATGAGGAGAAATATATATTTTAATTTAATTCAACCAACGGTTTGTAAAAATAAGCACTTTTTATGTACAAATTAGTAGCCGACTGGTTTTATTTCGTTTTACACTGACATGCAGACAGAATCAAGACGTTTGGTGTGAGTTCGTGTTTCGATATAAATTCTGACATTCTTCTGTTTTTCAAGTGATATTCCTTTAATAAAAATCTGTTTTTCCAAGTGTCAAAACTGACAGTCTTTGTCAGAGTTACATCCTCCTACTTTTTCAAACGCTTACTAGAGGACGCTCTCCACTTCTATAAATACTTGGCGATATTTTTCCTCGCCATCTCTTTCTCCTGACTTTTCAGCGGACACTACAACAATGTAAATCTCTCGTGGAGATTTACGTTTTTTCGCTTTCAGGGGAAACGCCATGAACAATACATACATACACTCACACGCACGTACATTCACACACTTCAGGGCCAAAAACTTTACACATTCATTTGTATACGCACATTATTGTCTTTGTAACTTATAACCTTTGTTTGTTAATACATTATTATTTGTCTAATATATATAGGTTCTTGTTGTCTCTCTTATTTCTTTATAGTGGATTCAATCTCCGAGTCCGCCATGTTTTGTTGTGAGCAATTTCAGAAGACACACACGTGTTCACCTCCACAATGAAGTTTTAATTTCTTAACTATGGTACTATGATAGCTTTTCTTAAACAGTTAGCTGCCTGAGATCAATTCCGAAATCTGACTTTAAGCACCAATTTTATTATAGCCAGCTTAGTCAATAAATTATTTTCCAATGCTTTGTATATATTTTCAATAATTATTTTTACATAATAATTTTGTCTTTAGTTGCTAATACATTTCATCCCTGCTCTAGACGCCAGGTACCAGTTATATGCGTTAATTTTATTTTTTTCACTTTTATGGGGAAACAAGCATCAAATTTCTTTAAACATGGGATCGAAAAGTTCATTTCCCGTTAAACTGCAATCGTTGAAGATAAATACGATTAAGTTTGTGATTAAAAAATATTTAAAATTGGACTTTTGTCTGTATATTTGGCTCATTGGTTGATTTATTTAACGGCATATCAACATCTTATTGGTCATTTAATGCCAAGATTTAATTTTCTTTGGAACTTTAAAGTCATAAAAATGTTACTCTGGTTTCACAATTGTTACTCCTCCTTGGGGCATATACATGTTTGTATGAACAGAATTACGAGAGGCAGTGATATGTGTGTTTTATATTGAAGTAACGTTAGAATATTTTGGAATACCTCTTGATTTATTGAAGAAATTACAAGATATGGATTAATGTCATGAAATTGTACTTTTATGCTGATTGGGGTACTGATGGTAATTTTACTATAAATGATTTGATTTTTTTAATATAAAAATCCATTCTTGGTATTTTTACTATAAAAATATCTTTTCATGCTTTTATGTTTTTTTTTGGGGGGGTCACTATTTTCCCATGGCTGGGACCCTAACAGGTGCTACCACCCCGGATCAGAGTGAACCTGAGAACAACATCAATTAAGAGGTGGTTCAACTCTCTTCAAAACTTCCAATCTCCCGATTAGAGCCCTTTCTATCGGATGTGCTTGTAGCCTTTGTTGTCTGCAAAAACAAGGTAACTCGGGATTGGCAGTCAATGTGTTAAGAAAGAAAGGGGAAAATGAGAAATATGAAAATTAGTTAAAATCAATAGTCATTATCATACTTACTCTATAAATTTTTTTTCAAAAATATTGTTTGTTTCTGGCATTATTAAAATGTAATAATTTTCAAACCTGAAACATTAACGTGTTCGAAAAGTAATTACGTATTTCACTGCCGTGACTTACAATTCACCGTTGATTGGTTGATTTTTATGGAACAGCGTCTGGAAGTAGTTTGTCGTCTATCTGATTGGGTGTAGTTTATATTGCATTTCAAGTTTAACTTAAAGCTCCAACATATTCGCCTTTTAATAATGTATGAATTCCGAAAAGCTAATACTATTACAGATGCAATAAAACAAACATTTATGCAGTGTATACGGATTCAGCCGATGCTCATACATGTCAATTGTGGCTTAAAATGTTTTAAAATGGCGATTGGGATCTATCCGGTATGCTTTGCTTTGAAAGGCGACTCACTTTGAATGAAGTACTTTTCAAAGAAATTATTGAACTGGATCCAGATCAAAGCACCAGGGATTTGGTAGAAAGAAACATAATGTGTCATATTAATCTCAAGCGAATTGTAAAAACTAGCAAAGAGCTAATTTTATGTTTATTCATGAGCTTCCATTTGAGAACCGAATACAACGTTCTACCATCTGCAGCAGTTTTTTTAACCATGAATACCAACCAACGATTTTCCATCGCATTGTTACAGGTGATAAAAAACGGGTTTTGCTTGTAAAAGAAATGGAAGAGGACAGTAGCTATCGCAAAATCAGAAACCAGTGACAACAACAGAACCATGAGTCCAGCCACAGATATTCTTCCTTTGTGCCGTGTGGAGTATGAAAAGTGTTGTCTATTACGAGCTAGTGGAAGGACCTTCGATGCAGACGTTTGTTACCGGCAGCTTGATTGGTTAAACGAGGTATTATATCGAAAGTGTTGTGCTTTGATGAATAGAAACGTTATTTTCTAGGTTGACAATGCAAGGGCACACTTCAAAAGAAGCCCAGGAAAAAATAATATTGTCAGGTTCTTTAGAATTCTCCAGACTAACGAGATTTAGCAATTTTTCATTTATTTATTTCTATTTTCTTTTCATTTGTTTCTAGCAAGTGACAGAACACACAGAAACAAAAGTTAAAAGTGTATGTTTTATGCGTTTATTTAA
>OZ038484.1:121079634-121132134 GCA_964036315.1 Acanthosepion esculentum
TTTTTTTTTTTTTGTTGTTGTAGCAAATGTGATCCCACAATATAGAAATTCTTAGACGCTCTTAAAAGAGAGCAGGACTTGCAAGAAATTCATATTGCAAAAGTAAGAGCAGGTTAGGAGGCACGGTGGAGTAATGGATAGAGGATCGGATTGAGGAATCTGAGAGCCGAGTTCGAATTCCAGTCGAATCCATTACATTCACTTGCGTGCTAAAAGGACAGATATGAATTCTCCTCTTCTCCCCCCCAGCTATGGGTAAATAACAGACTGGGTTCTATAGCCTTGGATAACAACTGATCCATCACAGAAAGAAATGGCAACCTACTGCGGAAAAAAATCTGTCTCGTCAGTCATGTGTCGAAAGTTACATGATCGCCTAAGCGTGTATCACGCATGACACATAACTGACTGAAGAGCAGGTTGCTAAAATATCAAGAGTGCCAATAAATACCGCTATGTAAATGAAAAAGTTTTAAAAATTAGGGGTATCCTTTAAAGAGTACTCATCAGTAGATGACTATTTGCTTGCTGTATAATATAACTTAAGGTTCTTACTAAATTGTTTTATTAACGATATTTGTATATAACAATATTTGAATAATACCATTTGGGTATTTCCTCTTTTAATTTTTACATTTTTATTGCAATAAAGACTTTTGAATTTCGAATAATTATTTCGTATCATTGTCCTTTCGATTAATTTGCATTCAAACAATTTACAATACGAATAATTTTTTCAGACAATGTTCACATCACCAAAAAAAAATCAGTACACTTAAACTCAGTATTTGGGATTGAAACTTTATCTTCGCTATAAAACGAATAATTCTTTCACTTTGAAAATTGTAAAACTGATTATTGAAACTTTATTTTTAACCTTGGCGCCATTTATACTCCAATATATAGTATTCAACCAACCATTCAAATGCAAGCTGATTGTTAGAAGAATGCTAACTAAATGGATAACCCACCTTGTTGACAATTGATTAGTTCAGAGTAAAAGGATTGTCGCTTTGCCTTCCCATTGACTGGTATGATCTCTTTCTGGCTATGCAATTGGTAATGTCATCTCGCACTCGGGATAACAGCACCAGATGATCTAAAGAGATAAATTTTCATAGCACTGCCAGGGAAACCAAAAGCGAATGAATGTGAACTCCATCGAACAATCAGCTTGATGAGCTATAACAAAAACTAATAATTAGCATTCTCGTGAATAGATCTTGTTGCAGAATTAAACCATGAATAAAGAACGCGTAACGTTGCTTTGTTCCAAACACTGGACAAGAGATGGCACCTTCATGATCAGGATACTATTAGCGCGAACAATAGAAATGGAAAGGAGTCTATGTTTCATAAAATAAACAAAGACGTTTGGTAAAGTGCAACACGAAGTAATGTGTGAAAGCATCGTGCTATATGGAAGAGATATTCAAACAATAACATTTTATGAAGAACACAATTTTGTATGCTGGTGGTAAAGATGAGTAGTAGCTCTTCTGTCTGCCGTGTTTCTTCATATCTTTTTCATGGCTCTCCTCATCATTAAAGACAAATGGCAGCAATTATGGAAGAACTGCGATAACAACAAACTTTTCAATATTCAACCTATCATTGGTGAAAGACCGGCAAGTTCCAGAAAGATAAGGTGAGAGGAGGTGGCTCTAGCCAGACTCCGTATTGGTCACACATACATAACCAACCAACATCTCCTAAACAATGAGGTACCTCCAACATGCGTCTCATGCCAAAAGTTTTATACGGTCAAACACATCCTAATAAATTGCCATAATCTCCGCCAAATCCGTAGTAAACATTACAAATCGGATAACCTAAAGGATCTATTCGAAAATACTAATCCAAGTAACATCATAAATTTCACTAAAGAAATTTGTTTGGTTTGATTTGGTTTGGTTTGGTTTATTTTGTTTAACGGCATATCAACACCTCAATGGGTTATTTAATGCCGACAACATTTTTAGGGTAGATTTGTATGAATACAATATTCATTCTTTGGTTTAGATTGGTTTGGTTTATTTTGTTTAACCGCATATCAACCTGAATGGGTTATTTAATGCTTACAATTTTTTTTTTATTGCTGGTAATATTTTGTTTTGTCAAAAATCTCTTTCTGGTAATACTTTTCCTTCAAAATTGTATTTCTGGCAATAATTTTTTCAAAAAGTATTGCTGGCAATAGTTAACTATTTTCCCATAGCTGGGACCCTAACAGGAGCTACCATCCCGGGTCAGCGTGGATATGGGAACGCCAGCAATTAAGAGGTGGTTCCACGCCCCTCAAAACCTCCTGATCAGAGGCCTTGCTGCTGGACGTAGTTTATCGTCTTACCCAGGACGCGGATGTAGTTTAACGCCTTACCCAGGACGTAAAGAAATTGGGATCTACAGAAAAATCTAAAAAAAAAAAAAGAAAAGAAAACAATGCATTTCTGAAAAAACAAATATTACCAGCTATATATTTTTGACAAAAAAGAAAAATATTACCAGCGATACATAATTGAAAAACTTATTACCAGAAATAGAATTTTTGAAGGAAAAATATTACCAGAAATAGATTTTTAAAAAAAATATGAGCAACACTAAAATTTTGTCGGCATTAAATAACCCATTGAGGTTGATATGCCGTAAAATCAAATCAAAACAAACAAAACGAACAAACATGGCTCTCTACAACGTTCTGTCCGCCATTTGTACAATCTCGTTAGATAAGTTACTTGTCTTCGATATGTTTTGTGAGTATCAAATTTTCCAAGCCTTCTTTCCTCCTTATGTATCAAAGTACAGAAAACATAAAAACGGGTACGACAAATCTGTTTCTCACCGGATTTAATTTGTACAGCGAGATGAGTCTAAGGAGACTAGAAGGCGTAATGTTAACACTGAAGGAAAAAAAGAGACTGACTATTAACTACAAGAAGGAAACAAGGTTGTCAGCAAAAAGGGACAGCCCAAATTATGTTTTATACATCGGGGACGTAAAACATCAAGCAGGTGCAGAAACAAACTGCGTAGCTTCTGTTATATATCTAGATTTTCTTGAAAAAAGCCCAGAGAATCTGCAATGTTATCGGTCCTTACTTGACATCTCGGCCTGAATCACTTTCCCACCTCTGTAACCTTCCTTTTTTCTAGAAATCTTTTCGTGTCAACTGTTCTAATAACCTTTCCTCTTTGGTACCTCGTCTTCGAGAATTTAAGTCTAGTACTAGATTAGCAGATAACTTTCTTCATTTTACTGTTGAAATTGATAGATGTAAATGTAAGTTCTATGCTAACAGTTTCTTCTCTCGCATTTTTCACCTGTGGAACTCTCTTCTTACCCCCTGTCAACTAAGATATTCACAAAATTAAATGCAACGTCAGTCATCATCTTCTGTCTCCTTGAATATTGTTCTTTTATTGTCATCTCTGTCTTTCTGTTTCAAGAGACACTTGCTTTTTCTTTTATTGACGTGCTTGGGTTAGAAATTTTAAAAAAAAGCATACTAGAGACTGAAAACTGAACACATAATTCAGTCATCACTAATAGGAAAAAACTGAAAAATGTATTACAAAACGGAGTGATAAAAGTAAAAAAAAAGGACTTACTGCTAAGTATGAGAAAAAGGAAAGCATGGTTATTAGCAAAAATATCCTTAGAAAAGGGAAAAAAAGTGTTGGATGGTTTGTTTTGTTTTACCGCATATCAACACCTCAATGGGTTATTTAAAGCTGACAATATTTTTATTGCAGCTAATATTTTTCCAAAACTGCATTGCTGGTAATATTTATTTCCTTCCAAAATGTATTGCTGGTAATAATTTTTCCTTAAAAAAATTATTGCTGGTATTAAATCCTATTTTTACACTTTCATAGTGTTTTGACCCCAGTTTGGGGGGGTACTATTTCCCATAGTTGTGACCCTAACAGATGCTGCCACCGCGGATCAGGGTGGACCTGGGAACACGAGCAATTAACAGGTGGTTCCACGCTCCTCAAAATCTCCTGATCAGTGGCCTTGCTGCTGGACGTAGTTTATCGTCTTACCCAGGACTCAAGAATGTTCGACTGCTTGTAAATAGGATGTAGATGCTAAATAATATGTTCACAGATGAAAAACAACAAATCTTAAGCTACTGAGATGTGTGGATCTATTAAGGTATCTTAGAAACATCATGGGAAAATTGTATGAGAGACAAGGAAAATTTAAAGACTCCAAGGAAATTAACAATCAGAAAGAAATAGCTGAACTTTTAGAGATGGTGTAGCTGGTCTTTCGTTTCAGTGTATGCCACTCTTCTAGGACCATTTATGCTTGTTCAACACCCACGGAGCCAACTCGTGGTTTATACTACAACTCTGCTGAGCAGATCTTAGTTACTGTTTCTGGGCCATACTTCATAATCAGGCTTGCGGCCGCATCATGTTGAAACACCGGTTCCCGTACGATCAACGTAGAGCATGGGTGACTGCTTTGGAATACCAGGTGTGGTAAGCGTGGATGATGAAACGGACCTTTGCTCGAAATTGTTAATCGGAGAGTCGAGTTCTAATTCAGGTTGGTTTCGTTATATTCACCTCTTCTCCTCTTAGCTATGGGTTAATTAGTAAGAGGTGTATGACTAAACTATTATTACCTTAAAACAATTTTTATAATCTAAAAATATTTTATGGCTTTAAATAACCTGCAAAAGCATTGATAAGCTGTAGAAAATGAACCAACCAACGATATCGCATAATCTAGCGTGACCAACAGTAGAAACAAAGCTAATACGCTACCCCCCGCCCCTGGTCTATCTTTGGTATGACAATAAACTGTTTCCTGGCAGTAAGGCCCCTTGTCGGGAGGTTTTGAGGTGCTGTAAACCTCTGTTGTTCCCAGGTCCACCTTAACCCTGGGTAGTAGCACCTGTTAGGGTCCCACCTATTGGCTAATAGTGAACCCGCCAAACAAAAATAAAACACTAAAAATACTAGTAATACATTTTCATAGTAAAAAAAATACTAGCAGTACATTTTTGTAAAAGAAATTACTAATGCATCCAAGAAAAGTAAATTCCGGCATTAAATGACCCATAAGGAGTTGATATGCCACTAAACAAACAAACCAGCCCCCCCGGTGACGATGACTTATGACTTCGTGCAAACACAGCCATCGACGCCTCCTGAGCGGTTCTTCTACTCCGTTTCACTCAAACGGTTTGGGGCAATTAGTGGTTTGGTTTTCAAACACTTCATAAATTGTCACCTCCTTGGAAAAAAAAAACTATAGTTAGATTCGAAACCGGGTCTCACGGTTCAAATGCTAACATTCTAACCACTCGGCTATGCGCCAGAAATATGAGAAAAGATGGCTTCGTACTCATAGTGTACATCTTAGGAAAGAGAATCAGAGCAAAGCGGCGAAAAACTTACTCGACAAGTGTGAGCAAATAGATAGAAGAATAAGTACCACGAACACAAAGAAGGATCTGAAAGCAGAGAAAATAAGAAGCTGTGAAGAGCCATGATCGCCCATGTCCTAAAAGGACATGACATAGCGATAGAAAGAAAAGAGAATGAGTGAACATGTCAGATTAAAGTAGAAATTTCATGAGAAGACAAACAATGGCCTGAACAAAAGACCACTCGGTTAAGACCTGTCGTTCAATTTTTGAATGCGGCATGATCATTTTAACTGACGCTGGATCAAACCTGGTTAACATCATTCTGTTGATAGCTAAAGCCTCTTTGCTAAAGCTACTTAAACAAAGCTCTTTAGATTTTGAAAAGCATTTACGTCAACATGCGGTTTACACACGAAACAACGCTATGAGCTCGACCGCTGGTTTTATTTGTATATTCGAAAAATCTTCAACGCGTGTACCTAAAATGTTATAAGAAAAGCTATTGCACCATATTCCGTCCGAATGAGTGTCCTCAAAAATGCCTACTCTTGTGGACCAAATACAAGGGCCGACTAGATTATTTCCTTCATTTCCGAAACCTCCAAACCCGAAACAGTATTTATTTAGTACGCTACACCTTTTAGTTTTCAAATAATGTTCTACGTGGCACTGTTATTTTGTGTCATGTTTATTAAACATGAAAGTTTCCGGAGGCATTTTTGTGAACCCCTCGCTTATTTTATAAGTTGAATTAATCCCTGCTGGTATAACTACTCCAGATGGAACTTGTATTTAGTACAACAGAATAGTTCTTGAATATCTTTTTCGAAATAATTGGCCGAGGATTCTAATAAAAAAATTCAAACGAGCTAATTGTTTGTGTTTTTAGGGCTTATCAAATATTTGTAGATTAAAAGCGAAAATTATTTCAGATTCTAAGTAAAATTCTTTTTTGCGAGTGCATAGTGAATTTAAATTGTTTTCCCCATGTCTACTATTTAACCCGTAGTTGGGGGAGAAAAGATGGATTTATACCTATCCAGAAAAAGCAGTGATTTTTTTTCTTATTTTAAGGTGCATTGGGATAGCGAAAGACGCCTTCCAAAAGCTAAGCAAAATATTAAGAAACAGTAAAAATTCGTTAGCAGCAAAGAGAAGAGTACTGAACTGTTATGTAATATCGCCCCCCCCCCAATTGCAGTGAATGCTGGGCAATCTCCTTATAGATGAAGAAGAGACTTGAAGCAATAGAAATTTAGTTCTACTGAAGGATTCTGAGAATATCATAGACCGAACATGTGAGAAACGAGGAAGTTTTAGGGAAAATGTAAAGAAAAAAGGCAATTGAACTTAAGATTAGAAAGAGACTGAAAAATTGATCCTCCCAGGATAGATTGAAGGCAAGAGTGACAATCTAATTATCTATCTATCTATCTAATTATCTATCTATCTATCTAATTATCTATCTATCTATCTAATTATCTATCTATCTATCTAATTATCTATCTATCTATCTAATTATCTATCTATCTATCTAATTATCTATCTATCTATCTAATTATCTATCTATCTATCTAATTATCTATCTATCTATCTAATTATCTATCTATCTATCTAATTATCTATCTATCTATCTAATTATCTATCTATCTATCTAATTATCTATCTATCTATCTATCTAATTATCTATCTATCTATCTAATTATCTATCTATCTATCTAATTATCTATCTATCTATCTAATTATCTATCTATCTAATTATCTATCTATCTATCTAATTATCTATCTATCTATCTAATTATCTATCTATCTATCTAATTATCTAATTATCTATCTAATTATCTAATTATCTATCTATCTAATTATCTATCTATCTAATTATCTATCTATCTAATTATCTATCTATCTAATTATCTATCTATCTAATTATCTATCTATCTAATTATCTATCTATCTAATTATCTATCTATCTAATTATCTATCTATCTAATTATCTATCTATCTAATTATCTATCTATCTAATTATCTATCTATCTAATTATCTATCTATCTAATTATCTATCTATCTAATTATCTATCTATCTAATTATCTATCTATCTAATTATCTATCTATCTAATTATCTATCTATCTAATTATCTATCTATCTAATTATCTATCTATCTAATTATCTATCTATCTATCTATCTAATTATCTATCTATCTAATTATCTATCTAATTATCTATCTATCTAATTATCTATCTATCTATCTAATTATCTATCTATCTATCTAATTATCTATCTAATTATCTAATTATCTATCTATCTATCTATCTCATTCATCCATTCATAATTTACTAAGAGCTACAAATGACAACAAAATTATAGGGAGACATAAACGCTCACGTCCGGAATATTAATATTTGTTTACTTTTAATTTTATCTTTTGTTATCTAAGGCTGGTGCTGAATTAAGAATTTAAATATACATATAATTTTGGAAAAAAATATTTGAGTACTTTAGAAAATGTAACAAGTATTTAGGGGAGTATCTGTCTATATTTCTGAGATGAGGTATTATGTACACTATTTAGTGGTTGGAATGTCGAACCGAACCTATTATTTCGCTAACTGGGGTAGACTGTTCTAGTTCCATGTGCCATGTTAATGGATGTCAGTTAACAGTTATCTCCTGTTAATTCCCCTCTCCAAGTTCTCCACTGCCTTAACCGGGTATTGAACTCACACTCTTTGGGACCTATCACTGGATCTAACCAATGTCTTTATCCACTGAGCCATGTGTCCTGAAGAAGGCAGCTTCGTACAACGGCCGAAACGCTGTGATAAATATGGCGACAAAGATGAGGACAATAGTCCGAATAATGTAAATAGTGTACATAATACCTCATCTCAGAAATATAGACAGAATTATTTTCCACCCTTCAACCTCTTTCTCACAGGTGGGATGTGATGTGTCTTTACCTGCTTTATTGCTACTAACATGGAAAGTGCTCAGACGAACTGCTTCTCCCGGTTCCACCAGGTCTGGCCTTCACATCTAGGACTTGTCATGCCATTTACATAGTAACAAACTACCTACATTTCCTCTGAATTCCATCGGCGATAATTTAGTTCCACTCAAACAGTTTCTCCCCGCGAACCACTCCCCTGCAGAACAAACTCTCTCGAGGATGTTTCCCAAATCACTACAATCTTAACCTGTTTAAGTCTAGAGTCAACCGTTATCTTCCCCTCCTATCCATATAAACTACCCCTTAACATAACCCTCTACCTCGAGTGGAACTAGAACAGTCTATCCCAGTGAGCGAAATAAAGGGTTGAGTTCGACATTCCAACCACATGAAGAAGGCCGGAGCGTACAGCGACCGAAACGTTGTAATAAATATGGCGACAAAGATGAGAACAATAGTCCGAATAATGTACATAATACCGCATCTCAGAAATATAGACATATGTTCAGTTCGACATTCCAACCACCTGAAGAAGGCCGGAGCGTACAATGGCTGAAACCTTGTAATAAATATGGCGACAAAGATGAGGACAATAGTCCGAATAATGTAAATAGTGTATTTAGTGGCCGCATATGTCAAGCGTTTGGGGATAGTGCTGTGGATGAACGTACTGCAAGGCGTTGATTTCGAAAATTCAAGTCGGGAGATTTGTCTCTCCATGATGAGCCTCGCAGTGGACGACCACAGGTCTTGAATGACGGAGTCCTGAAGGCGGCCATTGAAGAGGACAGTAGTCTAACGTGTGGTGAACTTGCAAGACAGTTCAACATTTCCGATGAAACAGTTAGACTTCACCTGCACCGCCTAGGTAAGACGTACAAACTGAGCAAGTGGGTTCCTCAAACGCTGTTGGAGGTCCACAAGGGACAAAGAGTGGCAGCCTGCGTATCGCTGCTTTCTCGCCACCGTACCGCATCCTTATTCAATCGAGTGCTTACCAGTGATGAAAAGTGGGTTCTGTACGAAACTCCCAAGCGTTCCAGACATTAGTTGTCTCCTCAGGATGCTGTCCCTCACACCGCAAGACCGCCTATACACCCACGCAAGATTATGCTTTGTGTCTGGTGGACAGGTCGTCTAGTGGTTCATCATGAACTGCTACCAACGGGCCAAACGGTCACTGGAGACCTATACTCGCAGCAATTGAAACGTGTGCAACAGGCATTGCGCCAGAAGGAGCCAGCACTGGTGAATCGCAGAGGTGTGCTTTTCCTCCATAACAACGCCAGGCCGCATGTCGCGCGAGTGGTCAGGGATACCATACAGCAACTTGGGTGGGAGACTTTGTGCCATCCACCTTATTCACCTGACCCTGATCCGATTACCACTTCTTCCACTCCCTGGATAGTCATCTTAGTGGGAAATCCTTCACCAATGAAGCAGACTTGCGCAAAGCCCTCACGGACTTCTTTGCGTCAAAACCCCCCGACTTCTACCGCAAGGGCATTAAACAGCTGGAGACACGTTGGCAGAAAGTACTGGATGCCGATGGCGATTGCTTCGAAGACTAAATATAAGTTACACATACTTTGAAGCGTTTTCTTTTTTTCCTTTAAAAACGGGCAGAACTTTTTTGGTTACCTTGTATTTAGTCTCGTTTATTCTGACACAAGTTCACCCAAGATTTACTTGTAGACACACTGAAGCAGGTTGTGACACGAGGTCAGTTTTTTAACGTAGGGACACGAGTGTTTCCACTCGGGCCTCTGATCTTAGCTTGCCATAGCTTTTTTAAGCAAGTCATACCACCGCTACGTAACAGATGTCACGCAACGGTGATGGTGGTAGGCGAAGCATGGGAGGAGAGAAGACCTCCAGCATGGAACAGATACTACATCTGCAGCATCCATTCCGACATAAAAAAAAACAACATTTCTACTCCTCTGCCACCCCGCCTGAAGAATCCCGGAGGAAATCCTCCTCCTGACACAGGCTCACCCAAGTAGAGAATATAGCCCGTTATTCTAATAAATGGTCTGTTAACACACGCACTGGTAAACAGTGGATAAATTTACATATGAGTTGAATAAAAAAAATGTATATAGAAACAGTTAAAGTTAGAAAAGGTTTGGGTTTTATCTGACTATTACGCATCGACTGAGTAAAGATAAGTCAGCTATAGATTTGACTGAAGCTTCATGGACAATGTCTTTTCAAGTATCATCAAAAATATTTTTTCTGATTCACTCTAGACGCATGCGCTGTGCGCATATCTCATAATACCAAATGATAAATGAAGTAAAAAAAATAAATAAGAAGGCGTGAGTGGTTTTAAATGAGTGAGATGCTTACAGAGATACGTGGGTATAAATGTGAATATCAATGATTAGCGACTGAATGACAGAATATGAATTTGCACACACACACACACACACACACACACACACGTATACATATATAATGACACTGATATTTTTGACACACGCATATGCAAGAAGTAATGACACTGATATCAACACTGAGTGTACATAATCTTCAGGTTATGAAGATTGCATTCAAGTGTGGAACAGACTGTCGCCAGTCGATTTTTACCTCAGTGTCTACACATTTTATATTTACACACGATCTATCTCAGATATTGGGCACTTTGAAACTCACAGGGCAAGGAAAGAGAGACAAAGGAAAACGTCGAAGAACCTACCCAAGTTGCTGGTGTAAATGATTATTAGAATATATTTAGGAGAAATACCAAAATAGTAAAACATACTAATAGCTACAAAGAACAGTAAGCTGTTGGGAGCCATGATTGTCTTCGTTCTTCGAACGGACACGGCACATAGATGAATAATTTTCATAGAATTATCTCTTCGGGCGATTATGACTCTCCCCAATTTCCTTTTCCTTATGATCTGGGAATTGCTATTCTTCTTTGACAAGAGAGTGGAGTGATTTCTCGTTGCCTTCTCCACGCCCGGGACTTCAGACTTTTCCTTTTCTTTGTACAACAACCAGTCTGTCTACTCTATTATTTAAACCGTAGCTGAGGGAAGATGCTACATATTCCTACCTTTCCTAAGTATTTGTGCGAAAGTGAACGCAACAGACTAGCCTGGAATTTGAACTCTGTTCGCTGGTTCCATTTTCCGCACCGATGTCCGTTTCACTGCAGGCACATCGACGATGGCATTGATGCTCAAGCAATAAAAAAAAGCATTGAAATAAAATCCTAATCAAATGAAGCATTTAGTTCCATTAAAATAAATACAAATTTATAATCAAAGAACAAATATATCTTCGCATATAGCAACAAATGCTACGGAAGAACCTATAAAAACTGGATTCTGCGAATAACGTTCATTATTAGCTAAACATGTTGCAGGGTTCAAGGTCTCGGAACAGCGGGAAAGAATGAAGTAGAACGTTGATAAGAATTGACACAATCGGAAGATCTGATCCCAGCAACAGCTTGGGCAATAATGCACTCCAGAAAATCCATTCTTTATTGGCCAACGGCAGGTAGATTGGGCGCCGATAGTCGTCTGTTTCGACTTCACAATGCTTTTCATTTCTGATCACAGTATTTCGAAAAGATTAAGTTGAGATAAATAAAAGGTCGAGTCGAAGAACGATAAGTTCCGGATATTGCATTGCGAATTCATAGAACTTTTAGTGACAAGGAGCATTATCGCGCACAACGACAACCGATATCTACAGGAAGACATGATAATATTTCAAGAACACATTTCTTAACGGTTTCAGATTGGAAGGCTTCTCTTCGATAGTTGGAATAAATGACCTCGTAGGATGACATGGGCGCTGTCACATGGAAATTTGAACTTTTACTCCCAGACAATGACATCAACGCCCGTTGGCCTTTTTCGTCTGTTATCTCGAGTTCTTCGACAAAATAACTTTTAATTTCTGTCTGCAAGTCCGGAATGAGAAGTTATCATTATTTACACGCGGGCGATTCTCCTAATCTATATTGTTATTATTACGTTTCGGCAGTTGCGCCCTACGGCCTTCATCAGGCTTGATGATCCAGGTAACTTTCAGGGAATTTCGATCTGATCCCTTTATTTAATCTTTAAGAGTTAGATTGTTCTAGTTTCGTTCACCCTTTCTAGGGATATATTATTTTGTTCTGCTCAGTACCCACCCCTTTTTCCACAGACGATAAGGGCCAGGGTTCGATTTCTAACAGTCTATTCTGTCCAGGAATTGCGCTCACAATTACAATGCCGCCAAATTCTTGAACCAATGTTTTAATTCCACTATGGTATTTTCTCGTGGGACAATTCTTAATGTGTAACTTGGAGTCTTAAACCTAGACTGCTTGCTGCTTGTCAGGCTTGTGATAATAGCAACAAAGATGAGGATTACAGTCCGAGTGTAAATGATGTAAATAAGTCTTAATTTGTTTCGTCCATACAAATTACCTGCTTTCGATGTTAATGTAGTGGGACACTTATTGACATCGCGATTGTTTGTTGTTGGCAGAATTCATTGTGAAAAGGTGTCCTGAGTTTACATTAAGGTAATGACTTGCGCTTGTAGAAAGTTGTAGTATAACACCTTCATTAGTATCCTTGGTAAGTACTTTCAATGTTATATGGAGATTCTCTTTAGTCCATACACACAAATACTGTATTTGTTCTTCTTATAATATTCGGTCTTTTAAGTTGTTTCACCGTTACCCACATACATGTAATTTTATATTTGTCTCCTCTTGCTTGGGCATCTCTTAATTCGACGCCTCTAGATAGGGGCATCTCTTAATTCGACGCCTCTAGATAGGGGCATCTTTAAGTCTCCTCACCCGTTCTCTATTTACATGACACATCGCCTAACTTATTTTTAAAATGCTGTGTACTAATTTCTAAACAAATCATTTAAACTATTCTTTATTAATATTAATTAAAACCAATTTATTCTTCTATGTGGCATATCCCTTGAGGATGTTGGCGATCATGGCTCACCATAAATTCTTGTTCTTTAGTCTTTTTTCCATCTCTTCCAAAACCCTGCTCCGCCACCCATTCGTTCAAGCTCACCAGACATGTCACGTGTTGTTTTCCTCTGACCCGCTTACCTTCAATCTGTCCTGTGAGTATCAAATTTTCCAAGCCCTCTTTCTTCATCATGTACCCCAGAAATTTTAATTGTCTCTTTCTCATGGCAATTATAAGTGTCCTTTTTGTTGCCATTGTCTCTAAAACTTCGTCGTTGCTCACATGTTCGGTCCATGGTATTCTTAGCATCCTTTTGTAGAACCACATTTCTGTTGCTTCAAGTCTCTTCTTGATCTGTGAGGAGATTGTCTAGCATTCATTGCCATAAAGGAGGACTGATACTAAATAGCAGTTCAGTACTTACACCTTGTTAATAAATTTTAAACACTTCAAATATGTCGATGTCTGAATTAGTTATGCCAGATTTACCACAATAAGTCGTATTTTTGTTCAGGATCATAAGATGTTAAAAAAGAATGAATTATTGACCTAAAAACTA
This sequence comes from Acanthosepion esculentum, assembly GCA_964036315.1. NCBI lineage: Eukaryota > Metazoa > Mollusca > Cephalopoda > Sepiida > Sepiidae > Acanthosepion > Acanthosepion esculentum. Next base: position 121,093,484 of record OZ038484.1, read on the forward strand.
GTTATCTCATTAAACAGCTTCGTCATCTCAAGGCTTTGGTGTGGAAGTCAAAGATGGCGTCCATCTCGTTTAAAATGTTTAAACTATCATCTGTATCTATTTACATTATTTAGATTGTTTGAACTGTTGTCCGCATCTTTGTCATATTCACGATGTTTTGGCCGTCGTACGCTCCGGCCTCCCTCAAGTGACATGCGTTGGAATTTTAAATCGAACCCTTTATTTAGTCTACGAGAGTAGATTGTTCTAGTTCCACGTGCTATGCCTTTTCTGGATATGTTTCCAATGTATATCACCTGACGAAGGTCGGTTGGTACAACGGCCGAAACGTATGAATATGACAATAAAGATGAGGACAACAGTCTGAACAATGTAAATAGTTACAGTACTACATCTCAGAAATATAGACACATATCATCTGTATATAAACTTTTTCTCCGATCAAGGATTTAAAATGTCTTCAAACGAATGAATCCTTTAAATCTGGAAGAAAATGATCCTTCATTAGGCCATATAGACTAGCGCTACAAAATCCCCAACAAAGACCTTTTTTTTTTTTTTCAGCGTTTGACCCCAAGCAAGGCGGGAAGCGACTAGCAAGCAAGGGGTTACAGAGAGTTGGAGCCAGAGCAAATAGGAGTGATTGAAGAAAGGATAGGTGATAGATCAGGTCACCTGGAGACGTCGATTGACATTACATTTGAATAGTTGGAGACTATAGCTATCAGGGAAACAGGAAAAGGGGAGGGAGTTCCACAGGCGAGAAGTGCGAGACATGAAGCTATTGGAGCAGAAGAGACGGCAACATTTAAGTTTCGACAGTGAAAAGGTGAGTGCGAGATGCCAGCCTAGTAGAACGCTTAAATTCATGAAGTCTGGGAACCAGCGAAAGCAGCTCATGGGAGCAGTTACCATGAAAGTATTTATAAAAAAGACAGAGGGAGGTGACGGCACGTCTGTGAGAGAACGACTGCAGACGAGATGCCAGATCAGGGCCAATTACATTGCATATCCGTCTCTGGATTTTATCAAGAACCTATAACAAATAACAAAAACACATCGCTTGGTCACTTCCAATCGCAGAAACAACAGAATTGGTTGCACGTTTAACTAAAAAAAGAGAAAACCATGATACAATTTAGCTATTAATTTCCTACACTACAAAAAAATAAAAGATTTGGAAGAAAAAACTCATCGATAACAGTGAACATGAGATGTCTAATAACATGACAAAATTTTATAATAAAAAGAGTTTATGCATTTCAACCGACAGTCATGATAAATTTTCGGTCAATAAATACAGAATGATTCCACTATGGAAACAGCTATTCCCGCCATTATCTCTGAAACAGAAAGTACACGATATCGAAAACAGTTATTTGAAAAAGTGCTTGCAGCCAAAGTTAAAAAGATTTCAAATAGACAAGACGGTTAAATCAATAGATAGGGACACGCTAGATATAGTTAAACAGAGATGACCTCTTTGCTTTTACCCAAAAAAAAGAAAGAAAGATATCAAGTTCTGGTAGTTTGACTTCGATCAGGAGGAATGTTTGTCGGAGCAACTAATATGGCCGTAGAATTTTGTGCAGAACTCAGGAATGCTACAAATCGTTATATCGAAGGCATTTGTCAGAAGTTTTGTCTGATCACCTTTCAGCTCGGCGTCTATTTAGCTGACATTCCTCGCTTCAAAGTGAACAAAGCAGCTAGGTGCAAGAATCCCATAACAGATGATGAAAATCTGAAAAGTGAAAAGAAAAAATGCCTAGACAGAAAATATCCCAAGAATCAGCGGGCTTACGGTTATTTAAACGTGAAATTTATTTTGGATTTTAAGAATAATTCATTTTCTTTTTGTTTGCGAGTAAATATTGCATTAACATTATTTTGAGAATAATGATACTTTTTTTTTAGATACAAGTCCTACTATTTAAATAACAACTAAGATGGGAAGATGGATTCATGTGTTTCCCAAGAGGGAAAACAAGAAAGAGGCAAAACGTTGCTAGCCTCTCACTTTTCTCCATATCAAATGTTTTGACGAGTTACATTTCTTAGTTCAGGCCTACACAAATAGTGCCTGCCATGCCAGGGTTAAATCATCGCCATTCACTATTCCATTTGTAAGGAAGAAGTTTTACTCTACCAACTGTTTTCTCGTAAATGAATGTAAGACCTCTACTGGAATTCTAACTTGGCTCTTCGAGTTTTCATTACAAGTCGCTATCCATTACACTGATCATCTTAGGAATGAGGAAGTTAAAATTACAATGATATGAAAGATATAGAATGATTTAGGTCAATATTAATGGAAGCATCCACATGGGAGTTTATTTCACAAAGTATAGGTTCTTCGGAAGAAGCAATCTGAGTGAAACTTCTTACCTACAAATGGAATACAGAGAGAGTGGTGACCGAAAGTATGGACTACCCAGTGAGGATCGAATTCGCTATACAGTCGTAATTGATCTAGCGAGACAAGCTTGCTAACCGTTACACCACGTCGAAGTGCCCAGAATGCAGACTGAGTGAGGGTGATTGGACTTTGTAGACATAACATGGAAAGTCTTAGCCTTAAAATTTTGAACAGAATTTTTCCATCAAATTAGCCATAGTCTTATGACGCTTCGTCTATGGGAAAGGAGCTTTAGGGTGGAAAGCAAGTCAACACCCACAAAGCCGCAATTTCTCCATGATAATTGGCAATGGATCGTATCTGTGAGTTTCACTTGAAATTTGGAGGGAACTTGAGTCCCAACAGACGTTCAAAGTAAGGGCTTCATTGAGACAGAATTCCTCCATCATCATTATCATAATAATCATAATCAGTTAGTTGTGTATTTATGACTAATGCATGAGGTCCGTAATTGGGACGAGATAAAAGGCTTGAATGCAATGTTTTGATCTCTCGCTGGCTACAGTTCATCTTGATTCCCGAGCTGAACAGTTTGAGCTTTGAATGCTGAGTTTCTCACCTATAAAGCTAATGTATTTAGCATTGCGTATTATTTAATTTTAACTGTCTTCCTATCAGTCAAATGCTTACATTGAAAGAATAATTGCATTAATGTTATGAATAATCAAGAGTGGTCTCCCCTTGTTTTGTTACTTTCCTCTTTGAGAGAGCTATTTCTGTTTACCGAGACTATAAAAGGACACTATATGTGGACCTTGTATTCTCAGTTGAATAAAGCTTTCTTAAAGCCCACACCTGCAGACTTTTGTCATTACACTCTTCATCAATGTGTTTTGAATGAGGAATATTTTTTTTTTTACTTAATATTACATTTGACAAATCTGAACATCTAGAAAAGGAATTGGTGGCAAGAAAAAATAAAAGAAATAGATGAAAATATTTAAATTACTTTCCTTTCTCCTCAGATTTAATTTCCAATTTAATCTTTGTCTCTTCACCTACAAAAACATTCACCTGTCTCATCAGAAGATGTCTCAGAACTATTGCATAGTATCATTTTCAATACAAATAGAACATTGTCTTGGGTGTGACATTAAACTACACCCGCGTCCTGGGTAAGTCGATAAACTACGTCCAACAGCAAGGCCTCTGATCAGGAGGTTTTGAGGAGCGTGGAACCACATCTTAATTGCTGGTGTTCCCAGGTCCACCCTGACCCGGGATGGTAGCACCTGTTAGGGTATCTGCTATGGGCACATAGTTAACACCCAAACTTGTGTAAAAATAGGTTTTAATACCAGAAATACTTTGTAATAAAAAAAATTGTTGCCAGCAATAATTTTTGAAGAAAAAATTATCATCAGCAATACTTTTTTAAAAAATGCCAGCAATACAAACAGTTATACATTCTTTGAAAAAATATGACCAGGTATAGATTTCTTCAAGTAAAAATATTCCGAGAAATCGATTTTTGAAGAAAAACATATTACCAGGAATAAAAATTAAATAACCCATTGAGGTTGATATGCCGTAAAACAAAAACCAAACCAAACCTACAAAAAAGTTCACCTGTCTCATCAAACGATTTCCCAAAACTATTGCATAGTAGCATTTTCAATGCAAATAGAACACCTTTCATTGGAAATGTTATATTTCTGAACTCGATGCATTTTTAAATATATATCACAGCCAATATCTTGTTGCTGATCTCCTCGTTACGAATAATCAAGAGTGGCCTCCCCTTGTTTTGTTAGTCTCCTCTTTGAGAGAGATATTTATGTTTACTGGGACTATAAAAAGACACTATACCCGAACCTTGTATTCTCAGTTGAATAAAGCTTTCTTAAAGCCTACCCCTGCGTGCTTCTGTCATTACAACTAATCTCAAATCTTAACAACATTGCTTTGTTTCGACTGTGTATAAAAGTGGCTTTTTCAATGTAAAGACATAACAAAAAGAGTGTCGAAATTGTCAATCAAATACTTGGAAATATTTGGTTCAAAACCAACGTAAATATAAGCCCTACTCGTGAATAATCAGTTTAGAATCGGTCGACGTGTAATTTGCTGATGTGTAAACGTATTTCGTGTCCGAAAATAGAATCCGGAAAAAGGTGATAATCGGCGATGAATGATGACTTTTAATGGTAGATCAAATACGCAGACGACCAGATTGTCAACATAACAATCGCGTGATCTCAACTACGAGCCTGTCTGGTCAATTTGTCGCCAGGCCAAAATAATCATCTAATCAAATTGCAATTTAAAATAACCCAGCTCTTCAATGAACTGTCCGTAGCATTTCTTTTTCTCACTTCTTAATAGCTTGAAAAAATGTTGTTGGTATGCGAATCTTATTAATTTATACCAATAGCGTAATTGATCAATTGTCTACACATTTGTTAAATCAATGGATTCCAGTGTCTGAATTGGACTGAGATGAATGAAATAGAAAAAAAAACTTGTTACAATCAACTAGCCTTAACAAATGCGATAGTGAACAAAAAGAAACGTTGTAATGTTTGAGAAAATGTATTCTACAGGGTGACTGAAAAGTAACTCCCCATTTTAAAATACTTGTAATTTATTTATTAACAATAATTTAAGAAATGGAGGACAGCTTTTAACATGAATTTTTGTTTAAAATTCGATCTGGGCACCAGATTTTGCTACCAGCTTCTCGAGTCGCCCAGGAATGGCGTCAACTGCTTTCACCAGGAATTCTAGTGGTATGGAAGACACAACTTCTTATAATCGCCCGTTAAATTCTTCCAAAGTTTTAATTTGGTATAGTAGACTTGCTCCTTTTACCGACCCCAAAGAAAAAAGTCCCAGGATGTTAAATCAGGACTCTTGACTGGCCACTCGTACATAAAATAAGGGGTTACTTTTCAATCGACATGTAGATCGAAAATCCTTATATTCGTTAATTATTCAATTGATATCAGTTTAGATTGGCGATAAATTTAAAGTAAAAACGAATCAAATTCAATTTAAATATTTTAAAATGGCTACAGAATTTAATAATTGTAATAAAAAAGAACATATTAAGACTAAACAAGAAATAATATAACGTTTCGGCTGATGTACGCTCCGGCCTTCTTCAGGTGGTTGCAATGTCGAACTGAACCCTTTATTTCTCTCGATGGGGTAGACTGTTCTAGTTCCACTAGTTATCTCCTGTTAATGTACCCTTAAGGACACATGGCACAGTGGATAAAGGCGTTTGTTAGATCCAGTGACAGGACCCAAAGATTTGTGAGTTCAATACCTGGTTAAGCCAGTGGAGAACTTGGAAAGGGGAATTAACAAATTTGTTGTTTTTTTTTCCCCCTTTTTGTTGTTTTTCGCAATTTTTGTTTTACGACTTACCTTTTCACGGGAACTATAAATTCTTTCCTATTGTCTAATTTTAATATTTTATAGCAATTATAAAATTCGATTGGTTATATGCTAAATGAAAATGACAATTTTCGCCCAGACTTTTATGATAGACTTTATGTTATTGTATTCCGACGATCTACAAGAACATGGAATAAATTTATTTTGAATGTCTTTTAGTGCCATAGCGTGCACTGCCTGTGTCGATTGGCACGCAGAATAATGTTCAAATGATGTCGACTTTAACGCTTCAATCTACATTTTCCAATGAATAGATTTACAAATAGAATGATTCTCGTCTGCTTCTATTATTTTCCTTCTTCGAAATCTGATTTGCATCTGCAATGGTAAATGGTGCTAATGAAATCTAAGTGCCTATACCCAAAAGAATTTTACTAAAATGTTTTGAGGAAGGACGGATGAAAAAAAATCCTTCAAATACACCATTCTATTTTTCTTGCTTTAATATAGTCTGTTTCTCTCCAAGATGATCTCTCACTTCAGAAAGATCTTATTCTTCATCCATAAATCTTGAAACACTCGTCTTGGTAGGAATATCGCCATTGTTTTTTGTCTTGTTTTGTTATTCTTACATCACTTTTCCCAACCCTCTTTCTCTTCTTTCTTTCTTTTGTGTCTGTTCTCTCCCGTTTCTCTTATTTTCCTCTTCGACTTCTCTCGTTGTTCCCTTTCCTTGCGTTCTGACTTCTTATTCACTTTCCATCTTTGATTCTTTTCTCTCTCTCCATTTACTCTATCTTGAAGAGTTTCTTTTTTCTCTTTCATCTTTCTTCTACTCCTCCTCTCTATTCGATTTTTATTCTATCGCACTTCCATGATTTCACTCCTTTCTTTCTTCATCTTCTACTTCGTTCGGTTTTGTCTCTTTGTCTTCCTTCTCTTCAGTTGACTTCTCCTTTCTTTCCTTTCTAATTTTTCCGTTACTTCTCTCTCCTTTCTAATTTTTCCGTTACTTCTCTCTCCTTTCTAATTTTTCCGTTACTTCTCTCTCCTTTCTAATTTTTCCGTTACTTCTCTCTCCTTTCTAATTTTTCCGTTACTTCTCTCTCCTTTCTAATTTTTCCGTTACTTCTCTCTCCTTTCTAATTTTTCCGTTACTTCTCTCTCCTTTCTAATTTTTCCGTTACTTCTCTCTCCTTTCTAATTTTTCCGTTACTTCTCTCTCCTTTCTAATTTTTCCGTTACTTCTCTCTCCTTTCTAATTTTTCCGTTACTTCTCTCTCCTTTCTAATTTTTCCGTTACTTCTCTCTCCTTTCTAATTTTTCCGTTACTTCTCTCTCCTTTCTAATTTTTCCGTTACTTCTCTCTCCTTTCTAATTTTTCCGTTACTTCTCTCTCCTTTCTAATTTTTCCGTTACTTCTCTCTCCTTTCTAATTTTTCCGTTACTTCTCTCTCCTTTCTAATTTTTCCGTTACTTCTCTCTCCTTTCTAATTTTTCCGTTACTTCTCTCTCCTTTCTAATTTTTCCGTTACTTCTCTCTCCTTTCTAATTTTTCCGTTACTTCTCTCTCCTTTCTAATTTTTCCGTTACTTCTCTCTCCTTTCTAATTTTTCCGTTACTTCTCTCTCCTTTCTAATTTTTCCGTTACTTCTCTCTCCTTTCTAATTTTTCCGTTACTTCTCTCTCCTTTCTAATTTTTCCGTTACTTCTCTCTCCTTTCTAATTTTTCCGTTACTTCTCTCTCCTTTCTAATTTTTCCGTTACTTCTCTCTCCTTTCTAATTTTTCCGTTACTTCTCTCTCCTTTCTAATTTTTCCGTTACTTCTCTCTCCTTTCTAATTTTTCCGTTACTTCTCTCTCCTTTCTAATTTTTCCGTTACTTCTCTCTCCTTTCTAATTTTTCCGTTACTTCTCTCTCCTTTCTAATTTTTCCGTTACTTCTCTCTCCTTTCTAATTTTTCCGTTACTTCTCTCTCCTTTCTAATTTTTCCGTTACTTCTCTCTCCTTTCTAATTTTTCCGTTACTTCTCTCTCCTTTCTAATTTTTCCGTTACTTCTCTCTCCTTTCTAATTTTTCCGTTACTTCTCTCTCCTTTCTAATTTTTCCGTTACTTCTCTCTCCTTTCTAATTTTTCCGTTACTTCTCTCTCCTTTCTAATTTTTCCGTTACTTCTCTCTCCTTTCTAATTTTTCCGTTACTTCTCTCTCCTTTCTAATTTTTCCGTTACTTCTCTCTCCTTTCTAATTTTTCCGTTACTTCTCTCTCCTTTCTAATTTTTCCGTTACTTCTCTCTCCTTTCTAATTTTTCCGTTACTTCTCTCTCCTTTCTTTTCTGCCTTTTTTCTATATTAATTTCCCCACTACTCTCTCTCTCTCTATTTCCTCCTTTCTCTCTATTTCCTCCTTTCTCTCTGTCTCGTCTCTGTGTTTCTCTCGCGCGCTGTTTCTCCCTCTCTCTCACCCTCTCTCTGTCTCACTCTCTCACCCTCTCTGTCTCACTCTCTCTCACCCTCTCTCTGTCTCACCCTCTCTCACTCTCTCTCTGCTCCTCACTCTCTCTCTGCTCCTCACTCTCTCTCTCTGCTCCTCGCTCTCTCTCTCTGCTCCTCGCTCACTCTCTCTCTCTCTGCTCCTCACTCACTCTCTCTCTCTCTCTCTGCTCCTCACTCTCTCTCTCTCTCTGCTCCTCACTCTCTCTCTCTCTCTCTGCTCCTCACTCTCTCTCTCTCTCTCTGCTCCTCACTCTCTCTCTCTCTCTCTGCTCCTCACTCTCTCTCTCTCTCTGCTCCTCACTCTCTCTCTCTCTGCTCCTCACTCTCTCTCTCTCTGCTCCTCACTCTCTCTCTCTCTCTCTCTGCTCCTCACTCACTCTCGCTTTGTGATGTTCTCTAACCGAACATCCAAATTAAATTAACAACATGATCTATTTCTTTTTCACCTTTACTCCGGAGTGCAATCACGTGACCGACCTCGCTAACGACTCCATTTGGATTCGATTACACGAAAGACGATCACGTGACATACAGCAGGAAGTGAACATGTCTTAACGATCATAGGGCCAGTGGACACGGGCGGAAGGCGGGATTCTCTGGCACTTGTCTAACGAACCATTTCCAATTACTGTTTCCATTGTACTGCACACCACTGACTTCCCCTGATAATATATTTCGTTATCTCTAATCATAAATATATAATTATTTAATAACAATTTGGCTTTTCTCCGACATTTCGATTCGCGCAAATATGGAGAAAAACAGCTGGTCGTGAAATAATTAATATTTATATATTTGCGCGATATTACGGCACCTGCTGCAGAGCAATACCTAGCAAGTCCTGTAAATCATTCACAATTCGCGTACATTCTGTCGTCACTGTTTATGTTATCAGTGTAAAACTTTGCAAGACTCAGCTAATCTTACAAAAGAAATTGACACCTACCATAAAGCGATGGTCAGCAAGATAGAATTTGATATTATAGTGAGTTCGTCGTCGTCACACTTTCTAATGAAGGTAGTTTTTTTTAAATCTTAGGAAAGTATTATGAAACAGAAAAATATCCTTAGAAACAAAGAAAAGATTAATGAATTACGTTGCATCAGTCTTCCAATATGGCGATGAATGCTGGACAATCTCCTTACAAATCAAGGAGAGACGTCAAGCAACGGACATTTGGTTCTACAGAATGATGCTGAGAATATCATCTTCTTCTAGATCTCCTTTCTTCTCTTGTCCTTTTTTTCTTGAATTTCTATGTGCTGTGTCTCTACATGATGGGCGATTATTGCTCTCCACAACCTCCTGTCCGTTGTAGCTCTTAGTAATGTTTGTCTTCTGCTATCCCTCCTAATCCCTGTTCTAACAACCATGTACCGAAGTTCGTTCAGTAGGTTATTCGCTGCATTATTGTGAGGGTTGAATTCTCCAAGGCCTCTTTCGCCATTATCTGCCCTAGAAATGACAACTGTCCCTTTCTGATCCTTTTTTGCTTCCATGTCCCTTAAAACTTCTTCATTGCTCACATGTTACTTTCTCTTTCTCTGCTTCTCTCTCTGCCCCTTACTCTCTTTCTCTCTACTCCTCACTCTCCTTCTCACTATACCACTCACTCTCTCTCTCTCTCTCTGCTCCTCACTCTCTCTCTCTGCCCCTCGCTCTCTGCCGCTTACTCTATCACTCTCTGCCCCTCATTATCTCACTCTCTGCCCCTCGCTCTCTGCCGCTTACTCTATCACTCTCTGCCCCTCATTATCTCACTCTCTGCCCCTCATTATCTCACTCTCTGCCCCTCATTATCTCACTCTCTGCCCCTCATTATCTCTCTCTCTGCCCTCACTCTCTCTCTCTCTGCCCCTCACTCTCTCTCTCTCTGCCCCTCACTCTCTCTCTCTCTGCCCCTCACTCTCTCTCTCTCTCTGCCTCTCTCTCTCTCTGCCCCTCACTCTCTCTCTCTCTGTCCCTCACTCTCTCTCTCTCTGTCCCTCACTCTCTCTCTCTCTGTCCCTCACTCTCTCTCTCTCTGCCTCTCTCTCTCACTCTGCCCCTCACTCTCTCACTCTGCCCCTCACTCTCTCACTCTGCTTCTCTCTCTCTCTGTCTCTGTCTCTCTCTCTCTCTCTCTCTCTCTGTGTGATGTTCTCTAACCGAACATCCAAATTAAGTTAAAAACATGATCTATTTCTTTTTCACCTTTACTCCGGAGTGCAATCACGTGACCGACCTCGCTGACGACTCCATTTGGATTCGATTGCACGAAAGACGATCACGTGACATACAGCAGGAAGTGAACATTGTCTTAACGATCATAGGGCCAGTGGACACGGGCGGAAGGCGGGATTCTCTGGCACTTGTCTAACAAACCACTTGCAAATACTGTTTCCATTGTACTGCACTCCACTGACTCCCCCCTGATTCTCAGCATCCTTCTGTAGAAACCTATTCCTGCTGCCTCGTTTCTCCGCTTCATCTGTGAAGAAATTGTCCACTAGTCACCGACATATAGGTCGACCAATTTTACATAACACTTCAGCAATGGTTTCTTTGTTTCTAACAAAAGTTTACTGTTTCTTAACACATTGGAAATTCGGTTCACTAATTTAATTCGTTCCTGAAGCCTGTTCGTAACCCGCAACTATTCTTTCCATTGGGAATCAATGTAAAATGGATTAACCCGTTCCTGGTCGCAAGATGATTGCTTATTTAAACTTTAACAGTACAAGTTTATACAAAAAACGAATGAAAATCATTAAATCTAAGAAAAAAAATAAACCCAATACTAAATAGATAAAATATAGACGAACATTTTAATTTTATCGTACCTGTAAGTAGGAGAATTGATGGCGTAAGTGGAAAAGGAAGGAAAGAGATGTCATTGTTTGGAAAAGGGGAAGGAAAGACATGATTGTCTCTTTATTTATAAGAATAGTATAGATCGTTTATTTTTCCATATGAAACTGAGTAGGAAGAGACAATATCATCAACAATTGTTTTTCTCTTAACTTTTCTTTTTCCTTTACCAATATCACTGCCAGCTTTCTTTGGGGCCATGACTGGAGACTAATCTAGAGAAAAAAAGTTACAGTACAATAAAATTGGAAAAGAAAAGCACGGGACAACACACGAATGTATACAACATGGCGGACGACCAAGAAATGATTCCGTTCGGGTTAACTCGCTTCGGCTCCGTTCGGCAATGTTGTTCGAGAACCGAGGTATTTAAATCTCGAATTTTCTGTTCGAAAACAGATTTGTTCGACATGTGAAACATTCTAGAACCGAGGTTTCTCTGTACTTGACTCGCTTTTTTGAAAGTCATCTTTTGTTATTCCAATACATCTCCCGCCACTTAACATAAATGTATCTTCCTACTGATTATTTTCTAAACTCCACCAATCAGCAACACTTTTTTTTTATCAAACAATAAAAAAAATATATGATTATCCCGTTGGATAAGCAAGTGAAAGGCAATTTTTATATTTGAAGTGTTGCCTCATCTTCGCTCTATTAGATTTCAAATGATGAGATCATTGTAATGGATAATAATGTTTCTCGATATTTGATTATTTTTCTGAGTTTCATAAACTTTTTCTTGATAATTGCATTTGTTTGCCATGCCAGTGTTTCTGGGAAATATCGTTTCGTTTCTCGTTTCTTAAGTAAAAGAAGTTACAGAAAGAGACGTCATTAAAAAAAAACCGTTTAAGATAAGCATTACACAATACACAAACGAAGATTGTTTATTTATTTAATAAGTTGATATAATCTTACTTCTAAATCTGAACTTTAAACGCCATATTTTTCAATATGCTCCGCAGAATTTGTTTATAACAAGTAAACATTTTAAATGAAAATAAAATGTGCTTTGCAGAAATGTGTGACGCTGAACGCCTGAATTTGAATGATAAATATATAGTGCAAAACAATGTGGACTTTATGATTCTCAACAAAACAAAGTCTGTGCATTTAAATTGCAAATGAATTGGTGATTAGGGGCAAAGAAAACGTACCAACCGAAGTGTCAACAGTGAAAAACTACATTGTGTATAATGTTTTCTGTGTAAAACGTTTTAAACATCAAAATACAGTATTAAATTTCTTCTCTTTTTTTCCTTCTCTTTTCTTCGGTTCCTCTTTATTGCACTCTTCTTCTCTTTCTATTCCACATCATCTGTTTCTTTCTTTTTCGTCTTTTTTTCATCTTTTCTCTTTATTAATCGTTTCTCATTTTTCATCTTTTTTTCATTTTTCATCCTTTTTCATTTTTCTCGTCTTCGACTTGTTTTATCTTTACTATCTCTGGCTTGTACTTTTCCTTTTCTTTAATGTATTTACCTACTCTTTTTTACATTTCGTCTTCCTCTTCTTTTCCTCTTCTTTCTTTCTTTCTCTTTTCGTCTCTTTCTTCTTTCTCCTCTTTCTTCTTTCCCCTCTTTCTTCTTTCTCCTCTTTCTTCTTTCCCCTCTTTCTTCTTTCTCCTCTTTCTTCTTTCTCCTCTTTCTTCTTTCTCCTCTTTCTTCTTTCTCCTCTTTCTTCTTTCTCCTCTTTCTCCTCTTTCTTCTTTCTCCTCTTTCTTCTCTTTCTTCTTTCTCCTCTTTCTTCTCTTTCTTCTTTCTCCTCTTTCTTCTCTTTCTTCTTTCTCCTCTCTCTTCTTTCTCCTCTCTCTTCTTTCTCCTCTCTCTTCTTTCTCCTCTCTCTTCTTTCTCCTCTCTCTTCTTTCTCCTCTCTCTTCTTTCTCCTCTCTCTTCTCTCTCCTCTCTCCTCTCTCTCCTCTCTCCTCTCTCTCCTCTCTCCTCTCTCTCCTCTCTTTTCTTTCTCCTCTTTTCTTTCTCCTCTTTTCTTTCTCCTCTTTTCTTTCTCCTCTTTTCTTTCTCCTCTTTTCTTTCTCCTCTTTTCTTTCTCCTCTTTTCTTTCTCCTCTTTTCTTTCTCCTCTTTTCTTTCTCCTCTTTTCTTTCTCCTCTTTTCTTTCTCCTCTTTTCTTTCTCCTCTTTTCTTTCTCCTCTTTTCTTTCTCCTCTTTTCTTTCTCCTCTTTTCTTTCTCCTCTTTTCTTTCTCTTACTATTTGTCTTCTCTTTTCTTTCTCCTCTTTTCTTTCTCTTACTATTTGTCTTCTCTTTTCTTTCTCCTCTTTTCTTTCTCTTACTATTTGTCTTCTCCTCTTCCTTTCCTTATTCGTCTTCTTCCTTTTCTTCTTTTTCTATTGATAAAAATCTTCCATGTTTTGCAGAAATACATTCATTCAACATGGAATTAAAGCTATTTCTGAATTGCTGGCGTTTAAGGAAAAAAGAAGCCATAAAGAAAACCATTTTATTTGTTTGCCTTCAATTTGTCTTCAGATTCATCATCTCAACTTTAACAAAAAAAATAGGATTGCCAATAAAACAGAATTTCTCTAAAATCGCAAAGTTCTGGCAGGAAAACTAATTTATCAGCCACCATCTTCCATATTGAACAAAGGTTTTCTCTTGTTGTATATAAAGGCGTTTTATCTTCACACGACTTGACTATCTTTTCGCCATTCATCTTAGAAAAAAATCAATCGATTTTCTTCTTTAAAATAGTCAGCTGCTATGTCCTTAAATAGCGAACAATGTGTACCATGGATCAGACAGATTGTTGACGGGAGAGGAGGTGGAATACAAACAACTGGAAAAGCCATGAAAGCGAGAAAATGGTCAACAGTCAATAAAGCTAAGCAAAGACAAGACATGATGAATGGCAAAAGGTGATTCAGTCGCAAGAGAAGTATTTTAATGGCATCTTGCAAAGAAGCGAATAAATCTACTAAGTAACCGGCCATCTCTTATGTAATTATTGGCGCCAAAATGGTTGCATCCGGTTGGTCAAAAAGAGACAACCGTTTTATTCCCAATTCAAAACTATGCTGCCTGATTGGCAAGTAAAAAAAAAAAGCTTTTTCCAACTGATATTAAGATTTATTCCAACTCATCGACCATATTTTTATAAGAGTTCGAATATAGGCGCCTGCTACATAGCGCCTTCTACTATGTGCTGCGTCCCTGTTGGCGATCATGGTTCTCCACAATTTCCTTCCTTTGTAGATCTTAGTACTTTCTTGTCTTTTTTGCTATCCCTCCAGCTCGCTAGTAAAGTCATCCGTTGCTTTTCTCTATCACTCTTGCCTTCAATCGGTCCTGTGAGTATCACATTTTCTAAGTCTTCTTTCCTTATGTGCCCTAGAAATTTCAGCAGTCACTTTCTGATGTGACCTTAATTCGTTAGTGTAGAGTGTTTGAGTGACAATGAGTGCTCAACTAATGTATCCCTGTGCCAGGTTGAACTATGCTTAAGGACGAGGGGATGGAGGACTGAATGAAAATTCTAATAAAGATAATTTACGTTACTGCATTTATAGCGTTTTCACCTTATTGCATTTGTAGCGTTTTCACCTTATTGCAATTGTAGAGCTTTCACGTTACTGCATTTGTAGCGTTTTCACGTTATTGCATTTGTAGCGCTTTTTACGTTATTGCTTTGAAAAATGCGTTCAGTAAATTCAAGAGTCTTTTTTTCTTTTCATTTCTTTTTTTTTTTTTTTTTTTTTTTGATAAATTATGAAAAGGACCCAACTTTGTGATCCAATTAGATTATTATTTACGTTATTTACATGCCGACTATTGTCCTCACCTATGTTGTTGTTATCCCACAGCCGAAATGGTGTGATAATAACAACAAAGATTAGCGCAATAGTTCGGATGGAAATTATTTAAATAATCTTCATCCCGCAAATTCAGACAGGTTAGGATAACATCAAAATTAATGGCAGTCCAACTACTAACGATAAGGAAAAAAATCATCATTTAAAAGGGCACCACTATTTCCATTATAGATAGATAATTTTAAAGACATTTTTATGTTTATACATTCTTTTATAGATACAAATATTTAAGTAAATTCTCTGTTTATAATAAACAGTATTAATATAGGCTATCTGACGGTTCCCTATAGGATACAGGTTCGATTCCTGTTGAAGGACGAATATTTTCTATGAAAATTTCTCGGACATTCGGGCCGGTAAATGTTATTAATACTGTTTATTATAAACAGAGCATTTACTTAAATATTTGTATCTATAAAAAGAATGTATAAACATAAAAATGTTTTAAAAATAATTGTCGGACTTTGTCCATTTCATAATGTATAGATAGATAAGCGAACGTCATGCACTGGGCGACCCCTGAATATTTTTGCATTAATTTTAACCTCTCCAAAAAATATTTACCTGTGTATAGTGCAGCCGGTCACCGAAAATGCGTTGTTTTTAACCTCTTCAAAAAGATTACCTGCGACTCTGTTTTTGCGTTAAAAAAAAACATGATAATAAAAAAAATTGCACGATACTCGAGTATATACAATAGATAGATGTGTTTCAGTGTCGAAGGGTGTCTTTGAAATGGGGGCATACATTTGATGATGTCCATTAATCATTACGAGAGAGAAATGAAAAAAATAATAAAATCAAATAATTATTGATATATTTAAAATTCATTTTTATCTTACACTATTGGGATTTGTCATTAAAAATTGAATATCTCTTATTGAAAAACATACAATAATGAGAAGTGTTTTTTGTTTATTTTTACAGAACATTTTTTAATAATTTAAAATATTTCTTGTATGCCTCTTTTTTTTTCTTTTTATCTACGGAAATCCATATTGAATTTCTCGTTAAATTTAAAATTCTAAAAAATGATAAATATTGT
This sequence comes from Acanthosepion esculentum, assembly GCA_964036315.1. NCBI lineage: Eukaryota > Metazoa > Mollusca > Cephalopoda > Sepiida > Sepiidae > Acanthosepion > Acanthosepion esculentum. The sequence continues at coordinate 121,109,470 of OZ038484.1, forward strand.
TTTGAATAAAAATTCAAATACTAATATCAATAGAGTTTTTTAAAGAATTATTTCCAAACAAGTTAGAAATAAAATGTTGCAGATGAATACGCTTAGATATCATTGATTAAAAGATAAGCAAAGACACAATGATAAATGTACTAATCTTCATAAAATTATCTTCATAATTATTGTATTTTTGTTAGAATTTCAGTATTTAAGAAATAACTCTATGAATAAATATTTTGGGGGTTTAATTTTTTTTTTTTTTACATTGAAATGAGATTCTATTAGGCATCTCCTGCGTAGGCCGCAAAATCAGCCAAGATACCCGTCCATTGGTAGAGTTTATAACTAGTGTTGAAAATGGCCAACTCACAAACACCAGCAATCTTTTCCCGTCCATCTTACAAAGCATGACCTAAGATAAAAGATGAGGCAAACAGATGAGAAAATGGTCCGACAAGGTCACTGAATTAACTGGAAGGTCCTTCACACAGACTCAGACAATGGCACACATGCGAAAACATATGACAGCCTGATCATATGACTAATTGTGGTTTTATAGAAGTTGACATTTCAATTCAAAATCTTTGAAGGAATAAACACTGGATGCCGCGGCAATAGACACACACACACACACACACACACACACACACACACACACACACACACACACACACTATATATATATATATATATATATATATATATATATATATATATATATAAAGGAAAAGAATACAGATGAATTTGGCAAAATTGAAAAATATTCTTTCAAACATTTTGAAACTATCGGCGTCTCTCGTTTCGTGCGCATGTGTAGACGTGGCATCATCAACAAATCTCAGGCGGATGAAGCACGACACAAATTTTGTTTTTTCCAATTTGTCACAGTTTTTCTAAATATATATAACTCCTTGGCATCTTCTATTGGGAACATAAAACCAATGAGTTTGAGCGGAATAGTGTTGAAAATTTATTTGGAGTCACCAGGAAACTCTTCTCGACACTATCAAAGAAATAAAAATGGTGTGGTAACAAGACACTACAGCATGTGCAAGACCATCGTTGAAGGTGGGCATAGGAGAGGACACTAACGTAAAAACTGGTTGGACAATGTCAAACAATGGACAGGTATGACCCTACCAGAATTCCTAATGGCTGTCGTTGATAGAGCGTTGTGGAGGAGAATTAGTGTCTAAATATGAGCTCTGGTAAAAACATGTATGATAACAACAACAAAATTGCAATATGAGCACTGGTAAAAAAAATGGTTGCTGAAGACATTAGGTTTATAATACCCAGAAATTCATACACATATGTCCTCACATGGCACAGTGGATAAAGGCGTTGGTTAGATCCAGTGACAGGACTCAAAGAGTGTGAGTTCAATACCCAGCTAAGGCAGTGGAGAACTTGGAGAGGGGAATTAACAGGAGATAACTGATATCCATTAAAACGTGGAACTAGAACAGTTTACGCTAGTGAGCGAAATAAAGGGTTCAGTTCGGCATTCCAACCACCTGAAGAAGGCCGGAGCATACATCGGCCGAAACGTTGTAATAAATATGGCGAATAATGTAAATAGTGTACATAATACCTCATCTCAGAAATAGACAGACACTGACGATCACACACACACACACACACATATATATATATATATTAGCAGCATGGCCCAGCGTTGCCCGTGCTTGATTCAAAAATCGTACGACTCATACAGCAATCGCTATCACTTAAAATATTTTTGCCCTTCCTTGCCTTTAAACGAGTGCTCTTTGTCATGCTGATGTTGCTACATGCCTTACTTCTTGCCTAACTGCGAATTTTTTTCTAAGCTCTAAATCATGTTTTTTCTAAGCTTTAAATCTGTTACGAAAAAAGGACTAAACAAAATGAACACAAAACGATCAGCTTTAAAAAACGACTCGTAACTGGAAAAAAACGAATGAAACAAGAATGATAACAACAAATACTTTTTCACAGAATTCTGCGGAATCAGAATCAACGTTAAGCAAGCGAATGATCCAATTGGAGTAAAGTGCCATGCAGATTTAAATTTTTCCCACTTGTGACGAATGCAGCTATCGATTATTTTTGCATGCTAGTTAACATTCGTGTCAGTCAACCGTTGGCTCTCACGCTGGCCAATAGAATCCTCCTGCCTATTCGTGGCAGCCAGCTATAGGCTCTGACTCTGGCCAGTAGAAAATGGCCGCAAACTACATGAAAACTGCCGTAGAAGCATGAAAAATCGATTATTCCCACTATCGATGGGAGTTGGGAAATGCAACCTGGTGCATGTGCATGTAAATTTTGGTGCAAATCCGTCGAAAATTGCGGTCATGCATTCATTACACACACACACACACACACACACACACACACACATCCTGCCTTATATATATATATATATATATATATATATGGACATGGAAGATATACAACAAGTGGATATGTTATGATATGGAAAAGCGTTGCAGATACAAAGATGTTTAACTGCATATTTAAATTTTCAAATTTTTGACATCTGCTTAAAGTAAATCCATAAACTAACCGACCTCATTCGACTTTCTAGCACTTTTGCTTTATTTCTTCAGTTTTTATCGCTTTTAATCATCCTACAATATATCAGCATTAGTTTTGTCAGGAAAGGAAAATCTTTTTATTTCTTCTCCATTTTATATATATATATATGTAAATCGATAAAACCAATATTACTCTGAAGAAGTTCCTTCAAGGTACGAAATGTGTTACGTAGATTTTTTTTTCTATTTTGTTATTTGATTACCCACTATTGAGTTTTCTTCTTGTGCATCTAGGATTATTACCGCTAAAACGATTAAAATAGGAAAGAGTTGATTGCACCAAATTTCTCGCCGGTCTTCTGTTCCTTCAGTCTCTTAATACTGTCATTCATGAGAAACCCAAAGTGCTATTTATGTAAAAGTATTATATATTATGGAACAAAATGGTAAAAAAATGGTTGCTGAGACATTAGGTTTATAATACCCAAAAATTCATACTCAGATGTCCTCAAGGACACATGGCACAATTGGTTAGATCCAGTGACAGAAATACGAAACACGAAAGTGACTTTCGTAATAGTCACGAGCCTCAATTTTGTGTTCCATAACTTTTACAGTTCCCGGGCGATTTCTTTTCCTTTTTATCCTAGGCTCCACTTGTCATAAGTTGATTTAAATATATTACATTTGATGAAAAACAATTACTTAACTTCATTACAACTCTGTATACAGAGAAAGTTCCTGTTGTCTACGATTTTAAAGGCTAAATATTGACTTAAGTCAAATAAGGATTTCAACGTTAAAAATGGACTTGGGTAACAGAGCCAGGCCGGCGCTTTTGGTTTTTTAACACTTTGAATAATTTTCAGCTCAATTATAGAATATTTATTAATGTTATTTGTACTAAAGAGGAAGATTAAACAAACCTTTCACATTTATACTTTTAAAAAAAATAAGGGTTTAGGTCTAAAATTCCTGCGCTGTGAAGAGTCAGTATTCCTGATAATTAAATTTTTGAATTAAACACTATTTAGTCTTTCGGGAGAGAGATTCAGTGCTATAAAATTGGTTCAGCACCCTAAAAAATTAATTCTCGAGATCATGACTTTCTTATAAATACAAGGAAAGTTATTTTGAAAACCGATATTTAGTGCACGGCATATAACCTGCAAAATGTTGATAAGCCGTACAAAAACAATCAATCAGAAGACTTACAGACTAGATAAAGCAAGCATCATTTGCGAAATGCTCCAAAAATGCCAAATTCCACTTGCGAACTCACAGTGATCTTAAAAGGTGAGTCCTATATACTGTCAGATCTGTTAATTATATTACTTTCAATAATAAGATGCATGTGCTTGAGCCCATATGCTACACTCTGCCGAGTGGTTAGAACGTTCTCATTCTGACAATGAAACCCGGGTTCAAATCTCACCATAGTCGATTTTCGGGAAGGAAACTACGAGATGTTATCGAACTGGAGGGGTCGATCCTAGCGTGCGGCGCCATTATAAACTGCCTGAAAACTATACCACAGGTTGACCCAAGCCTTGTGAGTGAAATTGGGTAGACGGAACCCTAGGGTGCCATCGATACCTGTGCTAGCACGAAGTCGCAAGTCAACGTGGCCGAAGACTTGAGCGTGCTGGCCTTGTTGATCACGCTAGATAACACGTTCTTTCCCAGAAACTCTAACTAACGTCTGCTCAGCATAGTTGCAGTATAAACCACAGGTGAGCTCTCTGGGTGTTGAAGAAACACAAATGCGCCTGAGCAAGCGTCTGCAATAGGGATTGGCTAACCTCCCTAGTAGACAGGTATCCTCGAATACGAGTGGCCAGCTATATACACATACGCTCGGGTTAATGCAAAATTAATCACTTTCGTATTGTTCAAAACTAAAAAGCAATTTCATAACTTGGCACAAATGAGAAATGAGCAAGAACAAAAAAAAAAAAAAAAAAAATCTGTATGTGACAGTTCTCATATATATATATATATGTTATAATTTTTTTTTTAAATATGATTCCCTTAAAAAAAAAAAAAAAAATATAATATAAGCTCTACTTCTGTATTGAGCACTCTTTTTAAAAATTAAAACAAAATACTAGAGAACTCTGGATTATTTACCTAACGTGTTCTTTCCTATTTTCACACACACACACACACACACACACACACACACACATATATATATATAAATTGTGTGTATTTAGGCAGCATTTTTTCTTTCATACATGTTTCATTAAATAATATAGACAATTTACATAAAATAAATAGACAACACTTGTCTATATTATTTAATGATATATATATATATATATATATATATATATATATATATATACTTTGGAGTGGAAAATATATTTTGAGAATATTCGTAGGTCAAGTCTCAAGCAAAGGTGTCGAATAAATAAGGAATATACAAATTAAACTTGTATCCTATTTGTGGATGCGTCTTTGCCAAACCTGTGCGGTCAATGATTGAACGCATTCCAGAGGGCTGGAGATGGCCCTACCCTACGTGTCGATGTCAAGGCGTCTGGTTCATTAATGCTGTGTAATTATTCATCAGTTCTAAACAGCAGAGTTGGTCTTAGACATTATTATAATCAATGTATCTAATGAAGTCACTCATTCAAAGAAAATCGTCTTTTTCGAAAAATAGTATTTCAGGAAAGATCCCATTTACGATATTAACTGCGTCAACGTTATCGAAATTAGCAACACTATCGTGATGATTTATATTATTAATAGAAACATTATCGAATCCATTTTTATTATTAGAAACATTATCAAAATCATTATTACTAGTTATCATTTAACCGGTGAAAATTTCAGTTTCCCTATTTGAAATTTCCGATGAATCTTAATTCTTCAGTTAATGATTGAATAAGCTCATGGCGAGTTTTACGACAATGAAATATCCGTAGAAATTCACCTATCGCATTCTTAAATGTTTGAATTTAACAATTTTAACAAAATATTGCAATGACAATCCTAAATATGAATGCTGGTCGTTATTTTAAGAAGTAAAGATTTAAAAAAAAAAAGAAAAGACTTTTCGTTTCACTGAACCACTTTTATCTTACCTCTTTCTTTAATTTTCTCACGGAAACCAAAGAGCGTCTTTCATATGTCTTTTATCTTTCCACCCGATTAAAACGGAATAGTCCATTATTTATGAGATATTGGCAGGGCGTAACGGTCGAGCGAACTAAGGAACTAACAAGCATATTTATTATGATTATTTATAGAATCTATTTTTATTTATATTATTGTATGTATTTGCATGTTAAAAGTCAAATATCTCGTGTTTATCACGGCAGATAGAGTGACAGTAAGTCTTCAGTATCATTTTAGATATCTTCTGAGCCACTAGCAATGCTGTCGTTCCGACAGTTTTAACCTTATTCGAATATGTTAATTCAATCTCGATTCTAAATTATTATTATTCAGAGCGAACACTGGGGTAGAAATATATGAAGCCGAATATACGCATTCCACCTAGTTAGATAAGCGTTTATCAGGCACATGCATCACAGTCAAACCTGAGTGATTTGGTGATAGGGTTTGAAACAAGAAGCTGGTGAGGCCCTGTTAGAATTACCTTCATGGTGATCAATTCAATCTGCTCAAATGGTCTACGATTGAGGATATTACCGAATAATTCAATGTGTCCCCAAAGTTGCTTTGGATGCGTCAGCTTTTAAACTTTAAAAAAATATATAATCAACACTCAACCCTGTTGTTCCCCCACTACCACTGTTCATCAACAGGGACGCACAGTGCGTCAGACCCTAAGAGACATGATTAAAGACAGGTAGTTAACAAAAAAAACCTGGTATTGAACGGGATATTTACTGTAGCTCAGCTTAATTCACCGATAAAACAAATACATATTACTTCAGACGTTATTTTTAATGGATAAACGTATTTGAATAGACTCCCTTTTATAAGAAACAATGTGGATTACATCTATTGGCCTGCAATTTCGAGAGACTTAATTAAGAAAATGTGCTCTCGGACAGGGCTCAAAACTGAGTCCCCCTTTGCAGGGAAGCCAGTCTGATCCGATATGCTATAGCGCGCGCAGCCGCAGAATGTCAAAGCCCAGCATAGTCAATTACACCTTTTATTTAACATGACACGCCATGACAGTTATGTCGAGTTTAAAAGTTGGGCCTTTATTTATTTTATGTATTATTATTATTATTATTGATGTTTTTGTTGTTGTTTTTCTACACCAAAGGTTTGAGGTAACCGTAAAGGCTATCAAGTGACAGCAAATCTCGAAATATCCTTACTTCTAATTCCTTCTAATGTATTTACAGTATAATCCCTGACAATCGGACTAAGAAGGCCTTCCGGATATTAGGAATTGCTTACAAAGTCCGGATATGAGGGGTTATATTTAGATTTTTAAAAAAGAACTGAAATCAGGTTTAAAATTTATTTTCAATGTTTTATAGTAACCAAAAGAAGAAATATAACGGAATTGATTTTAAGGCAAAAGAAATAAATTATGTAATGTTAATGAAAATTCATTAAATTAAGTATGCCACGTATGCAAAACAAATAATGTAACGAGGATTTTTTAATCGCTGTTGCATGATGATTCTTTCTCTTCTAATGTCATTCTCAACTTTTTCCGTATTTCGTTTTACTTTTGTTCTGGAATTTTTTAAAACAAAATACACTTTTTAACTCTGCGTGCGTTATTGCAACCGTCATAGTTGAATGCTGACTTTCTTTCCATAAAACCGACAACCTTTTCAATAGCTTTTTCAATTTCAGTCCAGGTTTCACCACAATCATGCATTTTGACACTATCTTCTTGCAGATGTGTCTTATTGTCATCCTTTCCTCTTATTCCCATCATTTTTTGCACCAATAAAAGCCATTAGGGTAAAATAAGCATAAGCAATTATTCAAAGTAGATTTTCTGAAAAACAGAAATTTCAAATCAGTTACATATCACCCAAATAGTTCAAATATACACATCAAAATCTTACCCGGATATGAGGGATTCTGGATATGAGGGATTCTACTGTTTATTTTTTTATCTTTGAAAATAATTCCAGTACATCAATGATTATGGGAACGACTATCACGTAATTGTTTTTTATACCTTCACACCAGAGTTACCTAATGGTTGCCATTGGGGACTGGTTGACGTAAATTATTCTCCATTCAACATCTCTAGCCTCAGCACTCTCTCAAACCACAAATTAACATGGTTTGGAGAGTCTCAAGTTAACTTCAAAGCGCCATTTCCTTCATTGTCAGCTCCAGAATCCTTGAGACGGCATCCCGTGAGATCATTTGTTTTTATAGAACTATCAATCACTCTCAATTTCTTCACTTTCCTGGGTGAATTATTTTTTTTCAATTATGTTCTCCTGCCACTTCGCTTGTAAAATGTTGACGTTCCACACCACTTCCAACAAAAGGTTAGGATGGAAACTCCTATCAATACTGGAAAGAGGGATAACAGCTACTGGACTTAAGAAATTTATTTTCCTGAAAAATTGTTCTAAGAGCGATTTTATAGCAGTAGTACACACTGCTCGTTCAATAAATGTCGAATGTTTCCTTATAAGGAAACGCATTATTTGTGCTCATTTGAGTTTTAAGACGACGAACAACTGGTGGATTTAACAGTAGATAAAATGACTCCAACAATCCTCCTGAATTTTGTAGTTTATTTAGTAATTTTGTTTCGTGGACAGTTCCAATTTTTTCCGAGTTTCCAGAACTAAACTTTTGGCAAGGCTTTTCGGAATTGTTCCAAGAGTTCTGACATCTTCATGTTATGATTATATTTGTACTCGTTATGCTTTCACACAAAATCGGATTATTGTTTTTTTTTTATCGCTGGAGGGCATGTCTACAACACTCTTTTAAATACACGAGTCGGTTTTGATAATCCTATCATCTACATGGCTTTAATTTGCCTTTACGTTTCCAAATTTTTTCCATCTCTTTTACAAAACTCTTTGGAACTGTCCCAAGCATGCCAACGAAGATTGGTAAAACTGTCGCCTTCATGACATGATTATATTCATTAACATAATTATTTGCGGCAACAGTTTCGGGTGTTTTTTCACAGCATATTAAAGTAGTTTAGCTTACATTGTTTACATTATTCGGACTATTGTCCTCATCTTTGTCGCCATATTTCTTACAACGTTTCTGCCGTTGTACGCTCCGGAATGTCGAAGTGAACCCTTTATTTCGCTCACAGGGGTAGACTGTTCTAGTTCCACGAGCCATGTTTAATGGGTGTCAGTTATCAGTTATCTCCTGTTAATTTCCCTCTGAAAGTTCTCCACTGCCTTAACCAGGTATTGAACTAACACTCTTTGGGTCCTCTCACTGGATCTAACCAACGCCTTTATCCACTGTGCCATGTGTCCTTGAGACCAGTCTACCCCAGTGAGCGAAAAAAAGGGTTCAGTTCGACATTCCAACCAACTGATGAAGGCCGGAGCGTACAACGGCCGAAACGTTGTAATAAATATGGCGACAAAGATGAGGACAATAATGTACATAATGTGCATAATACCTCATCTCATAAATATAGACAGATACTTGTTTAGCTTATTTTGATAATCTTAGCTGGATGAGTTTCATTCTTCTTGGTTACTCGCAATTTTGTTTTATTTTTAAACAGGCATTTGAAACTGTTCCAATCATGCCAATAATGATGGGTACAACCTTAATTTACATTAGCCACAATTTATCCCAGTTCTCCGGTAACGAACAGATTTTTAAAGCCTTTATTTCATATTTCTTTGTGTTATTCTGAAAGAGTATCTATTTATACCAGTCACAAAATGTTAGGAATAGGTCATCTTTACACTAGAGTCAAATAGGCAGGCACAAATGCAGCTTATACTAGAACCAAAGAAGTATGCATAAGTGAATGTCATACTGCACTGAAACAGGCAGATAGTGATTTTCAAAACGTAGTTTAGATGTGGCACAAGGCGGAAAGTAGGAGGCACCAAGTGAGGCTCGAACTCACTACTTTGTCGTAATTGTTCTAGCGAGACAAGCTTGCTAACCATTACACCGTCTCAAGGTGTCCAAATAGGCAGATATAGATATAATGGACACTAATCCAGTTTGCAATAGAGTTAAAAAATGTAAAGATAGGTCAAGTTTACACTAGAATCAAAAAGGTTGACACAGGTCCAAATTATACTAACGTGAAAAAAGCTCTTCAGAGTTCCAATTTATACTAAAATGAAAAACATTGACACAGGTTCAAATCACACTAACGTCTAAAAGGTCTATAGAGGCCCAGTTTACACTAAAATCGAAAACGTTGACATATGTTCAAATCACACTAACGTCTAAAAGGTTTACAGAGGCCCAGTTTACACTAAAATCGAAAACGTTGACAAAGGTTCAAATCACACTAACGTCAAAAAGGTCTACAGAGGCCCAGTTTACACTAGAATCAAAAATGTTGACAAAGGTGCAGTTAAAACTCGAGTCAAAAAGGTTCAGTTTACACTAAGAGTCCGATACAGGTCCAATTTAGACATTGGTCGAATTTATAACCGAGTTTGCAAGCATTCTACCAAGATGTTTGCCACTTAAGGATGAAGTCTTATCAATTTGAAGGCGATACAATCAGTGTATTTGAATCCACACCGACAGGGCAAGAGTTAAAGCGGTTAAACGAAATATACAAAAGAAACTACTTAATTGCATGTCTGTCTTAAAATGTAATAAAAATTCAGAAATATTACATTTATTTTTCGTTATTTTAAATGAGTTTCATGCATGAATGTTATTTAAAAAAAAAAAAAAGAAAGAAATTGAAAAAGAAATAATTTCAAACATTAAGAATATTTTTAAAAACACGAAAAATCACAGCATTGCAAAACTAGCTTTAGGCGAGTGTAATGGTTTGCCGTTTGATTATTAAACCACAGTTTAGTGTATTTGGATCAGCGCAGGATTCATTTAATTTGATATATCAGACAAAGGCGACATTTGTGATTTTTATTTGATCAATTCTTTGCATGAAACAGAGCATAGAATGAATACTTGAATATACAATCACCAGCTTTTGTGATGTGAACGAATACTCGTCACTTTCGTCATGCTCGTTGTAGTAGAGACTTTGTAATCGAAGATACAACTATATTAACGCCGTTGAACAATACTGGTGTCAGACGCCTTCTAATATCACTCGCATAGTACTTACTCGATAATACTCGCTCGAAAAGTAACCACCGAATAGTGATTCAAATAGTGTTCCGTATAGTGCGATCTTCACTAACCACCCCACGCGGCCGGATGCGGCACAAGGCCGATTTTATTGTGGGGAATCCGAGTTCGTAGGCTTGGGCAAAAATTCCCCGTAGACCCCGTAAATAACGGGTTCGGGTAGCTGTCTCCCGAGACGAGACTCTGCTCTTCGTCACAGCCTCGTTTGGGTTCCTCTCTGCCCGGAGACAGAGAGTTTGACAAGCACACTTTCGAAGTAACCGGAGATTGATCATTTAGACGCCACTCTAATTCCCATGATACATTACCTTTGCCATCACGTGATCTACTAATTCATAATGGGATCACCTGTGTTTGCTCTCTGGTGATCTGTGTTCAAACACCAGTGTCGGCAGTGACACTTTGTTCCTATAAACAGTTGCGGCCAAAATATTCAGAATAGCATTGTTTTGGTCAGAAAAGTAGGTATATTTTATATCAAAGTTTTTTATATTCTATAATTTTCACAGACAATAAATACGATATTATTTGTTATTATCTGAGATTTTGGTGTAATTTGAGAGGATAATACAAAAGTTATGGATGATTTAGTGATTTACTGCAAAACCCATGGCGGCCAAAATGATCGGAACGGTTTCTTTTACTCCGTGTTTTAGTATATTTAACCGGTGAACTCTAATTTTTTTAATTTGTTTACGTAACGGTTCGTTTACTAAACATTAGTAAGAATATCTGCAGAGGACTTTGTTAATATAATGCCACTTACTCCGTAACCAATTCGTCAGCAGATTATTAAGCTTCGAAAGAAGGGTAATTTAAGTATTGGGTCTATTGCAAAGATTGTTGACAAGTCAAAAAGTGTTGTTCACGGTATTCTTAAGGTCTACAATGATTGTGGTTCGTGTGAAGCAAGAATGTCTACAGGTAGGCCAAGAAAAACGACCAAGATCGTGCTATGGTAAAGTTGGTTAAAAAGGACAGATTTAAAACTGCTGCTGCTGTTTCTTGGGAAATGAGCATTGTACTGGAGAAAACCTTATCTCGAAAAACTGTGTCTCGTCGTTTAGTTGAACATGGCCTACAAGCAAGTGCACCTGTAGTGAAGCCCCTGATCAGCTCCAAGAATAAAAAGTGTCGCCTTACCTTTGCAACCGAATATGTGTGGTAGTCTCAAGAAAAAATGGCAAACGGTGCATTTAAGCGATGAATCTAAGTTTGTTATTTGGCTCAGATGGGAAAAGATACGTTCGTCGAAAAGTAGGTGAAAATTTGTCGCCTAAATGCCTTAAGACTAGTGTTAAATTCGGTGGAGGAAGTGTCATGGTTTGGGGGATGATATGTGGAGATGGTGTGGGCCCTTTGGTGCGATTACATGGAAAGGTAAATGCAGGAGTTTATAAACAACTTGTAAAAGATCATGTCTTGTCTGTGCTGAGAAATTCAACTAAGCGACCACCCATATTCATGCAGGACAATGCCCCATGTCACAAGGCTAAGGTGGTCATGAACTTCCTCAAGGCTGAAAAGGTTATTGTTATGGATAGGCCTGCTCAAAGCCCAGATCTCAATCCTATTGAAAATGTGTGGAATATTCTAGGAGAACGTTCGAAAGCCAGGAATCCTAAAACAACGGAGTAATTATGGAATTCCCTTCAGGAAGAATGGAATAAGATCACCCAGCAAGAAATTGAACATTTAATTTCCTCGAGTACTCGAAGATGTCAAAGTGTGATTGAAGCTAAAGGGCTTCACACTGAATATTAAATAATTCCAGTATTCTCTGTCATTTTTTATTATTTTGTTATTTTTTCAACCGTTCTAATCATTTTGGCCGCCATGGGCTTTGCAGTAAATCACTAAATCATCCATAACTTTTGTATTATACTCTCAAATTACACCTACAGTTCAGACAATAACAATTAATATCGTATTTATTGTCTGTGAAAATTATAGAATATAAAACAACTTTGATAAAAACTTATACATACTTTTCTGACGAAAAGAATGCCGTTCTGAACATTTTGGCCGCAACTGTAACACCAGCACACAATTCGATTTTAAAGAGCAAAGTAATAGTACATCTAATATAGGCGAACTAATTCTGACTTGTTTTTCCGTTAATAACATTCCATCTGTATCAGTCCGATGAGACATTCCACTCACAAGCGTCCATATTTGAGCGCTGGTGGCGCTCGGAAGCGTTTCTGCATCGTTGAAAATTTGAACAGTTCTGCTTGTTTACATTCGGGCCCCTCGATATGCAACAATGCTATCGTATCTAATTGGTCGCTCAGGTAGTGATGTGCATAAGTAAAATACACTTCAGTCAGTTCTCTTTTTCTTATACTGAACGAAGAACGAGTCAAAATTCTATGTGCCGACTCTGCACAACTTCCAGTTATTTATAACTCTTAATAAGTTTTGCTTTTTTGCTATTGCTTCTAATCTCTGTTCTGCTCGCCATTTGCACAAGTTTGTTAGGTCATTCGCTGCTTTCCTCTTGCCTTTAATATGTTTAATGTTGTCGTCGTGGGTATGACGATAAACTACGTCCGGCAGCAAGACCTCTGATCAAGTTTTGAGGAGCGTAGAATCACCTCTTTATTGTTGGTATTCCCAGGTCCACCCTAAGCCGAGGTGGTAGAACCAGTTAGGGTCTCAGCTATGGGCAAATAGTTAACCCCCAAACTATAGTCAAAACACTATGAAAGTGTAGAAAAACATTTATATAGTGAAGGTGCCAGAAATACATTTTGCTAGTAAAAATACAAGTAATATATTTTTGTAAAAGAAATTACTAATGCTTTCAAGAAAATTAAATTTAGGCATTAAATGACCCATAAAGAGTTGATGTGCCGTTAAACAATGTCCTGAGAGTGTCATATTCTCCAAGACGTCTTACCTCATTATGTACCCTAGAATTTTCATGTCTTTTACTGATTTTAAGTAAAATTCACCTTTTTGCTTCCATTATCTTTAAATCGTCGTCGTTACTCGTATATTTCAGTTAATGATATTCTCAGTATCCTGCTGTAGAACCATATTTCTGTTACCTCGCGTCTCTTCTTCATCTGTGAGGAGACTCACAGCATATTAACAATGACTTACGGGTATTACCTGATAACCATTTCACCATGATTAAATGCTCTAATTATTTTCTAAATTTAATTTGGCACAAGGTTACAGGTAAGGCGCACCCAGTGAAGATCGAACTTACTACTCAATAGTAATTATCAACCAGATTTCCCTTCGCCGAGGCACGCACAACCAAACTTGTCGAATGTTTAAAACTCAAAGATAAGGTCATTTATTTTCCAAAAAGTCAATATTCAAAGTGAATCAGCCGAAAATAAGATCCGTACACCTTATGCAATTAATAATTGCCTCAAAGAACGAAAGCATGTAAAATCCTGTAAAGATCAAAGCGCAAAACTTTCAGGAAATGCTGTTCTGTTTTTCTTCATTTCTATTCTGAGGTGAGGAAAAGCGAATATCAGACTGTTCATTTCTCTGAAGCCTGGCAGAAATTCAACAGGGAGCAACTGGAAATGTCTCTACTTGCCTGAAAGTCGTTCTTAATCTTTAAAACAATTTCTTCTATTCACCTTATTATTTTCGTTAACGTGCGAGAGAATTTAGATGCTTCTTTAAAGCACTATTTATGGCAAGCCGGCCTTCGTGACTAAAACCACCAGCTGTTACCTAACCGAAGGCTAGAAATTAATTCTTTCAGATTAATCCAGAAAGAAAAATGCGAATAAAAAATACAGAGCAATCATTCGGACTCAAATCCTCTGAAACACTTCTGTTTTGTTCTTCGCTACTAATATTAACAAGGCATATAAGGCTCAATCTGGTACACGATCATAAGGAGGAATAATAGGGCTACCAGAAAGATTCAAACACATTCAGTTTGCTAGACGCTTTTATTACTCAGTTTCAACAATTGATAAGATTCGAATGTAAACTACTCAGTTTCGACAATTGATAAGATTCGAATGTAAACTACTCAGTTTCGACAATTGATAAGATTCGAATCTAAGCTACTCAGATTCGACACTTGATAAGATTCGAATCTAAGCTACTCAGATTCGACACTTGATAAGATTCGAATCTAAGCTACTCAGATTCGACACTTGATAAGATTCGAATCTAAGCTACTCAGATTCGACACTTGATAAGATTCGAATCTAAGCTACTCAGATTCGACAATTGATAAGATTCGAATCTAAGCTACTCAGATTCGACACTTGATAAGATTCGAATCTAAGCTACTCAGATTCGACAATTGATAAGATTCGAATCTAAGCTACTCAGATTCGACACTTGATAAGATTCGAATCTAAGCTACTCAGATTCGACACTTGATAAGATTCGAATCTAAGCTACTCAGATTCGACACTTGATAAGATTCGAATCTAAGCTACTCAGATTCGACACTTGATAAGATTCGAATCTAAGCTACTCAGATTCGACAATTGATAAGATTCGAATCTAAGCTACTCAGATTCGACAATTGATAAGATTCGAATCTAAGCTACTCAGATTCGACACTTGATAAGATTCGAATCTAAGCTACTCAGATTCGACACTTGATAAGATTCGAATCTAAGCTACTCAGATTCGACAATTGATAAGATTCGAATCTAAGCTACACAGATTCGACAATTGATAAGATTCGAATCTAAGCTACTCAGATTCGACACTTGATAAGATTCGAATCTAAGCTACTCAGATTCGACACTTGATAAGATTCGAATCTAAGCTACTCAGATTCGACAATTGATAAGATTCGAATCTAAGCTACTCAGATTCGACACTTGATAAGATTCGAATCTAAGCTACTCAGATTCGACACTTGATAAGATTCGAATCTAAGCTACTCAGATTCGACAATTGATAAGATTCGAATCTAAGCTACTCAGATTCGACAATTGATAAGATTCGAATCTAAGCTACTCAGATTCGACACTTGATAAGATTCGAATCTAAGCTACTCAGATTCGACACTTGATAAGATTCGAATCTAAGCTACTCAGATTCGACAATTGATAAGATTCGAATCTAAGCTACTCAGATTCGACACTTGATAAGATTCGAATCTAAGCTACTCAGATTCGACACTTGATAAGATTCGAATCTAAGCTACTCAGATTCGACACTTGATAAGATTCGAATCTAAGCTACTCAGATTCGACAATTGATAAGATTCGAATCTAAGCTACTCAGATTCGACACTTGATAAGATTCGAATCTAAGCTACTCAGATTCGACACTTGATAAGATTCGAATCTAAGCTACTCAGATTCGACAATTGATAAGATTCGAATCTAAGCTACTCAGATTCGACACTTGATAAGATTCGAATCTAAGCTACTCAGATTCGACACTTGATAAGATTCGAATCTAAGCTACTCAGATTCGACAATTGATAAGATTCGAATCTAAGCTACTCAGATTCGACACTTGATAAGATTCGAATCTAAGCTACTCAGATTCGACACTTGATAAGATTCGAATCTAAGCTACTCAGATTCGACACTTGATAAGATTCGAATCTAAGCTACTCAGATTCGACACTTGATAAGATTCGAATCTAAGCTACTCAGATTCGACACTTGATAAGATTCGAATCTAAGCTACTCAGATTCGACAATTGATAAGATTCGAATCTAAGCTACTCAGATTCGACACTTGATAAGATTCGAATCTAAGCTACTCAGATTCGACACTTGATAAGATTCGAATCTAAGCTACTCAGATTCGACAATTGATAAGATTCGAATCTAAGCTACTCAGATTCGACAATTGATAAGATTCGAATCTAAGCTACTCAGATTCGACACTTGATAAGATTCGAATCTAAGCTACTCAGATTCGACACTTGATAAGATTCGAATCTAAGCTACTCAGATTCGACAATTGATAAGATTCGAATCTAAGCTACTCAGATTCGACACTTGATAAGATTCGAATCTAAGCTACTCAGATTCGACACTTGATAAGATTCGAATCTAAGCTACTCAGATTCGACAATTGATAAGATTCGAATCTAAGCTACTCAGATTCGACAATTGATAAGATTCGAATCTAAGCTACTCAGATTCGACACTTGATAAGATTCGAATCTAAGCTACTCAGATTCGACACTTGATAAGATTCGAATCTAAGCTACTCAGATTCGACAATTGATAAGATTCGAATCTAAGCTACTCAGATTCGACACTTGATAAGATTCGAATCTAAGCTACTCAGATTCGACACTTGATAAGATTCGAATCTAAGCTACTCAGATTCGACACTTGATAAGATTCGAATCTAAGCTACTCAGATTCGACACTTGATAAGATTCGAATCTAAGCTACTCAGATTCGACACTTGATAAGATTCGAATCTAAGCTACTCAGATTCGACAATTGATAAGATTCGAATCTAAGCTACTCAGATTCGACACTTGATAAGATTCGAATCTAAGCTACTCAGATTCGACACTTGATAAGATTCGAATCTAAGCTACTCAGATTCGACAATTGATAAGATTCGAATCTAAGCTACTCAGATTCGACAATTGATAAGATTCGAATCTAAGCTACTCAGATTCGACAATTGATAAGATTCGAATCTAAGCTACTCAGATTCGACAATCCGGGCTCGTGGTTTTGTTGGTATAAACTGTGTATAATCCTTGCATTTTAATGGATTTATTGCCTTATTTGTTGCGAAACAATTAAAAAAAACTATTCTACATTCTACAATCGCGCATAAATATTATGACTAAACACAACAACTCCTTGTAAATACTTGACAGAGTTATTCAAAGAGCGTATTTACTACTCATGAAAATTTGTCTTGCCACTTGCTAATTATTAAAGAAAAAACGGTTTGTAATGTGTTCTAACACCCGGCACTTACTAACGGAGGGTTGTTAAGTGTAATGTCGGATGTACTGCTTGAGAGACGACCTCCTGTATCCGATTATTGTTTACTTATTCTCGATGAAAGATTATCAACTTCTATTCCAGCTAGTATATTATTTACGAGAAGTGATTTTAATTATATGACTCTTATTGAGAGTACTAATATGGCTGATTTTATTTTATTTAACTTTTCACTTTCTAAATATTAAGAGAAAACATTTTAGGGCGTTCATAAACCACACGCAATTAATGGAGGCTGAATAACACAGCGGCCAAAAAAAATCCCCTTTCCTTTGAAAACCAAATTGGTTCTCGATTCCTTTAATATGAAAAATATTTTAAACTTTCTAAACATTAGGACCAGCTATCTACCATAATGGCTTTTCTGCTCCTATCTTATCACTACATTGACCTTGTACCAGATTAATCTAAGTAGAGCGAATGCTAATCTCGTAGTTTATTGTAGACAGTCCAATCCTCACCAAGTGTTCTTCTTATATTCACCTTGTGTCGTACTAAGCAAATAACGGTAATTTTTTGATCACTGTATTCTCCGATCTTCAATAAACAACATGCTTCGCGCTGTTTAATCAACTTC
Organism: Acanthosepion esculentum; assembly: GCA_964036315.1. Lineage (NCBI taxonomy): Eukaryota > Metazoa > Mollusca > Cephalopoda > Sepiida > Sepiidae > Acanthosepion > Acanthosepion esculentum. Next base: position 121,127,742 of record OZ038484.1, read on the forward strand.
TTCTTGGGCCGTGTCCTTTCAGGATGTTGATGATCATGGTTCTCCACAATTTCCTTTCCTTTCTAGTGCTTAATAAATTTTGTATTTTTGTCGTCTCTCCTAAACTCTGTTCTGTCATCCATTTACTCAAGCCCGAACTATTTGGGTGCAGACGGTTCCCTGGCACGTGTGCTGGTATTATTATCAACTTTCCCAGTATGAGTGACAGGTAAGGATGTATTTTTCAGCGCGCCCACGTCGCTGCCGAGTGTGACACAACGCCAAGGTTTAAAGTGTTCCAGGTACGTATATTATGTACGAGAAGTGGTTTTAATTATATGACTACTACTGATACGGCTGATATTATTTATATAAAAAAATGAGATATCTGAAATATTTGAGGGAGAAAGATAAGCTCATGAAAATTAAATCGTGGTAAAACATCTTTTCAAGATGAGCAGATGGAAAGGTAATTAAGGAAAACAATCCGAGTTTATTGCAAACAGATGATGATACATATGAAGACGTAATGGGAATATTAATAAGAAACGGGCGCCAAAATTTCTTTTGAACGGTTGATTAGTGGGGGTTATATCTTTTTTTATATATGCTGTCACCCTGCTTGCACTCGCGGTAAAATATATAAAAGCTGCAATTAGTCAAAGCACTCTCTCTCTCTCTCTCTCACACACACTCACACACACTGTATCTATCACACTCTCTTTACTACTGATAAAGAAATAGCGAGAATTGTACTGGTCATTTAAAAGCAATTAACTATTTTTCTAAACATGCCGCACCTACCCGAGTCATTTACCCGAATGCGTCATGTGCGGTAGGATCCCCCTAATCAATGTGTTTTGCCGAGAAAGATCAGAGAGTTTTGTTTTGCTCATTAAGAGGAAAGGGCTAGACTTTACCACGGAACTCTTTTTATCCTGAGTTTATTTCTCCGCCATCAATGTTTTTTTTTGTTTTGTTTTTGTTTTTGTTTTTTTTGCTGCTAATGCTTTCTTTAAATATATATATATTTTTTTTTAATCGAAATCAACCCAAGCAAGACAGTAATGCCACCGAAACGCATGGTTTTACAGTGTGTGGAAGAACTAGGAACATAAATATTACTGATGAGCAGAAAGGGAAAAGAGCAATCAGAAGTACAGTAGATACCAATTGACGTTTCATTTAATCTTTTGCAGATTAAAATTGGCTGGAAAGCATGGAGCCGAAAGGGACTTCCACAGGCGAGAAGTGCCAGAGAAGAAACTGTTACCATAGAACTTACGGCTCAACTGTAAATTGATGAGATCTCGACGCTAGTCTAGTGCTACGCTTAAATTCAGACACTATAGATACAATGGCGAAGAGTTCACCCGAACAATTACCATGAAAGTATTTACAGAAAAGACACAGTGAGGCAACTTTCGTATCCGGTAAATTGCTCGAAATCAATTGCTTGACAGTAAATTGCTCGAAATCAATTGCTCGAAAAATAATTTCTCGAACTACCAAATTGCTCGCAAGGCAGATTGCTCGAAACCTGTGGTTAAAAAAAATAAAACTACATTGTTTCTAATATTTACTATAAGATAAAATAATACAACTTTATTGTCGTTAACTGAACAGTTAAAACTAAAGAACGAGTACATTTATACAGCAGGTCTTATTTTTTTCTCGAAAGGCAGTTTGCTCGAAACCTGTGGTTAAAAAAAAAAAGCACGTGCTCAGCATTTCCTTCATTTTGCACATTTCACATTTCCAGTAAATCTTATTGTTCACTGTTTTGTCCTTTATATATATATATATATATATATATATATATATCCATCCAAGCACAACTTTCCTTTTTCGCTCTCAACAAAAGCTATGTCCATCACTAGGGTTCGAGATCTCCAAAATTACTGAAATAGAAATAGAAAACAAATATAGAAAAACAAAATCAGGACTGCTAAAGTTTAGTGTCGTGGCTCCTTTTATGATCCAGCTCCGTTGACGTGTCGTGAGACGGCGCAGTTTACGTGGTCCTTCGAGCTTCGAAATTACTTCGAGCAATCTGCCTTTCGGGCAATTGATTGCTCGAAAAATAATTTCTCGAACTATCTGCCTTTCGGGCAATTGATAGTTCGAGAAATTATTTTTCGAGCAATCTGCCTTTCGGGCAATTGATAGTTCGAGAAATTATTTTTCGAGCAATCTGCCTTTCGGGCAATTGATAGTTCGAGAAATTATTTTTCGAGCAATCTGCCTTTCGGGCAATTGATAGTTCGAGAAATTATTTTTCGAGCAATCTGCCTTTCGGGCAATTGATAGTTCGAGAAATTATTTTTCGAGCAATTTACTGTCGAGCAATTGATTTCGAGCAATTTACCTACATCCGGCAACTTTACGGGGGTGGAAAAGTGACTGGAGACGAGCCGCCAGATCACGACCAATAATATTGCAGATACTTCTTTATATATTATCAAGGAACTCAAGGTAAATAGCAGGGGCACCGGACCATATGTGGCAGTAATATTCTAAGCATGGACGAATGGCAGACATAGATATGTAAGATTCAATGAAAATGGATGTCAAATGTCTCCAGGTCCTCGACAAAATCCAGAAACGAATATGCAATGTGATAGGTCCTGATCTGGCATCTAGTCTACAGTCGCTTTCTTACACACGTTCTGTGGCTTCTCTCTGTCTCTTCTACAAGTATTTTCATGGCAACTGTTCCGACGAACTACTTTCGCTGGTTCCCAGACTGCATGAATTTAAGCGAGCCACTAGGCTGGCATATCGGTCCCACCCTTTTACTGTTCAAACAGTTAAATGTAACCGTCTCTTCTTCTCAAACAGCTTCTTCTCCTGCACTTACCGTCCGTGGAACTCCCTTCCCCTTACTTGCTTCCCCGGTAACTATAATTTCCAAATATTTAAGTGTAATGTCAATCGACATCTGACACCCTGAGCTTGTTCCCAGTCCTTCTCTGTATCCTTTCCCCAAACGTGCCTCTTTACTCTTGTTCCCAAACCTCTGTAACCCCTTGCATGCTAGTGGCACTCCTGCCTTGCTTGGGGTGAATTGCTTTAAAAAAAAAAGAATTATTTTGAATTCATTAACCCAGTCTTAAAAACGTAATAGATTTTTTTTTTTAAAGAAAAGAAAAAGATATTTAATGAATACCGATGAAGCAAGAGTTGAATTTGAATTCATAAAAGCTCTCATGTTTGATAAGTGCTTCCTTATCTGCTTTAAACTATTGGCGAGAAATGTTACAACCTAGTTTTGTGCCTTGAATGCTTCGCTTGCAAACAAGGCGACAATGCCACTAAGACGCAAGAGAGGCTACTGTGAGTGAAAGAGAATAAAAAGACTTCAAAAGAGACCAGAAACACAATCCTAAACAAGGGATAAACATCGGCTCTTTTTCAAAAGATCAGAGGTGCGTGAACCAGATGAGAGGCGAACTTATATTGTCTTATTGAGAAAAAGAAATTGAATAAATAGAAAATAAAATTTTGTGGTTAGGCAGAGAAGTTATAAGTATAGTGTTGAAGACTTTAGAAGGGACTGAAAACCCAATCCTAAACAAGAAACAAGGGATAATCATCTACTCCTGTTCAAAAGATCGAAGAGATGTGTGAACCAGACGCGAGCCGAACATGATGTAGCAACAAAAGCCCGTTTCAAGATCGCTTGGTGGACATTTGTGTGTCTGGTTAAAAAGTCCATAATTATCCGCACTTTCGCCATATCCTATCTGTGTTATGAGTGCAGATAATTTTTTTTTTTACTTTCACCTCGTATATACATATTCTATGTATCCCTAGGGCGTTCATCTGCCACTCGATACCATAGTTCTGCAGCTTTCTGCCATACTAAATTAGGCTTGCTATCGTTTGCGCGTTCTTGAGAGAAAGAATATATTCTCCACTTTGCAGCTTCTTTCGCAGAGATGCAACGACGCAAGCCTCTCGCTGTTTCCTCGGAAAAATGTTCGGATGAGTTTCACTCTTTAGTTCTGCCTGTTCAGACCTTTATATCTAGAACAGGGCCATCTACAAATATTTTCACGGCAACTGCTCTGACCAACTACTTTCACCGGTACCCCAACTGCATGATACTAGGTTGGCATCTCGATCCCACCCTTTCAATGTCGAAACAGTTAAATGTAACCGCCTCCTCTACTCCAACAGCTTCTGCTCTCGCACTTCCCGCCAGTGGAACTCCCTTCCTCCTTTTTGCTTCCCTGATAGCTATAGTCTTCAAATGTAATGTCAACCGAGATTTTTTGATGTCTTGATTCCCGATCCCCGCCCTTCTCTATATCCTTTCCTCAAACAACCCTCTTTACTCTCTATAACCCATTGCGTGCTAGTGGCACTTCTGCCTTGCTTGGGTCAAATGCTTAAAAATAGTTACATCCAC
>OZ038484.1:121137134-121139634 GCA_964036315.1 Acanthosepion esculentum
TACAGGCATAACCAACAAAGCAATTTAGAATGTCTTTAAAAAGAAAGAAACTACTGGTATACTGAGCAACAGTCTACCTTGCCACTCGGGTTTCGACTGCAAAGTCACCTCAGGCAAGTAGAATATATATATATATATATATATATATATATATATATATATAAGGAATGGATTGTTCATTTATTAATTTTTATTTTAATGCTTAAACGTTATTTTTAGTGACTACAGATGTTTGAGTACGGCGCTCTGTTTATTTGTGGTAGAGGCGAAATCACCCCTGAAATAATAATAATTATAATAAAGGAGGATATGCTATAAAACAGAAAACACCAAGTGAAGAGAGGCGTTTTCGAATAACCAAGATGTTAATATGCTGTAAAGACTTTGAAATCTAAATGTTACAGAAAGTTTATTTAGAACACGAAATTCAATCTTTTGTAAGTGTACAAAGGATATCAGATTAATAATAGAAAATTACTTGAACAATAATAATTTGGAACTTTTAAACAAAGAACTGGATTTTGACACTATTAGAATCAAAGTTGAAATTAAGGATGTTTTGATCTAGAATTTATTTTAAAAAAAGAATCTCTGTAATTTACAAAGGGCAGCAGAGAATTTAATAGCGAGTTGATAAACAATAGCGTCTTGTTGTGAACCTTGGAAACCAATCGATGAAAAGGTAAATTGTTTATTGTCGGAGGAGTGAATTTGTACTTTGTTAGTATGTCAGTACGTTCGCACTAGAAAAACGGATAAGTCACCAGTCTGAGACACGTGAGGAGTTCTCTTAATAAAGAGGCAAGCCAACCGAAGGCAGAGGGAGTTATGGGTTTCTCTGTCTTCGAATACAGTCGAACTAAATGGAGAGACGTCAGTGGTTGAAAAGGAAGCGTCCTCTGTGTATTGCTGATGCTGAGGGTAAAGAAGCGAAATACCGCCGCTAACATCTAAGTACGGCTACTCCTACTATTACTACTACTACTGAGAACGGGAACATCGAAGGTTGCAGTAGTTTCTCTAAGAACAAACCAAAAAGGGTTAAAAACGAAGGCCAATTATTCAAAGTATTTGTGTTTCTTTGGTTATTGTTCACATACAAGAAACATTCAACTTTGTGCAACAAGAATTATTTTTTTGTGTGTTTGCTGTTTATATATATATATATATAAAGTCCTTCCAAAATCAAATCGGTTATATTTATTTTTCAGTTAACACGATTCTCACCCGACGAACTCGCAGGTGGACAAACGTAGAGCTTCCGAATTTCTACGATCTGATGACCACACTCCAGGATCAAAACAATCACAACGTGGCTGGGGGGTGGCTTCGAATTAACATTGGGAACCGGAGACTTGTGTCTAACCTGTAATACTGGACCTTACCGGACCAACGGCTGGTCTTGTGGAGTGTTTGGGTTCAGTAGGGTGAGGATACGGTTTTACAATTTATTAAACAGCATATTTATTCTTTTTCATCTACCGGCCTGAATATTCGAGAAATCTCATCAGAAAATATATATATATATATATATATATATATATATATATTCCGTTTATACGTTATTTTTATAGATATAATTTATTTAAGTAAATGGTTTGTTTTTTTTTTTAATTAAACAATATTAATTACATTTACTGGCCTGAATGTTTAAGAAATTATTTAGAAAATATGCACTTCTCCAACAGGAATCGAACCTGTATCCCCAATGGGAAATATCATTTGATCTGATGTTCTGTTAACCATTCAGCCACAAAGAGGCGTCTGGTTAGCAAAGTCCTAATTACTGTTTATAAACATTCAACTTTGACAATTTTTCTCAATCGATCATATCTACTCATGAAATATATCTTAACGTACACAATGACTTCTTCGGCATTGGAATTACATGTACGATTCTTGACGGAGAAGCTCATGTTTTCTACGAAATTTCTAGAACATTCAATTCGGTAAATATAATTAATACTATTTAATTAAAAACACTCAGCATTTACTTAAATAAATTATATCTATACAAATAATGTATAAACGGAAAATATATTAAAATAATTGTCAAACAAGGTCGGTTTAATGTGGGGAGCCCGAGCACATACACCTGGGCTAAGAACAAAAATTGCCCGTGCCCAGCAACCGTCGGTTGCGCTGGATTCGGTGCGAGCACTGATCCCTCTCTCTGGTGCAATGAGAAAGCGCTGTCTCGGAGAAGCTGTTTCCTAGAGCCGGCACCTCTCAGTATAATATTCCTCAGTTGCAACTCTGTCTTTCGACGGAGCGCACCGAAGGGCACTTTGCTTCAAAGACATAGACGCAACTGAAAGATGATAAATAACGTGTTACAAAAACTCGAGAGAGAAATTTACACGCTAATATATATATATATATATATATATATATATATATATATATATATAGGCTCGGAGAGTAGAGTTCGAATTCCAGTCGAATCCATTACATTCACTTACGTGCTAATACCCTTGTGAAAGCTATTAATCCTCTTCTT